>CM055959.1:31208388-31937686 GCA_029490685.1 Schizonepeta tenuifolia
CGACAGAGTTTGACTTTGATTGAACCCTAACGAACAAGTCTAGTAACCTTTACTAAGTATTAGCTAGACATGGACATTAATTGACTCAATGTCTTGATCGACATATTTCAGTGTTGGCAAACCCTTAACCCTTCACCAAACCCTTAACCCTTAGCCCTTCACCAAGGCCTTAACCCTTCCCCCTCGACCAAACTCTTCTGGCGAAAGGACAGTGTCTTGATCGACAGAGTTTTACCTTGATTGAATCCTTACGAATCGAGTCTTATAACCTTTACCAAGTATTAGTGAGAGACGTGAACGCGAATCGAGCAAGTGTCTTGATCGATAGATTTTAACTTTGATTGAACCCTAACGAAGCGAGTCTAGTAACCTTTACTAAGTATTAAAAAGACGTGAACGTTAATTGACCCAGTGCCTTGATCGACATATTTCAATGTTGGCAAACCCTTAACCCTTCACCAAACTGTTACCCCTTAACCAAGGCCTTAACCCTTCACCCTCGACCAAACTCTTCTAGGAAAGGAAAATGTCTTGATCGACAGAGTTTTACTTTGATTGAATCCTTACGAATCGAGTCTTATAACCTTTACTAAGTATTAGCGAGACGTGAAAGTGAATCGAACAAGTATCTTGATCGACAGAGTTTTACTTTGATAGAATCTAACGAAGCGTGTGTAGTAACCTTTACTAATTATTAGCAATACGTGAACGTTAATTAACTCAGTTCCTTGATCGACATATTTCAATGTTGGCAAACCCTTAACCCTTAACCAAACCCTTAACCCTTAGCCCTTCACCGAGGCCTTAACCCTTCACCCTCGACCAAACTCTTCTGGCGAAAGGACAGTGTCTTGATCCACAGAGTTTTACCTTGATTGAATCATTACGAATCGAGTCTTATAACATTTACTAAGTATTAGCGAGACGTGAACTGTGAATCGAGCAAGTGTCTTGATCGACAGAGTTTTTACCTTGATTGAACCCTAACGAAGCGAGTCTAGTAACCTTTACTAAGTATTAGCAAGACGTGAACGTTAATTGACCCAGTGCCTTGATCGAAATATTTCAATGCTGGCAAACCCTTAACCTTTCACCAAAAACCCTTAACCCTTAGCCCTTCACCAAGGCCTTAACCCTTCACCCTCGACCAAACTCTTCTGGCAAAATTAAAGTGTCTTGATCGACAGAGTTTTACTTTGATTGAATCCTTACGAATCGAGTCTTATAACCTTTACTAAGTATTAGGGAGAAGTGAACGTGAATCGAGCAAGTGTCTTGATCGACCGAGTTTTACTTTGATTGAACCCTAACGAACAAGTCTAGTAACCTTTACTAAGTATTAGCAAGACGTGAACGTTAATTGACTCAATGTCTTGATCGACATATTTCAGTGTTGGCAAACCCTTAACCCTTCACCAAACCCTTAACCCTTAGCCCTTCACCAAGGCCTTAACCCTTCATCCTCGACAAAACTCTTCTGGCGAAAGGACAATGTCTTGATCGATAGAGTTTTACCTTGATTGAATCATTACGAATCGAGTCTTATAACATTTACTAAGTATTAGCGAGACGTGAATGTGAATCGAGCAAGTGTCTTGATTGACAGAGTTTTTACCTTGATTGAACCCTAACGAAGCGAGTCTAGTAACCTTTACTAAGTATTAGCAAGACGTGAACGTTAATTGACCCAGTGCCTTGATCGAAATATTTCAATGCTGACAAACCCTTAACCCTTCACCAAACCCTTAACCCTTAGCCCTTCACCAAGGCCTTAACCCTTCACCCTCGACCAAACTCTTCTGGCAAAATTAAAGTGTCTTGATCGACAGAAGTTTACTTTGATTGAATCATTACTGAATCGAGTCTTATAACCTTTACTAAGTATTAGGGAGAAGTGAACGTGAATCGAGCAAGTGTCTTGATCGACAGAGTTTTACTTTGATTGAACCCTAACGAACAAGTCTAGTAACCTTTACTAAGTATTAGCAAGACGTGAACGTTAATTGACTCAATGTCTTGATCGACATATTTCAGTGTTGGCAAACCCTTAACCCTTCACCAAACCCTTAACCCTTAGCCCTTCACCAAGGCCTTAACCCTTCATCCTCGACAAAACTCTTCTGGCGAAAGGACAATGTCTTGATCGACAGAGTTTTACCTTGATTAAATCCTTACGAATCGAGTCTTATAACATTTACTAAGTATTAGCGAGATGTGAACGTGAATCGAGCAAGTGTCTTGATCGACAGAGTTTTTACCTTGATTGAACCCTAACGAAGCGAGTCTAGTAACCTTTACTAAGTATTAGCAAGACGTGAACGTTAATTGACTCAGTGCCTGGATCGACATATTTCAATGTTGGCAAACCCTTAACCCTTCACCAAACCCTTAACCCTTAGCCCTTCACCAAGGCCTTAACCCTTCACCCTTAACCAAACTCTTCTGGCGAAAGGACAGTGTCTTGATCGACAGAGTTTTACCTTGATTGAATCATTACGAATCGAGTCTTATAACATTTACTAAGTATTAGCGAGACGTGAATGTGAATCGAGCAAGTGTCTTGATCGACAGAGTTTTTACCTTGATTGAACCCTAACGAAGCGAGTCTAGTAACCTTTACTAAGTATTAGCAAGACGTGAACGTTAATTGACCCAGTGCCTTGATCGACATATTTCAATGCTGGCAAACCCTTAACCCTTCACCAAACCCTTAACCCTTAGCCCTTCACCAAGGCCTTAACCCTTCACCCTCGACCAAACTCTTCTGGCGAAAGGACAGTGTCTTGATCGACAGAGTTTTACCTTGATTGAATCATTACGAATCGAGTCTTATAACATTTACTAAGTATTAGCGAGACGTGAACGTGAATCGAGCAAGTGTCTTGATCGACAGAGTTTTTACCTTGATTGAACCCTAACGAAGCGAGTCTAGTAACCTTTACTAAGTATTAGCAAGACATGAACGTTAATTGACCCAGTGCCTTGATCGACATATTTCAATGTTGTCAAACCCTTAACCTTTCACCAAACCGTTAACCCTTAGCCCTTCACCAAGGCCTTAACCCTTCACCCTCGACCAAACTCTTCTGGCGAAAGGACAGTATCTTGATCGACAGAGTTTTACCTTGATTGAATCATTACGAATCGAGTCTTATAACATTTACTAAGTATTAGCGAGACGTGAACGTGAATTGAGAAAGTGTCTTGATCGACAGAGTTTTTACCTTGATTGAACCCTAACGAAGCGAGTCTAGTAACCTTTACTAAGCATTAGCAAGACGTGAACGTTAATTGACCCAGTGTCTTGATCGACATATTTCAATGCTGGCAAACCCTTAACCCTTCACCAAACCCTTAACCCTTAGCCCTTCACCAAGGCCTTAACCCTTCACCCTCGACCAAACTCTTCTGGCGAAAGGACAGTATCTTGATCGACAGAGTTTTACCTTGATTGAATCATTACGAATCGAGTCTTATAACATTTACTAAGTATTAGCGAGACGTGAACGTGAATCGAGCAAGTGTCTTGATCGACAGAGTTTTTACCTTGATTGAACCCTAACGAAGCGAGTCTAGTAACCTTTACTAAGTATTAGCAAGACGTGAACGTTAATTGACCCAGTGCCTTGATCGAAATATTTCAAATGCTGGCAAACCCTTAACCTTTCACCAAAAACCCTTAACCCTTAGCCCTTCACCAAGGCCTTAACCCTTCACCCTCGACCAAACTCTTCTGGCAAAATTAAAGTGTCTTGATCGACAGAGTTTTACTTTGATTGAATCCTTACGAATCGAGTCTTATAACCTTTACTAAGTATTAGGGAGAAGTGAACGTGAATCGAGCAAGTGTCTTGATCGACCGAGTTTTACTTTGATTGAACCCTAACGAACAAGTCTAGTAACCTTTACTAAGTATTAGCAAGACGTGAACGTTAATTGACTCAATGTCTTGATCGACATATTTCAGTGTTGGCAAACCCTTAACCCTTCACCAAACCCTTAACCCTTAGCCCTTCACCAAGGCCTTAACCCTTCATCCTCGACAAAACTCTTCTGGCGAAAGGACAATGTCTTGATCGACAGAGTTTTACCTTGATTGAATCATTACGAATCGAGTCTTATAACATTTACTAAGTATTAGCGAGACGTGAATGTGAATCGAGCAAGTGTCTTGATTGACAGAGTTTTTAACTTGATTGAACCCTAACGAAGAGAGTCTAGTAACCTTTACTAAGTATTAGCAAGACGTGAACGTTAATTGACCCAGTGCCTTGATCGACATATTTCAATGTTGGCAAACCCTTAACCCTTCACCAAACCCTTAACCCTTAGCCCTTCACCAAGGCCTTAACCCTTCACCCTTAACCAAACTCTTCTGGCGAAAGGACAGTGTCTTAATCGACAGAGTTTTACCTTGATTGAATCATTACGAATCGAGTCTTATAACATTTACTAAGTATTAGCGAGACGTGAATGTGAATCGAGCAAGTGTCTTGATCGACAGAGTTTTTACCTTGATTGAACCCTAACGAAGCGAGTCTAGTAACCTTTACTAAGTATTAGCAAGACGTGAACGTTAATTGACCTAGTGCCTTGATCGAAATATTTCAATGCTGACAAACCCTTAACCCTTCACCAAACCCTTAACCCTTAGCCCTTCACCAAGGCCTTAACCCTTCACCCTCGACCAAACTCTTCTGGCAAAATTAAAGTGTCTTGATCGACAGAAGTTTACTTTGATTGAATCCTTATGAATCGAGTCTTATAACCTTTACTAAGTATTAGGGAGAAGTGAACGTGAATCGAGCAAGTGTCTTGATCGACAGAGTTTTACTTTGATTGAACCCTAACGAACAAGTCTAGTAACCTTTACTAAGTATTAGCAAGACGTGAACGTTAATTGACTCAATGTCTTGATCGACATATTTCAGTGTTGGCAAACCCTTAACCCTTCACCAAACCCTTAACCCTTAGCCCTTCACCAAGGCCTTAACCCTTCATCCTCGACAAAACTCTTCTGGCGAAAGGACAATGTCTTGATCGACAGAGTTTTACCTTGATTAAATCCTTACGAATCGAGTCTTATAACATTTACTAAGTATTAGCGAGATGTGAACGTGAATCGAGCAAGTGTCTTGATCGACAGAGTTTTTACCTTGATTGAACCCTAACGAAGCGAGTCTAGTAACCTTTACTAAGTATTAGCAAGACGTGAACGTTAATTGACTCAGTGCCTGGATCGACATATTTCAATGTTGGCAAACCCTTAACCCTTCACCAAACCCTTAACCCTTAGCCCTTCACCAAGGCCTTAACCCTTCACCCTTAACCAAACTCTTCTGGCGAAAGGACAGTGTCTTAATCGACAGAGTTTTACCTTGATTGAATCATTACGAATCGAGTCTTATAACATTTACTAAGTATTAGCGAGACGTGAATGTGAATCGAGCAAGTGTCTTGATCGACAGAGTTTTTACCTTGATTGAACCCTAACGAAGCGAGTCTAGTAACCTTTACTAAGTATTAGCAAGACGTGAACGTTAATTGACCCAGTGCCTTGATCGAAATATTTCAATGCTGACAAACCCTTAACCCTTCACCAAACCCTTAACCCTTAGCCCTTCACCAAGGCCTTAACCCTTCACCCTCGACCAAACTCTTCTGGCGAAAGGACAGTGTCTTGATCGACAGAAGTTTACCTTGATTGAATCCTTACTGAATCGAGTCTTATAACATTTACTAAGTATTAGCGAGAAGTGAACGTGAATCGAGCAAGTGTCTTGATCGACAGAGTTTTACCTTGATTGAACCCTAACGAAGCAAGTCTAGTAACCTTTACTAAGTATTAGCAAGACGTGAACGTTAATTGACTCAGTGCCTTGATCGACATATTTCAATGTTGGCAAACCCTTAACCCTTCACCAAACCCTTAACCCTTAGCCCTTCACCAAGGCCTTAACCCTTCACCCTCGACCAAACTCTTCTGGCGAAAGGACAGTGTCTTGATCGACAGAGTTTTACCTTGATTGAATCCTTACGAATCGAGTCTTATAACATTTACTAAGTATTAGCGAGACGTGAACGTGAATCGAGCAAGTGTCTTGATCGACAGAGTTTTACCTTTGATTGAACCCTAACGAAGCGAGTCTAGTAACCTTTACTAAGTATTAGCAAGACGTGAACGTTAATTGACCCAGTGCCTTGATCGACATATTTCAATGTTGGCAAACCCTTAACCCTTCACCAAACCCTTAACCCTTAGCCCTTCACCAAGGCCTTAACCCTTCACCCTCGACCAAACTCTTCTGGCGAAAGGACAGTGTCTTGATCGACAGAGTTTTACCTTGATTGAATCCTTACGAATCGAGTCTTATAACATTTACTAAGTATTAGCGAGACGTGAACGTGAATCGAGCAAGTGTCTTGATCGACAGAGTTTTTACCTTGATTGAACCCTAACGAAGCGAGTCTAGTAACCTTTACTAAGTATTAGCAAGACGTGAACGTTAATTGACTCAGTGCCTTGATCGACATATTTCAATGTTGGCAAACCCTTAACCCTTCACCAAACCCTTAACCCTTAGCCCTTCACCAAGGCCTTAACCCTTCACCCTCGACCAAACTCTTCTGGCGAAAGGACAGTGTCTTGATCGACAGAGTTTTACCTTGATTGAATCATTACGAATCGAGTCTTATAACATTTACTAAGTATTAGCGAGACGTGAACTGTGAATCGAGCAAGTGTCTTGATCGACAGAGTTTTTACCTTGATTGAACCCTAACGAAGCGAGTCTAGTAACCTTTACTAAGTATTAGCAAGACGTGAACGTTAATTGACCCAGTGCCTTTATCGAAATATTTCAATGCTGACAAACCCTTAACCCTTCACCAAACCCTTAACCCTTAGCCCTTCACCAAGGCCTTAACCCTTCACCCTCGACCAAACTCTTCTAGCAAAATTAAAGTGTGTTGATCGATAGAGTTTTACTTTGATTGAATCCTTATGAATCGAGTCTTATAACCTTTACTAAGTCTTAGGGAGAAGTGAACGTGAATCGACCAAGTGTCTTGATCGACAGAGTTTTACTTTGATTGAACCCTAACGAACAAGTCTATTAACCTTTACTAAGTATTAGCTAGACGTGAACGTTAATTGACTCAGTGTCTTGATCGACAGAGTTTTACCTTGATTAAATCCTTACGAATCGAGTCTTATAACATTTACTAAGTATTAGCGAGATTTGAACGTGAATCGAGCAAGTGTCTTGATCGACAGAGTTTTTACCTTGATTGAACCCTAACGAAGCGAGTCTAGTAACCTTTACTAAGTATTAGCAAGACGTGAACGTTAATTGACCCAGTGCCTTGATCGACATATTTCAATGTTGGCAAACCCTTAACCCTTCACCAAACCCTTAACCCTTAGCCCTTCACCAAGGCCTTAACCCTTCACCCTCGACCAAACTCTTCTGGCGAAAGGACAGTGTCTTGATCGACAGAGTTTTACCTTGATTGAATCATTACGAATCGAGTCTTATAACATTTACTAAGTATTAGCGAGACGTGAACGTGAATCGAGCAAGTGTCTTGATCGACAGAGTTTTTACCTTGATTGAACCCTAACGAAGCGAGTCTAGTAACCTTTACTAAGTATTAGCAAGACGTGAACGTTAATTGACCTCAGTGCCTTGATCGACATATTTCAATGTTGGCAAACCCTTAACCCTTCACCAAACCCTTAACCCTTAGCCCTTCACCAAGGCCTTAACCCTTCACCCTCGACCAAACTCTTCTGGCGAAAGGACAGTGTCTTGATCGACAGAGTTTTACCTTGATTGAATCCTTACGAATCGAGTCTTATAACATTTACTAAGTATTAGCGAGAAGTGAACGTGAATCGAGCAAGTGTCTTGATCGACAGAGTTTTTACCTTGATTGAACCCTAACGAAGCGAGTCTAGTAACCTTTACTAAGTATTAGCAAGACGTGAACGTTAATTGACTCAGTGTCTTGATCGACATATTTCAATGTTGGCAAACCCTTAACCCTTCACCAAACCCTTAACCCTTAGCCCTTCACCAAGGCCTTAACCCTTCACCCTCGACCAAACTCTTCTGGCGAAAGGACAGTAGTCTTGATCGACAGAGTTTTACCTTGATTGAATCATTACGAATCGAGTCTTATAACATTTACTAAGTATTAGCGAGACGTGAACGTGAATCGAGCAAGTGTCTTGATCGACAGAGTTTTTACCTTGATTGAACCCTAACGAAGCGAGTCTAGTAACCTTTACTAAGTATTAGCAAGACGTGAACGTTAATTGACTCAGTGCCTTGATCGACATATTTCAATGTTGGCAAACCCTTAACCCTTCACCAAACCCTTAACCCTTAGCCCTTCACCAAGGCCTTAACCCTTCACCCTCGACCAAACTCTTCTGGCGAAAGGACAGTGTCTTGATCGACAGAGTTTTACCTTGATTGAATCCTTACGAATCGAGTCTTATAACATTTACTAAGTATTAGCGAGAAGTGAACGTGAATCGAGCAAGTGTCTTGATCGACAGAGTTTTACCTTGATTGAACCCTAACGAAGCGAGTCTAGTAACCTTTACTAAGTATTAGCAAGACGTGAACGTTAATTGACTCAGTGCCTTGATCGACATATTTCAATGTTGGCAAACCCTTAACCCTTCACCAAACCCTTAACCCTTAGCCCTTCACCAAGGCCTTAACCCTTCACCCTCGACCAAACTCTTCTGGCGAAAGGACAGTGTCTTGATCGACAGAGTTTTACCTTGATTGAATCCTTACGAATCGAGTCTTATAACATTTACTAAGTATTAGCGAGACGTGAACGTGAATCGAGCAAGTGTCTTGATCGACAGAGTTTTTACCTTGATTGAACCCTAACGAAGCGAGTCTAGTAACCTTTACTAAGTATTAGCAAGACGTGAACGTTAATTGACCCAGTGCCTTGATCGACATATTTCAATGCTTGGCAAACCCTTAACCCTTCACCAAAACCCTTAACCCTTAGCCCTTCACCAAGGCCTTAACCCTTCACCCTCGACCAAACTCTTCTGGCGAAAGTAAAGTGTCTTGATCGACAGAGTTTTACCTTGATTGAATCCTTACGAATCGAGTCTTATAACATTTACTAATTATTAGGGAGAAGTGAACGTGAATCGAGCAAGTGTCTTGATCGACAGAGTTTTACTTTGATTGAACCCTAACGAACAAGTCTAGTAACCTTTACTAAGTATTAGCAAGACGTGAACGTTAATTGACTCAATGTCTTGATCGACATATTTCAGTGTTGGCAAACCCTTAACCCTTCACCAAACCCTTAACCCTTAGCCCTTCACCAAGGCCTTAACCCTTCACCCTCGACAAAACTCTTCTGGCGAAAGGACAGTGTCTTGATCGACAGAGTTTTACCTTGATTAAATCCTTACGAATCGAGTCTTATAACATTTACTAAGTATTAGCGAGATGTGAACGTGAATCGAGCAAGTGTCTTGATCGACAGAGTTTTTACCTTGATTGAACCCTAACGAAGCGAGTCTAGTAACCTTTACTAAGTATTAGCAAGACGTAAACGTTAATTGACTCAGTGCTTTGATCGACATATTTCAATGTTGGCAAACCCTTAACCCTTCACCAAACCCTTAACCCTTAGCCCTTCACCAAGGCCTTAACCCTTCACCCTTGACCAAACTCTTCTGGCGAAAGGACAGTGTCTTGATCGACAGAGTTTTACCTTGATTGAATCATTACGAATCGAGTCTTATAACATTTACTAAGTATTAGCGAGACGTGAATGTGAATCGAGCAAGTGTCTTGATCGACAGAGTTTTTACCTTGATTGAACCCTAACGAAGCGAGTCTAGTAACCTTTACTAAGTATTAGCAAGACGTGAACGTTAATTGACCCAGTGCCTTGATCGAAATATTTCAATGCTGACAAACCCTTAACCCTTCACCAAACCCTTAAGCCCTTAGCCCTTCACCAAGGCCTTAACCCTTCACCCTCGACCTAACTCTTCTGGCGAAAGGACACTGTCTTGATCGACAGAGTTTTACCTTGATTGAATCATTACGAATAGAGTCTTATAACATTTACTAAGTATTAGCGAGACGTGAACGTGAATCGAGCAAGTGTCTTGATCGACAGAGTTTTTACCTTGATTGAACCCTAACGAAGCGAGTCTAGTAACCTTTACTAAGTATTAGCAAGACATGAACGTTAATTGACCCAGTGCCTTGATCGACATATTTCAATGTTGGCAAACCCTTAACCCTTCACCAAACCCTTAACCCTTAGCCCTTCACCAAGGCCTTAACCCTTCACCCTCGACCAAACTCTTCTGGCGAAAGGAAAGTGTCTTGATCGACAGAGTTTTACTTTGATTGAATCCTTACGAATCGAGTCTTATAACCTTTACTAAGTATTAGCGAGAAGTGAACGTGAATCGAGCAAGTGTCTTGATCGACAGAGTTTTACTTTGATTGAACCCTAACGAAGCGAGTCTAGTAACCTTTACTAAGTATTAGCAAGACGTGAACGTTAATTGACTCAGTGCCTTGATCGACATATTTCAATGTTGGCAAACCCTTAACCCTTCACCAAACCCTTAACCCTTAGCCCTTCACCAAGGCCTTAACCCTTCACCCTCGACCAAACTCTTCTGGCGAAAGGACAGTGTCTTGATCGACAGAGTTTTACCTTGATTGAATCATTACGAATCGAGTCTTATAACATTTACTAAGTATTAGCGAGACGTGAACGTGAATCGAGCAAGTGTCTTGATCGACAGAGTTTTTACCTTGATTGAACCCTAACGAAGCGAGTCTAGTAACCTTTACTAAGTATTAGCAAGACGTGAACGTTAATTGACCCAGTGCCTTGATCGACATATTTCAATGCTGGCAAACCCTTAACCCTTCACCAAACCCTTAACCCTTAGCCCTTCACCAAGGCCTTAACCCTTCACCCTCGACCAAACTCTTCTGGCGAAAGGACAGTGTCTTGATCGACAGAGTTTTACCTTGATTGAATCATTACGAATCGAGTCTTATAACATTTACTAAGTATTAGCGAGAACGTGAACGTGAATCGAGCAAGTGTCTTGATCGACAGAGTTTTTACCTTGATTGAACCCTAACGAAGCAAGTCTAGTAACCTTTACTAAGTATTAGCAAGACAGTGAACGTTAATTGACCCAGTGCCTTGATCGACATATTTCAATGTTGGCAAACCCTTAACCCTTCACCAAACCCTTAACCCTTAGCCCTTCACCAAGGCCTTAACCCTTCACCCTCGACCAAACTCTTCTGGCGAAAGGACAGTGTCTTGATCGACAGAGTTTTACCTTGATTGAATCATTACGAATCGAGTCTTATAACATTTACTAAGTATTAGCGAGACGTGAACGTGAATCGAGCAAGTGTCTTGATCGACAGAGTTTTTACCTTGATTGAACCCTAACGAAGCGAGTCTAGTAACCTTTACTAAGCATTAGCAAGACGTGAACGTTAATTGACCCAGTGTCTTGATCGACATATTTCAATGCTGGCAAACCCTTAACCCTTCACCAAACCCTTAACCCTTAGCCCTTCACCAAGGCCTTAACCCTTCACCCTCGACCAAACTCTTCTGGCGAAAGGACAGTATCTTGATCGACAGAGTTTTACCTTGATTGAATCATTACGAATCGAGTCTTATAACATTTACTAAGTATTAGCGAGACGTGAACGTGAATCGAGCAAGTGTCTTGATCGACAGAGTTTTTACCTTGATTGAACCCTAACGAAGCGAGTCTAGTAACCTTTACTAAGTATTAGCAAGACGTGAACGTTAATTGACCCAGTGCCTTGATCGAAATATTTCAATGCTGGCAAACCCTTAACCTTTCACCAAAAACCCTTAACCCTTAGCCCTTCACCAAGGCCTTAACCCTTCACCCTCGACCAAACTCTTCTGGCAAAATTAAAGTGTCTTGATCGACAGAGTTTTACTTTGATTGAATCCTTACGAATCGAGTCTTATAACCTTTACTAAGTATTAGGGAGAAGTGAACGTGAATCGAGCAAGTGTCTTGATCGACCGAGTTTTACTTTGATTGAACCCTAACGAACAAGTCTAGTAACCTTTACTAAGTATTAGCAAGACGTGAACGTTAATTGACTCAATGTCTTGATCGACATATTTCAGTGTTGGCAAACCCTTAACCCTTCACCAAACCCTTAACCCTTAGCCCTTCACCAAGGCCTTAACCCTTCATCCCTCGACAAAACTCTTCTGGCGAAAGGACAAGTGTCTTGATCGACAGAGTTTTACCTTGATTGAATCCTTACGAATCGAGTCTTATAACATTTACTAAGTATTAGCGAGATGTGAACGTGAATCGAGCAAGTGTCTTGATCGACAGAGTTTTTACCTTGATTGAACCCTAACGAAGCGAGTCTAGTAACCTTTACTAAGTATTAGCAAGACGTGAACGTTAATTGACTCAGTGCCTTGATCGACATATTTCAATGTTGGCAAACCCTTAACCCTTCACCAAACCCTTAACCCTTAGCCCTTCACCAAGGCCTTAACCCTTCACCCTTGACCAAACTCTTCTGGCGAAAGGACAGTGTCTTGAATCGACAGAGTTTTACCTTGATTGAATCATTACGAATCGAGTCTTATAACATTTACTAAGTATTAGCGAGACGTGAATGTGAATCGAGCAAGTGTCTTGATCGACAGAGTTTTTACCTTGATTGAACCCTAACGAAGCGAGTCTAGTAACCTTTACTAAGTATTAGCAAGACGTGAACGTTAATTGACCCAGTGCCTTGATCGAAATATTTCAATGCTGACAAACCCTTAACCCTTCACCAAACCCTTAACCCTTAGCCCTTCACCAAGGCCTTAACCCTTCACCCTCGACCAAACTCTTCTGGCGAAAGGACAGTGTCTTGATCGACAGAGTTTTACCTTGATTGAATCATTACGAATCGAGTCTTATAACATTTACTAAGTATTAGGGAGACGTGAACGTGAATCGAGCAAGTGTCTTGATCGACAGAGTTTTTACCTTGATTGAACCCTAACGAAGCGAGTCTAGTAACCTTTACTAAGTATTAGCAAGACGTGAACGTTAATTGACTCAAGTGCCTTGATCGACATATTTCAATGTTGGCAAACCCTTAACCCTTCACCAAACCCTTAACCCTTAGCCCTTCACCAAGGCCTTAACCCTTCACCCTCGACCAAACTCTTCTGGCGAAAGGACAATGTCTTGATCGACAGAGTTTTACCTTGATTGAATCCTTACGAATCGAGTCTTATAACATTTACTAAGTATTAGCGAGACGTGAACGTGAATCGAGCAAGTGTCTTGATCGACAGAGTTTTTACCTTGATTGAACCCTAACGAAGCGAGTCTAGTAACCTTTACTAAGTATTAGCAAGACGTGAACGTTAATTGACTCAGTGCCTTGATCGACATATTTCAATGTTGGCAAACCCTTAACCCTTCACCAAACCCTTAACCCTTAGCCCTTCACCAAGGCCTTAACCCTTCACCCTCGACCAAACTCTTCTGGCGAAAGGACAGTGTCTTGATCGACAGAGTTTTACCTTGATTGAATCATTACGAATCGAGTCTTATAACATTTACTAAGTATTAGCGAGACTGTGAACGTGAATCGAGCAAGTGTCTTGATCGACAGAGTTTTTACCTTGATTGAACCCTAACGAAGCGAGTCTAGTAACCTTTACTAAGTATTAGCAAGACGTGAACGTTAATTGACCCAGTGCCTTGATCGACATATTTCAATGCTGGCAAACCCTTAACCCTTCACCAAACCCTTAACCCTTAGCCCTTCACCAAGGCCTTAACCCTTCACCCTCGACCAAACTCTTCTGGCGAAAGGACAGTGTCTTGATCGACAGAGTTTTACCTTGATTGAATCATTACGAATCGAGTCTTATAACATTTACTAAGTATTAGCGAGACGTGAACGTGAATCGAGCAAGTGTCTTGATCGACAGAGTTTTTACCTTGATTGAACCCTAACGAAGCAAGTCTAGTAACCTTTACTAAGTATTAGCAAGACGTGAACGTTAATTGACCCAGTGCCTTGATCGAAATATTTCAATGCTGGCAAACCCTTAACCCTTCACCAAAACCCTTAACCCTTAGCCCTTCACCAAGGCCTTAACCCTTCACCCTCGACCAAACTCTTCTGGCGAAAGGACAAGTGTCTTGATCGACAGAGTTTTACCTTGATTGAATCCTTACGAATCGAGTCTTATAACCTTTACTAAGTATTAGGGAGAAGTGAACGTGAATCGAGCAAGTGTCTTGATCGACAGAGTTTTTACTTTGATTGAACCCTAACGAAGCAGAGTCTAGTAACCTTTACTAAGTATTAGCAAGACGTGAACGTTAATTGACTCAAGTGTCTTGATCGACATATTTCAATGTTGGCAAACCCTTAACCCTTCACCAAACCCTTAACCCTTAGCCCTTCACCAAGGCCTTAACCCTTCACCCTCGACAAAACTCTTCTGGCGAAAGGACAGTGTCTTGATCGACAGAGTTTTACCTTGATTGAATCATTACGAATCGAGTCTTATAACATTTACTAAGTATTAGCGAGACGTGAACGTGAATCGAGCAAGTGTCTTGATCGACAGAGTTTTTACCTTGATTGAACCCTAACGAAGCGAGTCTAGTAACCTTTACTAAGTATTAGCAAGACGTGAACGTTAATTGACTCAGTGCCTTGATCGACATATTTCAATGTTGGCAAACCCTTAACCCTTCACCAAACCCTTAACCCTTAGCCCTTCACCAAGGCCTTAACCCTTCACCCTCGACCAAACTCTTCTGGCGAAAGGACAGTGTCTTGATCGACAGAGTTTTACCTTGATTGAATCATTACGAATCGAGTCTTATAACATTTACTAAGTATTAGCGAGACGTGAACGTGAATCGAGCAAGTGTCTTGATCGACAGAGTTTTACCTTGATTGAACCCTAACGAAGCGAGTCTAGTAACCTTTACTAAGTATTAGCAAGACGTGAACGTTAATTGACTCAATGTCTTGATCGACATATTTCAAGTGTTGGCAAACCCTTAACCCTTCACCAAACCCTTAACCCTTAGCCCTTCACCAAGGCCTTAACCCTTCACCCTCGACCAAACTCTTCTGGCGAAAGGACAGTGTCTTGATCGACAGAGTTTTACCTTGATTGAATCCTTACGAATCGAGTCTTATAACATTTACTAAGTATTAGCGAGACGTGAACGTGAATCGAGCAAGTGTCTTGATCGACAGAGTTTTTACCTTGATTGAACCCTAACGAAGCGAGTCTAGTAACCTTTACTAAGTATTAGCAAGACGTGAACGTTAATTGACTCAGTGCCTTGATCGACATATTTCAATGTTGGCAAACCCTTAACCCTTCACCAAACCCTTAACCCTTAGCCCTTCACCAAGGCCTTAACCCTTCACCCTTGACCAAACTCTTCTGGCGAAAGGACAGTGTCTTGATCGACAGAGTTTTACCTTGATTGAATCATTACGAATCGAGTCTTATAACATTTACTAAGTATTAGCGAGACGTGAACGTGAATCGAGCAAGTGTCTTGATCGACAGAGTTTTTACCTTGATTGAACCCTAACGAAGCGAGTCTAGTAACCTTTACTAAGTATTAGCAAGACGTGAACGTTAATTGACCCAGTGCCTTGATCGAAATATTTCAATGCTGGCAAACCCTTAACCCTTCACCAAACCCTTAACCCTTAGCCCTTCACCAAGGCCTTAACCCTTCACCCTCGACCAAACTCTTCTGGCAAAATTAAAGTGTCTTGATCGACAGAGTTTTACTTTGATTGAATCCTTACGAATCGAGTCTTATAACCTTTACTAAGTATTAGGGAGAAGTGAACGTGAATCGAGCAAGTGTCTTGATCGACAGAGTTTTACTTTGATTGAACCCTAACGAAGCAAGTCTAGTAACCTTTACTAAGTATTAGCAAGACGTGAACGTTAATTGACTCAATGTCTTGATCGACATATTTCAGTGTTGGCAAACCCTTAACCCTTCACCAAACCCTTAACCCTTAGCCCTTCACCAAGGCCTTAACCCTTCACCCTCGACCAAACTCTTCTGGCGAAAGGACAGTGTCTTGATCGACAGAGTTTTACCTTGATTGAATCCTTACGAATCGAGTCTTATAACATTTACTAAGTATTAGCGAGACGTGAACGTGAATCGAGCAAGTGTCTTGATCGACAGAGTTTTTACCTTGATTGAACCCTAACGAAGCGAGTCTAGTAACCTTTACTAAGTATTAGCAAGACGTGAACGTTAATTGACCCAGTGCCTTGATCGACATATTTCAATGCTGGCAAACCCTTAACCCTTCACCAAACCCTTAACCCTTAGCCCTTCACCAAGGCCTTAACCCTTCACCCTCGACCAAACTCTTCTGGCGAAAGGACAGTGTCTTGATCGACAGAGTTTTACCTTGATTGAATCATTACGAATCGAGTCTTATAACATTTACTAAGTATTAGCGAGACGTGAACGTGAATCGAGCAAGTGTCTTGATCGACAGAGTTTTTACCTTGATTGAACCCTAACGAAGCGAGTCTAGTAACCTTTACTAAGTATTAGCAAGACGTGAACGTTAATTGACCCAGTGCCTTGATCGAAATATTTCAATGCTGGCAAACCCTTAACCCTTCACCAAAACCCTTAACCCTTAGCCCTTCACCAAGGCCTTAACCCTTCACCCTCGACCAAACTCTTCTGGCAAAATTAAAGTGTCTTGATCGACAGAGTTTTACTTTGATTGAATCCTTACGAATCGAGTCTTATAACCTTTACTAATTATTAGGGAGAAGTGAACGTGAATCGAGCAAGTGTCTTGATCGACCGAGTTTTACTTTGATTGAACCCTAACGAACAAGTCTAGTAACCTTTACTAAGTATTAGCAAGACGTGAACGTTAATTGACTCAATGTCTTGATCGACATATTTCAGTGTTGGCAAACCCTTAACCCTTCACCAAACCCTTAACCCTTAGCCCTTCACCAAGGCCTTAACCCTTCACCCTCGACAAAACTCTTCTGGCGAAAGGACAGTGTCTTGATCGACAGAGTTTTACCTTGATTAAATCCTTACGAATCGAGTCTTATAACATTTACTAAGTATTAGCGAGATGTGAACGTGAATCGAGCAAGTGTCTTGATCGACAGAGTTTTTACCTTGATTGAACCCTAACGAAGCGAGTCTAGTAACCTTTACTAAGTATTAGCAAGACGTAAACGTTAATTGACTCAGTGCTTTGATCGACATATTTCAATGTTGGCAAACCCTTAACCCTTCACCAAACCCTTAACCCTTAGCCCTTCACCAAGGCCTTAACCCTTCACCCTTGACCAAACTCTTCTGGCGATAAGGACAGTGTCTTGATCGACAGAGTTTTACCTTGATTGAATCATTACGAATCGAGTCTTATAACATTTACTAAGTATTAGCGAGACGTGAATGTGAATCGAGCAAGTGTCTTGATCGACAGAGTTTTTACCTTGATTGAACCCTAACGAAGCGAGTCTAGTAACCTTTACTAAGTATTAGCAAGACGTGAACGTTAATTGACCCAGTGCCTTGATCGAAATATTTCAATGCTGACAAACCCTTAACCCTTCACCAAACCCTTAACCCTTAGCCCTTCACCAAGGCCTTAACCCTTCACCCTCGACCTAACTCTTCTGGCGAAAGGACATTGTCTTGATCGACAGAGTTTTACCTTGATTGAATCATTACGAATAGAGTCTTATAACATTTACTAAGTATTAGTGAGACGTGAACGTGAATCGAGCAAGTGTCTTGATCGACAGAGTTTTTACCTTGATTGAACCCTAACGAAGCGAGTCTAGTAACCTTTACTAAGTATTAGTAAGACATGAACGTTAATTGACCCAGTGCCTTGATCGACATATTTCAATGTTGGCAAACCCTTAACCGTTCACCAAACCGTTAACCCTTAGCCCTTCACCAAGGTCCTTAACCCTTCACCCTCGACCAAACTCTTCTGGCGAAAGGAAAATGTCTTGATCGACAAAGTTTTACTTTGATTGAATCCTTACGAATCGAGTCTTATAACCTTTACTAAAGTATTAGCGAGACGTGAACGGGAATCGAACAAGTGTCCTGATCGACAAGGTTTTACTTTGATTGAACCCTAACAAAGCGAGTCTAATAACCTTTACTAAGTATTAGCAAGACGTGAACGTTAATTGACCCAGTGCCTTGATCGACATATTTCAATGTTGGCAAACCCTTAACTCTTCACCAAACCCTTAACCCTTAGCCCTTCACCAAGGCCTTAACCCTTCACCCTCGACAAAACTCTTCTGACGAAAGGACAGTGTCTTGATCGACAGAGTTTTACCTTGATTAAATCCTTACGAATCGAGTCGTATAACATTTACTAAGTATTAGCGAGATGTGAACGTGAATCGAGCAAGTGTATTGATTGACAGAGTTTTTAACTTGATTGAACCCTAACGAAGAGAGTCTAGTAACCTTTACTAAGTATTAGCAAGACTGTGAACGTTAATTGACCCAGTGCCTTGATCGACATATTTCAATGCTGGCAAACCCTTAACCCTTCACCAAACCCTTAACCCTTAGCCCTTCACCAAGGCCTTAACCCTTCACCCTCGACCAAACTCTTCTGGCGAAAGGACAGTATCTTGATCGACAGAGTTTTACCTTGATTGAATCATTACGAATCGAGTCTTATAACATTTACTAAGTATTAGCGAGACGTGAACGTGAATCGAGCAAGTGTCTTGATCGACATAGTTTTTACCTTGATTGAACCCTAACGAAGCAAGTCTAGTAACCTTTACTAAGTATTAGCAAGACGTGAACGTTAATTGACCCAGTGCCTTGATCGAAATATTTCAATGCTGGCAAACCCTTAACCTTTCACCAAAAACCCTTAACCCTTAGCCCTTCACCAAGGACTTAACCCTTCACCCTCGACCAAACTCTTCTGGCAAAATTAAAGTGTCTTGATCGACAGAGTTTTACTTTGATTGAATCCTTACGAATCGAGTCTTATAACCTTTACTAAGTATTAGGGAGAAGTGAACGTGAATCGAGCAAGTGTCTTGATCGACCGAGTTTTACTTTGATTGAACCCTAACGAACAAGTCTAGTAACCTTTACTAAGTATTAGCAAGACGTGAACGTTAATTGACTCAATGTCTTGATCGACATATTTCAGTGTTGGCAAACCCTTAACCCTTCACCAAACCCTTAACCCTTAGCCCTTCACCAAGACCTTAACCCTTCATCCTCGACAAAACTCTTCTGGCGAAAGGACAGTGTCTTGATCGACAGAGTTTTACCTTGATTAAATCCTTACGAATCGAGTCTTATAACATTTACTAAGTATTAGCGAGATGTGAACGTGAATCGAGCAAGTGTCTTGATCGACAGAGTTTTTACCTTGATTGAACCCTAACGAAGCGAGTCTAGTAACCTTTACTAAGTATTAGCAAGACGTGAACGTTAATTGACTCAGTGCCTGGATCGACATATTTCAATGTTGGCAAACCCTTAACCCTTCACCAAACCCTTAACCCTTAGCCCTTCACCGAGGCCTTAACCCTTCACCCTCGACCAAACTCTCCTGGCGAAAGGACAGTGTCTTTATCGACAGAGTTTTACCTTGATTGAATCATTACGAATCGAGTCTTATAACATTTAATAAGTATTAGCGAGACGTGAACGTGAATCGAGAAAGTGTCTTGATCGACAGAGATTTTACCTTGATTGAACCCTAACGAAGCGAGTCTAGTAACCGTTACTAAGTATTAGCAAGACGTGGACATTAATTGACTCAATGTCTTGATCGACATATTTCAGTGTTGGCAAACCCTTAACCCTTCACCAAACCCTTAACCCTTGGCCCTTCACCAAGGCCTTAACCCTTCCCCCTCGACCAAACTCTTCTGGCGAAAGGACAGTGTCTTGATCGACAGAGTTTTACCTTAATTGAATCCTTACGAATCGAGTCTTATAACCTTTACCAAGTATTAGTGAGAGACGTGAACGCGAATCGAGCAAGTGTCTTGATCGATAGAGTTTAACTTTGATTGAACCCTAACGAAGCGAGTCTAGTAACCTTTACTAAGTATTACAAAGATGTGAACGTTAATTGACCCAGTGCCTTGATCGACATATTTCAATGTTGGCAAACCCTTAACCCTTCACCAAACCGTTACCCCTTAACCAAGGCCTTAACCCTTCACCCTCGACCAAACTCTTCTAGGAAAGGAAAATGTCTTGATCGACAGAGTTTTACTTTGATTGAATCCTTACGAATCGAGTCTTATAACCTTTACTAAGTATTAGCGAGACGTGAAAGTGAATCGAACAAGTATCTTGATCGACAGAGTTTTACTTTGATAGAATCCTAACGAAGCGAGTGTAGTAACCTTTACTAATTATTAGCAATACGTGAACGTTAATTAACTCAGTTCCTTGATCGACATATTTCAATGTTGGCAAACCCTTAACCCTTAACCAAACCCTTAACCCTTAGCCCTTCACCAAGGCCTTAACCCTTCACCCTCGACAAAACTCTTTTGGTGAAAGGAAAGTGTCTCGATCGACAGAGTTTTACTTTGATTGAATCCTTACGAATCGAGTCTTATAACATTTACTAAGTATTAGGGAGAAGTGAACGTGAATCGAGCAAGTGTCTTGATCGGCAGAGTTTTACTTTGATTGAACCCTAACGAAGCGAGTCTAGTAATCTTTACTAAGTATTAGCAAGACGTGAACGTTAATAGACTCAGTGTCTTGATCGACATATTTCAATGTTGGCATACCCTTAACCCTTCACCAAACCCTTAACCCTTAGCCCTTCACCAAGGCCTTAACCCTTCACCCTTGACCAAACTCTTCTGGCGAAAGGACAGTGTCTTGATCGACAGAGTTTTACCTTGATTGAATCATTACGAATAAAGTCTTATAACATTTACTAAGTATTAGGGAGAAGTGAACGTGAATCGAGCAAGTGTCTTGATCGGCAGAGTTTTACTTTGATTGAACCCTAACGAAGCGAGTCTAGTAATCTTTACTAAGTATTAGCAAGACGTGAACGTTAATAGACTCAGTGTCTTGATCGACATATTTCAATGTTGGCATACCCTTAACCCTTCACCAAACCCTTAACCCTTAGCCCTTCACCAAGGCCTTAACCCTTCACCCTTGACCAAACTCTTCTGGCGAAAGGACAGTGTCTTGATCGACAGAGTTTTACCTTGATTGAATCATTACGAATAAAGTCTTATAACATTTACTAAGTATTAGCGAGACGTGAACGTGAATCGAGCAAGTGTCTTGATCGGCAGAGTTTTACTTTGATTGAACCCTAACGAAGCGAGTCTAGTAATCTTTACTAAGTATTAGCAAGACGTGAACGTTAATAGACTCAGTGTCTTGATCGACATATTTCAATGTTGGCATACCCTTAACCCTTCACCAAACCCTTAACCCTTAGCCCTTCACCAAGGCCTTAACCCTTCACCCTTGACCAAACTCTTCTGGCGAAAGGACAGTGTCTTGATCGACAGAGTTTTACCTTGATTGAATCATTACGAATAAAGTCTTATAACATTTACTAAGTATTAGCGAGACGTGAACGTGAATCGAGCAAGTGTCTTGATCGACAGAGTTTTTACCTTGATTGAACCCTAACGAAGCGAGTCTAGTAACCTTTACTAAGTATTAGCAAGACGTGAACGTTAATTAACCAACTGCCTTCATCGAAATATTTCAATGCTGGCAAACCCTTAACCCTTCACCAAACCCTTAACGCTTAGCCCTTCACCAAGGCCTTAACCCTTCACCCTTGACCAAACTCTTCTGGCGAAAGGACAGTGTCTTGATCAACAGAGTTTTACCTTGATTGGATCATTACGAATCGAGTCTTATAACATTTACTAAGTATTAGCGAGACGTGAATGTGAATCGAGCAAGTGTCTTGATCGACAGAGTTTTTACCTTGATTGAACCCTAACGAAGCGAGTCTAGTAACCTTTACTAAGTATTAGCAAGACGTGAACGTTAATTGACCCAATACCTTGATCGAAATATTTCAATGCTGACAAACCCTTAACCCTTCACCAAACCCTTAACCCTTAGCCCTTCACCAAGGCCTTAACCCTTCACCCTCGACCAAACTCTTCTGGCAAAATTAAAGTGTCTTGATCGACAGAGTTTTACCTTGATTGAATCCTTATGAATCGAGTCTTATAACCTTTACTAAGTCTTAGGGAGAAGTGAACGTGAATCGAGCAAGTGTCTTGATCGACAGAGTTTTACTTTGATTGAACCCTAACGAACAAGTCTAGTAACCTTTACTAAGTATTAGCTAGACGTGAACGTTAATTGACTCAATGTCTTGATCGACAGATTTCAGTGTTGGCAAACCCTTAACCCTTCACCAAACCCTTAACCCTTAGCCCTTCACCAAGGCCTTAACCCTTCACCCTCGACAAAACTCTTCTGGCGAAAGGACAGTGTCTTGATCGACAGAGTTTTACCTTGATTAAATCCTTACGAATCGAGTCTTATAACATTTACTAAGTATTAGCGAGATTTGAACGTGAATCGAGCAAGTGTCTTGATCGACAGAGTTTTTACCTTGATTGAACCCTAACGAAGCGAGTCTTGTAACCTTTACTAAGTATTAGCAAGACGTGAATGTTAATTGACTCAGTGTCTTGATCGACATATTTCAATGTTGGCAAACCCTTAACCCTTCACCAAACCCTTAACCCTTAGCCCTTCACCACGGCCTTAACCCTTCACCCTTGACCAAACTCTTCTGGCGAAAGGACAGTGTCTTGATCGACAGAGTTTTACCTTGATTGAATCATTACGAATCGAGTCTTATAACATTTACTAAGTATTAGCGAGACGTGAATGTGAATCGAGCAAGTGTCTTGATCGACAGAGTTTTTACCTTGATTGAACCCTAACGAAGCGAGTCTAGTAACCTTTACTAAGTATTAGCAAGACGTGAACGTTAATTGACCCAGTGCCTTGATCGAAATATTTCAATGCTGACAAACCCTTAACCCTTCACCAAACCCTTAACCCTTAGCCCTTCACCAAGGCCTTAACCCTTCACCCTCGACCAAACTCTTCTGGCAAAATTAAAGTGTCTTGATCATCAGAGTTTTACTTTGATTGAATCCTTATGAATCGAGTCTTATAACCTTTACTAAGTCTTAGGGAGAAGTGAACGTGAATCGAGCAAGTGTCTTGATCGACATAGTTTTACTTTGATTGAACCCTAACGAACAAGTCTAGTAACCTTTACTAAGTATTAGCTAGACGTGAACGTTAATTGACTCAATGTCTTGATCGACATATTTCAGTGTTGGCAAACCCTTAACCCTTCACCAAACCCTTAACCCTTAGCCCTTCACCAAGGCCTTAACCCTTCACCAAGGCCTTAACCCTTCCCCCTCGACCAAACTCTTCTGGCAAAAGGACAGTGTCTTGATCGACAGAGTTTTATCTTGATTGAATCCTTACGAATCGAGTCTTATATTATTTACTAAGTATTAGCGAGACGTGAACGTGAATCGAGCAAGTGTCTTGATCGACAGAGTTTTTACCTTGATTGAACCCTAACGAAGCGAGTCTAGTAACCTTTACAAAGTATTAGCAAGACGTGAACGTTAATTGACCCAGTACCTTGATCTACATATTTCAATGCTGGCAAACCCTTAACCCTTCACCAAACCCTTAATCCTTAGCCCTTCACCGAGGCCTTAACCCTTCACCCTCGACCAAACTCTTCTGGCGAAAGGACAGTGTCTTGATCGACAGAGTTTTACCTTGATTGAATCATTACGAATCGAGTCTTATAACATTTACTAAGTATTAGCGAGACGTGAACGTGAATCGAGAAAGTGTCTTGATCGACAGAGTTTTTACCTTGATTGAACCCTAACGAAGCGAGTCTAGTAACCGTTACTAAGTATTAGCAAGACGTGAACGTTAATTGACCCAGTGCCTTGATCGAAATATTTCAATGCTGGCAAACCCTTAACCCTTCACCAAACCATTAACCCTTAGCCCTTCACCAAGGCCTTAACCCTTCACCCTCGACCAAACTCTTATGGCGAAAGGAAAGTGTCTTGATCGACAGAGTTCTACTTTGATTGAATCCTTACGAATCGAGTCTTATAACCTTTACTAAGTATTAGCGAGAAGTGAACGTGAATCGAGCAAGTGTCTTGATCGACAGAGTTTTACTTTGATTGAACCCTAACAAAGCGAGTCTAATAACCTTCACTAAGTATTAGCAAGACGTGAACGTTAGTTGATTCAGTGTCTTGATCGACATATTTCAATGTTGGCATACCCTTAACCCTTCACCAAACCCTTAACCCTTAGCCCTTCACCAAGGCCTTAGCCCTTCATCTTCGACCAAATCCTTCAAAAACATATGTATCCATTAATTAAAAAATAAAAAATTATATTAATTAAAATACGAATCGAAAATTGCATTAATCCAAAAATGAAAAACTATTACTTTTTTATTCGAAATATATTATAAATGAAAATTAGGGAGACGTGAATGTGAATCAACCCAATATCTTCACTCTCGACCAAACACTTCAAAATAGTAAGTATATTGTAAAAAATAAAATATATATAAACATAAAGTATCATTGGAAAAGGAAATTTAATTATAAAAAATTTAATTTATGTAATAAAATCATAACCAATATTGTTAAATCATATAATTAACGTTTAGCTTAATATAAATTATTGGGCGATATTAATATGTATATGAATATATAGTTTTTCCTAATGGCGACACTAACTTTTCCTTTTACAACCTATACAGGAAGTGGTTTTACCTTTTTTGTAGTAGTATACACGTGTCACTCGATCCATGCTCGACTTTTTTGTAGTCGATGTAGCATGGAATTTCCCCGGGATTGATTATTTACTAAGGCCGGCTAACGGTAATATTATCACATCACAAGGTAAAACCACTTTGACATGACTTCATCTATGCGCTCCATAACATATCATATGATGTATTTGACTATATTTAAATAAATTACCTAAAATAAAATGTTCATAACAACCCATCTTGGAGAGAAATTAAAGCTTCCATGAAATCTAGTCCGAATAATAAAATTGAGGCACTAAATTTTTTCTTAGCTAAATTTTTTTTATTAGATTCCTAACAAAATAGTGAATTGTCTTCCCATTTTTATTTTAGTTAATTATATTCACTAACTTGAGATTATTAAAAAAAACAAAATAACAGTGTATAGTAATTAATTATTGAAGTCAAAGTGACTCTAGCCTTTGCTCTTAATAAAAAAAATAATATTCTGAAAATACATCACATAACGTCTTCCTATACAGTAGTAGTAGTAGTCATGTTTAGCAAGTCAAACCACGAAGGTCCTAACAAAGCCAGTCAAATTTTATACTGATTTTTCATCAAATCAATGGAAGCTAAGACTGCCCGCAACGGCTGTCTCGTTGGGCTGTCTCGAGACACTGTTACCCACGAGATAACCCGCTGCAAGCTCCACCGTCTCGAGCTCGTTTCGCCAGTTCGAGATCGTTTTGATCCGACATGTGCATTGCACGCGCTGGATTTTGATTTTTTTTTTTTTTTGAAATTATGCACGCGCCGGATCGGAAAAAAAAAATCGGCTTATATATACCACATCAATTCACACAATTTTCACACCATTTCTCACACAATCATCTTTATTCTTCTACAAATTCTCACACAATCACCTCTCATACTCTCTTAAAAATGGATCCAAATAATCTGTGGTCGTCGTCGTGGTGTCCCTCCGAAATGACGGATGACAGGGCATACGGCGGATATACGCCGACGGGGCTTGATTCTATCAACCTCAACTCGTCCGTCGGTGAGTCCTTCCAAGGTGTCATGGGCGACGAGGAGAGTCCTGTCGAAGCCGGTGTCATCCACCGCGACTCTCAAGAAGGAGGCCAAAGGCAAAGGCAAGGCATGAGCCGATCTTACCCTTGCAATCGTCGCAAACATATAGATTGGTCAAATAAATAGGTTAATATTTAAAGGGCAATATATATACATATAATTTAAGTTTAAATATTCCACAAATAAAAAAAAATGAGTTGAGTAATATAAAGAATAAAAAACATATATTTGGATACAATCACACGGAATATATACCAAACGTCAATAAACTAAATATATATAGAATATCCCTTCCCGATTCATATTAAGGAAAATTATATGTATTTGGCCAACTAATTAATTGGCCAAATTTAATTAGTTGTGTCAAACAATTTCAAGATGAGAAAAGTCACATTGGTTTTTGCATATTTATATAGATTCTCAAAGAATAGAGACTTATTGAAAAACAATATTGGATAGAAATTTTATATTAAATATAGTAAAAAAACAATTAATTTTTTCAAAAAAAATATAAATACTACTTCAAACAAAAGGTACACGTAAGGAACCCATATGGCTAATTAAAGAAATCTACTTACGTTTTACTCTCAAAATATACTTTGGGAAGATTTTAATTGGAAATTTATTTAATTATAGAAGTGTTGAGAACATTAAATATCAATAATATAATTTATGAATTAAAAATATATAAAATAAAAATTTAAGATAAATAGTAATACAAAAATCAAATATATAGATTAAGCCATAATTGGATTCCATGTCGATATTGCTCCTATAATATGCATGTTTCCATTCGTTGGAATTTTTAAATAAATATTTATTCATATTAAAAATATAATAATAGATACATGAGTTATTTAAATTATGATAGATATCATACGAAAATATGAAATTCTTTACCTTATTTATTTAATACATATATAATAATATGAATTTATGATTTAAAATAGATAAAATGAAGATTTAAGATAAATAGGAATAGTGAATGGAGAGAGCGCCACGGAGGATTTAAATCCAAGGGGAGAGCTCGAATCTACATCAATATTAATAATATATATAATGTAGATTTTTTTTTTGAAGTAAAACACAAATAATTATTGGGCTTAAAGCATTTTGCTGATGGACCTCAAATAATAAGTTGGGCCAGAAATTATTTCTTCTCGCTAAGATTATCTATTGGGCTATTTAATTATACCTCTATTTGAGTTGTTTTAAACAATACTAGATTATAGTAATAATCTTATGCACACTACAAAGTTTATCAAAAAGAACTTTTTTAGTAAGAGTTCTCTTATTTTGGTCTACTATATATTATTAGATGTAAATTAACTGGTCAACCACCAATGCACCATATGATCTATACTCAAGTATCAAGTACTACAATTCTACATATGTCATTCTCTATTTGAATGGTTAAATTGTCTTTTCTTTTTTCTTTTATTTGAAAGAAGGAAACTTTAATAAATTATATAAGGTCATCCACAAAATAATACATACATATATGTACCTTGTTAAATGATAAGCAATGATAAGCAAAAATACAAGCCTCTTTGGAGAGAACACGATTTTTGACATAATATTGACTTTTTTTCTTTGCTAGATTTAAACTGAAATAGTTTTAAGAAATAAAAAATCTCAGAAACCCTAACCAAAAACTCAGATCATACAATTTTAGTTTATGAAAAGAAACTGTCACACCCCAATTCCCGAGGGAAGGAACACGTGCCGAGGGCGCGACTAGGGATTGGAATTAAGAAGTGGGGATAGAAATGGGGACTCATTTATCATATATAATGAGACATGCGCCCCAAAAGAGTTGGGCGTAATCTCCTTTTGCAATGGGGGCGAGCCGAAATTTAGAAAGACGACAAACAACCCAACAGTCAAATTTATTTATCATTTGCGGATCGCTTAAGATTCAATGGTTCAATGAATCAACAAAAGACATTCCATTAATATATATATTTTAGGGAAACGAGAACGAATTCTCGACAAAAGACGTATAAGAAATCAGAGTACAAGATTCTCAAGTTTAGAAACTTAAAGAATTGACAATCAGCGGAAGCTTAACAAAAGACAGTCCTAGCCTCAACGCCGTTCGTCATCACCCGCCGATCAACCTGAAAATATTTGAAAACATTTGGGCTGAGTACTAGTGTATCCAGTGGGCAGTGCATTTACTAAACATTTTATAAAGCATTGTTATCCGTCCATAACAGTATGATTTAGAAGGTTTCAAAACCAAAAGCCACTTCTAAACATACAAAATATTTTACCTTTTTTGTGCACGCTTGTCACACTCTACAATGTTACTCTTACAGTGACCCCCGACCTCTAGCCACCGACGGGTCCAATCTCATTCATTTAGTCATTCAGACTTCGGGTTGAAACCCAGAAAGCCTCGATCTAAAGTTGGATTTCGGGCGGAGATCCAGAGACTCCCATTTATAAGGTTAGCACACAATGGAGATCAACACATTGCACTACTAACAAAGGTTTATACAACATCTGACTAATAGGCCAGCCGAAAATCTCGATCGATTAACTTCAGAGCATTAAACATGTAGAGCGTACATTAAAATATTTTTTTATGGATAACAAACATTTTATGAAGCTTAGTAACTCAAACATAATTTTAGAAAGATATAGCCAACGTGAATGATGACCTCAAATAGGTCTTGAGAAATCAATTAACACAATCAAAATTCTCCTCGTTCCGTTCCTGAATATATAATTGATGATATTATAAGTATCTAAGGATCTAATAGAATAATCGGAACATAAGGAATTCTTCCATACTCGAGTTTCTCATTTTAATATCCGTCAAATTTTAACAATTCCAAAATGGAGTTATGAAGCTCACGGTTTGATTCCAAATTACTAGGAATAGAATTTAAGGAATTAAGTCGATTAGCCCAACTTTTATTAAGGCCTACGAAATAAATTAATTAGGCCTAATCTTTTCATTTCATTAACAACTCCAACCCTTATTAATAATTTAATCCAATTAGTTAATCTAGTAGTCCAGGCCTATTTAGTTATGAGATTATCCTAACGCATCAGTAGTTCCAATTAATTAGGCCCAATCATCTTATTTAATTAAATAAATAAATAAGAATTTGCAATATATATATATATATGTTAGACTCAATCATCATTATATTACTAAAAGTAAAATGATTCTTGCTTCTATATATCTCTTCTCTCTCCTTTTCACTACCCGCTCCTTTCCTTGCCTCTTTTTCTTCATAAAAAGTTAAAAAATCCAGCTTAAGAGTCGCTTTTCTTTGAGAGACAAATATATTTTTTGCCCACGTCGGTTTTGTAGAAGAACAAAGCTTTAACAATTATAAAAAATAATGAGAATATATTAGTTATAATTTTTAACAAACATAACTATATGTGTTTAAGACGTAAACATGTGGTAAAATTACTTTTTAATTGAATTTGAGATGTGTTCAAAGGATATAAATTCTAAACGAATTTAGTAGATTGCATAATCGAATTATTTAACGCTAAAATAATTAACAAATAATATTATTTTTAGTCTATCACATATTAGTACTATTTAATAATTTTATTAATTTTTATAATTTCATGTCGATTTTCGACGGGTCATACGTTAGTTATCGTAAATAAAGAAATCTAGTCCTGTTCTAATTAATTAACTAATTAGGATTTTATATTCCGCTATTTCTTTTCTCCTACATTGGAACGAATTTATTCTCTTTCCTTATTAGCCTCGTTCCTCTCGTCTCTCTCTTAGGGCTGCTAATACGGATTCCAGATATTAGGGTAATCAGGTCCCGACCCAGAACTCGACGGGTAATTGGGTATTCAATACCCGAAATTAACAGGGTTGATACGGGGTGCAGAATTTTTTTTTTTTTTAATTTTCTGGGTACTGGATATACCCGTACCGTTCCGTTATACCCGACTAACTACCCGATTTTAAATTATATATATATTTTTATATTTAATGCTTAAATATTAAAAAAATATAAATAAAATTAAAAGCATAATAATAATACATTTGTCTCTCTTTTTTACGTTCACACAAGAACTTTGATATTTTGATATTTGATAGGTTAAATGTTGATGAATGACATGAATGATGATGACTTTGATCTTTGAAAATGTGACTTTATAATTATATTGAATTATTAATGTATAATAAATTGATGATCATTTGAGTTGATTTTTAAACTTTCATTTATTACTTGTATAGATTTATTTTAATTTTTAATTTATAAGATAAAGCTTATTTTTTTATTTTTTTTTAACGCGGATTATATGAGTACCTATTTTTCCGACCCGTATACCCGACCGGCTATTTAGGTATCAAGTTAACTTGGATGGAATGGAGCTGGGTATCTTTTTAGAGATATTTCTGAAGCTGGATACCCGCAAAAACCGGATAGGACCCGACCCCGTCCAGCCCTACTCTCTCTCTACGACTTTAGCAACAACAACTCTTCTTCGCTCTCTCTCTCTTCTCTCGTTTTCTATCGACAGAAGTAGTTTCTCTCTCTTCTCTCTTCTCTCCCGGTGGAATAATCGCCGCCGCCGCCATCTAACCGTCGTACGGCGCAGTTATCACCCTCCATCTCGACTCACTCTCAATCTCTACCCCTTCTACCCATTTCTCTTCCTTGAATCCTTCTCTAAAACGCAGCAGCACCGCCCTCTCTCTCTTCTCCTTCTCCGGCGAGACCAACGCCGCCGTCGTCTCTGCTCGCTCCTCCTCTCAGCTCGACCTTCTATTCTCTCTAATCCTTTGCAATTTCACAAAATCCCAAATTCAAAACCCTAGAATCCAAAATCGAAAATCCCTCTCCCCCTCTTCTGAAATCCGGCGAATCCCTCCATCTTCGGCGAATACGCCGCGGTCTGTCACACCACTACCGCCGCGTATCTGCAACAGCAGCGGCAGAGGAGCTATCTCCACCGACGTTTGCCCCTCCTCTCTGATCGGCTACAGCAGCGGCCAAGGAGAAGGCCACTGCCACCTTCTGCCTCGTGCCACCAGCGCCGTCGCCGGTTTGAAGAGCTGTCGTCGTGGTTCGTCTCCACTGCGCTGCCTCTGTAAGTCTCGAATCTCTCTTCCCGCACCCCTTTCGTTTATTTATTTTTATTTTTATTTATTTTGTTTTTAACAGAAACTCCTCCCCTCTATTCACCGGCAGCAACCCTCCATCGGTCGGCAATCGCTGCCGTCGTCGCCTATCGATCACCCCTCAGCCCTCTTCTCTTTCGGCAAACAAAACAGATGGTTTATAACTTATTAATTTCCCATTTTCATATTATTTGATTAAATTAAAAGGTGTATATTATAAGATGGTTGTAGTGCAAGATTATCATACGATACTTCTTTTGTTTTCATTTAGCTTATCAGGTGCAAAGCTATAAGTTTTGATTTCTGGTTTTTGGTTCAAGAGTAGAATTAATAATATTAATTATTCTTTCATCTTATTTAGTGTAGCATATGATCTCGTATTTTTATAAGAAGACTATTGGATTAATTGTCATAACCTGTATTGACTTCCTATTAAGCTTGTTTAATCTACTCGATTATGAAAGCATGATAATAACTTTGAATAGTAAATGAAATGGATTCTTAAATTGGAATTGGGTGTTACCTTGTGGAGGTGTGTGATGTCGACTTCTGAATAAGTTTACTGTATTTTTTGTGTGGTGATCTGGGAAAGAGACAGTGAAAGGTTTTTATAGGGGAAAGTTTACGGGAGCAAACTTGGGGACTACTCATTTTCAATTTTTTTTATTTCTTTATTTTTACTTCTATTTTTGGCAAGTTGGTAGCTGCAACTTGGCAAGTTGCTTCGGGATAATAAAAATATTTATCACATGTATTTTCTTTAGAAACTTATAACATTGATTTTACTAGCAGAACACACAGAGGATTGGGTTTTAGAACACAAACTTCGGCCCTATCTTTTGGGTTTTTGAACACAAACTTCGGCCCTATAAAGATAATAGTGTGACCCATTAATTTCCAATCTATCCCAGTTCACTATTAAGTTTCATCTTAATATTCACTACTTAGAATAATATGTATCTTTACAATTTATTAAGTTTGTTTTTCCAACTCTAATACACGTCACGAGCTAGACTTAAACAAATATGTATCTACAATTAAAATATAATTCTTGAACTTAATTACGAAAAAGTTATAATTACCTAGATGAGTAGTTTATATTCACTTCTCTTAATTTTTGTAATACGGGGTATTACAGAAACAGTGTTAATCAATATTGAATCGTGCAGAAAATGGGAGAATCAGGAAATAAAACAGCAGAGATTTCGCTGAAAGATCACGGCAATGAGTTCTTCAAAGCAGGAAATTATCTCAAAGCGGCAGCTCTTTACACTCAGGCTATCAAAAAGGACCCTTCTAATCCCACTCTTTACAGGTATTAATGGCATAAATACATTCTATTTGGGTTTCGTCGCTGTGCTGTTGTTTGTAGAGTGAGTGTATGTGTGAGTGAGTTACTGAGTGTGTAGCTTGAGCGATGTGTTTTTTTTTTTTTCTTTTTTAGGTTCATTATTCAATACACAATACTCGATGTGAGAAAATATGCTGTAGCTCTTCACGGTGATTTTTTCTTTTATTTCCCATCTTGTGTGTGTAGCAGCTAGTTGGTGGTTTTTCAAATTGCCTTGTTAATGCTAGAAATGTAGTGCTTTTGAGCTCCTATGATTTAGTTGCTTTTCGATTTATTTGAAGCATGACCTCTTTTTCTGAACTACGTGCTTGCTTTTAATTTTGACATGGATTGCTGTAGTATAGGTGGAGTTTAGGGAAGATTAAGGATTTTAGATTTGCTTCCCCCTTTTGGTGAATTCATTAGCAATTATTTTGAAAAGGCTCTGACGTGAAATCTTCCCCCTTTTGGTGCTGCTCGCCAGCCCTATGTGTTTCTTACTTGAGTTTTACCTATCCTCTCTATCTATTATCCTTTGGTGTTCCTAGGTGTAAACTTTAGTTTCTTCCCATCACCCGATGCTTATTTGGTTCCTAAAGAAGATAATGTGTTATGTAGTTTTGAGATGTGAACTGTTACAAACAATTTTCACTATGTTCTTTACCAGCAATCGTGCGGCTGCATTTTTGCATTTGGTAAAACTTAACAAAGCTCTAGCTGATGCAGAAACAACGATCAGTTTGAAACCAGATTGGGAAAAGGTGCACTTATTACGTAACTTTTGATTATTATCATGACTTATAAATTTTCACTCTCCAAATTTTATATTTTAAATTTTGCTGGTTGCATCTGCAGGGTTATTTCAGGAAGGGATGTGTGTTAGAGGCTTTGGAACGATATGACGATGTATGTGACGGATTTTGCTCGCATAGATATTTAGTAAGCTGGACCGGTTATATTGAATTTGCTGTGTAATTGCAGGCTTTAGCTTCTTTCCAAACCGCCTTAAAGTACAACTCGCAAAGCTCAGAGATGGCCAAAAAAATCAAGAGGCTTACACAGTTGGCAAGAGATAAAAAACGAGCTCAAGAAGTTGAAGCTTCGAGATCAAATGTCGATATGACAAAACATTTGGATTCTCTGAAAACCGAACTAGTAAGTCTACATTTGCTGTATTCGTATTTAGATATCACAACAACATATTGTTTCTTGGGACATCCACAATACCCTGTCACTATATTTATTCAAATGAATCTGAAATGCTATGTTATGCTTAATTTTCAATGATTCTTTATTCCATCTACTGGGGATAATAATGAAGGTACCATATCGGGGTAACAAGTTCTGCCTGATTTTGAGTCTTGTAGATGGGCTAAAATAAATCGGTGTAGGATTGCCAACTTAATTATGCCTTTGAATACTCAGATTTGAATGATGATTTGATTACCATTAGGTGCACCACTGATAAGATTGACTAAATGTATTTCTACTTTTAGCAGTGTGGAAAGTATGGAGCTGAAGATTCTTGGAAGGAAATTTTCTCATTTGTTGTAGAAACCATGGAGGTTGCAGTAAAATCATGGCATCAAAATGCGACCGTGGATCCTAGAACTTATTTCTTGTTGGACAAGGATAAAACAGACACTGAAAAATATGCTCCTGTTGTTAATATTGATAAGGTATTTTACCCTGTAACATAATGTTTTTACAGCAATACTCGTCTTACACTCGACAGTTGGCATAGGTTATGAGTAATATCTATAATGCTCCTTTCTATGCCAGGCATTTGAATCACCACATACACACAGCAATTGCTGTTCATTCCTTAGACAGTATGCTGAAGATTCTTTCTCTAAAGCTGCCTGTTTAGCGGTGCCCAAAAGTATAATATCATATCCTCAGGTAATGGTAGCTTCCATAGACTATGTGCTTTTTGCACCTTTATTGTCTAATAGGACATGTGTTTCTATGCTTTCATTCATAATACTGTATATCCACTTGATTTGAACAAGTGGAAGGTAGAAGGCCTAAAAAAGTTTTATTACCCAGTAGGAGTAGGACCTTATTATCTATCTGTAGATTTGAGCTTGGGCAGATTAGAAAACCAACTCTTTAGTGGAAGCTTTGGAAGATATTTTTTTAACTAGAGCACATGAGATGTGGGTTTCACGGATCCTTAGTCTTTATTGGCTCATGTATACTTAAATAAAATGGTTTTTCTTATGTTGGTTAAGAATAAAATCTAACTTTCACTTGAAAAAGTATTGAAGTCTATAGACTAGCAATTTAATTAGCGCCTGATGAGTTCTGCTTTTAATTACTAGTTAAATAGATCAATTATGACGTCAATCCGGTACTTCATTCGTCGGTAATTGGGCCCAAACTTCTTGCTGTCAAAGTTTGGAAATACATTTTCTGATTTCACTTTGTCATTCTTCAGTATATATCATTGAGCAAGATAAAAGTTATATTATTTACTCTATTGTAAATACAGGTGTGGAAAGGTCAGGGATCAAGAAAATGGAAGCATGGACAGAGTGATGGCTTCTTTTTCCAATTTGAGTCACCGTTGCTTCAGAAAGTATGGTATATCCCCAGTTCTAGCGAGAAAGGCCAAACCTTGTGCAGGTCTCTCTCAACTACACCTTATCACCCTATGAAGTGCACAAAAATACATATATGCTAATATGCTATCACCCTCGAAGTGCATAATATATGATTGATCCATATTTATATTTATTTATGCTTACTCATATGCCTACTACTTGCAACCAAGGAGAACGTCTTTTTCTTCATTCAGAATATTTTTCTTGCTTAATGACTAGTGTAAAACATCTAAAAGTTCTTTCTTTAGAGGTTATGAAACTTATGATTGAATAATTGAGAATTTGAGATAAAGTTGAACCGTTAGAATATCATATCTCTAGCCTGTGTATTATTCAGTGTATTATTCAGCAGTGCACCTATATGCTTTTTTGAGAAACTGTGGCTATTTTGTAGTATATGATATGTATCCTGATTAATCTTATTTTACTTCAGGGATCCTGTCATGTTAGACATCGGTTTGCATGAAGTTATCCCTCGTTTATTCAAGCAAGCATAGATTTATGCAAGAGAGCTCTTACATGTGGATGGAGATTCATCAGAGGAAACACATGCTTAATTCGTGGAGCTTCTTGTTGGAAGTGGAATCTTATCCTAAGATATGTTGGTGCATATTGTAAGTTTCTTGGGTTTACAAAAAATATATATCCAAGAAGCATCCAAATTGAGGTGGTTTTTGTTGTTGGGCGAGGTGAGATTTCTGTATCACTGGGTGTGGTGCAACTGTTGAGGTTTTAGTTGTAGAAGAAACATATTCCATTCTGGTGGTAATTGTTGCTTGTATGATTTGAATTTGTTTTATTTGGTAGTGTTGGCTGGAATTGATTTCTATTATGAGTTAGTTTTTTGTTCCTACTTCTGAATTACTTATATATTAGCCAATGCACATTAGATACCGTATTAGAATAGAAGACATAATATGGTTCATCGTTCTTGACATTACCTACTCGTGTAATACTAGCAACCAACGGAAAAGCTTAACATGTCCATGATCAAGTCCATGGCATAATGTGAGTGCTTCGTTATCTGAAGATAGATAGTAGTGAATTTGCTTTGTCCGGCCAAGGCCTTTTAACAATCTAGTTGTAAATTAACTGTCTAACTTGAGATCATGTAAACTTTTGAGTATTTAATCTGCTTCTGGACTTTAGATATTTTGATTTCCAGCTTATAAATAGTAGGTGGAGGTATATCTTTTTTAGTTAGAAATATAATTTCACCCTCACCATCCTACTTTGTTTCTCATAGGCTTATGAGATTCCCCATTTCAAATAATCAAGCCATGCATGCTTATGCTTCTGCACAGAATTTTAATTGGTCCCCATCACATCAAACAGATCTTGATTGTCTGTGTATAGGCTTGTGCGCTTGTGTGTTGGATATAGCATCGGACGTGCAACTGAATAGTTTGAATCAAGCATATAAGTTATCTTTTAGCATTTAGGTGACCACAGCTTAATCTAGTGCAAATTATAATTGCTGTGTTTATCTATAGTAACCGATAAGACTAGCTTTTATCCATGTAGGTGAACAATTGAAGCCTAGACTGCGAGTTCGGCTAATCTTTTGATAAGGCATTGCGACGTGCATACACATTATACTGCACTCTTGCTCAATATTAGCTTAAGATTGTAATAGAAGAACTAAGCATACAGCCTTTGGAGTTGAGAAATATTCCTTCTGAAATGCTTTAAGGAAACAATAAACCACAATATATATCTAATGCCTACTTGGGGACATCTAGCTATACCATCTTCCCAACTTGGCAATCATACTACTCAATCATGAATTGGTTGAATCCACCAAATTTTTGAAAATATTCAGAGCTTTATCTGCAGAAATGGCCCCTATTGTGAAAGGAAACCAGTTTATGATCAAACTTGATCATTTGCAGCCTCACATTCTGCTTCCTTAGTTTTTGGCTTGCATGTTTGAAGCATGAAGTTGCAAGCGCGCCTACAGCTTCTCCAACTGTCGGGTAGATATATTCTTGCCCAGTTGTATGAATTATCTTTGATTTGTGTAACTTCTTTATCACCTCTCCTCCCGGGTTAGCCAACACAAGCTGAACCACAAGAACAATTAGCCGACCTTTCTTGCATGTGAACGCTAGCTATAAGTGCAAGTTAATATGAGTATTGTGTACCTTAATGCATCTCGTGTCAGCAATTTTCTTGACTTCTTCAAACATGCTGATTCCGCTTGTGTCGATACTTCATACAGTTGTTATGTGTTCATAGGCATTAGTCAATCTTTATAACTTAAAGTTCACGATGTTTGTTCTGGTAGGTAGGGATGGCAATCGGGTACGGCGGCTACGGATACTGAATATCCATACCCATACCCACGAGCCAAACCCATACCCATACCCATACCCGCGATGGGTATTTTTCTCTATCCATACCCACCGCCCGCGGGTACCCGCCACCCGTCGGGTACCCGCGTACCCGCCATCCGCGGGTACCCGCCTACTCGCCACCTATTGGATACCCACCATCCGCGAATCAGAATTTAATCAAATAAATTACAATTTAACACAAAATAAAAGATTAACCACCAAAGTTCAAATCCATAAAACATAAAATTCAAATCTACAAAGTTCAAATCCATACCAATATCTGGCCCAAATATATATTATATACATTATATAATAATCGGGTAGTAGTCGGGTATTTCGTGGATATTTCTCCGGTATTTTTAGCGGGTATTTTTAGCGGGTAAACGGGTATCGTGGGTATGGATAGTAACTATCCATACCCATACCCACGAACTAAATGGGTAGTATTTTCTAACCATGAAGGTATCCATGGATATCAAATGGCCCTCAAACCCGCACCTATTAGGGTCGGGTACCCGCGGGTAAATTGCCATCCCTACTGGTAGGGTTACTCACCACTCATAACTAGTATTACGTATTGCACGTCACGGTTTTGTAAGCACTTTAGTTTTTCCTCCTCTTCATCCATCCATCTCGAGATCCTAATAACACAGTCAACTCAGATAAGCATGATGGTTTTATATTGTAGATGATGTCAATGAACACAATCTTTCTGCAAGGTACCTTTCTCTTAAATAGTTTGCATTGGTAAAATAGACTGGTGCACTGATACTAAGTACTAGAATCCCAGGAACATAACTAGCTTTTGGGTATTGTTCAATGTTTCTGTATGCCATGGAATTAGGAATATTACCCATGACACTAGTCCTTGGCCTTGCTACGTACAATAGTACACAAAGCAGGGATATTGCTACCTATAATAAAAATGCAGGAACATCTTAGATATCAAATATACAAAATTCAATTCAGGAAAATTAGGCCATGATAGCTGACGAGATGTTATAATATAACCTAGTCTAGCTCTCACATACCGCAATAACTAGTCCAGTTTCGACACTGCTAAAGACAACTCATACGTATGCACTTATACACATGATGAAGTCAAACTTGTCAATTTCCCACAAGTGGATGGCAGCTTCGTAATCTATAAGGCTGATCATTGCTGCCATGATTATGACATATAGCACGAGTAGGGGTGTGTAGTTGAACAACGGTGTTAGAAATAGTAATGTTAGCATCACTGCAGTTGCCATGACGATGTTGGAGATTGCAGTCTTGCATCCCGCATTGAAATTCATTGTTGTTCTGGAGAATGCACCTAGTGTGGACCGATGGCAGAACTTAGATTGACAATATTAGAGAATTCCTTAGATTTGGGAGTGTGTTATAGAAGTACATGTTGTTAAGTAGCAAGATGTACACGAACCTGCAATATTCATCATTCCAATCGCGATCATCTCTTTGTTTCCGTCTATGTGGTAGCTTTTGAAAGCCGCGAAGCTTCTTCCTACTGCTATTCCTTCCTGTATGACTCATAAAATCTCAGTCATTGCGTGTGAACCATGTGTTTCATGATTTGTTTGATGGCTGTATTATAGAGATTCTCTAAGAATGAAGTTTTATTGAAAATCGATGTGGGATACGAAAACATATAGATTGTTGGTCAAATAAATAGGTTAATATTTAAAGAGCAATATATATACATATAATTTAAATTTAAATATTCCACAACAAAAAAGAAAAAATGAGTTGAGTAATATAAAGAATAAAAAACATATATTTGGATACAATCATACAGAATATATACCAAACGGCAATAAACTAAATATAGAATACCCCTTCGCGATTCATATTAAGGAAAATTGTATGTATCTGGCCAACTAATTAAGCCATAATTGGATTCCATGTCGATATTGCTCCTATAATATGCATGTTTCCATTCGTTGGAATTTTTAAATAAATATTTATTCATATTAAAAATACAATAATAGATACTTGAGTTATTTAAAATTATGATAGATACCATACGAAAATATGAGATTCTTTACCTTATTTATATGATACATATATAATAATATGAATTTATGGTTTAAAATATAGATAAAATGAAGATTTAAGATAAATAGGAATAGTGAATGGAGAGAGCGCCACGGAGGATCTAAATTCAAGGGAAGAGCTCGAATCCGCATCAGTATTAATAATATATATATATATATATATATATATATATATAATGTAGATTTTTTTCTTTTTTTGAAGTAAAACACAAATAATTATTGGGCTTCAAGCATTTTGCTGATGGACCTCAAATAATAAGTTGGGCCAGAAATTATTTCTTCTGGCTAAGATTATCTATTTGGGCTATTTAATTATACCTCTATTTGAGTTGTTTTAAACAGTACTAGATTATAGTAATAATCTTCTGCACACTACAGAGTTTATCAAAAAGAACTTTTTTAGTAAAAGTTCTCTTACTTTGGTCTACTATACATTATTAGACGTAAATTAACTGGTCGACCACCAATGCACCATATGATCCATACTTAAGTATCTGTACTACAATTCTAGATATGTCATTCTCTATTTAAATGGTTAAATTGTCTTTTCTTTTTTCTTTTTTTGAAAGAAGGAAACTTTAATAAATTATATAAGGCCATCCACAAAATAATACATACATATATGTACCTTGTTAAACGATAAGCAAAAATATAAGTCACTTTGGAGAGAACACAATTTTTGACATAATATTGCCGTTTTTCCTTTGCTAGATTTAAACTTTAATAGTTTTAAGAAAAAAAAAATTCTCAGAAACCCTAACCAAAAACCCAGATCATACAATCTGTTTATGAAAAGAAACACTGTTAATCAATATTGAATCGTGAAGAAAATGGGAGAACCAGGAAATAAAACAGCAGAGATTTCGCTGAAAGATCAGGACAATGAGTTTTTCAAAGCAGGAAATTATCTCAAAGCGGCAGCTCTTTACACTCAGGCTATTAAGAAGGACCCTTCTAATCCACTCTTTACAGGTATTAATGACATAAATTCATTCTATTTGGGTTTCGTCCCTGCGCTGTTGTTTGTACAGTGAGTGTATGTGCGAGTGAGTTAGTGAATGTGTGGCTTGAGCGATGTGTTTTTTTCTTTTTTCTTTTTTAGGTTCATTATTCAATACTCAATAGTCGATGTGAGAAAATATGCTGCAGCTCTTCACGTTGATTTTTTCTTTTATTTCCCATCTTGTGTGTGTAGCAGCTAGTTGGTGGTTTTTCAAATTGCCTTGTTAATGCTGGAAATGTAGTGCTTTTGAGCTCCTGTGATTTAGTTGCTTTTCAATTTATTTGAAGCTTGACTTCCTTTTCTGAACTACTTGCTTTTAATTTAGACATGGATTGTTGTAGTATAGTGCATTTGTTTTGCTGGAGCTTGTAGTTAGAATTTAGCTCACTCTACTGAATTTTCATGACATGATGTAGCTGAGTTCAAATGGGTTTTGTCAATTTTGATAAGTTTATGTACTTCGACAATTAACATATTGTTTCCTTCGTTGGATGTATGACTAAGCAGTTTTTTGTTTTTTTATTAGGGGCGGGGGAGGGAGAGAGTTAAAATGTCAGAGCACATCATAAAGCCTCGGAAAGATATACATGCTTTCACACACCTACAAGAAGTAAAGAATGATGCTTTTCAATACAAGACATAAGAGGAAAAATGCAATTTCCACACTTTATGGAAACAATATAGGTGGAGTTTAGGGAAGATTAAGGATTTAGATTTGCTCCCCCTTTTGTCGAATTCATAAGCAATTATTTTGAAAAGGCTCTGACGTGAAATCTTCCCTCTTTTGGTGCTGCTCGCCAGCCTTATGTGTTTCTTACTTGAGTTTTACCTGTCCTCTCTATCTATTATCCTTTGGTGTTCCTAGCTGTAAACTTTAGTTTCTTCCCATCACCCGATGCTTATTTGGTTCCTACAGAAGATAATGCATTATGTAGTTTTGAGATGTGAACTGTTACAAATAATTTTCACTATGTTCTTTACCAGCAATCGTGCGGCTGCATTTTTTCATTTGGTAAAACTTAACAAAGCTCTAGTTGATGCAGAAACAACGATCAGTTTGAAACCAGATTGGGAAAATGTGCACTTATTACGTAACTAATGAGTCCATATTTTGTGTCTATTTTATATAGTTTAGATCGAGTCTTTGTGTGTATTTTGTGCAGTTTTAGTGTCTTGGAGGACATATTCTGGGCAGAAGGTGGTCTGTTCAGTGCTCTCCAGGTGGAATCTGGGCAAAACAAGGATTGAAAGCTACATTTCTGGAAGCAAGCAAGGCATGACGGAATTGGTCAAGATGGGTGGAGTGTTTTGGTCAACTGACGTTGTTTCTCTATTAGATCTAGAAGGATAAGGAAAAGATGATCTAACTTAAATATATTTCATTATCCGACTAGATTTAGGATCCGCAGGGGATCTTTTGAAGATAGATGTGACATGCCATGTTGTGGTCATGCTGATGAACCCAAATTTGTATCCATTTTTTGAGTCTTTACGTGTTTGGGAGGAAAACTGCTTTTCTGGCATTGAGCAACGATACGATGCAATATGGGCATAGGGCTGAAGTATGTAGCTGGGGATAAAGAGACATATCTTGAGCAAAGCTACAGATGAAGGAGTACCTCCCCATAGTCTTATGGCCAATACAGCAGAGTACCCAGAATGATGCGCGTTGAGGGCAAGACTGAAGCTGATATGAACAAGACAAACAGATGAGAGGGCAATGGATGAGACTTGAGCGCCAAGGAAGAGGATAAGGAAGGAAACTTCCATCCTTATCGAGAAAAGACCGGTCAAAGTCGGACTCAACAAGGAAGAAAATCCAATGCACTGACGTCAAGCTAAAGAAGGAAACAAGGCCAAGGAAGGAGTCCAGCCCATGAGGGGAACCGACTTAACCTAATCTTGATGCCTATATATATGGCTGCATATACTCTGCAAAGCATCATCGTTCAACCCTAGCATATTTTTCTTTAATTCCGTCTTGAGAGTTTGGTGAGGAAGAAAAATAAGTCCTACGGGCAAAGCTTTAAATTCTATTTAACGTTACTACTTTAAGTTTTCTATTGGCATTATGGCCAAGATATTCTTTACCTTATGCCTTAAAGCCCCATTATAACCCAATAAAAGACCTATTGATAAGTATTTTGATCATGAGAGTATAGAAGGCAGGCAAGCTTATGGAAAGGCAAGTTAATATTGGTCACGAGCGTAAACACCTAACCCAATACACTTGAGAGAGAGAGAGAGTACTGTGAGGAATATCCTATCTTGCTCATTGATTCTAACTTGACCTATTTGATGGCAATACTTGATCTGTATTAATGATTACTTGCTTTGACCAATGACCATGATATGCTGAACTTGTTTTGAGTTTGTGTTTTAGTTTTGTCTTTTCCGTGTTTTGAGTCTTGAGCAAGTTGTCACTACACACTTGAGGACAAGCGTGATTAAAGTGTGTGGGTATGATGAACCCAAATTTTTGTCCATTTTTCGTGAACTTTTGTTGTGTTTTTTGTGTCTTTTTCGAGTCTTTACGTGTCTGGGAGGACATAAGTAGGAGGAAGTGGGTGCAGGGTAGAATAGGTACAATTGTGGGCATAATTTGGTGGAAAACTGCTTTTCTGGCATTGAGCAACGATACGATGCAATATGGACATATAGCTGACGTCTGTAGCTGGGGACAAAGAGACATATCTTGAGCAAAGCTACAGGTGAAGGAGTACCTCCCCATAAACTTATGGCCAAAGCAGCAGAGTACCCAGAATGATGCGCGTTGAGGGCAAGACTGAAGCTGATATGACCAAGACAGACAAATGAAGCAGAGGGCAATGGATGAGACTTGAGTGCTAAGGAAGAGGATAAGGAAGGAAACTTCCATCCTTATCGAGAAGAGACCTGTCAAAGTTGGACTCAACAAGGAAGGAAATCCATGACGTCAAGCTAAAGAATGAAACAAGGCCAAGGAAGGAAGGAGTCCAGCCCATGATGGGGACCGACTTAACCTAATCTTGATGCCTATATATATGGCTGCATGTACTCTGCAAAGCATCATCGTTCAACCCTAGCATATTTTCCTTTAATTCCATCTTGAGAGTTTGGTGAGGAAGAAAAACAAGTCCTACGGACAAAGCTTTAAATTCTGTTTAATGTTACTTCTTTAAGTTTTCTGTTGGCATTCTAGCCAAGACACGTTCTACTATGCTTTTGGTAATATAGTTCTTATTCTGTTTCAATTATGTTTGCTTTAATTAATTTTACTTTGTTTACGTTTATTATTTTGTTTAGCTAATTCTTTAAACTTGGGATGGATGAGATGATGTGATAATTAGTACTTTGATTACTTGTGAGGCCAAAGTGTGTTAATTAAATCGTGGATCTTTTATTCCCGAAATACTTAGGGCTGAATATTAGATTTGGGCAAAATAACTAATTGCTTGATCACCAATAAGTTAAGGAGTCTAGATCACCAATAGAGTCGAGGTCAACACGATGTCTTTTGTGCTCGAATAGATAATAAGTATTGGAGAGCAGTCGATGTCTTAGGCATCTCTTGGCTGATTTGGGTCTAAACGGAATTAATGCCTCTTGGACAATACACCTGCTGAAGAGTCTTCTTAAGCGTGTTGATCAAGGAAGGAGTTTTGTCTAGAGTGTCTCTGACATACTCGAATTTAAAGGGATAGATATAAGGATAAAGTATTCTTAGCCGTGACTTCGTGACCATAGGGCATGAATTAATTTATCCTTTAAACTGAATAGTAAAGGAAATCGATTGAAAATCATTGTGAAGTACAAACCAATCCCCTTTTGTGACAATAGTTGGTGGAAGAGAGACTACACCGATTCCCTTGGGTACGACCATGCTTACCGCTGGCTATCGCCTACTGTAGGCATAGGAGATTACAAATTTATTTGCACGAAGTGCAAACGACAGCTTCGTCAAATTGGCGCTGTTGCCGAGGAATTGGTTCCAAGATAGTTAATCTTCAAGTTTTGAGTTCGGCTTATGCCCAAGACTAGAGCGATAGAAGGACAATTGATCTACGTTGAGGATCTTGAACCTGAAAGAGATCTTAGCTTGTCAGGTGAGGAAGGTGTTGAGCAAGACGATTCTTACTTTGACCAAATGAGTGAGGAATCTAAACCAGTAGAAAAGATGGCAGGAAAAACTATTAGGGAAATCATGTTCCCTGATGACAAGGGCATTAAGCCCTCAAGCATCAAGCTACCCGAGATCATCGGAAACTGGGAGCTTAAACATTCATTGATCCAGATCTTGTCCAATTCAGCAATCATCCAGTGGAGGATCCACAAACTCACCTTCAGAATTTTGAGATGACATGCAGCATCGTTAGGGTCACTGACCCTCATGAGAGATTCGAAAATTACGTAAGGCTGCTCACAATCCCCTTTTCACTACTTGATGTGGCACGAGAGTGGCTTTATACCTTGCTCGAGGGAAGCATGGACATATGGAAGAAGATGCAACAGTCATTCCTAGACAAGTATTTCCCCGTTGGTCGCATCCAAGGCATTAGGAATGCAATTTCGTCAGTCAAGATGGGCACGCATGAGACACTATATGAGTACTATGAAAGATTCAAGAAGATGCTATCACGTTGCCCACATCACAGGATTGAGGATCGACCTAGTTGAGTATTTCATGCGTGGATTGCGAGCATCAGAGAGAAAATGGATTATCGCTGCTTGTGGAGGAGGAATTGTCTATCAATCACCAGCTGAAGTGTTCAAGAAGATAGCTGCAATGGCCGAGCAATCAAGAGATGAAGATGATATTCCCAGAGAAGTAACCATGACCATAGTAGGAATAAGGATACTCTGGTCAATACAATGAAGGAATTCATGGCCAAGATGGAAGCTTTGAGTAAGAAGGTGGATGAGAAAGAAGTCACTATAAGGAAGGCTGTCAAAAAGTGTGAAGTGTGTCAAGCTTCGACCTACATCACCTCAGACTGTCCTAACTGGTTCACTGAAGAAGAAGAAGCCAAAGCGATGGGGCAGAATCAACAAGGAGCTCCTGGGCAACAGAGATTCAGCTATGGGCAAAATAACAACTTTGGATATCGCCAAAATGAGAATCTGAGGTACGGTAATAACTATTACCAGGTGCCACCTCCACATCAGCAACCTCAGCAACCTGCCCAATAGTAGCAATAACCATATATTCCCCCTCATCGTGACCAGAACAGGGGGGAACTTATGAAGGACACTGTTGGGAAATTTATTAATATGAGTTTTGATGAATTCCAAAACCAACTGACCCCAACCGAGTAGATGTTGCCAGTTCCTAATGTTAGCAGTTAGGCTCGCTGTTTGAGCAATGTTAAGATTTTATCTTTACAGATCTCCAGCTGAAGACGGCAACATAGCAACACTCGGATACAACCCCGGATGGAAGATCGGATAAGGAACATCAGTTACAAGATTCTGTCTGATGAGAGAGTTATGCCAAAAAGGGGAATACTTTTTGACAACTGAGAGTTCAAGCCAACTGTTCAGTTGGAACATCAGCTATAGAATGCCATCCGATAAAGAGAATGTTTCAAGAAGGGGGAAGTTATAAAGAAGTCTCAACATGAAGTTCAAAGTCAGCTGAGAGTTCAACGGTTCAGTCAGAACATCAGCTGAAGACCACTCAGATGAAGATCAAGATTTTCAACCGACTAACCAAGGTTGACTGTCAGAAAGGTTTGAATTTGAAATTCAAAAAGGAAGTCACGTGAAGGTTTGAACGTTCAGTCATTACCTCATTTGGCCCAACACAAGGTTGTCTCAGATGGAAAGCAGAAGAGCACAAATGCCATATCGGGAAAGTCTGCAGAGATGAGAGACAAGCCATCACTATCAAAGAACAAAGATCAACAACTTCTCCAACGGCTAGTTGATTCTCTCCGCCTATAAATAGAGGCATTCATTCATTCGACACGATACAAGACAGAGAAAAATTTGAAGTGAATCCACGAGAGAAACAAGAGCAAAGAAAATCTGCAAAATCACATTCTAAGAGCATCAGCAACTGAGAGTTCCGAGTGGTAGAACATTAGTAGCTGAGGGTTCATAGAATTATAATCTGTCTTAGATCTTAGTTTGAGTGTTCATTCGTTCAAGCCATAGATCCAGCTCACATTCGTGTTCGAGCTGTAGTTGGAAAACCCACCCACATACACACCCTAAAAGTGTTTGTTAGGATCATACTCTTCCTATAATTGAGTAGTTAGGTTGTCAAGTACCCGCAAACTTGACATAGGTTGTTAAGTACCCGTAAACTTAACTGTAAAGGTTGATAAGTACCCGAAAACTTATTGCAACGGTTGCACATCCCGCGTAAGCTGTGTGGAACTGTCCAGAAGAACTTGGACTGAGGTGTGTGGACTCACATCTCCCCGTGGACGTAGGAGTTCTCTCCGAATCACGTAAATCCTGTGTGTCTGTGTTTATTTCTGTTCAGTTACTTATTGCATTTTCAACTGACCAAACTAACCGGCATACAAACTGCATCTTTACATATCAACTGTTTTGGTTTTTGACCAACCTGGCTCAAAAGCGTGAGTTATTTTTACGAGTATAATTTCCACCACATTCCGCACGGCACCACTCTCACAGCTGAGCTCTCTTACTCAGTTGTGATTCCATCTGAGTCTTTCTTTACTCAGTTGAAGTGATTTTCGGGGGTTAAGTTTTCAAAGTTGAAAAATCCTAACTGGTGTATTCCCCTCCATACACCAGTAACTCGTATCGGGACCATCAGACACCCTCGACCATTTTCGGAAGGACTTAAAAATTTTTCAGATAGAAAGTAGAGGGACGTCTAACAATCTCCAGGCTCAATTGACTCACATCACACAAACATTGTCAAAGCTTGTAGAGGAAAAGAGTGGACGACTTCCTGCCTAAGTGGAGATCAACAAAGAGCAGGTAGATGCTGTGGCCTTAAGGAGTGGAAGAGCATTGCCCGAGATGGTGCCCAAGGTGCCAGCAGAGGAACCCGAGAAGATGGAGAAGACCAAATTGGGATCAGGAGATTTGGATGAGATGCAAGCCAACTGTAAGGAGGCCACTCTGGCCAAAGAGAGCCCCATCTTCAGCTCAAAGAAAGATCAGGCGATGCTCGAGTCCCTTAAAGCTGAAAGAGAATCAATGCTATTGGCCAAGAGGACCAACACTAAGCCCAATGGTTTACCCCCACCATATCCAAAGAGATTTGCCCGTGATGGAGAGTAACAAGATATGAACGAAATGCTTCAAGTTTTTCAAAAAGTGGAGATAAATCTTTCTTTGTTGGTGGCATAACGATCAATGCCCAAGTGTGCCAAGTTCTTAAGGGAGATGTGCACAAAGAAGACAAAATACCCTGATGACGCCAAGTTTCACATGTCTAATGTTTCATCAATCATGAATCCACACTTGCCCATTAAGAAAAGATATCCAGGGATGTTTGCTATTCCATACACGATAAGCACGACCATGATACCAATGTCGATGCTCGATCTGGGAGCATCAATCAACGTCATGCCCAAAGTCTTGTTCGATGTAATGAGGTTTGGACCCTTGGCTCCAACATGTGTTGTTATTCAACTGGCAGACCTCTCAACGGTCTACCCTGATGGAATTTTAGAAGATGTCTTGGTCAAGGTGGGAGATCTAATATTTCTCGCTGATTTCTATGCATTGGATATGGGAAGGCAAACGACCAAGAACCCTGTGATTTTGCTCGGGAGACCATTCCTGAGATCAGTAAGAACGAAGATCGACTGCGAGTCAGGAAAACTAACTGTTGAGGTAGGAGGTGAAGTGGTAGAGTTTGATGCTTATAGGCAAAACAAGCATGAAGAGTTAGAGTCAGTAAATAGCCTTTGCTTGCTTGAAGAGGAAATGGACGTGGTCAATACTCTGGAGGAGATTGAAGAAATGAATGAAGAAGACGAATTTCTAGAAGATTATGACCATGACGAGCTTGATGACGATCTTCCACAAGGAGGAGAAGGTATGTGAACTTCTGGTCAGATACAAGAAAGCAATTGGTTGGACGTTGGCTGACATCAAGAGCATAAGCCTAATGGATTGCATGCATCACATTTTGCTTGAGGAGGATGCAGTCCCGGTCAGAGATCTACAAAGAAGATTAAACCCTGCCATGAAGGAGGTGGTCATGAAAGAAATTCTGAAATTCCTGGATTTGGGCATAATCTATCCAATTTCAGACAGTCGATGAGTGAGTCCAGTGCACGTCGTGCCCAAGAAGTCAGGAATTCAGGTAGTCGAGAATGATAAAAAGGAGATGGTGGCCATGAGACTTCAAACTGGATGGAGGGTGTGCATTGACTACCAAAACCTAAACCAAAAAGACAAGGAAGGACCACTTCCCTTTGCCCTTTATCGATGAGATGCTGGAGAGGTTAGCAGGTAATCAATATTGTTGTTTCCTTGACGGATATTCTGGGTATATGCAAATATGGGTAGTCGAAGAGGATCAGGGCAAGACGACTTTCACGTGCCCGTTTGGAACCTTTGCTTATAGAAGAATGCCATTCGGATTATGCAATGCTCCGGGCACATTTCAGCGATGTATGATGCTCATTTTTTCTGACCTTCTCGAGGAATGCATTGAGGTGTTCATGGACAATATCACCGTCTTTGAAAAAGATTTTGACTCGTGTCTTAAGAATCTTGGGAGAGTTATGAGAAGATGTGTTGAGAAGAGTCTTGTGTTGAATTATGAAAAGTGCCACTTTATTGTCAAGGAGGGGATAGTCCTTAAGCAGGTTATTTCAGAAAGAGGTATTGAGGTGGATAAAGCCAAGATTGATATCATAGGAAAAGTGCCATATCCCACCAATGTTAAGCAACTAAGAGGGTTTCTTGGGCATGCTGAATTCTATCATAGATTTGTGAAGGACTTTGTCAAGATAGCTCAACCTTTTACCAAGCTACTGCAGAATGATGTACCTTGGGAGTTTGATGAGGAGTGCAAGAAGGCATTCCACATTTTGAAGAACAACTTGATCACAGCACCAATCGTACACCCCCCTGACTGGAGTATGCCATTTGAGATTATGTGCGATGCAAGTGGATACGCTGTGGGAGCCGTTCTTGGGCAAAAGAGGGGGAAGGAGAGATATGTCATTTACTATGCCTCAAAGACGTTGAATGCTGCCCAATGCAACTATGCAACTATGAAGAAGGAGTTGTTAGCTGTGGTCTTTGCTTTTGCGAAGTTTCATTCTTATCTTCTTGGGGGCAAGACTACAGTCTACACTGACCACGCCGCACTTAAATACCTTATGACCAAGAAGGAGACCAAACCAAGACTAATAAGATGGATCCTTCTCTTACAGGAATTCGATGTGGAGATCAAGGATAAGAGTGGTGCTCAGAATCAAGTCTGTGCTCAGAATCAAGTCGCTGACCACTTGAGCAGAATACTCCAAGAAAGGGCGGAAATTCGATCAAGGAGATGTTTCCCGATGAACATCTGAGATATGCCCAGGACGAGCCATGGTATGCAAATATGGTGAATTATTTGGTGACTGGGGCAATGCCTGCGGAGTATGGGAATTATCAAAGGAGTAAGCTCAAGGCGGAAAGTAAATACTACGTGTGGGATGAACCTTATTTGTGGAAAGAGTGTTCTGATAAGATCATAAGGAAGTGTGTTGAAGAACGTGAGCAGAAGAGTATATTGACCAACGCTGTTCAAAGATAGTTATGAATGGGTGAAAAGCTGCGATCGATGTCAAAAGGAAGGGAATATAACAAGGAATAATGAAAAGCCCATGATGTCAATTCTCCCGGTGTAGGTGTTTGATATATGGGATATGGACCTTATGGGTCCTTTGCCCTAGGGGTGAATAAACGGGTACCCGTGGATATCCATACCCGCATTTGCGGGTACCCGTACCCAAATAAGCAAAAAATGAATACCCATACCCTTTCCATTTTAGTCAAATGGGTACTCAATACCGGGCCGGGTATACCCGACCCGGGTATAGGGTACCCGGTATACCCGTTTAGAAAATAAATAAAAATGACAAAAATATGATAATTATTCACCCGCTCGATTTTTCGATAATTTTCAACGACAAATTAATACCCAACTATGTAACAATAACTAGACGACAACAACAAATCAATACTAAACGTAGTTTAAACATTTAAGTCCAACAAATAAATTATTATGAATATATATTATTCATAGGTTGTGTTTAGAGTTATATTTAGGTTTAAGTTTTAGCTTAAAAATGAATATATATTATGAATATATTTATAATTTATAGTATAAAAGTAGTAATTATATATAATAAATAATTGTATATTGTTGACCGGGTATTTGACCGGGTACCCAATACCCTAACGGGTATACCCGTTATCATACCCATACCCATCCAATACCCGCAAATTACGGGTATTGGGTACCCAATACCCGGCCGGGTACGGGTAGGGTATGGGTAACCCAGAAACCCATTTTCCATACTTTCACCCCTACTTTGCCCAGCTGATGAGAACATATTTTATATGCTCATTATGTGTTTTTAGGTTTAGATCGAGTCAAGTTTTATGTCTTTTTAGTCTGTTTTAGTGTCTGGGAGGACACTTTTGGTAGTAGGCAGGGAAGGATGAAAACTTGGGCATTTGGAGTGGATTTGCGTGTGAAAGTGAGCACATCGATATGATGCAATGGTCAAGGAGCTTTGCTCGCAGCTAGAGATACCAAGGGCGGAAGTCCAAACACATAGAATCTGCTCCATACCAGTTGGCATGACCAATCCAGACCGCGCACAGTCATTCCAAACAGGTCAAGATGGCAGGAGGACTCTGGACAAGGTGAAGAAGAAGAAGAAGGAAGAAGAATGCGAAGGATCTAGAAGTTACAGTTGGCATGACATCATTCGGAGGATCAATGAGGAAGCAATTCGTGCCTTGGAGGTGAAGGAATCAAGAAGGCAAGTCCTACTCGAATTAGGAGAGAAGAGGATAAGGAAGAGATCTACCCGATAAGGAAACAAAACTATCCTGATCCTACTCGGCCAAGGAAGGAAGCTGCTAGCTGTTAATCGAAGGCCCTTATGTGGGTTTTTAGGGTTTTAAGCCAATGATCCTTGTACTCTATAAATATGTTCGTGCATGCAGCCTCAAAAACACAACTTTACACACCTTTACTACTTAATATTGTTTTTACTTTAGTTTTCTGCTGTTAAGCCCAGTTTGGGCAGACTATCGTTTAAGTATTAATTCAATTATATTTTATTCTATCTCTTTTGCTATTGTTATTTACTTTATGTCTAGCTAAACCTATATATCTGGGTTTAGGTAGAGGATATGTGATTTAAGTGTTTTATAACTCGTGAGGTCTAATTGGGCAAGATAGCTATATATATGTGTGTTCCCGAGGCATTAGGCAATGATTTCAAAGTAGTCTGTTTGTGCCAAGAGTTCATGTGGCCAGTGGATAATTGGAGGGCAGCAGATTCCTTAAAAGGGAGGTAGCTTAGACCAACAGGGACTGGGAGAGGTTTGCCTCACGCTCCTTGAGGGCGGCAAATCTCAGGTTGAACTTGGGCGGAGCCGAACGAAGTACGCTGATGCTGGTGAAAAGTCAGAGCGGGATCCTCGTATCTCATAGGGCCGAAACGGGTTCGTCTAGTGCCCAAAGCTGCTTGTTCTAGTCTATGCCCCTTGAGAAATGCTCAGGGGTGAGTTGAGCAAGTTAGGAAGCCTGGGGTGGGAATGCCACGCAGGATTCACAAGTGAGGACGAGCTGGGCAGATCGTGACTGTAGGCGTGACAATATGACAGTAGGACTACGACGTGGTTTGCCTATAACCGTTGACACACATACGTAGCGAATATCTTTGCACCTATGATCGAGTTACACTTATTCACATTGAAGCAAACCTGAATCCAGATTGTTTTTTATTACTGATCGTCTACTTGTTTTATTTCAGTTTTTACTTTTCTTTGTTTTGCCCAAGGCGATAGTAAAAATAGGCCAAACCAACACTGTGACAGGATACTTCAAGAGAATATTGCATCAATTCCTCGTGGGATCGACCCTTACTTACCAGCTAGCTGATCCTAGGAAGTGGGCAAGAAAAATACAAATTGTATTTTGCCGCGGCTAAACGACGATCGTGTCATCAGTTCTCATGGAAATCAGTATATTCTCTTGGCGGTGGATTATGTGTCACAATAGGTGGAAGCTCGAACATCACAAACCAATGATTCGAAGCTAGTTGTGATTTTTCTAAGGACTCAAGTTTTTATAGGTTTGGCGTCCCTCGAGCTATCATCAGTGACCAAAGCTCGCATTTTTGCAATGCTACAATCAATGCCTTATTCAAGAAGTATGGGGTTCACCACCGTGTATCTACTGCCTATCATCTTCAAGCTAATGGGCAAGCTGAGCTGTCCAACCGTATCATCAAGACCATTTGAGGAAGTCTGTGTGTACGACGAGGAAGGATTGGAGCATAAGCCTTGATGACGCGATATGGGCATATCGGACTGCATATATAACTCCATTTGGGATGTCTCCTTATCGCATGGTTTATGGGAAGAGATGTCACTTGCCTGTTGAACTCGAACATCGTCCATATTGAGCAATAGCTCAGTTAAATTTTGATTGGAATGAAGCGGGTGAGGCAAGGAAGCTAGAGATGCAAGAGCTAGAAGAAATAAGGCTTCAGGCCTATGACAATTCCAGCTTGTACAAGGAACGCATGAAGAAAACCCATGACCTGTTGATCAAGGAGAAGGAATGTGACTTTGGGCAACAGGTGTTGCTTTATCACACGAGGTTTAGGCTCAAATCGAGGAAGCTATCTACTAAGTAGGTAGGTCCATACGAAAATGGAGCAGTTGACGTCAAGGATCTTAAGAGTGAGAAAATTTTTAAGGTTAATGGTCACAGGATAAAGGCTTATCATGGGCTGGGAAAACAAGATGTTGGGGAGCCATCTAGGTTTCCTGACGAGGAGGAGTAATGACCAGAATGCATGACGTCGTGCCCAAGACGATTAAATGGGGCGCTGACCAGGAGGCAACCTGGTATGTTTTTCTTTTCATTATCGTTTTTTCTCATTTTTCTATTTTATATAATTAAAATAAAAAAAAAAAATTATAGAAGTAAAAAAAAAAAAAACTATTTACTTTAAGTATTTTTTCTGTTCTGTTAAGTAGTTTAGGGTTGACCATAGGATAGTATATTTTCTTTGCACTAGTATAAGTAACGTGCACTCGCACGTTAAAAGAATGATTCTACTAAATAAATAATGACAAATTAATTTATTTTTAGTTTATTATAAATTAATATTTTTAGTTTATATAATCTTTTTATTAACTTTTTTGCAATTTCTCAAAAATTAATATTCTATCATTAATGAAAAAAATAAAAAATAATAAAAATATTTAATTGTGAAGAGCACTCTCATTTTTTCTTATGTATGCCAAATATAATAACTATTACTTATATTTTAATTCAATTATTCTTTCAGTGTCATTATAAAAGAACTAATAAATTGTCATTATATAAAATAAGTGAAATCTCCTAAAAATAAATTTGGTGGCTTTTTACCGAATGTAATATTGTAAAAGAAAAAAAAAATTAACTCCATCAACAAACATCACTACTCTCTTTGCATTAGGAAAGTGTTTTCTTGATGCTTTTGTCTAGAATAAAAAGAACAAAGAATCATATAACGCTAACTCATATTATAAGAGTAATAGTAATGGTTGATTATATTTTTTAATAAATAAATAAATAGATAGATAAGTATACTACACAAAGTATGCATAGAGAAATTAGCTTAATATGGTTCATCATGAATATGCAGAATACGTTTTAAACTATGCAATATACCTTTGGTAAATCATGATTCATGAATGGGAATACAGAAAAAATTAGCGCTAAGTTCTTGTAAAAAATGAGAGTGGAATAAGTTAAACATGGATTGGTTGAACTTCAAAAATATGTGGAATCTCTTGGAAGACTGAAAATGGCTTTGAGTTGCAAGAGTTAAGAAAAAAATAATGCAAAACTAAAATATGAAAATTGAAACGAAAGAAATTTTGTTAAAAAATGATAATGAAATATTAAGTGTTTTTTCCCCTTTAACTTTAGACAAATAAAAGGTCATTCTTTATTACAAAACTCAATTTCTATAAATAATTAAAAATATCAAAGCTCAATTCTTTTATAAATAAAATACGAGTTTGATTAAAAAAAATCATATGAATGCGTGATATATCAAGTAATATCCATAAGGTAAATTTGATTTTCTTTCAAATCATGATATAAGGTAAATAATTAATTATCAATAAGGTAAATTTGTATTTCTTGTAACTAATAATATATTAAATTAATATTAGATATTATATTACGCTATTGCCCTTAATTTTGATATATAGTAAGGATATTTTGGGCGATTCAAATTTTGTAAAACAAGGTTATTTTTATATACGTATAGATATGTGTTTGTTGAGCATGGTGTAGGATACCGTGGGCAGTAGAGAAGGAGTTGCTGCATAAGGACGAGAGTTGTACGAGTGGTATTGGGCATGATGTGGGGTGCTGGGCAACAGACTGGAGGAAGCTGTCACATGTGTCAGTTGTGTCGTAACCCTAAAAAGCCGCGCCTTTCTACACCCACTACTCACGTCATGCCCCCTCACTCTCTCTCATTATTCAAAAAACTGCCAACTCTGCAACTTCCCCCTCTTCTCTCTCTCTTTTCTTTCTTCCTCCATTAAAACCATCTTCCTTCATTATGGTTTCCACCAGAAATAAAATGAAACTATCAAAAATAAAATCAAACTCAACAAAATTCCCTCCGGCACACGTATTGACCTTGAGCAATCACCGCCGAAGCCAAAAACCAAAAGACGCACACCTATGGAGCTAGTGCCCGCTACCCCCTCAAAATCCTCCATGACCGTAGACATTCCACCACTGGTGGATGTCAAATTGATGCTAAGCGAAGAAGAGAATCCTTCTTTCCTTGAGCAGGAGGAAGTAGCAGCGGAAGGGAATGGTGAATCTGGGCTGAACGAGTCAGAATAAAGGAGGTTTAAGCACTGTAGCGGGGGAAGAGTAGAACAAAGGAGACGAAGAAGAAGATGAAGAGGAGGAGCCTGTTGAGCAGTTAGTCAGAAGGAAGAGAATAGGAAAAACGGAGGAAATCGCTGCTGTTACCCCATTGAAGAAGGCCAAGACGGTGGCCTCCTATGCTCGATCAACTCGGCAAGGGGAGTCTACAGATACGACCGCCCCTACCGAGTCCACCGCCAAATCCCAGTCCAAGGGCAACGAAGAAGGAGAAAAGGGCATAACAGTGTTCGATGTGGCCCCCATTAGTGTTTTCAAGGGCAAGAAGCAGGCCGGCGTGGGCATAGCGAGGAGGAAGAAGCCCATCCAACCTATAAACCCTAGCATCGCAAGGGGGATGACAAACCTTAGGGTGCTGGATTTGGCCCTGTACAAGGATTTGGGGGTTTAGGATGAGGTCAAGAAGTTGTTCGAAGGCATAGGATGGCATATGTTTTTGGAGTGGCCAGTGGTGGTCTATGAAGAGTTGGTTAGAGAGATGTACAAAGATGTCAATGTGATAATCCATCTAGAGAGTGGGCCTATGGCCATCCAGTTCAAGCTTTTGGGCAATGAGTACGAGCAGTCCATCAATGAGATGAATCAGTTGTTGGGCATGATAGGGGTGAAGGATACTCAGCGGTCGGAGTACAAGAATGTGGAGCGTGGGGTCCCACCATATGAGCAAGATGACTGGAAGGCAGCATGGATGGAGATAGGGAATGGAGATTCGTACAAGTCGCATGCAAACAAAGGGCACCAACTTAAGAGTCATGCCCTCAGGATCTGTCACCGCATCCTTGCCTACAATCTTTATGGTAAGTCGGATATTAGTAATTCTGTGGCCAACAAGGAGCTTTACATCCTCTGGGTAATGAAGAACAAGGTCCGACTCAACTTTGGGTCGTTCTTGGCGGAGCATATCAAGGCAGTTATCACAAAGCTTGGGCAGCGCTACTCTTGTGGTCATTGGATCACAGTCTATGCCCAGAAGATGGACTTAATGGACAAGATCTCTCACCTTAAACTGATGAAGGAGGAGCACCTCGACTTCGAGGCCATGAAGCGGATGAAGGACATCAAAGAAGGCCCGAGGTTGAGGAGGATGTGCCCAGGATGGAGCGGATGGAGAAGATGCTGAAGGAATTACTCGACGGTCAACGCGCCTACTTTGCCCACTAGAATTTCAGGTACCCACCCGAATCTTCCTCTTAATGTGTTTCCTCCATGTTTGTGTTGTAGTTTAGTTTTTTTTAGTTTTTACTGTTTTTAAATTTTGTGTGTTTGTTGGTCATGAAGGATCGAGTATTGCCTTCACCCACAATTTGCTATGCAAATTATGTGGTGAAGGCATTCGAATTTCTTTCTCAAGTTTGTGTTTGTTGGTCATGACTCTACCCACTTTGCCCAAAACAAAGTGTGTGGGTGGGGTCGTTGTTAACTGTTAGAGTCTGTCTTGTGTTAGTGTCTTGACCACCACCTTAATCACTTTGCTCAAAGCAAAGTGTGTTGGTGGGGTCAGTGTTGTTTTTAATGTTAGTTTGTTGAGTCTGTTGATCAGCATGTTTAGGGTCTAGGTCTAGGTATAGTAGGATTTTATATTATGATTGAGTATGTCGTATGTAGATAGGTAGGACGGAATGGATCTATGAGCCACCATGAGAGAATTTGAGCTTTAGTTGCTGTACATATATATGCAGTATATTTCTTTTCTTGTGTGAGATATGACCATGAGACTTGATGATCTAGAACTTGCCTGCATTCTTGAGCTCATTAATTTGATCAATAAACTTAGATGATTTAGGCATAATTTTTATTCATTTAGCCCAGAGCCTAAAAAGTCTTACCCTTATGTTTATCCTTTGTTTAACACCCTCGAGCTTGAAATGAATTCTTTCTATTCACTTAAAATAAGCCTGGAAATTATAGCCGTCCCGGTCATGAGAACTCAGGTTTAAAAGAAGGAATGAGGGATGAAAGGAGGGCAAGGGGTATATTATCATGGGCATAACACCTGACATTAGTAGGATGCTTAGCATGCCTAGAATTTTAGAGGTGTTGTTTGTAGGACTTATTATTATTATTAAATAATAATAATAATAATAATAATAATAATAATAATAATGATGATGATGATGATGATGATGATGAAGAAAATAATTTCAAATAAAAGTCCTAGAAGATAAGTGTTTGTGATAAGGCCGAAGCTATTGAAAAATATGAAGAATCTAGAGCAGACTTTACCCAGAACTGAGTTCGTATTGACCATAACTAGTTCCTAGATATTCTTTACCTTATGCCTTAAAGCCCCATTATAACCTAATAAAAGACCTATTGATAAGTGTTTTGATCATGAGAGTATAGAAGGCAGGCAAGCTTATGGAAAGACAAGTTAATATTGGTCACGAGCGTAAACACCTAGACCAATACACTTGAGAGAGAGAGAGAGTACTGTGAGGAATATCCTATCTTGCTCATTGATTCTAACTTGACCTATTTGATGGTAATACTTGATCTGTATTAATGATTACTTGCTTTGACCAATGACCATGATATGCTGAACTTGTTTTGAGTTTGTGTTTTAGTTTTGTCTTTTCCGTGTTTTGAGTCTTGAGCAAGTTGTCACTACACACTTGAGGACAAGCGTGATGAAAGTGTGTGGGTATGATGAACCCAAATTTTTGTCCATTTTTGGTGAACTTTTGTTGTGTTTTTTGTATCTTTTTCGAGTCTTTACATGTTTGGGAGGACATAAGTAGGAGGAAGTGGGTGCAGGGCAGAATAGGTACAATTGTGGGCATAATCTGGTGGAAAACTGCTTTTCTGGCATTGAGCAACGATACGATGCAATATGGGCATATAGCTGACGTCTGTAGCTGGGGATAAAGAGACATATCTTGAGCAAAGCTACAGGTGAAGGAGTACCTCCCCATAAACTTATGGCCAAAGCAGCAGAGTACCCATAATGATGCGCGTTGAGGGCAAGACTGAAGCTGATATGACCAAGACAGACAAATGAAGCAGAGGGCAATGGATGAGACTTGAGTGCTAAGGAAGAGAATAAGGAAGGAAACTTCCATCCTTATCGAGAAGAGACCGGTCAAAGTTGGACTCAACAAGGAAGGAAATCCATGACGTCAAGCTAAAGAATGAAACAAGGCCAAGGAAGGAAGGAGTCCAGCCCATGATGGGGACCGACTTAACCTAATCTTGATGCCTATATATATGGCTGCATGTACTCTGCAAAGCATCATCGTTCAACCCTAGCATATTTTCCTTTAATTCCATCTTGAGAGTTTGGTGAGGAAGAAAAACAAATTCTACGGACAAAGCTTTAAATTCTGTTCAATGTTACTTCTTTAAGTTTTCTGTTGGCATTCTAGCCAAGACACGTTCTACTATGCTTTTGGTAATATAGTTCTTATTCTGTTTCAATTATGTTTGCTTTAATTAATTTTACTTTGTTTACGTTTAATATTTTGTTTAGCTAATTCTTTAAACTTGGGATGGATGAGATGATGTGATAATTAGTACTTTGATTACTTGTGAGGCCAAAGTGTGTTAATTAAGTCGTGATCTTTTATTCACGAAATACTTAGGGCTGATTATTAGATTTGGGCAAAATAACTAATTGTTTGATCACCAATAAGTTAAGGAGTCTAGATCATCAATAGAGTCGAGGTCAACACGAGAGTGTCTCTTGTGCTCGAATAGATAATAAGTATAGGAGAACAGTCGATGTCTTGGCCATCTCTTAACTGATTTGGGTCTAAACGGAATTAATACCTCTTGGACAATACACCTGCTGAAGAGTCTTCGTAAGTGTGTTGATCAAGGGAGGAGTTTTGTTTAAAGTGTCTCTAGCATACTTGAATTTAAAGGGATAGATATAAGGATAAAGTATTCTTAGCCGTGACTTCGTGACTATAGGGCATGAATTAATTTATCCTTTAAACTGAATAGTAAAGGAAATCGATTGAAAATCATTGTGCCCATGATCGAATAAAAAGTATTGATAATCATTGATTCGAAATCCAGACTAAGTCTCTTTTATTATTGATCAAATCTATTTTCAGCTTTAATTATAGTTTTCAGTGCTTGTTGACCAAGACAGGTGAAGTACAGACCAATCCTCTTTTGTGACATAAGTTGGTGGAAGAGAGACTACACCAATTCCCTTGGGTACGATCCTACTTACCGCTGGCTATCGCCTACTGTGAGCATAGGAGATTACAAATTTATTTGCATGAAGTGCAAACGATAACTTTGTCACGTGCTTATCAAGTATTTACTTGCATCCCAAGGTAGCTCATGGAATCCTACCATGTTAAGGACCGGAGGCCCAAACTCTAGCACTGACCTATAAATATTTGAAGCCTAGCTGTTGCGAAGTGAGCCTTCTTTTATGCATTCATTCTTGTTTACTTTCAGAGATTGTGAGGAAAAGAACAAATCCTACGGGCAACATTTATTGTGTTTTATTCGTACTATTTCCGATCGGCACTTTTGATCGGATTTACTTTCTCGTACTTCATAAGTTTTCAATATAGTTCTTATTATGAGTTCCTCAATTTATTGTGTTCGTAACTTTACATTCATGTCTAGCTAAGTTTTTATACTTGATCTAGGCAAGATAGTTAAGTGAATACCTAGGCTTGAGAGGTCTAAATTGTGCTTGATAATTGAATGCATGTGTTCCCGATATGTTAATAAGCTTGTTTCAATATGGTGTAATACAATTGAGAGATTAATAGGCCATTAATCACTAATCAATTGGGAAGTAGGAGTGTTTTCCATAAGTTATCTCAATTAAGATCGATTAACATTAGAGAAAGGTGTCTACCCTACTGGGCAAGATGTGATGATTCCTTGTTGGGACTTTTTAGTAATTAATGCTCCTTGGACAAGAAACTGAACGATGACTCCGAAAGAGGTATTGCTCAAGGTAGGGAGCCGGCGGTGCGTTGCCAACTAAGTAAGGATAGGTCAGAGAAGGATTTGTTGAGAGCGTGACGAGTAAAAAGAGATCTCGGCATTCAAGTCCTATAACCAACGATGCATGCATATGATGGATATATTTGCACCAATGACTAAGCTAGAGTTTTCACTCAACAATGTCTTTGTCCAGATCAAGTTGTTTTTGTTATTGATCAAGTTATCTGTTTCTTTTCAGTATATATTTAAGTTCTCGTATTGGAAAAGAGAGCCCCAGTGACTAAAAAACCGAAACCAATCTTTCTTGTTAGGTGGAGGAGGATTCAAGAGATAATAACAATCAACTCCTTGTGGATCGACCCTGTACTTACTTGCTAACTATATAGTTGTGAGGATAGACTACAAATTCAATTTGAGAGTGCGAACGACAGCCTCGTTAAAATTGGTGCCGTTTTCAGGGAGCTGATTTTGTAACTGTCTCTTGAGGGAGAGATCCTGCGCATATTTGGCTCCGACACTGTTTGGATCGACAGTGAACTAAAGTATTATCCTGAACCGGAGAAGTACATCAAAGAACAGAACAGACTAAAGTGGGAAGCTGAAAAATGCGCACGAGTGGAGGAAAGACTAGCGAGTGACGGGGATAGGTCACCACCACATACTTCAGATAGTGAACAGTCTGAAGAAGAAGAGATGCAGCAGCAACAAGCTGATCCTGAGAAGACTCTGAAGGAAATCATGTTTCGAACAGATGTCAATCTGAATCTAGCGGGCATCACTTTGCACGCTGACGTGACCGTCGTTTAGCCGCGGCAAAATACAATTTGTATTTTTCCTTGCCCATTTCCTAGGATCAGCTAGTCGGTAAGTAAGGGTCGATCCCATGAGGAATTGATGCAATATTCTCTTGTAAGTATCCTGTCACAGTGTTGGTTTGGTTTATTTCTACTATCGCCTTGGGCAAAACAAATTAAAGTATAAACTGAAATAAAACAAGTAAACTATCAGTAATAAAATATAATCTGGATTTAGGTTCGATTCAATGTGAATAAGGGTAACTCGATCATAGGTGCAAAGATATTCGCTACGTATGTGTGTCAACGGTTATAGGCAAACTGTGTTGTAGTCCTACTGTCATGTTGTCACGCCTACAGCCACGACTTGTCCAGCTCGTCCTTACTTGTGAATCCTGCGTGACATTCCCACCCCAGTCTTTCTAACTTTCCCAACTCACCCCCGAGCATTCCTCAAGGGGCATAGACTGGAACAAGCAGCTTTGGGCACTAAACGAACCCGTTCCGGCCCTATAAGATACGAGGATCCCGCTCTGACTTTTCACCAGCGTCAGCGTACTTCGTTCGGCTCTGCCCAAGTTCAACCTGAGATTTGCCGCCCTCAAGGAGCGTAAGGCAAACCTCTCCCGGTCCCTATTGGTCTAAGCTACCTCCCTTTTAAGGCATCTGCCGCCCTCCAATTGCCCATTCTGCACAATGGTCTCTTGGCACAACAGACTGCTTTGAAATAATTGCCTAATACCTCGGGAACACACATATATATAGCTATCTTGCCCAATTAGACCTCACGAGTTTTAAAACACTTAAATCACATATCCTCTACCTAAACCAAGATCTAAAGGTTTAGCTAGACATAAAATAAAGAACAATAACAAAAGAAATAGAAGAAAACATACTTGAATAAATACTTAAAAGATAGTCTGCCCAAACCGGGACTTAACAGAAAACTAAAACGTATCTAAGTAAAGATATATGAAATTATGTCTAAAGGTTGTTGTCTTGAGGCTGCATGCACGAACATATTTATAGAGCACAAAGATCATGGGCTTAAAACCGTAAAAACCCATATAAGGGCCTTCGATTGACAGCTGGCAGCTTCCTTCCTTGGCCAAGTAGGATGAGGATAGATTTGTATCTTTATCAGGTAGATCTCTTACTTATCCTCTTGTCTCCTAATCCGAGTAGGACTTGCCTTCTTGATTCCTTCACCTCCAAGGCACGAATTGCTTTCTTATTGATCCTCCGGTGATGTCATACCAGCTGCAACGTCTAGATCCTTCGCACTCTTCTTCCTTCTGCTTCTCCTTCGCCTTTCCCAGAGTCCTCCTGCCATCTTGACATGTTTGGAATGACTGCGCACGGTCTGGATTGGTCATGCCGACTGGTACAAAACAGCTTCTATGTGTTTGGACTTCCGCCCTCGGTATCTCTAGCTATGAGCAAAGCTCCTTGACCATTGCATCGTATCGATGTGCTCACTTTCATGCGCAAATCCACTCCAAATGCCCAAGTTCCTATCCTTCCCTGCCTACTACCAAACATGTCCTCCCAGACACTAAAACATACTAAAAAGACACAAAACTAGACTCAATCTACACCTAAAAACACATGATGAGCATATAAAATATGGTCTCATCACCCATTATCACTGAAAGTTGGGAGCTGAAACACTCTCTGATACAGATCTTGCCCAAGTTCAGTGATTTGCCTGAAGAGGATCCGCAGCCCCACCTACAGGATTTTGAGATGGCAATGCGTATTGTGCACACTACTGCTGTGGAGAACACATTGAGGGAATATATTCGTCTCATGACGTTCCCATTTTCACTACAAGATGGGGCAAGGGAATGGTTGTACCAACTATCTCTAGGCAGCGTAACATCTTGGCAGCAGAAGTTTCTTGAGCGATACTACCCTTTTGCCCGGATCCAGAATGCAAAAGCAGCTATCCAGAACATCAATACGGGCAATGGGAAATCTATCTATGATTACCACTCTAGGTACAAAAAGCTAATTGCAAGGTGTCCTCAGCATGGTTTGGGTGAGAAAGACTTGATCACTGCCTTCATGAATAGATTAAGGCAGTCTGAGCGAGATTGGATAGATGCAGCCTGTGGAGGCAATGTTATCAATAAACCACCTAGTGAAATATTCAAACTATTCGCTGAGATGGCAGATCGGAAGAGGAACCAAGATGAGACGATCGTGCCCAGGACGCATGAGCCGACCAACAGCGATCTTAAATTTAATATCTTGTTATCTATGATGAAGGAGATGATGAATTAGAACAATATTGGGAATGAGAATCCTGGCCAGATCTTGAAGAAACGAGTTATAAAGTGTGAGCTTTGTGCTGCTAACACAAACCCTACTGATAAGTGTCCATCGTTGTATGAAGATGAAGAGGTGAATGATGTTGGGCAACAGTACCAACAGGGAGATAATGGGCAACGAAGGAACTTTAACAATGGACCTTGGATGCGTAATGATAATTTGAGATATAGGAATAACAATTATCTGAATGCACCTCAACAAGGGCATCTATTGCAGCAGTTCTATGTACCACTGCATAATAGAGACCAACCAAGGGATACCCTGAGGAGTGAAGTAGAAAGGCTTACAGCTGAACAAAGAAAGGGGTAACAAGAGCTGGACAGCTTTCACATGGAGACATGAGTGGAATGAGAGATATCAATGGAACATTTAGCCACTTGGTTGAATTAATATCTCAGATTAAGTCAATGCTAAATGGTGGGAAGGGAAAACTCCTATCTCAAGTTGAGATTAAGAAGGCCCAAGTGAATGCTATCACGCTGCGTAGTGGGGCTAAGTTGCCTAAAGTAAGAGTGCATGATCATTATGAACCTCAAGGAGCTTTTCCTGGGCAACAATAGTCTACTGGGCACAACACCAACGTTGACCAAGAAGAGGAAGTTGAGTCAGAAAAGTATGAAGAGGCGACCATGGGATCAGGTGATGTTGAGGAGCTATGGCAAGAATTATCAGTTGAGAAGAGGGCACAGATCATAAGGGAAGCGGCAGAAATTAGGAAGAAAGCTGAGCTCGATCCAGTTGAAATCAGAGCTAAAACCATGAAAGATGTTGAGAAAGCAAAGAAGTCCATACCGTATGAACCAAAGGCCCCTTACCCGAGTAGATTTGCAAAAGATAAGGAAGCATAAGAGATGAAGGAATTGACCAATATGTTTCAGAAGGTAGAGGTCAACATACCCCTTTTGACCGCCTTGCAATCCATGCCCAAATGCACTAAGTTTTTGAAGGACTTGTGTACAAGAAAGGTCAAGTACACAGATGATGCAAGATTTAAAGTCAGTGAGAATGTATCCGCAGTGTTGCAAGACATCCCCATGCCGACCAAGTGCACTGACCCATGGATGTTCTATATTCCCTGTATCATTGGGGATATGAAGATTGAAAAGGCTATGCTGGATCTTGGGGCTTAAATCAATGTCATACCCAAGTCGATGTACGATGATTTAAGGATGGGTCCACTCAGCCCACGAGGGTGGCTATCCAATTGGCAGATACGTCAACCGTATGGCCTGAGGGAATTCTAGAGGACATCTTGGTCAGGGTGAGGGACCTCATTTTTCCTGCTGACTTCTACATTCTGGATATGGGGAGATCATCACACAAGGCACCTATAATGTTGTTGGGCAGGCCATTCTTGAAGACCACTCATACAAGAATCAACTGCAATACATAAAAGTTAACGTGTGAGTTCGGAGGAGAAGTGGTGTCATTCGACATTTACAACACCATGAATCAGCATAATGACACGGAGCTGGTGCATAGTATTGACCTGATTGACCAGATGGTAGATGAGTTCTGGCCACAAGTAACAATTGAAGATAAGCTAGATGTGGTTCTTCAAATTGGCCTAACTTAGGTTGTTGCCCAAGACGAATCGGTTGAGCTGATCAAAGCGGTGCATTATCTAAGGTCGGATGCAAAACCCCTATGAAGGGTAGAACCATTGGTCATACCCACATTGAAGCATGAAGATAGGTTAATGCCAGCATTAGAAAAAATACCAAAGTTGGAATTGAAGTCATTACCTAGCCATTTGAAATACATCTATTTGGGAGAAATGAGACACTACCAATGATCATAAGTGCAGAGTTGTCTATTGAGGAAGAGGAGTGAGGAAAAAAAGTCCTAGTCGAGTATAAGCTGGCCATTGGATGGACATTGGCCGATATAAGGGGCATTAACCCCACTGTGTGCAGGCATCACATCTTGCTCGAGGAGGATGCCTTGCCCATCAGGGATTCTCAAAGAAGACTGAATCCAGCAATGAATGAGGTAGTGATGAATGAAATCTTGAAGCTGTTGGATCTGGGGATTATCTACCCAGTTTCTGACAGTAGATAGGTTAGTCCAGTGTGTGTCGTGCCCAAGAAGTCCGGTATTCAAGTGGTAGAAAATGAGAAGAAAGAGATGGTAGACACGAGGTTGCAAACAGGTTGGCGAGTATGCATCGACTATAGGAAGCTGAATCAGAAGACTAAGAAGGACCACTTCCCGTTACCTTTCATTAATGAGATGCTCGAAAGGTTAGCGGGCAACAAGTATTTCTGCTTCCTCGATGGCTACTCGGGCTATATGCAGATCTGGGTCACGGAAGAAGATTAAGGCAAGACTACTTTCACTTGCTCATTCGGTACACTTGCGTATAGAAGAATGCCTTTTGGTTTATGCAACGCTCCTAGCACGTTCCAAAGGTGCATGATGAGCATATTCTCAGATTTCCTTGAAACATGCATAGAGGTGTTCATGGACAACTTTACTGTCTATGGATCGGATTTTGACAAGTGTCTAAGATACTTGAAAATGGGGCTGAAAAGATGTGTTAATGAGAAAGAACAAGCAAGTAACCTTGCACACTGTCATTCAAAGGTGTGTAGGGGACATTTTGGACCAAAAAGGAAGGCAAGAAAGATCTTGGATTGTGGGTTTTATTGGCCCAATGTGTTCAAAGACAATTTCGAATGGAGCAAACACTGCGCTCAATGCCAAAAGGAGGGCAACATCAGTAAGAGGAATGAGATGCCCATGACCCCAGTCATGCCTATAGAAGTCTTTGATATATGGGGGATGGATTTCATGGGGCCATTGCCCAACTCGAGAAGAAATCAATATATACTATTGGCAGTGGACTATGTTTCTAAATGGGTGGAAGCCAAGGCAACATCAACTAACGATTCGAAGGTGGTTGTGAAATTTCTAAAGGGAAACATCTTCAGCCGATTTGGTGTGCCCATGTCAATCATTAGTGATCAAGGAACGCACTTTTGCAATGGAGCTGTGAAAGGGTTAATGAGCAGATACGGAGTTCATCATAGGATTTCGAATGCTTATCATCCTTAGGCAAATGGTCAAGCGGAGTTGTCCAATTGCATTGTGAAGGCTGTCTTGAGAAAGATAGTTAGCCCAACTAGGAAGGATTGGAGTTTGCGTCTTGATGATGCGTTATGGGCATATAGGACAGCGTTTAAAACCCCATTTGGGATGTCGCCCTATAGGATGGTCTTTGAAAAGATGTGTCACTTGCCTGTGGAAATCGAACACCGTGTGTATTGGGCAGTATTGAAAATGAATTATGATTTGGATGAGACTGGCCAAGCTAGGAAGCTTCAACTGCAAGAACTTGAAGAAATCCGACTCAATTCTTATGATAGCTCTGTTTTGTACAATGAGAGGATGAAGAAAGCCCATGATGCCTTGATCAAAGTCAAGAAGTTTGAACCTGAGAAATAGGTGTTATATCAATCTAAGTTTAAACTTATGTCGGGGAAGCTGTCAACCAAGTGGGTTAGCCAGTTTGTAGTTTAAACCACATATCCGAATGGGGTTGTGGAAGTAATGAATGCAAACACGGGAAAGATTTTCAAGGTTAATGGGGAAAGGTTGAAGGCCTTCTTTGGCCAAGTCATGGAGAAACCAGAGGAATACCTGAAATTCCTCTCTAAAGTGGAGTCCTAACTTGGGCAAGGAGGACGTCGTGCCCACGATGATAACTGGGGCGCTGACTAGGAGGCAACCTGGTATGTTTTTTATCTTCTTTTAATTTGTTTATTTATTTTTTACAAAAAACGGGGGGAGGGGGGAATAGGGATTAAAATAGCTATAATTTTAATGTTTTCCATCAAATTTAGGCATATTTTAATTTCATTTTGGGTAGAATTATCTAACTATAGGCTAGGAGAGATTTTGCTTTGCATATGGTAGTTTGTTCATGACCTGCAGAGAACAGGTGTTGAGCGAAGGAAGAAGGAGGATTTAACACAATTCCTTGAGCAAAGTGTGTGTGCAGGAAAGCAAGTGCGGTGCTTTGGGCCAAGCGATGGATTTAGGCAACAATGCTGAAGGGACAGTAACTGCCACAGCACGTGTGATGTGACAGTTGTACTCAAAACCTACCCCTAGCCCTATAACCGTCTGCCACCCTACCACGTCTAATCCCTTTAACCCTTCCACTTCCCCACGTAAACTATCAATTTAAAAACTACCATAATCCACCTTCCATCCTCATTCACCCCAATTTCGGCCATTAGATTTTCTTTCCCAAATTAAAACCCTAGAAATCTCACAATGGTTTCCACATGCCCAAAGAACAAACTCAACAAAATCCCTCACAGAATACATATTAACCTTTCCGACCACGAGTTGCCGCCGTTGGAAACTCCTCCACACGAAGCAAACCCCACTTCTTGGGTGGTGCCGTACCCCCTACTGCCGAGGTAGAGAAGATCATAAGCGAAGCCCTTGCTGCAACAATAGTAGTACCAGATGAAGAAGATGTGATACCGGGCGACGCTGCTCTGATGGCTGGAACTTCTTCCACATCGGAGAAGCCTAGTGAGGAAGCTGCATCGGAAAAACTTGCCGTCCAAGTAAGGGGAAGGAGAGACGAAGCAGGATGAAGATGTGGTTATGAAGATGGTAGTCGATGTGGAGAAAGAGCACGAAGAAAGGAGACTGAAGATTCCTTCGACAAGCTGTGTGCAGAGGTGAAGAGGGATTCAGAGAAAAGGAAAGAGAAGAAGAAGTAGGGCCAACTGGAGAAGGAGGCCAAGAAAAGGGCGAAAGTGGCTAGTTCTGAAGCCACCTCGTCATTAGGTGGAGAGTCCTCTACGGAGGAGAAAAAGGTTGCTACACCTTCTTCCAAAAGCAAAGGGAAGAAACAAAGAATGGTGGAGTCTGAGGAGGACGAAGATGTCCAGATCGTGAGGGAAAGGATATGATCCGCTGCTCGGAAAATCAAGAAGGAGGAGTCTGAGTCATGAGGGAAGAAGAAGGGAAAGAATGTTGAGGATTTGGCAGCTCGGAAGGTGTTTGTGCCCATGGAGGTCAACTTTGATGACCTGGACTCCCTGGGCATTACTATGGAAGTAAAGCCCTGTTTGATGGGTGTGGCTGGAGGAGATTTTTGAGGATGCCTGGCCACATCTATGAGGATTTGGTGAGAGAAGTGTATGGGTCTATGGAGTTTGTGCTAGATGGAGAAGAGAATTCGTCATCCATCGAATTTGTGTTGAATGGGTAGCCGTTGGTGGCTGGATTAAATGATCTGAACTAGATTTTGGGGTTCACCATGGTGATGGAGCTGCAAAGGCCGGAGTTCAAGAAGGCAGTGAAGAAGGTGCCATTGGACCTGCCCAAGGAAGAATGAATCCGAATGTTGAATGAAATTAGAGTGGGGACAGAGTTTAGGTCAGGAGACAACAAGGCGTCAGACCTGAAGACGCAAGCCCTCCGTATTGCCCATAAGATCCTTGCTTACAACATATTTGGCAAGCGAGATAGCGAGAACTCGCTGGCCAACAAGGAGGTCTACATACTGTTCTGGATGTTGATTAAGAAGAGGCTGAATTTTGGGGCCTTCTTGATGGAGCAGCTGAGGGCAGTCATGGGCAAGGCGGGGCAGAAGTACTCGTGTGGGCATTTTGTCACAGCCCACATAGAGGGGTTGGAACTTCAGGAATCAGGATGATGTGAAAGATTTTGAGGTGACACCTGCTGATGTGCTCAACATGGAGAGGTTGAGCAGGATGAAGGAGGTTGTGAAAAGTGATAAGGGATGGCGTCTTTTGGAGGCGCATGAGAAGGATCAACTGGCATCTGCACGTCTGCCACCCAAGAAGTCAGCCAGGTTGGCTAAGAAAATGGTGATTGATGAGGAGGAAGAAGTTGCGTCTTCCTCTGCCCAGATTATGGAAGTCTTGGAGAGGCTGGGCAAGACCGAGGAGTTGCTCAAGGAGCTACGTGATGGGCAGCTAATCATGCAGGCTACTCTCAATAGCCTTGCCCGCCACCTGAAATTAGGGTCAGTACTTGATCCTTCTGCTTGATTTTGTCTTCTTGTGTTGTTTTGAGTTTAGTTTTTCTTTAGTGTCTTTTTGTTTTGTGTGCTTTTTCTTTTTAGTGTTAGAGTATCTTGAGTCATCGAATACCTCACCCACATTTTGCCCTGCAAAATGTGTGGTGAGGTAGGCGAATGACTCATTTTGTTTGTGTTTGAGTCTTGACCTCTTTACGTCCACTACTTTGCTGTAAGCAAAGTGTGTGTGTAGGGAGGCCAAATGTTTGTCAATTAGTTTCTTGAGTCCGAGGTTGAGGCCTCCATAGAAGGACTTTGCTATAAGCAAAGTGTGTGTGTGAGGTGTCTGTGCCATGTGATTTTATTTTTAGTAGTTGTATTGATCAACATGGAGTAGTTTGGCAAGATGGTATGACGATTTTTTGTGCTTAATTGCTGCTTGTTGAACAGTGTTAAGTTTATGCATGCTAGAAAATGACTTGTATGATGGATTGAGTTGTGAGCATACCCTGTGAGGATTTGAGCTTAATTGAATTCATTCTTTATGTGTGATTAAAGACATCTTGATTAGGAAGAGCTAGAACTTGCATGTACTTTGATTTATGTTGATGACCTCTGAGCTTAGATGATTTAGGCAGTTCTTTCATTAGCCCATTGAGCTTAAATTGACTAACTAATATCATTATCCTTTGATAAGCCCCTTTGAGTTGAATTGATTCTTTCTATCGCTTAAATATTGCCTTGAAGAAATTGAATTTATCTGGTTATGGGAACCTGGACAATAAAAGAAGAAAAGGGCAGTAAGGAGATGGGGGAACATCTAGGCAAGAATAAGTTTTGTGTTGATAGTTGGGTTTTACCCAATTAAAATAAAAATGAAAGAGTTAAGGAACATAAAAAAAAAAAAAAAAAAAATTGATAAGTTCCCTAGTATAAAGGTTGAAGCTTAGACCTGGATAATTAAGGTAAGGAATCAAGAAGGAGCTGGGAACCCTGTTTCCCAGTACGAGTTTGAATGACCCTTAGCAAGGATCTAAATACTTCCTACCTTTTTCGTTAAGCTAACACAACCTAAAAAGACCTAAAGATGAGTTCTCTGAGGTTTAGAATAAGAGCTTTAGATTTAAAGGGCAGGCAAGCCTATGGTGACACTGAAATCAAGATGATCTATGGGAGTGGAAATGAACTTAAACACAAGAGAGATGAGTGTGGAAATGATATCCTAGAGCTCACAATTCTGTCTTGACTCGTTTGATGGCATTTTCTTTTCCCTTCACTGGCAGAATTTTTAAAAAAATTGTTGTACTGTTTTGACTGACTCTTTTGTGTTGATCTTATTTGAGTCTTTTGTTTTGTTCTTTTGTTCTTTTGTTCTTTTGTTCATTTGTTTGTGTCTTGGGCAAGTTGTTTGTGCACACTTGAGGACAAGTGTGGGTTAAGTGTGTGCGCATGATGAGTCTATATTTTGTGTCTATTTTATATCTGTTTTAGGTAGTTTAGATCGAGCCTTTGTGTGTGTTTTGACTAGTTTTAGTATCTTGGAGGGCATATTCTGGGCAGGAGGTGGTCTGCTGCTTTGCAGGTGGAATCTGGGAAAAATAGGGATGGAAAGCTACATTTCTGGAAGCAAACAGAGCCACACGGAATTGGTCAAGATGGGTGGAGTGTTTTGGTCAACTGGCGTTGTTTCTCTCCTAGGTCTAAAAGGATAAGGAAGAAATGATCTAACTTAAATATCTTTCCTTATCCGACTAGATCTAGGATCCGTAATGGATCTTTTGAAGATAGATGTGACATATCATGTTGGGGTCGTGCTTATCAAGTATTTACTTGCATCCCAAGATAGCTCATGAAATCCTACCATGTTAAGGACCGGGGGCCCAAACCCTAGCACTGACTTATAAATATTTGAAGTCTAGCTGCTGCGAAGAGAGCCATTTTTTATGCTTTCATTCTTGTTTACTTTGAGAGATTGTGAGGGAAAGAACAAGTCCTATGGGCAAGGTTTATTGTGCTTTATTCGTACTATTTCCGATCGGTACTTTTGGCCGAATTTACTTTCTCGTACTTCGTAAGTTTTCAATATAGTTCTTATTATAAATTCCTCAATTTATCGTGTTCGTAATTTTACATTCATGTCTAGCTAAGTTTTTATACTTGATCTGGCAAGATAGTTAAGTGAATACCTAGGCTTGAGAGGTCTAAATTGTGCTTGATAATTGCATGGATGTGTTCCCGATATATTGATGAGCTTGTTTCAATATGGTGTAATACAATTGAGAGAATAATAGGCCGTTAATCACTTAAGACATATTAGATCACTAATCAATTGGGAAGCAGGAGTGTTTTCCATAACTTATCTCAATTAAGATCAATTAACATTAGAGGAAGGTGTCTACCCTGCTGGGCAAGACGTGATGATTCCTTGTTGGGCCTTTCTAGTAACTAATGCTCTTTGGGTAAGAAACTGAACGATGACTCCGAAAGAGGTATTGCCCAAGGTAGATCAATTAATATCTATAATGCTCCTTTCTATGCCAGGCATTTGAATCACCACATACACACATCAATTGATGTTCATTCCTCAGACAGTATGCTGAAGATTCTTTCTCAAAAGCTGCCTGTATAGCGGTGGCCAAAAGTATAATATCATATCCTCAGGTAATGGTAGCTTCCACCTTTATTGTCTAATAAGACATGTGTTTCTGTGCTTTCATTCATAATACTGTATATCCACTTGATTTGAACAAGTGGAAGGCGGAAGGCCTAAAAAAGTTTAATTACCCAGTAGGAGTAGGACCTTATTATGTATCTGTAGATTTGAGCTTGGGCAGATTAGAAAACCAACTCTTCAGTGGAAGCTTTGGAAGATATTTATATTCTTAACTATAACACATGAGATGTGGGTTATCACGGATCCTTAGTCTTTATTGGCTCATGTGTACTTAAATAAAATAATTTTTTCTTTTGTTGGTTAAGAATAAAATTTAACTTTCACTTGAAAAAGTATTGAAGTCTATAGACTAGCAATTTAATTAGCACCTGATGAGCTCTGCTTTTAATTACAAGTTAAATAGATCAATTATGGCGTTAATCTAGTACTTCATTCGTCGGTAATTGGGCCCAAACTTCTTACAGTCAAACTTTGGAAATACATTTTCTGATTTCACTTTGTTATTCTTCAGTATATATCATTGAGCAAGATAAAAGTTATATCATTTACTCTCTATTGTAAATACAGGTGTAGAAAGGTCAGGGATCAAGAAAATGGAAGCATGGACAGAGTGATGGTTTCCTTTTCCAATTTGAGTCACCGTTGCTTCAGAAAGTATGGTTTATCCCTAGTTCTAGCGAGAAAGGCCAAACCTTGTGCAGGTCGCCCTCAACTACACCATATCAACGCGAACCCCTATGAAGTGCACGAAAATACATATATGCTAATTTGCTATCATCCTGGAAGTGCATAATATATGATTGATCCATATTTATATTTATTATGCTTACTCATATGTCTACTACTTGCAACCAAGGAGAACATCTTTTTCTTCATTTAGAATAATTTTCTTGCTTAATAACTGGTGTAAAACATCTAAAAGTTCTGTCTGTTGAGGTTATGAAACTTATGATTGAATAATTGAGAATATGAGATAAAGTTGAACTGTTAGAATATCATATCTCTAGCTAGTGTATTATTGTATTATTCAGCAGTGCACCTATATGCTTTATTGAGAAACTGGGGCTATTTTGTAGTATATGATATGTATCCTGATTAATCTTATTTTACTTTAGGGATCCTATCATGTTAGACATCGGTTTTCATGAAATTATCCCTCGTTTATTCAAGCAAGCATAGATTTATGCAAGAGAGCTCTTACATGTGGATGAAGATTCATCAGAGGAAACACATGCTTAATTTGCGGAGCTTCTTGTTGGAAGTGGAATCTTATCCTAAGATATGTTGGTGCCATATTTTAAGTTTCTTGGGTTTACAAAAATATATATCCAAGAAGCATCCAAATTGAGGTGCTTTTTGTTGTTGGGCGAGGTGAGATTTCTGTATCACTGGTGTGGCTGCAACTGTTGAGGTTTTAGTTGTAGTTGAAACAGATTCCATTCTGGTGGTAATTGTTGCTTGTATGATTCGAATTTGTTTTATGTGGTAGTGTTGGCTGGAAATGATTTCTATTATGAGTTAGTTTCTTGTTTCTACTTCTGAATTACTTACTACTTCCGGTTCCCAAGTTTCTTTTTATCTTTCCGTTTTGGGATGGTCCCCAAGTTTTTTCCTAGCCATTTTTGGACATTACCCCACAACAAATTATTATCTCTTTCCCTTATTTTATCAACTTATTTACCTAAAATACCACATATGGCCCACCACTATCTCAATTAATTAATATATCACTACCCTCAATGTGGGACCCTTTCTCCACTCACAACAAATTTCATCACTTTTTCTCTACTCACAACAGACTTAACAACTTTTTCCTTAATACCCGTGCCACTTCCTCCTAGGAAGAGACTTGGGGACCAGAGGTAGTATATATTAGCCAATACACGATATATATCGTATTAGAATAGAAGACATAATATGGTTTATCGTTCTTGACATTACCTACTTGTGCAATACTAGATGACGAAGTTGTCGTTTGCTCTTCGCACAAATAAAATTTATAACTCCTATGCCTACAGTAGGCGGTAGCCAGCGGTAAATAGGATCGTACCCAAGGGAATTGGTGTAGTCTCTCTTTCACGTAACCGGTGTCACTAAAAAGGGTGTTGGTCTACACTCACTGAAACTATAACTGAAACTAAACAACGAATTGATTAATAATAGATAGGACTTGGACTGGATTTCGAATCAGTGATAATCAATACTTCTTACTCGATCATGGGCTCAATGATTTTCAACCGCAAACTTATACTACTCAGTTTAAAGAATAAATTAATTCATGCCCTTTGGTCACGAAGTCACAGCTATGAATACTTTACTCTTGTATCTATCCCTTTAAATTCGAGTATTGTAATACCCCGTAATTTTATAAGTCGTTGAGTGTGTTTTAAATGCGTTTATTTTTTCAATAACGTGCCTTGAGTGATAAAATTTTTCAAGAAAAGAGATTTTCTTGAAAAATGACGAAAATGCCTTTATGTGCTTTGATGTGACTTTTCTCGTTTCGATTATTCGAATCGAGTATGTGATGCATTGATTGAGCATTATTATATGAGTTTGAGCATGAGTATGAATTTCGGAGAATTCTGAAAACTTTCACTTTTTGATGAATAGTGCTCATAAACCGAGAAATCACTATTCACCGACGGACTCCAAATTTAATTTAATTAGTGTCTTTTGAATCTAGATTTAATTTTATGACCTTTGAGATATATTAGAAATTTTTTCAAGATCATATGAGAGAATTCTAAAAATTTATTTCTTAACGGTTTAACTAACCGAACAATTTTTAAGTTTTTCTTCGTTCTTTGGATTTTTAATTTAAAAATTAGATATTTGGACTCCTTGAATTATTTCGTGAGATATGAGATGAAGTATAGGTATTTCCGATGTTGGGAACAAGTCGAGGAGAATTTTTAGACGTTTGAGAGTTAACAGAAAAATAAGTTTTCTTCCGGGGAAATTTTTACCAGACAAAGTAAGAAATTATTTTTCTCTCTCTCCCTCTCTCCCTCTACCGACATCCCCCTTCTTTCTCTCCCTAATTATATTCTTCCACATGTTTAGATAAATAATAAAAAAATAGAAAGAGAAAAAATAATTTATTAAGGAGTTATGAATTAAGTAAAACAAAGAAAATCATTTCTTTGTTAAGGGTATAAAGATCAAAATAATTAGAGAAGAAAAATGCTCAAGTTTAATATTGGGTTTTAAGAGAAAAAAAAACAATATAGTATTAATTGAGAAATAAAAAGGAAATCTAAAACAAAGAAGATGAATTTAAAAGATGAGTATGAAAGCATAAGAGACGAGTTAGTCGAGTTTGAGATCGTCTATTCATTTTAAATAAGAAATAAATCAAAGGATTAAATTTTTATTAATGAAATATTTTTCTTAAAAACTAAAAAGTTATTTAATATAAGTTATTTAATATAAGTTTCAGACTTATATTTAATATAAGTTTGAGACTTATACTTGACAAACTTATTTCTTTTGGATACACTTATGTAAATTATCTATGCTCGTTTGATGTTGAATTGTGATTTGAAAGCATGTTTTTATTTGTTACCGCTTTCGGAAACGGGGTGTGACATAGTGGTATCAGAGCAGGTCGTCTACTGTGAAGCTTAACTTTCTTTGATAGTCGAGTCTAGATTTATTTGTAGACTTATTTGAGTCAGTAACACACCAAGCAATCCCTCATCTCATCCAGCAACCTAGTACACTTCATTTTCAAAAGCTTTCAAGTTTAAATGTTAATTGAGTTGCTCATTTTATTATTTGTGCTCGTCTAGAGATAAAAGCTTGGTAAGTAGCTTGAATAACTAGATTGCTTTAGAATGCCTTCCCTAATTCGTGTTTTATGTGGAAATCGAAAAGGATGGAACGTTTGTGCAAAAGTTTTCGTGAAATGGAATTGCCAAGTACCCTGAGCAATAAAACATCTGTGGGAAGCAAGAACAAGTATGTGGTGGTTGGAAATTTCAACATGATCGTTTAACTGTTTTAAACTAGTATAGGATGGATGATCGAGAGTGGATGCAGGAATACCTGCACGTTCGGAAGATGTATCATGAGACGATTGCTGAATTTTTAGCTCGTTACCACAAGATATGGGAGAAAGTCAAGTATATGGACGTAGGCGCGTTAGACAGGATGATTCATCTGATTCATGCCCTACCTCAAGAGTGGCGTGATTGGGCAGCATCACTTGTGCCAAGGTTTCTCGGACATCATTACCTCGGTGACTATCTCTATGGCGATTGCAATGCGTTTATTGCTACTATCTCCGGGCAGTTTATCCAGTACAATGCTCCGCCTACAGGACCGTACGACATCGATCTCCTTGCCGAGCCGAACGGTTTTGCCCTCGATCCCCCGCCTCTGCTTCAGGATGGACCAGCTCCTCCTCGTGTTCCTTCACCGCCTTGCCCCGAGCCAGAGCCCAGAGCCGCCTATCAGAACTACCCGTACTCGGGAGGTGTGCTCCCTATCCGCTCGTATGACCCCTTTGGTTCGTCCAGCTCCATCGCCATGCAGCCAAACGGTTTTTACAACCCTATCAGAGTCTTGCCGCCTTCTCATGATCAGCTTAAGGAGTTCATGCGCCGCGACCACACTCCCTCTCCAGTTCAGCCCATAGCCGAGCCTTTTAGGCCGACGCGTACCAGCGATAGCGATGACAACGAGTTCTTCGAGAATTCGGCAGCTGATGTTACAGTAGGTAGCGGATACCTTCAGGCTTTGCCGAGCGATCACTTCTCCACTCCGTATTCGTCTTCTCTGATCCCAGCAGTGAGGCCCGACCAGGGACGCGAGCCAGAGCTTGACCGTACAATCAATGTGGCAGCATATTTTCGACGTGATGAGAGTGACCCAAAGACGGCCCCGTGGGACGAGTCAGAGTTGGAGGACGCCAACGCTCGATTTGAGGATGAGCAGACTGGAGACATGACGAACCCGTGGGAAGTTCTCGGGCATACCTACAGTGACTTTCTTGAGAGTTTGGCTCCATCGGAGAGGCAGGGTGAAGAAGAGGATCCCGAAGAGGATTCGGAGGAGGAGGATGCCGAAAAGGATCCGAAGGTAGAAGATCCCGAAGAGGACCCCTGAGGAGCAGCGCAATAATGATGACCCGAGTGACGATGGTTCTTATGCTTAGGATCAGTTCAACGAAGTTGTGGAAGTTTCAAACAATATTTACTTTTTTGTCCAAGAGTTGAACTCTTTTACCTTTCTGCAGTGATGTATATATATAGGACCTGATGCATGGTTAGATAGTATAATCGAACGCGAAGTGGTAACTCGTGTTTAGTTCGATTCAAGGTATAGAATGTCTTGTAGACGTGTAGGGAAATTTTTAGTTGTCAATATTTATCCCTTATTTTGTTATAAGTCCTCCAAAGAGGCCATCGTTCGGGTGATATGAAAGAAAAGCCGTTAGGCCGTTAAAATCAACTTTGAGTCTCCCAAGTATTTATATTATTTGGAGTATCCGAGATTCCCAAATTATGTTTGAAATGAGATTGAGTAAAGAGATAAGAGTTGAGTTAATTAAATGAGTTATTGGCAATATTCTGTTAAGAATAAAATTTGAGTAAAGAAAATGTGATATCTATAACAACTATGATAGTATCTGAGTATATGATTTTTTTAAATGTTGAGAAAGATTTGTCTTAAGAATATGTGAATATTGATGTGCATGCCCATAATGATTGATTTCTTTTTGAGTTAAGAAAGGGATTGATTGAGATATGTAAGTTTGAGATGATTGATTTACTTGCAGTGATTGTTAAATTAAATTTCTTTTGATGTGTTGATAAGTACCGATCGAGAATCATATTCCTCTCAAAAAGGAAACATTTTCAAAATCGATAAAGGTTCCGAGTGAATTAATTCGTTCTTTCAGAGTTGCTTAAAATTTTCTTTTGCATTTCTTTAGAATGCCGCCAAGACGAAGAAATGTAAGAGTTGAAAGAAATGAGGAGGAGAAACAGGAAGACCCTACTCCGCCCCCTCCAAATGAACTTAGAGTAGAAGAACTTTTTCTTTGCCAAAATCCCCTAACCTTCGACGACAAAGGCAGTCTAGCAGAAGCCAAGGACTGGATTCATTCTCTTGAGCGAATTTTTAGATTTCTCCGATGCAATGATTGCGAACATCTCGAATGTATGACGTATCAACTGAAAGGAACAACCGACTACTGGTGGGTAGCTCGACAGAGGACATATACTCTAGAAGAGCGTGAAAACTTGACGTGGGAGCAATTTAAGGAAGCTTTGTATGAAAAGTATGTGCCAATGAGCTATCGTAAGCAAAAGGCAAACAAATTTGCAAATCTGAGGCAAGGAAAGAAGACAGTGGCTTAGTACGACCGCGAATTTTGTGAGTTAGCTTGTTTCACACCTGATAAAATGGATACCGATGAGAAAATGTGTGAGCTTTTTAGAGCAAGATTAAGACAGGATATTCGAGTAGTCCTCGCCAGTCAGAGCGGTCTGACTTATGCGGAAGCCCTTAACCGAGCCCTAGATATGGAGTTGGCAATGCAGCCAGAAAAAGGATCGCATCCTTCAGCGAATCCTCAATTCTAAAGCCAAACAATGACAACCGTAACCATACAACAATCTCAGTTCGATCAGTATGCAAAAAGGAAAGGAAAATGAAGTGGTGGAGACCACCCAAGCAAAAAGCCATGGCAAGGAAGAGGACATCAACAACTTCAACAATCTCAGAAAGCGAGAGCTCCGCAAGGAAATCGAAGAAACATACCTACAGGACCCCAAGGACTCCCTCCTTGTTCGAAGTGTGGCAGGATGCATCAAGGCATTTGCAAAGCTGGAAGTAATGTCTGTTATATTTGTGGACAGCCTGGTCATTTCTCGAACAAGTGCCCAAGTAAACAGCAGGGAATGAGCAGTGGAAGGCCAAATCAGTTTCAGCCTTCACAGATGAGAGCAGTTGAAGCGACTCCGTAGCAAAAGTATCTTCAGCATCAGCGTAAACCGCAGCCGCAAAAGCAATAATCCTCTCAGCAGGATACGCCGCATTTCCAAAGGGCGTTTGCAATTGAGCAGAAACCTGGAGCTAAGGACCAAGAAAATCTCGCAGGTATAGGAAAGCGTAACGGCATACCTGTTATCATTTTATTTGATACCGGTGCTTCGTATTCGTTTATATCTAGCGCTTGCATAGAAAATCTTGGTTTGAATGTAGAAGAGTCGAACCAGGTGCTTAGAGTGGGAACCCCTTTAGGTAAATCGACGTTAGTATCGCGTGTTTGCTCGAACTTAGAATTCGAATTCAAAAACCACAAATTGTCTGCGAAATCCCTGAATCTAATCCAGATATGGGACATAGACATAACCTTAGGAATGGATTGGCTAACTGAGAATTTTGCGACGATTCGATGTGACCCGAGGCAGATTTCGTTTCAACCTCCTGGAGAAGATCCGACCGTAGTTTTCGGAGTTGAGAAGAAAGTAAAGAAGAGTATGCCGATTATTTTAGCTATGAAAGCAAAGAAGTTAATGAGAAGAAAGGATACGAAGGCATACCTGATATATTTGAACAAAGACGAGGAGCAAGAATTGAGTATCGACGACGTAGCCATCGTGCGAGAATTTAAAGACGTATTTCCAGAAGTGTTACCAGGATTGCCTCCCGATAGGCAACTGGAGTTTACGATTAATCTAGAACCTGGATCAACCCCAATATCAAAAGCTCCGTACAGAATGGCCCCAAAGGAACTCCAAGAATTGAAGATTCAGTTGCAAGAATTGTTAGATTTAGGTTTCATTCGGCCAAGTGTTTCCCCCTGGAGAGCCCCGATTCTGTTTGTGAAGAAGAAGGACGGTAGTCTGAGATTGTGCATAGATTACCGAGAACTTAACAGGATTACCCTCAAGAATAAGTATCCTTTGCCAAGAATAGATGATTTGTTCGATCAGCTAAAAGAAGCAGGTGTTTTCTCCAATATTGACATAAGATCTGGGTATCATCAACTGAAGATCAAGCAAGAAGACGTTCCAAAGACTGTTTTCTGAACAAGATATGAACATTACGAATTCATCGTAATGCCTTTTGGATTGACTAATGCCCCAGCCGTCTTCATGAATTTAATGAATAGAGTTTTTCATGAATTTTTGGACAAATTCGTGATTGTCTTCATAGACGATATCTTGGTATATTCAAAAGATGAAACAAAACACGAGAAGCATCTACGAATCGTGTTGGAAAAGTTAAAATCAGAAAAGTTGTACGCTAAGTTTAGAAAGTGTGAATTCTGGTTGAGAGTAGTGATTTTCTAGGACACGTTGTTTCGTCCGAAGGAATTAAAGTTGATATGAAGAAGGTGAAAGCTGTTCAAGAGTGGAAATTGCCGACGTCAGTTCATGAAATCCGTAGTTTTCTCGGTTTAGCAGATTACTACCGGAGATTCATAGAAGGATTTTCCAAGATTGCAAAGCCGATGACGAGTTTGTTGAAGAAAGATTCCAAGTTTAAATGGATAGAAGAATGTGAGAAAATTTTCCAAGAGCTTAAGAAGAGATTGACTTCAGCTCCGGTATTAGCTCTTCCTGAAGCAGGAAAAGACTATACCGTTTATACAGATGCATCAGCTCAAGGTTTGGGATGTGTGCTAATGCAGGATGGAAGAGTGATAGCGTATGCTTCAAGACAACTCAAACCCCATGAAGAGAAGTACCCGACCCACGATTTGGAATTAGCTGCCGTAGTGCATGCCTTGAAAATTTGGAGGCACTATCTCTATGGAGCTAAGTGTGAGATCTTTTCGGATCACAAAAGTTTGAAATATTTCTTTTAGCAGAAGGAGTTAAATATGAGACAAATGAGGTGGCTTGAGTTAGTGAAAGATTATGATTGCAAGATATCCTATCATCCCGGAAAAGCAAACGTTGTAGCTGACGCATTAAGCTAAAAAAGGAAATTGAAGAATTCAGAGGATATCGAGCTAGGATTTTTGCTATCTGAGGAGGAAAAGTTGATCGAAGAATTTGGAAGAATGAGAATCGAAGTAGTTCTACCTCTGGCATCGGTAGAGCAAGTGATTGCTACCTTGGTAGTAATGCCAAATTTAAGATCTTGTATCTTAGAAGCTCAGAAGAAAGACGAGAATTTGGAGAAATTAAGACTGACGGTTAGAAAAGGAGAAGCCAAGGATTTTTCAGAGTCAAGTGATAACGCTTTGTTGTTCCGAGGAAGGATCTGTGTGCCAAATGATGAGAAATTAAGAAATGAGATAATGAGTGAAGCTCACGAGACCCCGTATACAGCTCACCCCGGTAGTACAAAGATGTACCAAGATTTAAAGCAATAGTTCTGGTGGGAAGGACTGAAAAAGGATGTGGTCTTGTATGTTGAAAGATGTTTAGCTTGCCAACAAGTGAAGTCTTTGCATCAAAGACCGTATAGACCCTTACAACTGCTACCAGTTCCAGAATGGAAGTGGGATGGTATCACTATGGATTTTGTGACGGGTTTGCCAAAGACAAGGAAAGGAAATATAGTTGTTTTGGTGATTGTGGATAGATTGACGAAGTCCGCTCATTTCATACCTATTTCACACATCATGGATCAGACAAGTTGGCACAGATTTATGGCAAAGAAATTGTAAGGTTGCATGAAGTCCCAAGTACGATCACTTCCGACTGAGTTTCGAAGTTTACAGCTCGTTTTTGGGAAAGTTTCCAAAAAAAATTGGGAACACAGTTGTGGTTTAGTACTGCTTATCATCCTCAGACAGATGGCCAGTCAGAGAGAACGATTCAAATTCTTGAAGATATGCTAAGAGCTGTGTTGTTAGACAAAGGAGATGAATGGGAGAAAATTCCACCTCTTGTCGAATTTGCCTACAATAATAGCTATCAAAACACTATTGGAATGGCCCTTTATGAAGCTCTTTATGGAAAAAAGTGTAGATCTCCGCTCTACTGGGACGAAGTAGGCGAGAGAAAAGTAGTAGGGCCAGAAGCAATCGAGGAGATGATAGAATCTGTTCGTCAGATTCGCGAGAAGATTAAGGAAGCTCAGAGTCGGCAAAAATCATATGCTGACAATCGAAGATCCGAGTTAGAGTTCGACGTAGGTAGTAAAGTCTTTTTGAAAGTATCCCCCTCGAGAGGAGTACACCGCTTCGGTGTTAAAGGAAAGCTAAAGCCTCGAATTATAGGACCGTTTGAAATCCTTGAAAGATTGGAGCCGTCTCGTATAGATTAGCTTTGCCTCCCAGTTTTGGGAATTTGCATAACATTTTTCACGTGTCGCAATTGCAAAAGTACGTTTTTGATTCAAAGCACGTGATTCGTCAAGAAGACGTGGCTTTGAAGCCAGATTAAGCTACGAGTAGAGGCCCGAGCAAATTCTAGATCGTAAGGTTCAGCAGCTTAGAACGAAATCAATTCCCCTAGTTAAGATTAAGTGGCGACACCACGATCTTGAAGAAGCTATGTGGGAACTTGAGGAAAAGATGAGAGCGAAGTATCCCGAACTATTTTCTCGAGGTTAGTAAATTTCGGGATGAAATTTTTCTTAAGGGGATGAGGATGTAATACCCCGGACTTTTATAAGTCGTTTAGTGTGTTTTAAATGCGTTTATATTTTTAAATAACGTGCCTTGAGTGATAAAAAATTTCAGGAAAAGAGATTTTCTTGAAAAATAACGAAAATGCCCTTATGTATTTTGATGTGATTTTTCTCATTTCGATTATTCGAATCGAGTATGTGATGCATTGATTGAGCATTATTATATGAGTTTGAGCATGAGTATGAATTTCGGAGAATTCTGAAAACTTTCACTTTTTGATGAATAGTGCTGATAAACCGAGAAATCACTATTCACCAACGGACTCCGAATTTAATTTAAGCAGTGTCTTTTGAATCTAGATTTAATTCTAAGACCTTTGAGATATATTAGAAATTTTTCCGAGATCATATGAGAGAGTTCTAAAATTTATTTCTTAACGGTTTAACTAACCGAGCGATTTTTAAGTTTTTCTTCGTTCTTTGGATTTTTAATTTAAAAATTAGATATTTGGACTCCTTGAATTATTTCGTGAGATATGAGACGAAGTAGAGGTGTTTTCGATGTCGGGAACGAGTCGAGGAGAGTTTTTAGACGTTTGAGAGTTAGTGGAAAAATAGGGATATTTTCTACCTGAAAACTTTTTCTTCCATGGAAATTTTTACCAGATAAAGTAAGAAATTATTTTTCTCTCTCTCCCTCTACCGACATCCCCCTTCTCTCTCTCCCTAATTATATTCTTCCACATGTTTAAGTTATTTCATCATTCATTTTCATCCTACAACTCTCTCTCTCTAGCAAAGAATCTCACAACACACTCTCTCTCTCTCTCTCTCTCTCTCTCTCTCTCCATTTCCTCTCATTGCTGAGAAAGAAGAAGAAAAAGCAGCCCTCCATCTCTTCTTCCCCTTCTCTCCCTCACCGTCCATACATATATACATATATACATATATAAAACCTCCATGGAAGCTTAAAGTTCCAAGTTTCAAGCTCCAAGATCATCATCATCTTCAACCTTCAATCCAAATCAAGAAGGTAATATTTATCCTCTAAGTTTGGGGATCGTTTTAAGATCAAAATCATCCTCCCTCTCTTCCCTTTTTTTCGGCACCTTTGCCCTAGGAGAGGTGATTAATTTTTATTTATTTTATTTGAGGTCTAGAGATAAATACTCCAAGGTTCCTTCCATGACAATCCAAGCCAACCTTTGTGCTCTTTTCTCTCCCCCACCATCGATCGTGCCTTGAAGGAGAAGAATTTTGATTCATTTTATTTAAAGTATGATATTTTTCAAGTTATGTATATGTAAATGTATAAGAGATAAAGAGAAAGAAAAATGCATGTTTAATTTATGCTTAGGCAAACATAGGATGATATGGTGATGATCGATGAAAATGTTGATATAATGAAGAAAACAAACCCTAGAAATTCATATAGGAATTAAGAGCTAAGAAAGAAAAGAAAAGATTTTTTTTTATAAATTTTTTTCATAAAAATCGAAGAAAAAGAGGGAAAAAGAAGAAAAAAATAATTTCTATGAGTTTTGATGATTTTCTTGATCTTATGTGTTTAAGATGATAATTTGAGTAATTTCCATGCTTGTGTGAAAATGAGAAATTTGGTTATATTATTTTTCATGTGTACTGAAAAATTATGAGATTTGATGAGGAATATTGGTTTTAATTTTTACTTGATGATTTAATTATGTTTATAAAGGATATTAGCATGAAAATATGATTGAGTTAAGGATTTGAATTATTTTGTTAATTTTGTAAATTTTCTTGTGAAAATCGAAGTATATATGTGTGTGGAAGAATTATGATTTTTGACGGTTTATGATGATATTGATGATGTTGATGATATAGTTATTTTTATGATGTTATTTGAGTATTAGATGTTTAATGAAAATTTAAGAGATGAAGAAAAATAAATTTTTAGATATAAATATGTGTAAAAATCGAAGAAATGAATATTTCAGTGTGTGTTCTTGGTGAAAAAGATAAAGATTTGAAGATGTATTAAATTAATTATAAAATTAATTATTTTCGAAAATAAATAAAATAATAATAAAAATAATAGATAAATAATAGAAAAATAGAAAGAGAATAAATATATTTATTAAGGAGTTATGAATTAAGTAAAACAAAGAAAATCATTTCTTTGTTAAGGATATAAAGATCAAAATAATTAGAGAAGAAAAATGCTCAAGTTTAATATTGGTTTTTAAGAGAAAAAAAAATAATAGTATTAATTTAGAATTAAAAAGGAAAACTAGAACAAAGAAGATGAATTTAAAAGATGAGTATGAAAGCATAAAAGACGAGTTAGTCGAGTTTGAGATTGTCTATTCATTTTGAATAAGAAATAAATCAAAGGATTAAATTTTTATTAATGAAATATTTTTCTTAAAAACTAAGAAGTTATTTAATATAAGTTTGAGACTTATATTGATATTTCTAAGAATACTTGAATAATTAAATGATGCTATGAAGTAGTAAGTTGAGTAAAAGAAAGTTAAATTTTGAATGTTTGAATGTTCATTTCTTGATGATGTTGAGTGAGAATTAATAAAGTGACGATGTTTGAGTAGAAATACACGAGTTTGCTTTTCAAATCTTTTAAATCCAAGATAAGACAATAAAGTTATCAAGCGTCGAGTTTTAATGTTTTAAAATTCATTAATGTTTGTGATGCTATAGCAAGGCAAGTTCAATTACATAGCTCTAAGAGCAAGTTTCTAAAATATTTTTGGCAATGTGTTCACTGAGTACGAAGTACTCAGCCCTGCATGTATTTCTAAACGTGCAGGTTAGCAGGATGTGGATGGCGAGGACGTCTTGGTGGTGTGTTTCTTTTTGAGTCGAAAGTCTAAGCTGGCAATTACATGTCTCCATACATGTAGTTGTTGGGAACGAGTCGATGTCTGTGCTGCATTATGCTTTCTTTTGATATGTTTATGTTAATACTCTGATATTGTGTTGGATTCAAGAGCAATGTGCTAGAAACTAATTATTGTTTTCCTTAACTCCCGAATGATGTGACTTGACAAACTTATTTCTTTTGGATACACTTATGTAAATTATCTATGCTCGTTTGATGTTGAATTGTGATTTGAAAGCATGCTTTTATTTGTTACAACTTTCAATCAATATTCCCTTGTTTCCCAAGCATGAACCCTTATGTGAGTTGAGTTTATTCGATGGTTTCCTATCATTTCTCGCACCTCCGGAAACGGGATGTGAAAAGTATGACAGAGACACTCTAGAAAAAACTCATCTCTTGATGAATACACTTACGAAGATCCTTCAGCAAGTGTATTGCCCAAGAGGCATTAATTTCTATTAGACCCAAATCAACCAAGAGATGCCCAAGACATCGATTGCTCTACAATACTTATTATCTATTCGAGCACAAGAGACACTCTTGTGTTGACCTCGACTCTATTGGTGATCTAGACTCCTTAACTTATTGGTGATCAATCAATTAATTATCTTGCCCAAATCTAATAGTAAAACCTAAGTATTTCGGGAATAAAAGAACACGGTTTATTTAACACATTTTAGCCTCACGAATACTTGAAGTATCAATTATCACTTCATCTCATCCATTCCAAGTTTAAGGATTAGCTAAACATAATAAACATAAACACAATTATATAAACTGAAGCAAACATAATTAAAAACTGAATAAGAACTATATTACCTAAATCAAAATAGTACGTGTCTTGGCCAGAATGCCAACACAAAACTGAAAGTAGTAAATAAACAGAAATTAAAGATTTGCCCGTAGGACTTATTTTTTTTCCTCACCAAACTCTCAAGACTGTAATTAAAGAACTAAACTATGCTCGACCCCCCATTGCAGAGTACATGCAGCCATATTTATAGGCATCAAGATTAGGTTAGGTCGATCCCCTTCATGGGCTGGACTCCTTCCCTTCTTGGCCTTGTTTCCTTCTTTAGCTCAATAGCGGCGCATTAGATTTCCTTCCTTGTTTAGTCCAACTTCAATTGGCCTCTTCTCGATAAGGGTGAAAGTTTCCTTCCTTATCTTCTTCTTTGGCGCCCAAGTCTAATCCGCTGCCCTCTGCTTCATTCGTCTGCTATGGTCACATTAGCTTCAGTCTTGCCCTCAACGCGGATTGCTCCAGGTACTCTGCTGCTTTGGCCATAAGATTATGGGGAGGTACTCCTTCACCTGTAGCTTTGCTCAAGATATATTCCTTCATGCCCAGCTACAGACTTCAGCCCTATGCCCATATTGCATCGTATCGTTGTCCAACGCCAGAAAAGCAGTTTTGTACCAGATTATGCCCATAAACGCACTTGTTCTGCCCTGCACCCACTTCTTCCTACTTGTGTCCTCCCAGACACTTAAAGACTCGAAAAAGACACAAAAGACTAAACAAAAAGACACTAAAAATGGAAAATTGAGTTCATTACCAGCAGCCAACGGAAAAGCTTAACATGTCCGTGATCAAGTCTATGGCATAATGTGAGTGCTTTGTTATCTGAAGATAGATAGTAGTGTAATACCCCGAATTTTTATAAGTCTTTAAGTGCGTTCCAAATTTCATAATATGCCTTCATTAATAAGATTTTCCCAAGAAAAGGAATTTGTTTGAAATGACCAAATTGCCCTTATGTGTTTTGACGTGAATTTTCTCGTTTCGATTATTCGAATCGAGTCTGTGATGCATTGATTGAGTTTATTTATATGAGTTTGAGCATGAGTATGACTTTTGGAGAATTTCGAGAATTTTTACTTTTGAGTGAATAGTAACGATAACCGAGAAAATACTATTCACCGACAAACTTAGAATTTGATCTAATTAGTGTCTTTTGAATCTAGATTTAATTCTAAGACCCCTGAGATATGTTAGAAGCTTATCCGAGATAACATGAGAGAATTTTAAGAGTTTAGTTCTTAATGGATTAATTAGCCGATTGATTTTTAGGTTTTCTTCGTTATTCGAGATTTTGACCCAAAAATTAGATAATCGGAATCCTTGATTTATTTAGTGGGACATGAGATAGGTTCGAGGTGTTTTTAATGTCGGAAATGAGATGAGGAGAGTTTAGAGCCTTTTTCAGTTTAAATGAAATAACACGGACATTTTCATCCGGAAAACTTTTTCATCCGGTAAAATTTTATCTGTCAAAAATCTCTCTCCCTCTCCCAACCGACATCTCTCTCTCTCCCTCCCTAATCTCTCCCTAGACTCCCTATTTGTCAAAATATAAGGAGAATATTAATGATGAGATTCTTTTTCTAACTTAACTAAATTCATTTAATCATTTTTCATTCATCATTTCATACATGCATCTATCTCTCAAACACTCTCTACTCTCTCTCTCTTTCTCGATACTTACCAAAGAAGCAAGAAGAAATATTCTCTCCATCTCTCTCTCCCCTCTCCACCGAACACACACACACCAACACATACTTGAGAATCCTCCATTGAAGCTTTGAAGAGATCATCATCATCCTCTCCAATCTTTCATATTCTAATTGAAGAGGTAATTATTCATTAATTTTTGAGTTCCATATTCAATCCAAATCATCTCTAATTTCTTCATAATTTTCGGCACTTATGCCTTTAGAGAGATGATTAATCTTTGTTTTATTTTTCTTGAGGATTCAAGATGAAATCTACCATGGGAATTCAAGTTAGATTTTGAGCCCCCAAATCCTTCAAATTCGGTTCAAGAGAAGCAAGAGGAGAGCTTGGATTTAATTTCTAAAAGTAGGTTAAATCCATTTGATTAATTGTATATATATGTAATCTCTAAATCCCTAACGAAAAGAAACATGCGTGCATGATATTTTAATTTATGCTTAGGCAAACTAGGGTTTTCGATGTGAGATTCGAGTGAGGAAATCGATAGGAAAATCGAACCTAGGAATTAATCTAGGAATTAAAGGAGAAAAAGAAAATATAAATCTCTAAAATTTGGTAGAAGCCGAAATTAGGGCAAGAGGAAGGAAATTTGATTTTCTTGATTTATTGATGATTTGATGATATATATGTGTTTATAAGCATGATTTGAATGATTATTTATGGATGAAAAATTGAGAAAATAATTGCTCTAAAATATATGTGTGTGCCGTGACACATGAGCTAAGGAGGAGAAATTTATTTTGATTATTTTTTTGATGATTTGATGATGTTACAAGCATGATATGATTATGAGTTTATGATGATTTAATCCCTTATGTTGATATCATGAGAAAAATCAAGATATATGCATGTTTGAAGAAGAAATGATAATTTGATGACTTATGATGTTATGAGGATTTGAGCATGATTGTGTGTGAATTTGAGTGTTAGATGTTTTATGAGAATTATTGAGTTGAAAGAAATGAAATTTTTGTGCAAAACATAAAAAAATCGAAGAAAAAAAAGTAGGATACCTAGTGTGTGTTCTAGGTGTTCTTGGTGAAAAATATGAGTTTTTGAATATGTGTTCTTGGTGTTCTAGGTGTTCTTGGTGTAATACTTGAAGATTTGAATACCATTAAAATTAATTATAAAAGAAATTAATTAATTAATTAATAAAATATTCAAGATTTTTTAGAATAAAATTAAATAGAAAATAAAAAGAGAAAAATTATTAAATTAATGATGAGTCATTAAGTTGAGAAAAATAAAGAAAAAAATAATTTCTTTATTAAATAAATAGAGTTTAAAAGAAATAAATAAGTAAGATTAATTCTTGAGATTAAAAGGAGATAATAATCAAGAAATAAAATAAGAGGAGTTAGAGTTAAAAAAATAGAGTCAAGTAAGAATTGTTTAATATTAAAATCGAGTTAAAATAGTTTAATGTTTAATCATTAATTTAAATAAGAAGTATTGAGAGATGAAAATAAAATTTAATAAGTGATGTTTAATTAGAGAATCGAGTTAATTAATGAGTATTGAATGCTCGTTTATTTTAATAAGTCGAGTATTAGTTAATTAATGATGCTTGAGTAATAAAGATAATTGAGTTGTTTTCAAATCGTTTTAATTTGAAATGAGTCGAAGAAGTTATCGAGACTTTATTGACAAGTTAATAATCGAGTTTGAGTTGAAAATTAAAAGTCGAGAATATATAAAATAAGAGTTTAATTGAGATTAAGAAAAGAGAAATTATAGTGACAAAATGAGTTAATAAAATAATAGAACGTATACGAGTACGTGTACGTAGTCAAGCAAAGACGACATATTTTGAAATAATGTCGTATATTGAGTCGAGATATATTAAATGAATATTTGAGTTTTAATTGAAAGGAATTCTTATTATTTGAATTTTATTAAAAAGACGAAAATCTAATTTATGAGATTCAAGTTAACGTCGTTTCAAAAATTAGAGTCTAGTAATTGTTAATGTGACTTGAAGTGTGAATCGAGTTGAGATAACATGTTTGATTAAATTCCATATTGAGTTATAATATGTTGATTAAATCTATATGCTTGAGTGAAATGTTTACATTTCGATTATGGTGAAATGATATGTTCAAATTGTTGAGAATGCGTGCATGTGACATAAATGTTGTGATGATGCTAATTGAGTTGAGAAAGCGAGTAAGAATCGAGTAATAAAATTTAGATAAATGATATTCATTAATTAGTGAGAAATGCTAAAGTATTATCAATTGCCGATTAACATTAATGGTTTATAACAAGAGTACGAGACGAAGTAATTAGTGACCGAGTAGAGTCGACGAGTCGAGAACGGGAAAGTCGAGAAAGGATATTGATTTAGAAAAGATAAAAATAGAGAGAGTCGAGTCAAGTAGAAGTCCTTCAGTCGAAGCCAAAGTCTACTTTACGTCTTTCGCGTCGAGTCTTATTCTTTATCGATGTCAAATTGTGAAGGACTGAACGGGACAGACAAGTAACGAGGACAGTCAAAAGTAAGCCGCCTAGCTAGTCGTCAGAAGTCAGGTGGGCTTTTCTAAACCGAAACTGAAATGATGAATGCGTATACTATCTATGTAGTACGTGCGCTTTTCAAATTGATTGACTTGCCTAAATGATCTAAATGTTTTAGTATGCAATCATCTACGTGTTAAAGTTGTTAAGGTCCTGTGGACGCACGGGATAAAGGTCTTGTAAGATACGGAACAGTGCATGCATTAGTTAAGGTGACTGTGAGCCTTGCTTCGGTTGGGCTGGTCACGGTGTTCGAGGAGGAGGCCTACTTCTCGACACCACAGAAAGATAAGTTGTAGATTGATTCATGCCTGAGTATATAAATGACTGCAATCGATTTCAGAAAAGTTTGAAAATGTTTTTATGGCTGTCACAAGTGGTGAACTGTTTTTAAACAATTATATTTATAACCCTTGTGATGCAGCAAGAGATGCAAGTCTAATCATATAGCTCTAATGAGCAGAGTTTCAAATGTTTTTGGCATGTGTTCACTGAGTATGAAGTACTCAGCCCTGCATGTATTTCTAAATGTGCAGGTTAGCGGGATGTGGATGGCGTGGGCGACTTGGTGGTGTGGTGTGTTTGTTTTGGTCGAGTAAGAAAGTGGACTGGCAATTGCATGTCTTCATACATGTAGTTGTTGGGATTGAGTCGAGATTTCCGCTGCAATGCATTGAAATGCTATGTTAATCGATGTCTTTTGTTATGTTTTGAATCATACTCTATTACATGTTCTGATTCACGAGCGATGTGCTCGATACAGTTTATGGTTTTTGTTGATTCTCGTTTCTTGTGAACTTGACATCCTTATTCCAAATTGGATTTGATATGTAAATTATCCATGCTCGTTTGATATTTTAGTTGGGACTTGGAAGCATGTTCTATTTGTTATCGCTTTCAGTCAATATTCCCTTGTTTCCCCGAGCATGAATCCCTTATTTGAGCTGAGTCGATAGATGGTTAGTAGTGTTAGTGTCGTTAGTCGCATCTCGGGAGTCGGGGTGTGACAAGTAGTGAATTTACTTTGTCCAGCCAAGGGCCTTTTAACAATCTAGTTGTAAATTAACTGTCTAACTTGGAATGCCTTTTTGCACTCTTCATCGAACTCCCAAGGCACATCATTTTGCAGTGACTTGGTCATCGGTTGAGCTATCTTGGCAAAGTCCTTCACGAATCTACGATAGAATCCAGTGTGCCCAAGAAACCCTCTTAATTACTTAAAATTTGTGGGGTATGGTAGCTTACAAATGATATTTATCTTGGCTTTATCCACCTCAATACCTCTTTCTGAAATAACATACCCAAGGACTATCCCCTCCTTGACCATGAAGTGGCATTTTTCATAGTTTAACACGAGACTTTTCTCAACGCATCTTCTCATAACTCTCCCAAGATTCTTAAGGCAAGTGTCAAAGTCTTTTCCATAGATGGTAAAAAAATCGTCCATGAATACCTCAATGCATTCCTCGAGAAGGTCAGAAAAAATGTGCATCATACATTGCTGGAATGTGCCCGGAGCATTGCATAATCTGAATGGCATTCTTCTATAAGCAAAAGTTCTAAATGGGCACGTGAAAGTCGTTTTGCCCTGATCCTCTTCGGCTACCCATATTTACATGTATCCAGAATATCCGTCAAGGAAACAATAATATTGATTACCTGCTAACCTTTCCAACATTTCATCGATAAAGGGCAAAGGAAAATGGTCTTTCCTTGTCTTCTGGTTTAGCTTCAGATAGTCAATACACACCCTCCATCCAGTTTGAAGTCTCATGGCCACCATCTTTTTTTTATCATTGTCTATGACCTGAATTCCTGACTTCTTGGGCACGACATGTACTGGACTTACCCAACGACTGTCTGAAATTGGGTAGATTATGCCCAAGTCCAATAGTTTCAAAATTTCCTTCATGGCAGGGTTTAGCCTTCTCTGGGGATCTCTGACCGGGACTGCATCCTCTTCAAGCAGGATGTGATGCATGCAATCCATTGGGCTTATACCCTTGATGTCAGCCAACGTCCATCCTATTGCCTCCTTGTATCTTTCCAGAAGTCCACATACCTTTGCTTCCTCATCATTTGTAAGTGCTGAATTGATGATCACGGGCAAGGTCTCATTCTCTCCTAGGTAGGTGTACTTCAAGTGCTTGGGCAATACCTTCAACTCTAGTTTTGGTGCCCGTTGTAATAAAGCACCAGTCTATCTTCAGGTTTCAATTCTAGAATTCTGAGTTGCTCAAAGCCAGGATACACATTGCCTTCGTTTCTTACATAGCTCAATTCCTCCGTCCCTTCCTAGTCGTAATCCTCGTTGTCTTAACCAAGATCTTCTTCAATCTGTTGCTTCAGAGTCTTGATCCCTCAATACTCTTCAATCACCTCATCGAACCATGCTTGCGGAAAGTCATCATCAAGCTCGTCATGGTCATAATCCTCAAGAAATTCGTCTTCTTCATTTATCTCTTCAATATCTTCCAAAGTGGTGGCCACTTCCATTTCCTCTTCAAGCACGCAGAGGCTATTTACTGTCTCTATCTCTTCTTGTTTAATCTGCCTATAGGCATCAAACTCCACCACTTCACCTCCTACTTCGATAGTTAGCTTCCCTGACTCACAGTCGATCTTTGTTCTTGCTATCCTTAAGAATGGTCTTCCGAGCAAAATCACAGGGTTCTTGGGCCTTCCCATATCCAACACATAGAAATCTGCTGGAAATATTAAATCTCCAACCTTGACCAAGACATCTTCCAGAATTCCATCAGGGAAGACCGTTGATAGGTCTGCCAATTGGATTACAACACATGTTGGGGCCAGGTTTCCAAACCTCATCTCATCGAACATGGTTTTGGGCATGACATTAATCGATGCCCTCAGGTTAAGCATTGCCCTTGATTTCATGGTCGTACCTATTGTGCATGGAATAGCAAACATTCCTGGATCCCTCTGCTTAATGGGCAAGTGCGGATTCATGATTGCAGAGACATTTGACATGTGAAACTTGGCATCATCGGAATATTTTGTCTTCTTTGTGCACATCTCTCTTAAGAACTTGGCGCACTTGGGCATTGAGCGTAATGCCACCAACAAGGGAATATTTATTTCCACCTTCCTGAAGACCTGAAGCATCTCATTCATCTCTTGTTGTTCTCTTTCACGGGCAAATCTCCTTGGATATGGTGGTGGTAAATCATTGGGCTTCGTAATGGTCCTCTTGGCCAATAACATGGCTTTCCTTTCAGCTTTAAGGGACTCGAGCATTGCCTCATCTACTTTTGAGCTGAAGATAGGGTTCTCTTTGGCCATAGTGGACTCCTTTCGCTTAGCTTCCAGCTCATATTGCATCTCATCCAAATCGCCTGATCCTATCTTGGTCTCTTCAATCTTCTTAGGTTCATCAGTTGGTACCTTGGGCACCATCTCAAGTAGTGCTCTTCCACTTCTTAAGGCCACAATATTGACCTGCTCCTTGTTGATCTCTACTTGGGCAGAGAGTCACCCACTCTTCTCCTTTACAAGTTTTGATAAGGTTTACGTAATGTGAGTCAATTGTGCCTGTAGATTTTAGACGTCCCTTTACTTTCTAATTGAAAATTTTCAAAATCCTTGCAGAATTGGTCGAGGGTGTCCTTCATAAATTCCCCCATGTTCTTGTCACGGTATGGGGGAACATATGGTTCTTGCTGCTGTTGGGCAGGTTGCTGAGGTTGTTGATGTGGGGGTGGCATTTGGTAATTATTATTACTGTACCTCAAATTCTCATTTTGGCGGTAACCAAAGTTATTGTTCTGCCCATAACCGAACCTTTGCTGCCCAGGAGCTCCTTGCTGGTTCTGTCCCATGGCTTTGACTTCTTCTTCTTCTTCTTCAATGAACCAATTAGGACGATCCGAAGTGATGTGAGTCGTAGCTTGACACATTTGGCACCTTTTTATAGCTTTCCTTATAGTAACTTCCTTCCCATCCACCTTCCTGCTCAAAGCTTCAATCTTATCATCCATTTTGGCCATGAGATCCTTCATAGTGTTGACCAAAGCATCCTTCCCTCCGTGGTCATGGATACCTCCTCTGGGAATGTCATCTTCATCTCTTGATTGCTCAGTCATGGCAACTATCTTCTTGAACACTTCAGCTGGTGATTGATCAACTATTCCTCCTCCACAAGCAGCCATAATCCACTTTCTCTCTGATTCTCGCAATCCACACATAAAATACTCAACTATGTCGATCTCCTCAATCCTGTGTTGTGGGCAACGTGACAAGGGATAGTTAGCGTCTCATAGTATTCATATAGCGTCTCATGCATGCCCATCTTGTCTAGGAATGCCTGTTGTATCTTTTTCCATGTGTCAATACTTCCCTCGGGCAAGGTATACAGCCATTCCCTTGCCCCATCAAGTAGTGAGAAGGGAAATGTGAGCAACCTCACGTAATCATCGAATCTCTCATGAGGATCAGTGACCCTCACAGTGCTGCATGCCATCTCAAAATTAGGTTAGGTTAGGTTAGGTCAACCCCCCATTGAAGAGTACATGCAGCCATATTTATAGGTGTCAAGATTAGGTTAGGTCGATCCCCTTCATGGGCCGGACTCTTTCTCCTTAGCCTTGTTTCCTTCTTTAGCTCCTTGTTGAGTCCAACTTCAATTGGCCTCTTCTCGATAAGGATGGAAGTTTCCTTTCTTATCTTCCCTCTTGGCGCCCAATTCCAGTCCGCTGCCCTCTGCTTCATTCGTCTGCTATGGTCACATTAGCTTTAGTCTTGCCCTCAACGCGCATTGCTCCGGGTACTCTACTGCTTTAGCCATAAGATTATAGAGAGGTACTCCTTCACCTGTAGCTTTGCTCAAGATATATTCCTTCATGCCCAACTACAGACTTCAGCCCTATGCCCATATTGCATCGTATCGTTGCCCAACGCCAGAAAAGCAGCTTTCCACCAGATTATGCCCATAAATGCACCTGTTCTGCCCTGCACCCACTTCTTCCTACTTGTGTCCTCCAAGACACTTAAAGACTCGAAAAAGACACAAAAGACACGACAAAAAGACACTAAAAATGGACACAAAATTGAGTTCATCACCAGCAGCCAATGGAAAAGTGATGGTCCCGATACGAGTTACTGGTGTATGGGGGGGGGGGGGGGAATACACCAGTTAGGATTTTTCAACTTTCGAAAAACTTAATACTTGAAAACAACTTCAACTGAGTGAGAGGACTCAGTTGGGATCTCACAGCTGAGTAAGCAACCTCAGCTGGAAGATTGGTGTTGTGCGGAATGTGGTGGAAAATTAACTCGTAAAATCAAACTCACGCTTTTATGCACGGTTGGTCAAAACTAAAACTGTTGATGTGAAAGAATGCAGATTGTATGCGCTTAGATTGTCAGATGAGATATGCAAAATAATGACTTAACACAAAACAACACGACACACAAGATTTACGTGGTTCGGAGAGAACTCCTACGTCCACGGGGAGATGTGAGTCCACACACCTCAGTCCAAGTTCTTCTGGACAGTTCCACTCAACTTACGCGGGCTGAGCAACCGTTACAGTTTAGTTTGCGGGCACTAAACAGCTTAAGTCAAGTTTGCGGGTACTTGACGACCTAACTACTCAATTATAGGAAGAGTAAGGTCCTAGCACACATTTTAGGGTGTGAGAAAGGGTAGGATTTCCAACTACAGCTCGATCAATAATGAGAGCTGGATCTAAGGCTTGAACGAATAAACACTCAACCTAAGATCAAAAAACGGTTTCGAATTCTAGGAACCCTCAGCTACTAATGTTCTCTCAAATTGGAACTCTCAGCTGCTGATGCTCTTAGATGATGATGTTGCAGATTTGCTTTGATTACTCTCGAGAAAGCTCTTGAATTTTTTTTCGTCGTCTATGTGTCAATCTGCATGTCTCTTTCTTGAATGAGAGGATGCCTCTATTTATAGGCGGAGAGAATCGACTAGCCGTTGGAGGAGCAGTTGATCTCTGATCGGTTGAAAGCGATGGCTTGTCTCTCATCTCTGCAGACTTTCCCGATATGGCATCTGTGCTCTTCTGCTTTCCATCTGAGACAGCCTTGTGTTGGGCCAGATGGGGTAGTGACTGAACGGTCAAACCCTCATGTGACTTCCTTTTGAAATTCAAATCTTTGATAGTCAACTTCGGTTTATCGGTTGAACGTCTTGACCTTCATCTGAGTGATTTTCAGCTGATGTTCCAATCTGTCGAGTTCTCAGCTAAGTTTGAACTTCAAAACAGTTGAACTCCTTGTTCAGATTCTATAACTGAGGTTCTGAAACTGAACCCTCAGTTGTCTTCCACTTCTTTACTCAGTTGGGTTTGAACCCTCAGATGATTTCCTTTTCATCTGATGTTCTCTTCCTCTCAACTGTTTCTCATCTGATGAACGCTCAGTTGGTTTCCTTCAACTGATGTTCTGAAGACTTCCCCTTGTTTGCATCTGAACAAATGAACTCTCAGTTGTCTTTCTTCACAACTGATGTTCTGTCTGAGTGACGCCTTGTTGCCATCTTCAGCTGGAGACCTGTAAAGATAGAATCTTAACTTTGCTCAAACAGCGAGCCTAAATTATAACATTAGGTTGTGGCAACATCTACTCGGTTGGGGTCAGCCGGTTTTGGAATTCATCAAAACTTATACTAATAAATTTCCCAACAAAAAGCTTAACATGTCTATGATCAAGCCTATGGCATAATGTGAGTGCTTTGTTATCTGAAGATAGATAGTAGTGAATTTGCTTTATCTGGCTAAGGCTTTTTAACAATCTAGTTGTAAATTAGCTGTCTAACTTGAGATCATGTAAACTTTTGAGTATTTAATCTACTTCTAGACTTTAGATATTTTTATTTCCATCTTATAAATAGTAGGTGGAGGTATATCTTTTTTAGTTAGACTTATAATGTCACTGTCGCCATCCTACTTTGTTTCTCATAGGCTTATGAGATTCCCTATTTCAAATAATCAAGCCATGCATGTTTATGCTTCTGCACATAATTTTAATTGGTCCCCATCACATCAAGCAGATCTTGATTGTCTCTGTATAGGCTTGTGCGCTTGTGTGTTGGATATAGCATCCGACGTGCAACTGAATAGTTTGAATCAAGCATTTAAGCTATCTTTTAGCATTTAGGGTGACCTTAGCTTAATCTAGTGCAAATTATAATTGTTGTATTTATCTATAGTAACAGATAAGGCTAGCTTTTATCCATATAGGTGAAGAATTGAAGCCTAAACTGCGTGTTCGGCTAATCTTTGATAAGGCATTGCAACGTGCAGCACTTTTGCTCAATATTAGCTTAAGATTGTAATAGAAGAACTAAGCATACAACTTTTTGAGTTGAGAAATATTCCTTCTGAAATGCTTTAAGCAAACAATAAACCACAATATATATCTAATTCCTACTTGGGGACATCTAGCTATACCATCTTCCCAACTTGGCAATCATACTACTTCTCAATCATGAACTGGTTGAATCTACCAAATTTTAGAAAATATTCAGAGCTTTATCTGCAGAAATGGCCCCTGTTGTGAAAGGATACAAGTTTCTGTGACATCAAACTTGATCATCTGCAGCCTCACATTCCGCTGCCTTAGATTTTGGCTTGCATGTTTGAAGCATGAAGTTGCAGGTGTCTACAGCTTCTCCAACTGTCGGGTAGATCCATTCTTGCCCATATGTATGAATTATCTTTAATTTGTGTAACTTCTTTATCACCTCTCCTCCCGGGTTAGCTAACACAACCTGAACCACAAGAACAATTAGCCGGCCTTTCTTGCATGTGAACGCTAGCTATAAGTGCAAGTTAATATGAGTATTGTGTACCTTAATGCATCTCTTGTTAGCGATTTTCTTGACTTCTTCAAGCATGCTGATTCTGCTTGTGTCGATACTTCCTACAGCTGTTATGTGTTCATATGCATTCATTAGTCAATCTTTATAACGTAAGTTTAGGATGTTTGTTCTGGTAGGATTACTTAGCATTCATATCTAGTATTACGTATTGCAGGTCACAGTTTTGTGAGCACTTTAGCTTGTCCTCCTCTTCATCCATCCATCTCGAGATCCTAATAACACAGTCAACTCAGATAAGCATGATGGTTTTAGACTGTAGATGATGTCAATGAACACAATCTTTCTGCAAGGTACCTTTCTCTTAAGTAGTTTGCATTGGTGAAATAGACTGGTGCACTGATACTAAGTACTAGAATCCCAAAAACATAACTAGCTTTTGGGTAATGTTCAATGCTTCTGTATGCCATGAAATTAGGAATATTACCCATGACAATAGTCCTTGGCCTTGCTACGAACAATAGTACACGAAGCAGGGATATTGCTACTGATCAGTCCATATTTTATGTTTTTTTAGTGTCTGTCTTAGGTAGTTTAGATCGTGTCTTTGTGTGTATTTTGTTTGGTTTTTGTGTCTTGCAGGACATATTTTGGGCAGGAGGGTGTTTGCTGCCTTGTAGGTGGAAACTACAGGAATAGAATGTGTCATTTCTGGAAGCAGGTCAGGTAGAGCTATATTGGTCAAGACACATAGGAGGAGTGCTTTGGTCAGCAAGCGAGTTTCTCTCCTAAGTTTAGAAGGATAAGGAAAAGATGATCTAACTTAAATATCTTTCCTTATCCGACTAGATTTAGGATCCGCAAGGGATCTCTTGGAGATAGACGTGACTTGCCATGTTGGGGTCGAGCTTATCAAGTATTACTTGCATCCCAAGGTAGCTCGTGGATTCTTTCCATGTCAAGGACCGGGGGCCCATAATATGAATTTATGGTTTAAAATATAGATAAAATGAAGATTTAACATAAGTAGGAATAGTGAATGGAGAGAGCGCCACGGAGGATCTAAATTCAAGGGGACAGCTCGAATCCACATCAGTATTAATAATATGGGTAATGATATTCGGCCACACTGTGGCCAACCACACGAGCTAAAAATGGTAATATATGTTTTTAAAATGGAAATATACCCTAATTGGGAAGCATAAACCCTAAAGGGGAAATATGATTATTTTCATTCTTATAGTCAACTTTCCTTTTTTTACGCATGTGGCCAGCCACAGTGTGGGGGCTTCAAGCATTTTGCTGATGGACCTCAAATAATAAGTTGGGCCAAAAATTATTTCTTGTGGCTAAGGTTATCTATTTGGTCTATTTAATTATACCTCTATTTAAGTTGTTTTAAACAGTACTAGATTATAGTAATAATCTTCTGCACACTACAGAGTTTATCAAAAAGAACTTCTTTAGTAAGAGTTCTCTTCTTTTGGTCCACTATACATTATTAGATGTAAATTAACTAGTCGACCACCAATGCAACATATGATCCATACTTAAGTATCTAATACTACAATTCTACATATGTCATTCTCTATTCAAATGGTTAAATTGTATTTTCTTTTTTATTTTTTGAAAGAAGGAAACTTTAATAAATTATATAAGGCCATCCACAAAATAATACATAAATATATGTACCTTGTTAAACGATAAGCAAATATATAAGTCTCTTTGGAGAGAACACGATTTTTGACATAATATTGATGTTTTTCCTTTGCTAGATTTAAACTGAAATAGTTTTAAGAAATAAAAAATCTCAAAAACCCTAACCAATAACCCAGCTCATACAATCAGTTTATGAAAAGAAACACTGTTAATCAATATTGAATCGTGAAGAAAATGAGAGAATCAGGAAATAAAACAGCAGAGATTTTGCTGAAAGATCAGGGCCATGAGTTTTTCAAAGCAGGAAATTATGCGGCAGCTCTTTACACTCAGGCTATTAATAAGGACCCTTCTAATCCCACTCTTTACAGGTATTAATGGCATAAATCCATTCTATTTGGGTTTCGTCACTGCGCTGCTGTTTGTACAGTGAGTGTATGTGCGAGTGAGTTAGTCAGTGTGTGGCTTGAGCGATATGTTTTTTTCTTTTTTAGGTTCATTATTTAATACTCAATAGTCAATGTGAGATAATATGTTGTAGCTCTTCACGTTGATTTTTTCTTTTATTTCCTGTCTTGTGTGTGTAGCAGCTAGTTGGTGGTTTTTCAAATTGCCTTGTTAATGCTGGAAATGTAGTGCTTTTGAGCTCCTGTGATTTAGTTGCTTTTCAATTCATTTGAAGCTTGACTTCATTTTCTGAACTACTTGCTTGCTTTTAATTTTGACATGGATTGCTGTAGTATAGTGCATTTGTTATGCTGGAGCTTCTTAGTTAGAATTTAGCTCACTCTACTAAATTTTCATGACATAATGTAGCTGAGTTCAAATGAGTTTTGTCAATTTTGATAAGTTTTTGTACTTCGACAATTAACATATTGTCCTTCCTTTGATGTATGACTAAGCGATTTGTTGTTTTTTGTTTTTTTATTGGGGGGGGGGGGGAGTTAAAATGTCAGAGCACATCATAAAGCCTCAGAAAGATATACATGCTTTCACACACCTACAAGAAGTAAAGAATGATGCTTTTCAATACAAGACATAAGAGGAAAAATGCAATTTCCACACTTTATGGAAACAATATAGGTGGAGTTTAGGAAACAAAAAGATTAAGGATTTAGATTTGCTCCCCTCTTTGCAGAATTCATTAGCAATTATTTTGAAAAGGCTCTGACGTGAAATCTTACCCCTTTTGGTGCTGCTCGCCAGCCCTCTGTGTTTCTTACTTGAGTTTTACCTGTCCTCTCTATCTATTATCCTTTGTGTTCCTAGATGTAAACTTTAGTTTCTTCCATCACTCGATGCTTATTTGGTTCCTACAGAAGATAATGTGTTATGTAGTTTTGAGATGTGAACTGTTACAAACAATTTTCACTATGTTCTTTACCAGCAATCGTTCGACTGCATTTGGTAAAACTTAACAACGCTCTAGTTGATGCAGAAACAACGATCAGTTTGAAACCAGATTGGGAGAAGGTGCACTTATTACATAACTTATGATTATTATCATGACTTATAAATTTTCACTCTCCAAATTTTATATTTCAAATTTTGTTGTGTTAGAGGCTTTGGAATGATATGACGATTTACGTGACTGATTTTGCTCGCATAGATATTTAGTAAGTTGGACTGGTAATATTGAATTTGCTGTGTAATTGCAGGCTTTAGCTTCTTTCCAAACCACCTTAAAGTACAACTCCCAAAGCTCAGAGGTGGCCAAAAAAATCAAGAGGCTTACATAGTTGGCAAGAGATAAAAAAACGAGCTCAAGAAGTTGAAGCTTCAAGATCAAATGTCGATATGACAAAACATTTGGATTCTCTGAAAACCTAACTTGTAAGTCTAAATTTGTTGTATTCGTATTTAGATATCACAGCAACATATTGTTTCTTGGGACATCCACAATACCCTGTCACTATATTTATTTAGATTAATCTGAAATGCTATGTTATGCTTAATTTTCCATGATTCTTTATTCCATCTACTGGGGATAATAATGAAGGTACCATATCGGGGTAACAAGTTGACGCAACCGTCGTTTAGCCGCGGCAAAATACAATTTATATTTTTCCTTGCCCACTTCCTAGGATCATCTAGTCGGTAAGTAAGGGTCGATCCCACGAGGAATTGCTGCAATATTCTCTTGAAATTATCATGTCACAGTGTTGGTTTGGTCTATTTCTACTAACGCCTTGGGCAAAACAAAGTAAAGTAAAATTTGAAACTAAACAAGAAAATAATTAGTAATAAAAGGCAATCTGGATTTAGGTTCGATTCAATGTGAATAAGTGTAGCTCGATCATAGATGAATAGATATTCGCTACGTATGTGTGTCAATGGTTATAGGCAAACAGCGTCGTGGTCTTACTGTCACGTTGTTATGCCCACAGCCACAATCTGCCCACCTCGCCCTTACTTCTGAGAATTGAGTGGAATCCCTAAACAATCCTCCTTACTTGCCCAACCCACCCCCAAAGCATCCTATAAAAGGGGTGTGGTATGGACAACTTTGGGCACTAGACGAACCCGTTCCGACCCTGTGAGATACGAGGATCCCGCTCCGACTTTACACCAGTGCCAACGTACTTCGTTCGGCTCCGCCCAAGTTCAACCTGAGATTTGCCACCCTCAAAAAGCGTGAGGCAAACCTCTTCTGTTGGTCTAAGCTACCTCCCTTTTAAGGAATCTGCGGCCCTCCAATTGCCCACTGGCCACATGAACTCTTGGCACAAACAGACTACTTTGAAATCAATGCCTAACGCCTCGGGAACGCACATATATATAGCTATTTTGCCCAATTAGACCTTACGAGTTATAAAATACTTATATCACATATCCTCTACCTAAACCCAGATCTAAGAGTTTAGCTAAACATAAAGTAAATAATAAAAGAGATAAAAGAAAATATACTTGGATTAAACTGACAGTTTGCCCAAATCGGGTCTTTACAGAAAAGCCTAGTGAACATGTCAAATACAATTACACAAGTGTGAACATGTCAAAGCCATGGAAGACTAGTGAACGATATGTGTTGGCAACTCAGGCAGAACATGTATATTATGTTAATGACATCAAATTGGGCAATGATTGGAAAGTCGTTATCCCAGCACAAGCTCGAAGTTTATGGAATGTGGTCGAGAATAAAGATAATGAATGTATCATGTCTAATGAGTCTTATCAGCAAAATGAATCTTAGTCTATAGTTGACTTGATTCAGCATCATGATGATTCCATCCAATGGTGTAGAAATGAAATCGCAGCATCAACTATTTCCACATCTACAGTTATACCAAGAAAAGAGCACACTGAAGTAGATGAAGAACATCTAGAAGAAGAAGAAGAAGATGATGATGATGATGATGATGCTCGTAACACTCAAGAAGATATTATACATGAAAGTGAAGATGATTTTGATGCTGATTAATTTTAAATTTTATTTTATCTTCTTGTTACATGGATTGATTATAGTGACTTTACATGATTCATGAAACTATGTAAGTATCAACCTTTTAAATTATTATAAATATTTTATTTTTAAGAATCATCGCAAATATATTTGGGTTACTGTCCTGACTATATTTGATTGGAGGTTGTCTTGGTTGGCGGTTCAGGCTGTTGCATCCTCACTCAATAATTATGAATGTTGCTGTTGTTGTTCACTTGAAGGATAAGGTTGCTGATTTTCCGCTGATACTATCTCATCTCTGGATAGCCAATTGTTTGAGAAATTGTCTCAATGAAAAAAAAATTGGAAAATTTTTGTAAACATCCTGTATGCTGCCTCAGTCAGTTCTTGGTTCCTTGAGCTGTGCTCCTCCTTGGTTGGGTTTGGTTTGGTGTATGCAAGATTATGGTGTTGTTGATCCGGGTTTGAGTTTCTCACTTGGCTTGTCCGAGCTCCCGTTTCTTTTTCTCTCACCATCTTTTTGTATTCCTGCCCCTGTTTCGCCTCCAATTGCTGCTTCTGTTAGATGCTCCTGAGTGTCTACTGGTTCGGGTTTCTCATTAACTGGTTGTGGTAAGCCAGCATACCAATTGTTCGTGGAAATGTCACAAAGATGAAATTCAAAAGAAAAAAGAGGGGCCTGCTGTTTCACTTCGATCTACCCCATTTAACTCCCATGAATGGTCAGCTTGAGGAGACGTAGCTGCTGATTCTGTCGTTCCTAGTTGCTGCTGTTTCACTTCGTGCTCATCGGTGCTTATGCCGTTGTTGCAAAAGAAAGCCTCACAATTGGAAAATATGCTGAATGCAATTTTGGAGTGGTAGTTGCTCTCTCGTAGGACAGGCGATGCTATTGTTGTTGAGTGTTTTATTTTCTTGTAGTTGTTTGTATCATGTAACCTTTATATTGGTTGTACTTTCACGTGTTAGCTCCTTCGAGGGTGATTGTGTATTTACCACACCCTTTTATTTAATATATCGTACTCCTTTCCCGATAATAAAATTTGTCACTATTATCTATTATATGTGACGGAAGATATTATTATAATATAGAGATATTTGGAGTGGCAAAAAAACATTGTCACAAATATATATTGACGATAAATATTGACAACAAAAAAATGTGTCACTAATATATAATTTTTGTGTCGGACGAAAATATTGTCAATATATATATATATATATATATATATATATATATATATATATATATATATATATATATATGTTCAGTGACAACACCATAATAATCACTGATATATAGTCACGGTAAATATTGACAATAATATATTGTATCACTGATTTATTTTATTGTGACATGACAAATTATCGTCACTACACATATATGGTTATAGTGGCATAAATAATATTGTCATTGACTTTTAATGACAATAATATTGACAACAACAAAACTTGTTACTATTATAGTTTTTTGTGGCAAAAAAAAAGTATCACAAAATATATGTTTGTAGTGACAACAACATGATCGTCACTGGCGTATAGTGACGATAAATACTGACAAAAATAAATTGTGTCACTGTTACATGTTTTTGTGACGACAACATTTATTGTCGCAACATATATATTTATAGTGACAAAATTATAGTTGTCACTAACATATAATGACAATAACTACTAACAACAATAAAATTTGTCACTGTTACAGTATTTTGTGACGACAAAAATTGGTGTCACATTACACACGTTTGTAGTGACAAAATTTTTGTTGTCACAATAACCTGTTTTTCTTGTAGTGGATATTGCTTCCTTGTAGGACTATTCCGGATGTGTACGCCAGTTGTATTGTCCAGAACCTTCGTACTCGCCTTCTTCTTCCTTGCTCAGAGTTCTTTTGCCTTCTCGACCTGTTTGGACTGAATGTGCGCGGTCTGAATTGGTAAAGTCGACTGGTACGGAGCATCTTCTACATATTTGGACTTCTGCCCTCGGTATCTCCAGCAACAAGCAAGGCTCCTTGACCATTACATCGTATTGATGTGGTTACTTTCAGGCACATTTTAGCTCCAAATGCCCAAGTTCCTGTCCTTCCGTGCCTGCTACCAAAAATGTCCTCCCCGACACCAAAAAATACTAAAAAGACACAAAACTAGACTCAATCTAGACCTAAAAATACATGATGAGCATATAAAATATGGGCTTATCATACCCACACACTTAAAATCATACTTGTCCTCAAGTATGGTGCATGAATCGTCACAGAGACTCAAAATAGAAAAAACTCAAAAGAAAAAGACTCAACAAAACAAAGACAAAGGTTAGCATGACCAAATCAACAGATTAGAATGGACATATTCAATTTATATAAACATAAGCAAGTAGAAACAATTAACATAATAATTTAGGTCAAAAATGAACAATTGAGCAGAAGTTGTTCCTCACCACACTCTCACTCTTGTGTTTAGGCTTGTGTTTACGCTCAAGACATGTCTTCTAGGCCACACTATAGGCTTGCCTGCCTTCAAACTTCTCCACCCCTTAGACTAGATTAATTAGCACTTATCATTAGGTCTTTACTGGGTTGTAATTGGATTTATAGCATAGGTAGGAAATATTTGGAACTAGGTTTTGGTCATTCGGACTATAATAGGACAAGCGGAGCGACCAACATCTTCTTTTTCCCTTCGCCTTTTCTTTCGGGCCATAGCACAATACCCCCATATGATTTCTATTATTTTTTTATTCTTTATCTTTTTTTTTTCTTCTTTTTTTCCTCATTTTTTTAACATTTCTTTTTTTTTTCATTGGGCAGTTTCTGCCTCTAGCTTGGTGGTTTGCCCATTTTATTTTGTCTTCAGGCCCTAGTGTCCTCCCTTCTCCCTTCATCTGCTGCCTAGTCCTCATGAGTGGGTAGTATATATTATGTCAAGGCTAATATTTGTGACCAAAGAAATTATTAAGCTTAAAGGGGCTAACAAAGGGATTATAGCCGGGTAGGCTAATTTGGCTTAGTGGGGCTATATGAAAGAATTATGCCTAAATCCTCTAAGTACGTTTAATCTTAAGTCAATAGGATCTCAAAATAGAAAATAGGCAAATTCTAGGTGGCTTTTAAATGGTCATGTCAATACTCACAAGAAATAAAAATTGCATTGGGCAAGGTATAATGCAGTTAGGCTCAAATCCTCACAGTGTCATGCTCAAATTGTGCTTTCGTCATCCTTAACCACATACTATCATGCTTGTATTCAATTTAAAGCTCAAATAATCAATCAATCAACCTAGCATGCCAACCTATTAACAAACAAAGACAGACGCTCCTCTTACCCACACACTTGGCCTTTGGCCCAGTGTGGGTAAAAAGCACACAAAAAGAACTTTTAAAAACCTTTAAAAAACAAATGGCATATGTTGGTCCCCCATACCACACACTTTGCCTTAGGCAAAGTGAGTAATAATGACGGGCAAACAAATACACGCAGACTCAAAACTAAACCTTTCAAAAACTTTAAAAGAAAACATGGGAGGACAAATTAAGCAGCAGGGCAGTGTAAGATCATAACCTGGACTTGACTTTGATCGACAATTCTTTGAAGGCAGCAAGGACTTCAAGATGACTTACTGATTGGCCAAAATGACTTGCTCCATAAGGGCAATGGCTTCCTCTAATGTGACTAAGTGATAAAGGATTCCAACTTGCTCTGCCTCCGAAATAATAATCACTCTTCCTTCTTCAGTTGTTGGGTTATGACCAGGTTAGTTCTCAAAAGGTATCTTGTCCATCTTCCTCTTGGCCAAGGCGATTCTTCGTTCTACCTCACTTAATGTTCATTCATCTAGCTAGGTTGCTTCCTGGCCAGCGCCCCAGTTTGCATCGTGGGCACGACGTTGTGCCTTCTTTTCTAATTGACTTCCTAACCAGTGAGATCAGGTGGATCCCCTGGATCATCTGCATTGTGCCCATAGTAGGCCTTCAAACGCTTGTCACTCACCTTGAGAAGCTTCCCGCTGATCAAACTCTAGATTTTCACCATCCCATTGGGCAATTGGGCCTCGACTTCATATGGACCAACCCACTTGGTTGTCATCTTGCACAGTAATAACTTGAGCCGTGCCCGAGCGAGAAGTACCTTTTAACCATTTTCAAACTTCTTAACCTTTATCTGTTGGTCATGTGACTTTGTTATCCTTCTCAAGATTTTGTCAATGAAAGGCAACTTGAAAGGGTGTCTGCGAGCTATCTTCTTCAACTTTTGGTGGTCAATACAAACTCTCCATCCACTATGCAGCCTTATGCCCACGATCTCCTCATTCTCATTGTCGATCACTTCAACACTTGTCCTCTTGGGCACAACGAGCTCCTGTCTCCTCCACTCACTATCAGGCTCAGAGTATATAATGCCCAAATCCTGTAACTTTAAAATATCCTTTAAAATTTCTTCTTTCATGATTAGATCATGTTTTATTCGAGGATTCCGAATAGAATTTGCTTCATTCTCGGTCATCATGCAAACTACAGGGGTAATGCCTTCCTTATCAGTTGAGATTAAGTTGATAACTTCCTTGTCTTGCCCTAAATTTTTGCGCACCATATGCTCCTTTTCAAAACTCACCTCAGAATTAACTATCACAGGCATGGTATTATTCTCCCCAAGGTAAATGTACTTCCAATGTTTCGGCAGGGGCTTAAGCTCCATCTTCGGTACTTGCTCATTCAGCCTTTCTCCTAGCCTAAATGTGGGCAAGCTTGAAAGTGATGATTGTGATTGCCCTTCAGATTAAGCCTTTAGGTTTATCTTGCCTTTAACTGTCTTCTTCCCTTTATCTTGGGCAACATGTTCGATGGTTCCTTCTTTGACGACTTCATTCAAAAAGTCTTGCATTCCATTCTGAGGCAACATATTCTCCTTTGACTGCTTGACATGGTCAATCTGTTTAACCCTCTTAGTGTCTTGGGGAGGCTCATTTTCTTTGAAGATGTTGAACGCTACCGACTCCCCATTAAACTCGCATGTCAATTGCCAGAGTTGCAGTCAATCCGGGTCTTAGCAGTCTTCATAAATGGTCTTTCCAGCAGAATGCTCAATGATTCATCTCCTGCTTTGCCTATATTAAGGACATAAAAATCTGCTGGAAAAATCAAATCCTCCACCTTGACTAGGACATCTTCTAGAATGCCCTCTGGATATACTTGAGACTTGTCCACCAATTGGATAACCACCCTAGTAGGTCGAAGTGGTCTCATTATATCTTCATCGTAAATGGATAAAGGCATGATGTTGATCGATCCACCCAAATCCAACATGACCTTCTCAATCATGATGTTTCCGATTTGGCATGGGATAACAAACATGCCTGGATCTCGACCCTTCTTGGGCAATCTCTTCTTAATGACCGCACACACATTCTCTCCCACAAGCACCTTATCTTGGTCATGGCACTTCACCTTCTTCCTTGAGCAAATATCTTTCAGAAATTTCGCACATTTGGGCATGTTGCGAAGTGCACCGATGAGAGGTAGGTTTATCTCAACCTTTTTGAAAATATTGAGCATCTCGGACATCTCCTCATCCATCTTATTCCACTTCAACCTACCTGGAAATGGGGCTCGAATGATGGGTTTAGGTTTTACATAGATAGGCTCAGGAATTACCTCTTCTTCTTCATTTGCAGCTTGATCGACCTCCAATCCCTTGTCCTTGGGCAGTTATGTGTCAGATACCGGCATCTGAGCTTTCTTGGGCAACACAATTTCTTCTCTTAGGGTAATTGCATTCACTTGTGCCTTGTGTATCTCCACTTGGGCTGGAAGTTCACCTTATTTTTTCTCTATCCTGCCCAAAGCGTTGGTCAGATGTGCCAATTGAGCAGTGATATGTTTAACTGCACCTAGTGTCTCTGTTCGAAACTGATCATTCTATTATTGTACCTTATTGTGATCTCGAATCAGGCTGTTCACCACCTCTTTCATTGATAGCTCGATCGGGTCACGTGGTGGATACTGCTGCTGTGGTTGTTGATGTTATTGCCCAAATTGCTGGTAGTTGTTATTCCCATACCTCAAATTCTCATTATTCCTCCATTCTTAGTTATAAACTTGGGAATTAGGATCATACTGTCGCCCTTGATTGGTGTTGAAACCTATAACATTCACTTCCTCCACTTCATAGAGTGTTGGGCATTGATCCGTCGGATGTGTGACCGCTGAACATATTTCGCACGCCCTCACCGCCTTCTTGCTGTTTCCAATCATTAGAGCAATGAGAGACTCTATCTAGGTGGCTAATTTCTATCTTTTCATCGGTGGGCGATGGGGTTGCTGCTGCTATCATCTCCTTAGGCAATTCTCCTGCTTCATCCGCTCTAGATTCCTCTGCCATCTCGCTAATTATTTTGAAAACCTGGCTTGGTGGCTTATTCATAAAAGTTCCTTGGCAAGCTACATTCACCAATGCTCTTTCTCCAAATCGAAGTCCTCCCACAAAGCATTGGACCAAATCACACTCAGGAATCAGATGTTGTGGGCATTTCGCAAGCAGAAGTCTGAATCTATTCCAATAGTCATAGAACGACTCGTTAATGCCCACCTTGATGCTAGTAATCCTCTTCCTCATCGTCTTAACACGGGCAGCAGGGAAATACTTCTCTAAGAACTTCTGTTGCATCCCTTGCCATGTTTTCAAACTTCCCGTGGGCAAAGTGTAAGGCCATTCTCTTGCACCATCTTGTAATGAGAACGGAAAGGCGACCAACCTCACGTATTCTTCTAGATTCCCCTCAGTAGGAATCGTTCTGCATGTTATCTCGAAATCTTGTAAGTACCTTTAGCGGTCCTCCCCTGGATAATTGCTAAACTTGGGCAGGATCTGGATGAAATAGAATTTCAGCTCCCTTGGCTTCGTGGGCTCGGGCAAAGTGATTCCTGATGGCCTCAGGTTTAGTGTACTAGGGAATACCATCTCCCTCATTATCTTTTCTTCGTTTAGGTCCATTGTTTCTTCTTATTGACTTCTCTCTTCTTCGTTATCTGAGTACTACTCCTGAATTGGTGTTTCGCCTAGCTCTTCCGAAGAGTTCAGCTCTTTCTCTGAAATTGCCAAACGTTGTGCCTCTTCTTCCGCTTTCTTTCTTACCTCTACCTTTAGTCTCCACGATTGTGAACTTTCTGCAGGGTTAGGGTTGAGCATAAAAGAAAAACAAAAGAATAAACACAAAATAGAATACCACAAAATTAATTCCCTAGCAACGATGCCAATTTTGGTGCGACTGTATTTAGCCGCGGCAAAATACAATTTGTATTCCACCTTGCCCACTTCCTAGGATCAGCTAGTCGGTAAGTAAGGATCGATCCCAAGAGGAATTGTTGGAATATTCTCTTGAAATTATCCTATTATAGTGTTGGTTTGGTCAATTTCTACTAACGCCTTGGGCAAAACAAAGAAAAGTAAAACGTTGTGCCTCTTCTTCCGCTTTCTTCCTTACCTCTACCTTTAGTCTCCACGATTGTGAACTTTCTGCAGGGTTAGGGTTGAGCATAAAAGAAAAACAAAAGAATAAACACAAAAGAGAATACCACAAAATTAATTCCCTAGCAACGATGCCAATTTTGATACGACTGTATTTAGACGCGGCAAAATACAATTTGTATTCCACCTTGCCCACTTCCTAGGATCAGCTAGTCGGTAAGTAAGGATCGATCCCAAGAGGAATTGCTGGAATATTCTCTTGAAATTATCCTGTTATAGTGTTGGTTTGGTCAATTTCTACTAACGCCTTGGGCAAAACAAAGAAAAGTAAAATCTGAAACTAAACAAGCAAACAATTAGTAATAAAAAGTAATCTGCATTTAGGTTCGATTCAATATGAATAAGTGTAACTCGATCATAGGTGCATAGATATTCGCTACGTATGTGTGTCAACAGTTATAGGCAAACCGCGTCGTGGTCCAACTGTCACGTTGTGCCCACAGCCACGATCTTCCCAACTCGTCCTTACTTCTGAGAATTGAGTGGAATCCCTAAACAAAACCTCCTTACTTGCCCAACCCACCCCAGAGGATCTTACAAAAGGGGTGTAGTATGGATAGGCAGCTTTCGGCACTAGACGAACCCATTCCGGCTCTATGAGATACGAGGATTCCGCTCTGACTTTACACCAGCGTCAGCGTACTTCGTTCGGCTCCGCCCAAGTTCAACCTGAGATTTGCCGCCCTCAAGGAGCGTGAGGCAAGCTTCTCTCGGTCCCTGTTGGTCTAAGCTACCTCCCTTTTAAGGAATTTGCCGCCCTCCAATTGCCCACTAGCCACATGAAGTCTTGGCACAAACAGACTGCTTTGAAATCATTGACTAACGCTTCGGAAACACACATATATATAGCTATCTTGACCAATTAGACCTCACGAGTTATAAAATACTTATATCACATATCCTCTACCTAAACCCAGATCTAAGAGTTTAGCTAGACATTAAAGTAAATAACAAAAAAGATAAAAGAAAACATACTTGAATTAAACTGACAGTTTGCCCAAACCGGGTCTCTATAGAATAGTAAAACGTATCAAAATAAAGATATATGAAATTATGTCTAAAAGTTGTGTGTTTGAGGCTGCATGCACAAACATATTTATACAGTACAAAGATCATGGGCTTAAAACCCTAAAAACCCGCATAAGGGCCTTCGATTGACATCTAGGAGTTTCCTTCCTTGACCGATTAGGACTAGAAAAGATTTATTTCTAAATCGGCAACACTCCATGTTTCTCTCCTTGTTTCCTTATCCGAGTAGAAGATGTATCCACGTTTTCTTCTCCTCCAAGGCACCAATTGTTTCCTTGTAGGACCATTCCGGATGTGTACGCCAACTGTACTGCCCAGAACCTTCGTACTCGCCTTCTTCTTCCTTGCCCAGAGTTCTTCTGCTTTCTTGACCGGTTTGGACTGAATGTGTGCGATCTGAATTGGTCAAGTCGACTGGTACGGAGCATCTTCTACATGTTTGGCCTTCCGCCCTCGGTATCTCCAACTGCAAGCAAAGCTCGTTGACCATTACATCATATCGATGTGGTTACTTTCACGCACATTTTAGCTCCAAATGCCCAAGTTCTTGTCCTTCCCTGCCTGCTACCAAAAATGTCCTCTCAGACACCAAAACAGACTAAAAAGACATAAAACTAGACTCAATTTAGACCTAAAAATACATGATGAGCATATAAAATATGGGCTCATAACAAGTTGTGCCTGATTTTGAGTCTTGTAGATTGGCTAAAATAAGTCAGTGTAGGATTGCCAACTTAATTATGCCTTTGAATACTCAGATTTGAATGATGATTTGATTACCATTAGGTGCACCACTGATAAGATTGACTAAATGTATTTCTAGTTTTAGCAGTTTGGAAAGTATGGAGCTGAAGATTCTTGGAAGGAAATTTTCTCATTTGTTGTAGAAACCATAGAGGTTGCAGTAAAATCATGGCATCAAAATGCGACCGTAGATCCTAGAACTTATTTCTTGTTGGACAAGGATAAAACAGACACTGAAAAATATGCTCCTGTTGTTAATATTGATAAGGTATTTTACCCTGTAACATAATGTTTTTACAGTAATACTCATTTTACACTCGACAGTTGACATAGGTTATGAGTAATATCTATAATGCTCCTTTCAATGCCAGGCATTTGAATCACCACATACACACATCAATTGTTGTTCATTCCTCAGACAGTATGCTGAAGATTCTTTCTCTAAAGCTGCCTGTTTAGCAGTGCCCAAAAGTATAATATCATATCCTCAGGTAATGGTAGCTTCCATAGACTATCTACTTTTTTCACCTTTATTGTCTAATAAGACATGTGTTTCTGTGCTTTCATTCATAATACTGTATATCCACTTGATTTGAACAAGTGGAAAGCGGAAGGCCTAAAAAAGTCTAATTACCCAATAGGAGTAGGACCTTATTATCTATCTGTAGATTTGAGCTTGGGTAGATTAGAAAACCAACTCTTCAGTGGAAGCTTTGGAAGATATTTATTTTCTTAAGTAGAACACATGAGATCTGGGTTATCACGGATCCTTAGTCTTTATTGGCTCATGTGTACTTAAATAAAATGGTTTTTTCTTATGTTGGTTAAGAATAAAATCTAACTTTCACTTAATAATGTCTTTGTCCAGATCAAGTTGTTTTTGTTATTGATCAAGTTATCTGTTTTCTTTTCAGTATTTATTTAAGTTCTCGTATTGGGCAAGAGAGCCCTCGTGACCAAGATACCAAAACCAAACTTTCTTGTAAGGTGAAGGAGGTTTCAAGAGATAGTAACAATCAACTCCTTATGGATTGACCTTGTACTTACTTGCTAACTATATAACTGTAAGGATAGACTACAAATTCATTTTGAAAGTGTGAACGACAGCCTCGTCAAAATTAGTGTCGTTGTCGGGGAGCTGATTTTGTAACTGTCTCTTGAGGGAGAGACCCTATGCATGTTTGGCTCTGACCCTGTTTAGATCGACGGTGAATTGAAGTATCACCCTGAACCGGAGAAGTGCATCAAGGAGTAGAAGAGACTAAAGAGAGAAGTTGAAAAATGAACACGAAAGGAGAAACTGGCGAGTGACGAGGAGTGGTCACCACCACAAACTTCAGATAGCGAACAGTCTGAAGAAGAGGAGATGGCATGACAGCAAGTTAATCCTGTGAGGACTCTAAAGGAAATCATGTTTCCAACAGACGTCAATTTGAATCCAGCAGGCATCACTTTTGCCTGCTATCACTGAAAGTTGGGAGTTGAAACATTCTCTGATACAGATCTTGCCCAAGTTCAGTGACTTTCCCAGAGAGGATCCGCAGCACCACTTACAGGATTTTGAGATGGCAATGCGAATTGTGCACACAACTGCTGCACAGAACACACTGAGGGAATATATTCGCCTCCTGACGTTCCCATTTTCACTACAAGATAGGGAAAAGGAATGGTTATACCAACTACCTCAGGGCAACGTAATATCTTGGCAACAGATGCAGCAGAAGTTTCTTGAGCAATACTACCCCTTTGCCTGAATGCAGAATGCAAGAGCGGCGATTTAGAACATAAAGATAGGCAATGAAGAATCTATCTATGATTACCACTCTATGTACAAGAAATTGATTGCAAGGTGTCCTCAGCATGGTTTGGGTGACAAGGATTTGATTAATGCCTTCGTGAATGGATTGAGACAATCTGAACGAGATTGGATAGATGCAGCCTGTGGAGGAAATGTTATCAATAAACCACCAAGTGAAATATTCAAACTATTCGCTGAGATGATAGACAGGAAAAGGAACCAAGATAAGACCATTGTGCCCAGGACGCATGAGCTGACCAACAGAGATCCTAAATTCGATATCTTGTTATCTATGATGAAGGAGATGATGAATAAGAACAAGAATAATGTTGTTGGGAATGAGAATCCTAGTCAGATTTTGAAGAAACGAGTCATGAAGTGTGAGCTCTGTGCTGCTAACACCCATCCTACTGATAGGTATCCATCATTGTATGAGGATAAAGAAGTCAATGTTGTTGGGCAATAGAAGCAGTAAGGAGATAATGGGCAACGAAGGAACTTTAACAATGGACCTTGAAGACCCAATGATAATTTGAGATATGGAAATAACAACTATCTAAATGCACCACAACAAGGGCAACTACCGCAGCAGCCCTATGTACCCCCACATAATAGAGATCAACCAAGGGATACCCTTAGGAGCGAAGTGGAGAGGCTTGCAGCTGAACAAATGAAGGGGTATCAAGAGTCGGACAGTTTTTGTATGGAGACAATGTGAGGAATGAAAGATATTAATGGAACATTGAGCCACTTGGTAGAGTCAATATCTCAAATTAAGTCAATGCTGAATGGAGGGAAAGGAGAACTACCATCTCAAGTTGAGATTAAGAAGGCCCAAGTGAATGCTATCACGCTGTGTAGTGGGACTAAGTTGCCTAAAGTAAGAGTGCCTGATCAACTTATGTACCTCAAGGAGCTATTCCTGGGCAACAACTGTCTACTGGGCACAACACAGATGTTGAGCAAGAAGAGGAGGTTGAGTTAGAGAAGTATGAAGAGGCGACCATGGGATCAGGTGATGTTGAGGAACTATGGCAAGAGTTCTCAGTTGAGAAAATGGCAAAAATTGAAAAGGAAGCGACAGAAATTAAGAAGAAAGTTGAGCTCAATGCAGCTGAAATCAGAGCTTAAGCAATGAAAGATGTTAAGAAGGCAAAGAAGTCCAAACCTTATGAGCCAAAGACCCCTTACCCGAGTAGATTTGCAAAAGATAACGAAGCACAAGAGATGAAGGAATTGACCAATATGTTTCAGAAGGTAGAGGTCAACTTACCCCTCTTGACCGCTTTGCAATCCATACCCAAATGCGCTAAATTCTTGAAGGAGTTATGTACAAGAAAGGTCAATTACACAGATGATGCAAGATTTCAAGTCAGTGAGAACGTATCCGCATTATTGCAAGACACCCCCATGCCGACCAAGTGCACTGACTTAGAGATGTTCTATATTCCTTGTATCATTCAATGGAGATATGAAGATTGAAAAGGCTAGGCTAGATCTTGGGGCTTTAATCAATGTCATGCCCAAGTCGATGTATGATGATCTAAGGATGGGTCCACTTAAGCCTACAAGGGTGGTTATCCAATTGGCAGATAGGTCAACCGTATGGCCTGAAGTAATTCTAGAGGACGTCTTAGTCAGGGTGAGGGACCTCATTTTTCCAGCTGACTTCTACACTCTAGATAAGGGGAGATCATCACAAAAGGCACCAGTAATGTTGTTGGGCAGACCATTTATGAAGACCGCTCGCACAAGAATCAACTGCGATACGGGAAAGTTAACATGTGAGTTCGGAGGAGAAGTGGTGTCATTCGACATTTACAACACCATGAAGCAGCCTAATGACACGGAGCTGGTGCATAGTATTAACCTTATTGACCAGATGGTGGATGAGTTCTGGCCACAAATAATAATTGAAGATAAGCTGGATGTGGTTCGTCAAATTGGCCTAACTGAGGTTGTTGCCCAAGACGGATCCGTTGAGTTGATAGAAGTGGTGCATTACCTAAGGTCGGATGCGGAACCCTTACGGAGGGTAGAACCATTGGTGATACCCACATTGAAGCAGGAAGATAGGTTGATGCCATCAATAGAAAAAACACCAAAATTGGAATTGAAGTCATTACCTAGCCATTTGAAATACATCTATTTGGGAGAAAACGAGACGCTACCACTGATCATAAGTGATGGGCTATCTATTGAGGAAAAAGAACGAGTAAAAGAAGTTCTAGTGGAGTATAAGCTGGCCATTGGATGGACACTGGCCGATATAAGGGGCATTAACCCCACTATGTGCAGACATCACATCTTGCTCGAGGAGGATGTCGTGCCCATTAGGGATCCTCAAAGAAGACCGAATCCAGCAATGAAGAAGGTAGTGATGAAAGAAATTTTGAAGCTGCTGGATCTGGGTATTATCTACCTAGTTTCTGACAGTAGATGGGTTAGTCTAGTGCAAGTCGTGCCTAAGAAGTCCGGTATTCAAGTGGTAGAAAATGAGCAAAAAGAGATGGTGGCCACGAGGCTACAAACAGGTTAGCGAGTATGCATCGACTATAGGAAGTTGAACCAGAAGACCAAGAAGGACCATTTTCCGTTACCTTTCATTGATGAGATGCTCGAAAGGTTAGCTGGCAACAGGTAATTCTGCTTTCTCGATGGCTACTCAGGTTATATGCAGATCCTGGTCGCGGAAGAAGACAGGGTAAAACTATTTGCACTTGCCCATTCGTTACGTTTGCGTATAAGAGGATGCCTTTTGGTCTATGCAACGCTCCTGACACATTCCAAAGGTACATGATGAGCATTTTCTCAGATTTACTAGAAACATGCATAGAGGTGTTCATGGATGATTTTACTGTCTATGGATCGGTTTTGACAAGTGTCTAAGCAACTTGGAAATGGTGCTGAAAAGATGTGTTGATAAGAGTTTGGTGCTAAACTATGAGAAATGCCACTTCATGGTTAAAGAAGGCATAGTCCTTGGGCATGTCATATCAGAATGAGGGATAGAGGTTGACAAAGCCAAGATCGATATCATAGCCAAGTTGCCCTACCCGAGCAACGTGAAGCAGCTGTGTGGCTTCCTTGGACACGGAGGATTTTACAGAAGATTTGTCAAAGACTTTGCTAAGATCGCGCAGCCTATGACCATGCTATTACAAGGAGAAGTGGAGTGAAATTTCGATGAAGACTGCAAGAAGGCATTCCATACATTATAGGAGATCTTAGTATCAGCACCTATCATTCAACCACCGGATTGGGGGATGCCATTTGAGGTGATGTGTGATGCGAGTGGCTACGCCGTGGGAGCTATTCTAGGGCATAAGAGAGGTAAGGTGAACCATGTCATATACTATGCATCTAAGACTCTAAATCCTGCCCAATGTAATTATTCGACCACGGAGAAGGAGTTGTTAGCTGTGGTGTTTGCCTTTGAAAAGTTTCGATCATACCTGCTCGGGGGCAAGACCATAGTCTACACTGACCACTCTGCCCTGAAGTTCCTCATGGCCGAGAAGGAGACAAAATCCAGATTGACAAGGTGGATCTTGCTACTCCAGGAATTCGATGTGGAAATTAAGGACATGGTTGGAGCCCAGAATTTAGTGTCTGACCATTTGAGCCGAATCATCCAATAAGAAGAGGCTGAGCCGATCAGGGAGACCTTCCCGGATGAACACCTGGCCCTTGCCCAAGACAACCCTGATCCGTGGTATGCTGACTTATGTAATTATATTATCTTAGGACGATTATCGGGCAACCTCAGTCATTATCAAAAGAATAAGCTCAAGGTGAAGAGTTGATATTACATCTGAGATGAACCCTATTTATGGAAGATGTGTACTGACCAAGTTATTCGTAGATGTCTTGATGAGAAAGAACAAGCAAGTATCCTTGCACACTGTCATTCAAAGGTGTGTGGGGGACATTTTAGACCAAATGTGTTCAAAGACAGCTTCGAATGGTGCAAACGCTATGCTCAGTGCCAAAAGGAGGGTAACAACAATAAGAGGAATGAGATGCCCATGACCCCAATTATGCCTGTGGAAGTCTTTGATATATGGGGAATGGATTTCATGGGACCATTGCCCAACTCAAGAGAAAATCTATATATACTGTTGGCAGTAGATTATATGTCTAAATAGATGGAAGCTAAGGCAACATCAATGAATGATTCGAAGGTAGTTGTGGAATTCCTTAAGGGCAACATCTTTAGCCGACTTAGTGAGCCCAGGGCGATCATTAGTGATCAAGGAACGCACTTTTGCAATGGAGTTGTGAAAGGATTAATGGGCAGATATGAAGTTCATCATATGATTTCGAATGCTTATCATCCTTAGAAAAATGGTCAAGCAGAATTGTCTAATCGCATTGTAAAGGATGTCTTGAAGAAGACAGTTAGCCCAACTGGGAAGGATTGGAGTTTGCATCTTGAGGATGCATTATGGGCATACAGGACAGCGTTTAAAACCCCGTTTGGGATGTCGCCCTATAGGATGGTCTTTGGCAAGATGTTCCCTCTTGCCTGTAGAAATCGAACATCGTGCGTATTGGACAGTTCAGAAAATGAATTATGATTAGGATGAGGCTGGCCAAGCTAGGAAGCTTCAACTACAGGAACTTGAGGAAATCCGACTTAATTCTTATGACAGCTCAGTGTTGTACAAAGAAAGGATGAAGAAAGCCCATGATGCCTTGATCAAAGTTAAGAAGTTTGAACCTGGGCAACAGGTGCTGCTATATCAATCTAAGTTTAAACTTATGTTGGGAAAATTGTCAACCAAGTGGGTTGGCCCGTTTCAAGTGCAAGCCACATATCCGAATAGAGCTGTGGAAGTAATGAATGCAAACACGAGAAAAACTTTCAAGGTTAATGGGGAAAGGTTGAAGGCCTTCTTTGGCCAAGTCATGGAGAAACCAGAGGAATACCTAAAATTCCTCTATGATGTGGAGTCCTAACTTGGGCAAGGAGGACGTCGTGCCCACGACGATAACTGGGGCGCTGGCTAGGAGACAACCTGGTATGTTTTCCTCTTTTAATTAGTTTATTTTTTTTCATAAAAAAAAAGAAAAAACGGGAAGATAGGGATTAAAATAGCCATAATTTTAATGTTTTCCATCAAATTTAGGCGTATTTTAATTTCATTTTGGGTAGAATTATCTAACCATAGGCTAGGAGAGATTTTGCTTTGCATATGGTAGTTTGTTCGTAACCTGCAGGGAACAGGTGTTGGGCGAAGGAAAAATGAGGATTTAACACTTTGCTTTGAGTAAAGTGTGTGCGTAGGAGGGCAAGTGCGGCGCTCTGGGCTAAGCGATGGACTTGGGCAAGAATTCTGAAGGGACAGTAACTGCCAAACCACATGTGATGTGACAGTTGCACTCAAAACCTACCCCTAGCCCTATAACCGTCTACCATTCTACCACATCTAATCCCTCTAACCCTTCCATTTCCCCACGTAAACTCTCAATTCAAAAAACTACCATAATCTACCTTCCATCCTCACCCCTCCCCTCTCCCCCCCCCCCCCCCCCAATTTCGGCCATTAGAGATTTTCTTCCCCAAATTAAAACCCTAGAAATTTCATAATGGTTTCCACCCACCCAAAGAATAAACTCAACAAAATCCCTCACAGAACACATATCGACCTTTCCGACCACGAGTCGTCGTCGTTGGAAACTTCTCTACACGAAGCAGACCTCACTTCCTGGGTGGTGTCGTACCCCCTTACTACCAAGGTGGAGAAGATCATAAGCGAAGCCCTTGCTGCAACCATGGTAGTACCAGGCGAGGAGGAGGTGATACCAGGCGAAGCTACTCCGATGGCTGGAACTTCTTTCACATCGGAGAAACCTACTGAGAAAGTTGCGCCAGAAAATTCACCATCCAAGCAAGGGGAATGAGAGATGAAGCAGGATGAAGACGTGGTTATGAAGGTGGTAGCTGATGGGGAGAAGGAGCATGGAGATAAAAAGGAGTCTGAAGACTCTCTTGGCAAGCTGTTTGCAGAGATGGACAAGGATCTGGAGAGGAGGAAAGAGAAGAGGAAGTAGGGCCGACTGGAGAAAGGGACCAAGAAAAAGGCTAGGGTGGTTAGTTCGGAAGTCGCCTCGTCGTTGGGTGGAGAATCCTCTACGGAGGAGAAGTAGGTTGCTACGTCTTCTTCCAAAAACCAAAGGAAGAAACAAAAATTGGTGGAGTCTGAGGAGGACGAAGATGTCCAGTTCATGGGGGAGAGGATAACAATGTCCGCTGCTCGGAAAATCAAGAAGGAGGGGTCTGAGTTGCGAGGGAAGAAGAAGGGAAAGAAGGCTGAGGATTTAGCAGCCAGGAAGGTGTTTGTGCCCAGGGAGGTTGACTTTGATGACCTAGACTCCCTATGCATTGCTATGGAAGTAAGGGCCCTGTTGGATGGGTGTGGCTGGGAAAGATTTCTGAGGATGCCCTGCCACATCTATGAGGATTTGGTGAGAGAAGTGTATGGGTTGGAGTTTGTGCTGGATGGAGAAGGGAACTCAACTTCTATCGAGTTCGTGTTGAATGGGCAGCCATTGGTGGTTAGGTTAAACAATTTGAACCAAATCTTGGGGTTCGCCACGATGATGGAATTGCAGAGGCCGGAGTTCAGGAAGGCAGTGAAGAAGGTGCCATTGAACCTGCCCCAGGAAGAGTGGATACTGATGTGGAATGAAGTCAGCGTGGAGACAGAGTTTAGGTCAGAAGACAACAAGGCGTCAGACCTGAAGACGCCAACCCTCCGTATTGCCCATAGGATCCTTATCTACAACATGTTTGGCAAGGAAGATAGCGGAAACTTGCTGGCCAACAAGGAGGTTTACATACTGTTCTGTATGTTGACTAAGAAAAGGCTGAATTTTGGGGCCTTCTTGATGGAGCAGCTGAGGGCAATCATGGGCAAGGCAAGGTAGAAGTACTCGTGTGGAAATTTTATCATTGCTTACATAGAGGGGTTGGAGCTTCAAGATGATGTGAAGGATTTTGAGGTGACACCGGCTGATGTGCTCAACATGGAGAAGTTGAGCAAGATGAAGAAGGTTGTGAAAAGTGGTAAAGGATGGCATGTTTTGGAGGCGCATGAGAAGGATCAACTGGCATCAACACGTCTGCCACCTAAGAAGTCAGCCAGGTTGGCTAAGAAGATGGTGATCGATGAGGAGGAAGAAGTTGAGTCTTCCTCTGCCCAGATGAAGGAAGTCTTGGAGAGGCTGGACAAGACCGAGGAGTTGCTCAAGGAGCTGCGTGATGGGCAGCTGATCATGCAGGCTACTCTCAACAGCCTTTCCCGCCACTTGAAATTGGGGTCAGCACCTGATCCTTTTGCTTGATTATGTCCTCCTATGTGTTTAGTTTAGTTTTTAAGTGTCTTTTTGTTTTGTGTGTCTTTTCTTTTTAGTGATAGAGTCTGTTGAGTCATCGAATACCTCTCCCACATTTTGCCCTGCAAAATGTGTGGTAAGGTAGGCGAATGACTCATTTGTTTGTGTTTGAGTCTTGACCTCTTTACATCCACTACTTTGTTGTAAGCAAAGTGTGTGCGTAGGGAGGCCAGATGTTTGTCAATTAGTTTGTTGAGTCCAAGGTTGAGGCCTCCATGGATGGACTTTGCTATAAGGAAAGTGTGTGTGTAGGGTGTCTGTGCCGTGTGTTTTTATTTTTAGTAGTTGTGTTGATCCGCATGTAGTAGTTGGGCAAGATGGTATGATGATTTTTTGTGATTAAATTGCTGCTTGTTGAACAGTGTTAAGTTTATGCATGCTAGAAGATGACTTGTATGATGGATTGAGTTGTGAGCATACCCTGTGAGGATTTGAGCTTAATTGTATTCATTCTCTTTGTGTGATTAAAGACATCTTGATTAGAAAGAACTAGAACTTGTCTGTACTTTGATTTATGTTGATAACCTCTGAGCTTAAATGATTTAGGCAGTTCTTTCATTAGCCCATTGAGCTTAAATTGACTACCTGATATCATTATCCTTTGATAAGCCCCTTTGAGCTGAATTGATTCTTTCTATCACTTAAATATTGCCCTGTGAAAATTGAGTTTATCTTGTTATGGGAACCTGGGCAATAAAAGAAAAAAAAGAGCAGGAAGGAGATGGGGGTACATCTTAGGCAAGATAGTGGGTTCCACCCAGTTTTAAAAAAAAAATGAAGGAATTAGGGGAATGGGAAAAAAAATCATAAGTTCTCTAGAAGAAGGTTGAAGTTTAAGCCTGGATAATTGAGGCGAGGAATTAAGAAGAAGCTGGGAATCTCTGTTGCCCAGTATGAGTTTAAATTACTCTTATCCAAGATCTAAATACTTCCTACCTTTTGCCTTAAGCTAATACAACCTACAAAGACCTAATGATGAGTTCTGAGGTTTAGAATAAGAGTTTTAGATTTAAAGGACAGGCAAGCCTATGGTGACACCGAAGTCAAGATGATCTATGAGAGTGAAAATAAACTTAAACACAAGAGTGATGAGTGTGGAAAGGATATCCTAGAGCTCACAATTCTATCTTGACTTGTTTAATGGCATTGCATTTTCTTTTCCCTTCACTTGCGGAATTCTTTAAAAGATTGTTGTATTATTTTGACTAACTCTCCAGTATTGATCTTGTTTGGAGTCTTTTATTTTGTTCTTTTGTTTGTGCCTTGGGCAAGTTGTTTGTGCACACTTGAAGACAAGTGTGGGTTAAGTGTGTGTGCATGATGAGTCCATATTTTATGTCTATTTTGTATCTGTTTTAGGTAGTTTAGATTGAGTCTTTGTGTGTGTTTTGTCTAGTTTTAGCATCTTGGAGGACATATTCTGGGCAGGAGGAGGTCTGTAGCTCTGCAAGTGGATTTTGGGCAAAACAAGGATGGAAAGCTACATTTCTGGAAGCAAGCAGGGCAGGACGGAATTGGTCAAGATGGGTGGAGTGTTTTGGTCAAGTGGCGTGTTTTTCTCCTAGGTCTAGAAGGATAAAGAAAAGATGATCTAACTTAAATATCTTTCGTTATCAGACTAGATTTAGGATCCGCAAGGGATCTTTTGAAGATAGATGTGACATGCCATGTTGGGGTCGTGCTTATCAAGTATTTACTTGCATCCCAAGGTAGCTCATCGAATCCTACCATGTTTAGGATTGGGGGCCCAAACCCTAGCACTCGCCTATAAATACTTGAAGCCTAGCTACTACGAAGACATGTCATTTTTAAGCTTTCCTCTTTGTTTACTTTGAGAGATTGTGAGGAAAAAAATAAGTCCTACGGGCAACGTTTTATTTGTGTTATTGTTCGTACTATTTCCAATCGGCACTTTTGGCTGAATTTACTTTCTCATACTTCGTAAGTTTTTAATATAGCTCTTATTATGAGTTCATCAATTTATTGTGTTCGTAACTTTACATTCATGTCTAGCTAAGTTTTTATACTTGATATGGGCAAGATAGTTAAGTGAATACTTAAGCTTGAGAGGTCTAATTTGTGCTTGATAATTACATGCATGTGTTCCCGATATGTTAATGAGCTTGTTCCAATATGGTGTAATACAATTGAGAGATTAATAGGCTGTTAATCACTTAAGAAATATTAGATCACTAATCAATTGGGAAATAGGAATGTTTTCCATAGTTTATTCTCAATTAAGATCGATTAGCATTAGAGAAAGGTGTCTACCCTGCTGTGCAAGACGTGATGATTCCTTGTTGGGCCTTTCTAATAATTAATGCTCCTTGGGCAAGAAACTGAACGATGACTCTGACAGAGGTATTTCCCAAGGTAGGGAGCCGGCGGTGCGTCACCAACTAAGTAAGGATAGGTCAGGGAAGGGTTTTTTGGGAGCGTGACGAGTAAAAAGGAATCTCAGCATTCAAGTCCTATAACCAACGATGCATGCATGTGATGAATATATTTGCACCAATGACCAAGCTAGAGTTTTCACTTAACAATGTCTTTGTCCAGATCAAGTTGTTTTTGTTATAAATCAAGTTATCTGTTTTCTTTTCAGTATCTATTTATGTTCTCGCATTGGGCAAGAAAGCCCTCATGACCAAGATACCAAAACCAAACTTTCTTATCAGGTGGAGGAGGTTTCAAGAGATAGTAACAATCAACTCCTTGTGGGACCCTGTACTTACTTGCTAACTATATAGCTGTGAGGATAGGCTACAAATTCATTTTGAGAGTGCGAACGACAGCCTCGTCAGTCAGGGATCAAGAAAATGGAAGCATGGACAGAGTGATGCCTTCTTTTTCCGATTTGAGTCACCGTTGCTACAGAAAGTATGGTTTATCCCCAACTCTAGCGAGAAAGTGTCTCTCTCAACTACACCATATCAACGGGAACCCCTATGAAGTGCACAAAATTACATATATGCTAATATGCTATCACCTTGGAAGTGCATAATATATGATTGATCCATATTTATATTTATTTATGCTTACTCATATACCTACTACTTGCAACCAAGGAGAACGTCTTTTTCTTCATTCAGAATATTTTGCTTGCTAAATAACTGGTGTAAAACATCTAAAAGTTCTGTCTATTGAGGTTATGAAACTTATTATATGTATCATGATTAATCTTATTTTACTTCTGGGATCATGTCATGTTAGATATCGGTGTGCATGAAATTATCCCTCGTTTATTCAAGCAAGCATAGATTTATGCAAGAGAGCTTTACATGTGGATGATGATTCATCAGAGGAAACACATTCTAAATTCGTGGAGCTTCTTGTTGGAAGTGGAATCTTATCCTAAGATATGTTGGTGCATATTGTAAGTTTCTTGGCTTTACAAAAATATATATCCAAGAAGCATCCAAATCGAGGTGCTTTTTGTTGTTGGACGAGGTGAGATTTCTGTATCACTGGGTGTGGCTGCAACTGTTGAGGTTTTAATTGTAGAAGAAACATATTCCATTCTGGTGGTAATTGTTGCTTGTATGATTTGAATTTGTTTTATTTGGTAGTGTTGGCTGGAATTGATTTCTATTATGAGTCAGTTTCTTGTTCCTACTTTTGAATTACTTATATATTAGCTAATACACATAGGTACCGTATTAGAATAGAAGACATAATATGATTCATCGTTCTTGACATTACCTACTCGTGTAATACCAGCAGCAAACAGAAAAGCTTAACATGTCCGTGATCAAGTCCATGGCATAATGTGAGTGCTTCGTTATCTGAAAATAGACAGTAGTGAATTTGCTTTGTCCGGCCAAGGCCTTTTAACAGTCTAGTTGTAAATTAACTATCTAACTTAAGATCATGTAAACTTTTGAGTATTTAATTTGCTTCTAGACTTTAGATATTTTGATTTCCAGCTTATAAATAGTAGGTGGAGGTATATCTTTTTTAGTTAGAAATATAATGTCACTATCACCATCCTACTTTGTTTCTCATTAGCTTATGAGATTCCCTATTTTAAATAATCAAGCCATGCATGCTTATGCTTCAGCACAGAATTTTAATTGGTCCTCATCACATCAAGCAGATCTTGATTGTCTATGTATAGGCTTGTGCGCTTGTGTGTTGGATATAGCATCGGACGTGCTACTAAATAGATTGAATCTAGCATTTAAGCTATCTTTTAGCATTTAGGGTGATCGCAGCTTAATCTAGTGCATATTATAATTGTTGTGTTTATCTATAGTAACAGATAAGGCTAGCTTTTATCTATGTAGGTGAAGATTGAAGCCTAGACTGCAAGTTCGGCTAATCTTTTGATAAGGCATTGCGACGTGCATACACATTATACTGCACTCTTGCTCAATATTAGCTTAATATTGTAATAGAAGAACTAAGCATACAACTTTTGAAATTGAGAAATATTCCTTCTGAAATGCTTTTGAGGAAACAATAAACCACAATATATATCTAATGCCTACTTGGGGACATCTAGCTATACCATCTTCCCAACTTGGCAATCATACTATTTATCAATCATGAACTGGTTGAATCTACCAAATTTTAGAAAATATTCAGAGCTTTATCTGTAGAAATGGCCCCTGTTGAAAGGAAACCAGTTTCTGTGACATCAAACTTGATCATCTGCAGCCTCACATTCCGCTGCCTTAGTTTTTGGCTTGCATGTTTGAAGCATGAAGTTGCAGGCGCCTACAGCTTCTCCAACTGTCGTGTAGATCCATTTTTCCCCAATTGTATGAATTATCTTTGATTTGTGTAACTTTATTATCACCTCTCCTCCCGGGTTAGCTAACACAAGCTGAACCACAAGAACAATTAGCTGGTCTTTCTTGCATGTGAACGCTAGCTATAAGTGCAAGTTAATATGAGTATTGTGTACCTTAATGCATCTCTTGTTAGCAATTTTCTTGACTTCTTCAAGAATGCTGATTCTGTTTGTGTCGATACTTCTTACAGCTGTTATGTGTTCATATGCATTAGTCAATCTTATTAACTTAAGTTTAGGATGTCTGTTCTGGTAGGATTACTCACCATTCATATCTAGTATTACGTATTGCAGGTCACAGTTTTGTGAGCACTTTAGCTTGTCCTTCTCTTCATCCATCCATCTCGAGATCTTAATGACACAGTCAACTCAAATGAGCATGATGGTTTTAGACTGTAGATGATGTCAATGAACACAATCTTTCTACAAGGTACTTTTCTCTTAAGTAGTTTGCATTGGTAAAATAGACGGGTGCACTGACACTAAGTACTAGAATCCCAGGAACATAACTAGCTTTTGGGTATTGTTCAATGCTTTTGTATGCCATGTGATGAGACCATATTTTATATACTCATCATGTGTTTTTAGGTTTAGATCGAGTCAAGTTTTATGTCTTTTTAGTCTGTTTTAGTGTTTGGGAGGACACTTTTGGTAGTAGGCAGGGAAGGACGGGAACTTGGGCATTTGGAGTGGATTTGCACGTGAAGTGAGCACCTCGATACGATGCAATGGTCAAGGAGCTTTGCTCGCAGCTAAAGATACCGAGGGCGGAAGTCCAAAAACATAGAAGCTGCTCCGTACCAGTCGGCATGACCAATCCAGACCACGCGCAGTCATTCCAAACAGGTCAAGATGGAAGGAGGACTCTGGGCAAGGCGAAGGAGAAGCAGAAGGAAGGAGGAGTATGAAGGTTCTAGGCGTTGCAGCTGGAATGATATCATCCGAAGGATCAACAAGGAAGGAATTTAAGCCTTGGAGGAGAAGCAATCGAGAAGACAAGTCCTACCTGGATTAGGAGACAAGGGGATAAGAATAGATTGTTTCCGATAAAGAAACAAATCTATCCTGATCCTACTCAGCCAAGGAAGGAAGTTGCCAGCTGGCGTTTGAAGGCTCGTTTGTGGGTTTTTAGGGTTTTGACCCATGATCCTTGTACTCTATAAATAGGTTCATGCATGCCGCCTCAAACAACTTTTGCACAACTTTTATTACGCAAAGTTTAGTTTCTTGCAAGATACAATTTACATTTCTGCTGTTAAGTCCCAGTTTGGGTAGACTATCGTTTAAGTATTTATTCAAGTATGTTTTCTTCTATCTCTTTTGCTATTGTTCTTTATTTTATGTCTAGCTAAACCTTTAGATCTGGGTTTAGGTAGAGGATATGTGATTTAAGTGTTTTATAACTCATGAGGTCTAATTGGGCAACATAGCTATATATATGTATGTTCCTGAGGCGTTAGGCAATGATTTCAAAGTAGTCTGTTTGAGCCAAGAGACTGTATTGTAGATGGGCAATTGGAGTGCGGTAGATTCCTTAAAAATGAGATAGCTTAGACCAACAGGGACCGGGAGAGATTTGTCTCACGCTTCTTGAGGGCGGAAAATCTCAGGTTGAACTTGGGTGGAGCCGAATGAAGTACGCTGACGCTGGTGAAAAGTCGGAGCGGAATCCTCATATCTCATAGGGCCGAAATGGGTTTGTCTAGTGCCCAAAGCTGTTTGTCCCAATCTATGCCCCTTGAGGAATGCTCGGGGGTGAGTTGGGCAAGTTAGGAAGCCTGGGGTGGGAATGCCACGCAGGATTCACAAGTAAGGACGAGTTGGGCAGATCGTGCCTGTAGGCGTGACAACATGATAGTAGGACTACAACGCGGTTTGCCTATAACCGTTGACACACATACATAGCGAATATCTTTGCACCTATAATCGAGTTACACTTATTCACATTCAATCGAACCTAAATCCAGATTGTCTTTTATTACTAATAGTTTGCTTGTTTAGTTTCAGAATTTACTTTTCTTTGTTTTGCTCAAGGCGATAGTAGAAATAGACCAAACTAACACTGTGACAGGATACTTTCAAGAGAATATTGCATCAATTCCTTGTTGGATCGACCCTTACTTACCGACTAGCTGATCCTGGGAAGTGGGCAAGGAAAATACAAATTGTATTTTGCTGCGGCTAAACAACGGTCGCGTCACCATGGAATTAGGAATATTACCCATGACACTAGTCCTTAGCCTTGGTACAAACAATAGTACACGAAGCAGGGATATTTCTACCTATAATAAAAATGCAAGAACGTTTTAGATATCAAATATAATAAATTCAATTCAGGAAAATTAGGCCATGATAGCTGACGAGATGTTATAATATAACCCAGTCTAGCTCTCACATACCACAATAACTAGTCCAGTTTTGACACTGCTAAAGACAACTCCTACGTATGCACGTATACAGATGATAAAGTCAAACATGTCAATTCCCCACAAGTGGATGGCAGCTTCGTAATCTATAAGGCCGATCATTGCTGCCATGATTATGACAGATAGCATGACTAGGGATGTGTAGTTGAACAGCGGTGTTAGAAATAGTAATGTTAGCAGAATTAAGATTGACAATATTAGAGAATTCCTTAGATTTGGGAGTGTGTTATAGAAGTACATGTTGTTAAGTAGCAAGATGTGCAGGAACCTGCAATATTCATCATACCAATCGCGATCATCTCTTTGTTTCCGTCTATGTGGTAGCTTTTGAAAGCCGCGAAGCTTCTTCCTACTGCTATTCCTTCCTGTATGATTATCATAAAATCTCAATCATTGCATGTGAATCATGTGTTTCATGATTTATTTGATGGCTGTATTCTAGAGATTCTCTAAGAATGAAATTTTATTGAAAATCGATGTGGGATACGAAAACATATAGATTGGTCAAATAAATAGGTTAATATTTAAAAGGCAATATATATGCATATAATTTAAATTAAATATTCCACAAAAAAAAATGAATTGAGTAATATAAAGAATAAAAAACATATATTTGGATACAATCATATGGAATATATACCAAACGGCAATATAAGCAATACGTAGGATTACTTACCACTCATATCTAGTATTACGTATTGCAGGTCACAATTTTTTAAGCACTTTAGCTTGTCCTCCTCTTCATCCATCCATCTCTAGATCCTAATAACACAGTCAACTCAGATAAGCATGATGGTTTTAGACTGTAGACGATGTCAATGAACACAATCTTTCTGCAAGGTACCTTTCTCTTAAGTAGTTTGCATTGGTAAAATAGACTAGTGATTTCACAAATCTTCTGTGAAAATTACATGCACACACATGTGGATTCACATATTATAACGATCATAAAATGTAAATTCACATTATTTTACGTGTAATTTTGACAGACACTCACATATACATATATATATATATGTATATATATATATATGTATATATGAAGAGGATTATGTGAGAATGCTTTTTTAGATGAGAAATGAGAATAAATCTGGATCCTCGATTTTTGTTGATAAATGACTTAGATTTAACGATGCATTACGTTATACTAATTTATGCATTACAATATGTGCGTTAAGTTATTGCAATTTATGCGCATTAGAATATGTATGCATTTCATTTCTACAATATATGCATTACCGATATGATAAAAATGCATTAGAGTTGTGATTTTCACAAATGTTCTTATATGAAAGCATGTATACACATGTATTTTTGCATATTATGCTGATATGATTTTACATTTGAAAATGTTTATTTTATTTTTGTGTGCTATTATTTGTGCGCGTTTTGCATGTTATTGTTCGTTTTTTGCCACGAGTAGTGGTCGTATATGTGGTTTTTGGTGTTTTAGTGTGTGTGGGTATGTAGGTGGTGATGATGCACTTTCGGGTCGAAAAGGATGGAAAAAGAAGTTGTTGGGAAATTTATTAAAAGTTTTGATTGATTCCAAAACCAACTGACCCCAACCGAGTAGATGTTGCCAGATCCTAATGTTGGTAGTTAGGCTCGCTGTTTGAGCTTTGTTAAGATTTTATCTTTACAGGACTCCAACTGAAGATGGCAACAAGGCTTCACTCGGATAGAACATCAGGTGTAAGAAAAACACCTGAGCGTTCAAGTCTCAGAATAACAGCTAAGTATTCAAAGGGAGAAGATGCAAGAGAACATCAGTTGTAAGAAAGACAACTGAGCGTTCGAAGCCAACTGATCATAGTCAAATACAAGAAAGACAACTGAGCGTTCAAAGATGGAACATCAGTTGTAGGACTCAATCAGTTAGATCAACAGCTTGAAGTTCAAAGTCAGCTGAGAGTTCAACTGTTCCTACTCAGACAGAAGCATTCAGATAGAACATCAGCTGAAGACCAATCAGATGAAGATCAAACAACTCAACCGACTATCAAATGTTGGAAGTCAAAGGTTAAGATTTGAATTTCAAGTAAGGAAGTCACGTGAAGGTTTGACTCTCTGTCATTACCTCATTTGGCCCAACACAAGGCTGTCTCAGATGGAAAGCAGAAGCATGCAGTTGCCAAATTCGGAAAGTCTGCAGAGATGAGAGACAAGCCATCGTTTTCAAAGAACAGAGATCAACAGCTCCTCCAACGGTTAGTTGATTCTCTCCGCCTATAAATAGAGGCCTTCATTCACTCACCAAGACTTACGAGACGAGACACACAAGTGCGAGAAGAGATATACGAGCGAAAGAACGATTTTCTGCACTCAAGCAAAACTGCTGTTATCCTCTAAGAACATCATTAGTTGAGAGTTCTAGAGTGTTAGATTCTCTCTTTGTATTTCTTGATCCAACCTTGAGAACATCACTAGTTGAGAGTTCGTAGAGTGTTAGATCATAGCTCACTTCTTGTTCGAGCTATTAGTTGGAAACCCACACTTTCTTACACCTGAAAAGGTTATTAGGACCCTACTCTTCCCGTAACTGAGTAGATAGGTTGATAAGTACCCGTAAACTTATCTGTAAGGTTGATAAGTACCCGTAAACTTATCTCAACGGTTGCAAAGCCCGCGTAAGCTTTGTGGTTTGTCCAGAAGAACTTGGACTGAGTTGTGTGGACTCACAACTCCCCGTGGACGTAGGAGTTCTCTCCGAACCACGTAAATTCTTGTGTGTTGTGTTTATTTTTCAGTTACTTATTGCATATTCAACTGTCTAACTAACCTGCATACAAACTGCATCTTTCCATATCAACTGACTTGGTTTTTTACCAACTATGCATAAAAGCGTGAGTTATATTTTTACGAGTTGTTATTTTCCACCACATTCCGCACAGCACCACTCTTCCAACTGAGTACTTTTACTCAGTTGTGAATCCAGCTGAGTCCCTGTTTACTCGGTTGTGATTGTTTGTCAAGAGTTATTTTTTAAAAGTTTTATCTGGTGTATTCCCCCCTCCCCCCATACACCAGAACTCGTATCGGGACCATCAGAAGTGCAATTGATGAAGGAGGGAGCAAACAAAGTTTTCCAACCGGAGCGGAAAATATTTTCGCTGAAGACTTTCCTGTCGGCGCTGGGATTTCCACTGAAGCGGGAATTATTTTCGCCAAGGGGTTTCCCGCCGGCGCTGGTGGATGGTTTTCTCCAGCAGTTTAAATGAAATTTGTCGGTTTTTGGACATTTACTTCCATTCTCTCTCGTTTTTGTTAGTCTTAGAAAGGATTCTCTCTGTAGAAATATTTTCCCTTTGAGATTCCCGTCCAAACAATTATGTTTTTTCTTTGGTTTTAGTTTGTTCAATTGGTGAATTAGTGAAGACTTCTGTAAGAATTCTTATTTAGTTTATGCAATGTTTATTTCCAAAATTTCTTTTATCTTCATTTTCTGTATTATAAACTAAAATTCTTTAGTTTAGGATTAGGGATATTCAAGTTGAGATATGATCATTTATCATGTGCACGTGTTCGTTTTGATTGAATTGGTTTGTATGTGATCAAGCTTTTGGCCAAAGTTAGATCTTGTTAAATTATGAAGGAGATCGATAGAAGAATTCATTATTTGATTTAGGTTCAATCAAAGTTAAATTTAATCAGAACGCGTAATCTAATTAGGATTGTTTCGTGTAATCTACTTAGCTAAGACTTGATTTACGAATACGGAAGTTTGTATGAATTAATCTATTGCACGTTGCATGATAATTGGTTGTGTTATCTCGAGTAGAAGAAACCCTCATCCTAGACGTCTTTAATTTGATCGTTATATTTGCAATTTACACTTGTTCTTGTTTTTAATATTGACCATCAAAACTCATCACATTAGAATGTTTAGGTTGTTTTTATTTTCTTGTTCAAAGCATGAATTCATTGTCCTGTTAAGCTTTCCTTGAGATTTGACTTGGGTTAGCTAGTTGTACTACATTAAGACCTCGTTCTCTTGCGAGCAACTAATAGATACTCCCTCCGTCCCCAATTAGTATGGTGCGGGGGTCGTGCACAGGTTTTAAGGAAAAGTAGATAAATGTTTGGTAGGAATATTTTAAGTGGAGGATGGGACCCATTTAGATGTGTTGTTACTTTTTTAGTGGATGCAGAAACTTTATATGAGTAAATATATTGAACATTTAAGGGTAAAAAGGTAAAATATATGTCCTAAAAAGGAAACATCATACTCACCTGGGATGGCTAAAAAAGGAAAGTAACCATACTAACCTGGGACGGAGGGAGTACATTTTAGTTGATTAAGAAAACTTGATCATTGACAACTGATTTAAAAAAAAAAGGTGAAATCAAGGGAGGAAAAGTAAAAATATTTAGAAGTGCTATTTTTATTACTTTTTATTCTGAAGTAAGACTTATAATCCATTTCTCTCTTTTTCTTTTTGGTAAATAAGTTTATTTATTTCACCAAAGAGCATTACAAAACAGCATTCAAGAAACCACAAAAAATACAAAGCAAGAAGCCTACAGTAGCTACACTAGGAATGAAAATAACTAGCTAACTTGGGATCCCTTTGGCAGCAAACAGCCATTTGCAACTGACATTCTTTCACAACTTCATCCACCACTCCACTAACTCCCTGAAATTTCCTCTTGTTGCGCTCTTTCCAGACATGGTATACAACAATTGTCACCATCAGTCTATAGAGCTTTTGCTTACCAGTTCGAGACTTACATTGAGAGATCAGAAAATTCTTCTCTTCATTCCATCCCATTGCTCTCCGAGTAATGCCACACCAATGAGACAGTTTATGCCAAATCTCAGAAGAGAAAGAACAGTCCAAAAATAAATGGTCAATAGTCTCATTTCCATTCCCACATAGACAACACTCTTGATCCACCTGCACCCCAAATTTTCTTAGCTAATCACATGTCACCAGTCTCCCCCACATAGCAAGCCATATGATGAATATACACCTAGGGGGAGCAATGTTGTTACACAGTAATCTCTGCCAAGCTACTCTTTGTACTGTCCCTCTCATTGCAGCATAGGTTTTTCCAATAGAAAATTGAGATTTAGTGAGCAGTTGAGTACCTGATGCCAATGAAGTCAAATAACTCCGAGCTCCAATTATTTTCCTCACAAGCCAAGATGCTTGAGCAAGGTTAGGCACAGTGAGGAGATCACCATGTTTTACATAGTATCCATGAATCCATTTGATCCATATTTTATCCTTTTTGTGAGCCAGATTCCAAAGCATTTTACACAAGGCAACTTTATTCCAAATGGATATATCAATGATGTTCCAGCCCCCTGCAAACTTTGGCATGCACAACTGATCCCAAGTAATCAAGACTCTCTTAGAAGAGTTAGAAGCTCTTGTCCATAGGAATGTTCTGCAAGTTGTTTGAATTACATGCAAAAATTTTTTAGGTAACAAAAAAATTTGACTCCAATAAGTTTGCATGCTAAAAATTACAGATATAATGAGTTGGACTCTCCCTGCAGAGGATAAAAGCTTAGAGCTCCAACAATCAATTCGGGCAACAATTTTCTTGATAAGAGGTTGACATTGGATCACTATCAATTTCTTAGTAGATAAGGGGACCCCTAAATATTTGAAAGGAAGATCACCCCCTGTCATGCCAAATTCCTGCAAAATTTCTTCTTGAAAACCCACAACTACTCCTCCAAAATAGATACAACTTTTACTCTGATTTGCCTGAAGTCCAGAAACCACAGAAAATTTCTGAAAAGTCTCCATTAACTTTCGAATGGATAGCTTATCTCCTATAGTGAATAGCAATAGGTCATCCGCAAAACACACATGAATCAAATTAAACTTTCTACACTTTGGATGGTAGTGAAAATTCTTTTCTATTCTAAGCTCCATCAAATACCTATGCAGATATTCCATGCATAAAACAAATAAATAGGGGGATATAGGATCCCCCTATCTCAACCCTTTCTTGGCATGAAATGGTTCTGTGAGCTCCCCATTAACATTTATGGTATAGCTGACTGTAGAGAGGCATGCCATTATCCATTGCACAAACTGGACAGGAAATCCAAGTTCCGATAACAAATGCTTCATGAAAGGCCATTCAACTGAATCATATGCCTTTTGAATGTCGATTTTGATCATGCATCTAGGAGAAATGCCTTTTTCTGTTGTAGACTTGATGATCTCATGACTAAGTAGAATATTGTCAAAAATAAGTCTTCCTTTAATGAATGCAGACTGGTTCTCACTGACTAAATCTTCAAGAACTAATTGAAGTCTATTAGCAAGGACCTTGGAGATGGTCTTATAGAGAATACTACAACATGCAATAGGTCTATAGTCCTTTGCAGATTGAGCAAGATCAGTCTTAGGTAGAAGTGTGATAAGGGTGTTATTGACCGTTCTTGGCATAAAACTGGTATAAAAAAACTGTTTCACTGCTTCACATACTTCACTACCTATGATTGGCCAAGCATGCTTAAAGAAATGAACATTAAAGCCATCAATACCTGGAGCTTTGCTTGAGTCCATACTAAACAAGGCATTCTTGATCTCCTATTCAGAAATAGGTTTGCACAGATGTCTCTTAGCCTTATTTTGAAGTAGTGCTCCTCTTCCAACAATTTCAGGATTCAATATTGGTAGATACACAGCTGCACTCCCTATAAGATTGACATAGAATCTCTTAATCTCCTCTTTGATCTGATGTTGGGTATTACATCTAACACCATCTGCAGAAATAAGCACCTTGATTGCTTTTGCACTATTTCTTGCCTTGGCATATGAGTGAAAGAACTTGGTATTCCCATCACCAAGTTTAATCCAATCAATCCTTGCTTTTTTATGCCAAATCTTATCCTCTATGTTGCTCCATTTTTCAATCTCCATTAGAAGCTCTTTTTCTTTAATAATGAGAGATTCATCATCATGCCTGTGAGCTACACTCCTCTGGATTGCTTTTAGCTCATCTCTAAAAGTATTAAGTTTTTCACTTATATTTCTAAAATGAGTGGTGTTAAGCTGCTTGAGTGGATGCTTGAGTTGTTTCAACTTATACCAAATATTCAACAACTGATTGTCATTCAAGTGACCCTGCCAGTTTTCCTCAATAATGGATTGAAAATCAGGGTGCTCGGCCAAAACATTAAGAAACCTAAAAGGGTTGGATCTGTTGACACTACCTACATCAATGTTGAGTAACTGAGGGCAGTTATCAAACACACTTCTCCCCAAAATTTCCACAATGGTGTTAGAATAAGCATTACACCAATCCATATTTGCTACACAACGATCAATAAGGGAATAAATTCTATCCTCCCCCACCTGATTGTTACACCATGTATAGTTATTTCCTGCCATTCTCAACGGGGTAAAGTCATTTCTCTGAATACACTCCTCAAAGTCCTTTATATCAGCTGGGGTAACTGGATTTCCTTGAAACCTGTCAGAAGCTTTGAGTATTGTATTGAAGTCACCTCCAAAGAGTACAGGATTCTTTATTGTTTGACACATATCTGATATAAATTTCCATAAATCCTTCATCTGCTTATTTGTGTTATAGGCATAGATGGCTACAAAATAAAACAATTTACCAGTCACCAAATCCAAAATTTCACAATGCAATCCCTGAGCATGAATTCCTACTACCTTCACATTTACTCTTCTAGGATTCCAACCAATCCATATCCTGCCATTCACAACTTTAGAATAATTGTGACAGAATTCCCACTGTTTATTCAATTTTGTTGAGATTTTCTAAAACTTATCTTCCTTCACTCTTGTCTCCAGAAATGCCATAATATCCACCTTTTGTTTTTGCAAAAAGAGCTTTATCTCCTTTTGCTTGAAGGTCTTATTACAGCCCCTCACATTCCAGCATATGAGCTTCATTTCCCAACTAAGGGGATAAGGTCCCCGCCCTTCTCTTTGCCATTACTGTGATCACTCAGTTGCTGTTTACCCCCTTCATTTTCTACAGGATTGTTAGTTGTTTTATTCAGGAGGATATATGAGTTACCAATCTGTATAGAGTTCGGGCTCTCATTCACAACAGGTTTGCTAGCAGTTTTCTTAGGAACAAGCCATTCCTCTCTATCATTGTTCTGCTCTAAAGTAGGAGTTGTCTTGTTCTGTGACACAGTGGCCTTAGGAATCCATTTTGCAATATGGTGGCACCCAGTCATACAAAACTTGTTGCTCTACCCTCTTCCCATCTTCTCCTTCAATTAACACTTTGTATTTAATGGGTTGAGTGATGTCAATCTCTACAAGCAGCTTGGCATAAGAGATTCGATTTTGCGTAGTGGTAGATTCATCAGCGCAAATTGGCTTGCCCAGTATACTACCAATCTTACTTAATGAACTAGCACCCCAACAATGGAGAGGGAGATTTGGTAACTGTACCCATAGTGGAATCACTTTCAGTACCTCCTTCTCAAAACAAAAGGTCTTCTCCCATACCTTCATAATCACAGGTCTATTTGAAATGGTATGAGGGCTAGCACAAATCACATTATCCCTTTCTATAATCGTTTGAAATCTCACAACAAAATATCCCTCATTGTGATAAAAAATTTCAGGATCATTTACTCCACATTGTCTCATTAGAAAAGTACGGAGAAATGTAATAGAAGGATTTTCCCCAGTCACATACAAAATAAGCGCAGATTTCCACTTAGCCGCCTCAATTTCCACATCTTTCTTAGATAAACATGCTATCGGCTCACCATTTTTCAGAATAGGAGTTACAAAATCGAGCTTCATACCTTTCTGAGCAGATTTGGGAGAAGAGTTTCTTTGCTCTGGTTCAGCTTCTTCCACATTGATAATATCCTGATCCATGGCCAGACATCTCTGTATCGCAGCTTCATCTCGTTCATCCATACCGGAACGGTAGAGCTTTCCGTTACTGTTACATTGCCTTGATTAGAACTTTCCCCAATTTCAAAGTGAGACTTCGGTCCATCCTCACAATTCACAGATCTCGATGTTTGCCCCTTTTGTGCGTTGCTACTTGTCAATACCTTCTTCGGTCTCCCTCGTTGTCCTCCCATCGGCGGTGAGCAGCGCACGTTAACCCAGACTTGTTATCGTACGCCGAGAGCACAGTAGCTTCGCATTTAAAAAAAGTTATCATCAATTTGTTATTTTATTTCTCTCTTTTTAGAATAAGTAATATTAATAACTGATAAAATAGGGTCGATAAACTGTATAGTGTGATTTGATCAAAAATGACAGATGACATTTATCAAGTAAAAAAGTGTAACAATCACTTTTTCACTTTTTAACTAGTTAGTTAAAATGGGCAGTGATTTTTGGACCATCAGTGTCTACGACACCTCTTGTTTATATGACTTAATTCGGATGAACCATAATTGTAACAAATCGGTTTTTAATAGATTTTTAGTAGAGTTTATTATGTGATTTGGCCATATTTTTAGCCCACCAATTTTACAAATCCAAATTTTGGCCATCCCTTTACAAATTGAGCTCGAAAGCTAAGCCCGCGGGTTTTAACTATTTGAGCCCAAATCGGATCCTAACTAACCCGCCCAACCAGGTCACAATACCCACCCAAATTAGATTTACCCTATCTCATGAATTGAATTCACCCTCTTTCTCTCAGCTCGACGGCGCTCTCTCTCTCTCTTTCTCTCTTCCAGCTTCATCTCTCGTTCTCTCCCTATTTCTCTCTTCCTCCCGTCGCATGAAATTGATATGTTCCATCCATTTGTTGATTAGTCCGGGAATTGTAATTTAGGATCGGAGCTCACCTATCTCCGTCACCATTTGAAATTGATCCGACACGATCTCTCGAGCTCACCTATCTCCGGCGACATCACCGACGAAAATCTCTGGATCGGAGTTACTTTCTCAGACGATCTCCTCTCCACGAACATGCGATTCTAAGATTATTGAGGTTATTCTAAAATTCTCTTCAATCATGCAATTGTTCCGTTTGTACTTGTTTTTAGATTAATCTAGGTAATTATGTTATGAATGTGTTTACATGATGTGAATTGCTTAGTTGAATTCTGATTAGGCATCCATTTCTATTTGATTTGATTGTTGTTTCACGTTTTTCATCTCATTCTGTGTGTACATGGTTGCTGTGATTTCGTATAGTTGGAACGACTGACTTCAGTTGTTCCAACTGTACCAAGCTTCCATGGCTGAATTCATCTTCGTTTACTTGTTCTCAATTTGTGTGTACATGCATGGTGTGTTTTGGTACAGTTGGAAACGACTGGCTTCAGCTGTTCCAACTGTACCAAGTTTCCATTGCTGAATTCGTATTCATTTTGTTGTTCTCGATTTGTGTGTGCATGCATGGTGTGTGTTTGGTGCAGTTGGAACGACTGATATCAGTTGTTCCAATTGCACCAAAGAAGAGAGTTGATCCCCGTTCCCCCTAGGGTTCACCATTAGGGTTTTTAGAATGCCACCGTTCCCTAATTGTGCATGGTGTGTGTTTGGTGCAGTTGGAACGACTGATATCATCTGTTCCAACTGTACCAAGCTTCCATGGCTGAATTCGTCTTCGTTTAGTTGTGTGTGCATGCATGGTGTGTGTTTGGTGCAGTTGGAACGACTGATATCAGCTGTTCCAACTGCACCAAAGAAGAGAGTTGATCCCCGTTCCCCCTAGGGTTCACCATTAGGGTTTTTAGAATGCCACCGTTCCCTAATTGTGCATGGTGTGTGTTTGGTGCAGTTGGAACGACTGATATCATCTGTTCCAACTGTACCAAGCTTCCATGGCTGAATTCGTCTTCGTTTAGTTGTGTGTGCATGCATGGTGTGTGTTTGGTGCAGTTGGAACGACTGATATCAGCTGTTCCAACTGCACCAAAGAAGAGAGTTGATCCCCGTTCCCCCTTGGGTTCACCATTAGGGTTTTTAGAATGCCACTGTTCCCTAATTGTGCATGGTGTGTGTTTGGCGCAGTTGGAACGACTGATATCATCTATTCCAACTGTACCAAGCTTCCATGGCTGAATTCGTCTTCTTTTAGTTGTGTGTGCATGCATGGTGTGTGTTTGGTGCAGTTGGAACGACTGATATCAGCTGTTCCAACTGCACCAAAGAAGAGAGTTGATCCATGTTCCCCCTAGGGTTCACCATTCGGGTTTTTAGAATGCCACTGTTTCCTAATTGTGCATGGTGTGTGTTTGGTGTAGTTGGAACGACTGATATCATCTGTTCCAACTGTACCAAGCTTCCATGGCTGAATTCGTCTTCGTTTAGTTGTGTGTGCATGCATGGTGTGTGTTTGGTGCAGTTGGAACGACTGATATCAGCTGTTCCAACTGTACCAAGCTTCCATAGCTGAATTCGTCTTCGTTTAGTTGTGTGTTCATGCATGGTGTGTGTTTGGTGCAATTGGAACAGCTGACTTCAGTTGTTCTAACTGTACCAAGCTTCCATGGCTGATTTGTCCATATTATAATGACCTACTTATACTGATACACTTTCTTCTATTTTGTAGATGAGTGCGAAAGGTTTGATTATTGCTCATGGAGGGACTTGGGTGAACACTATTTATGAGGGTGGACGGAGGGAATATATGCCTGTTCCGGGTAATGGCATAATGTTTGATGAGCTATTGGGTAAGCTTGAAATGTGTGTTATGAAAGAGAGGACGATTTACAGATATGATATTGATGCATTGTTTGAGTCTCCTCGATGTGAGGTGATGAGGATGAAGATCACCGATGACTTTGAGTTGACAAATATGTTGAGTGCAGTGGAGATGCCTATATTACATGTCAGTGTTTCGTGTATTGGTCGTGAGTTGGCGAAGCATGTTTTACATCGTCCTGCTGCTATTGAAGTTTCAGCTTCTAGCCATGTTAGTAGTAGTGATAAACAGTCTGATGATGTTCATGATGGTTATGAGGTTGTTGAGGATGACGATATGGATAAGGAGGAGGACCTGGATGATTTTGTTGGGCAAAACGACTACGGGGATGATCATGATAGTGATTATGATGTTTGTTGTGGTAGGGATTGTCACAAGCAGGCATCTGGTGATGTTTCGGATGAAGAGAATGGTGATGATCATCACCCTACTAGTCAGTGGATTATCCTAGGTGCTGCATACCAATCTTCAATCCCTTGTCGGGAACTAGGCATAGAGGAGGATGACACGAGCAGTGAGGAGTTACGTAAGGGCGGTCTGTTTGCAAATAAGAAGAGATTGCTTTTAGCTTGTGGTGTTTATCACCTTATTAACCATTCAACATTTTCTACAGTTCGTTCATCAAAGTAGAGATATCATATTGTATGCAAATTTGGTGGTCGTTGCCCATTTATTGTTCGGGGAAAGCCGTTGGGGAAGATGTGGTTGATTACTGAATTTGTTCCCCATAGCTGTGAGATGGACTTGAGGTATCATGCTCCCCCGAAGGTGTCTTCTAAAGTGTTAGCTTCGTATTTCATACCGGAATTGATGGTTAAAGGTGTTACGCTAACACCAAAAGCTATTCAGGCATTGCTACAGCAGAAATATGGTATTCATATGAAGTATAATACTGCACTTGCTGGGAGGAATTTGGCTATTACGAAGACGTACGGTGATGCGGATACTTCCTTCCACATCCTTGCAAGGTATATATACATGTTGGAGAAGGTAAATCCTGGTTCTGTTGTAGATCTGCAAACCGATGAAAATAATGTCTTTGAATATGTATATATTGCTTTGTCTGCTTGCATTAATGCATATAAGCTTTGTCGGCCTATGATTGTTGTGGATGGCACTTATTTGAAGGGCAAATACAAGGGTATTTTGTTTGTTGCTGTTGGCAAGGATGCAAATGAACAAAAAGTACCCTTAGGCTTTGGCATTGGTGACAAAGAGTGTGATGCTTCGTGGATCTGGTTCTTCAAGCAGCTATGAAAGACATTTGGAGTGCGTGAGGAATTAGTGTTTGTCACAGATCAGCATCCGAGCATAAGCAATGCGATTGAACAAGGGTTTCCAGAAGCGCACCATGCACTTTATGGCTATCATATTCAGAACAGCATCAAGCATTGGGGAAGTGATGTCGTTGAAATTTACAAACTAGCTGCAAGGGCTTACAAGGTTAATCATTTTGAGCAGCATATGGAGAATTTGAAGGCTGTTAAAGCCAAAGCATATGATAAGTTGATGAAAATGGGTCCAAGCAGATGAGCTCATTCACACTGCCATGTCCGTCGTTTTCTCCATATGACATCTAATCCTGCTGAGTGTATGAACAACTGTCTTCAATGGTCTAGAAGATTGCCTGTTTGCACCCTTTTGGAGACTATTCGAGATAGGATTGGAGTTTGGTTCTATGAGCGGCGGGTTATTGCTACTAAAAGACCTCTCGAGTTAGATTTGTCGGATTGGGCATCAATGAGATTGGCAAAATCAGTTCATTTGGGCCTCAAAATGTCTGTGCAACCAATTAGTTCAACCAAGTTTGAGGTTAAAAATGATGACAAGAGTTATGTTGTTGATCTTGAAAGCCACACATGCACGTGTCTTGTTTTCCAGTTCCAAATGATACCATGTCCTCATGCTGCAGCTGCCATAGGGTAATTATTATTATTTATCTCATTTTTTCTTCATAATATGTTATATTTTTTGCATGTTCTGTCTTTGTGTGTTTGGTACAGTTGGAACCACTGGCATCAGCTGTTCCAACTGTACTAAGGTTCCTTGGCTGATTTAGATTCTTTTGCTTATATGTTCTCAATTTCTGTGTGCATGCATGTGGTGTGTTGGGTACAGTTGGAACAACTGACTTCATTTGTTCCAACTGTACCAAGCTTCCATGGTTGAATTTGGATTCGTTTACCTATTCGACATTTTTTGTGTGTGCATGTGGTGTGTTTGGTACAGTTGGAACCACTGACTTCAGTTGTTCCAACTGTACCAAGCTTCCTTGGCTGAATTCGGATTCATTTACTTGTTCGTCTACTTTTTTATTTTGTTCTTTCTTTTTTGTTTTTAATTTTTGGGTGCAGAAAGGTCCGTCAGAACTCATCATCGTATGTGAATTCTTATTTCTCCACTGTTTCTCTCCGTGAAATATATTCTGGAGAGGTGATGCCATTACCGAATCCTGAAGATTGGCGTATTCCCCCTGATATCGCTTTGAGGGTTGTGCAAACGCCGGGTGAGGTTCGACAAGCTGGGAGGCTGCGTGAGAAGAAAATCAAGAGTGGTGGTTCCGGTTCATATCGGAGGGCCCGTCGATCGCGGGTGGTTAAGAGTGGTGGTTCCAGTTCTTCAGTGAGTCGTGTTTGTTCTCGATGCCATGAGCCTGGACACTATGATACTACCTGCAAACTAGTCATTCCATTGAAACCTCAGGAAGAAGTCAGCAGCAGCGAGTCAGGTGGTCGTAGAAAGAGTCGGTGCAACATATGCAAGGCTGAAGATCATAACCGAGCAACATGTTCTCTCAGATTTGGTTGAAGTTTTTTACAGTTTCACGGGCTGACCGGTTTTATTGTTCATTTTTTATATATAATATTGACCTCCCTGTCAGTACTCTTGGCACAATTTAACTCCTTTGTCCCATTCGTACTGAATATATGATTAGATTTTGAATTCCGCAATATTATTCCATGTTTATTGTTTAGTGTTTACATTATATTTTATGTTGTATCTTTATGTAGCGAATTGTTATAATGTATTGTATCAGGGGTTCATTCATTGTTTTCAAAGTGACGTGATATGTTTGGTACAATTGGAACAAATTTCCCATTTGTTTCAACTGTACCAAAATTACCATACTTGTGAGATTTTGTCATGTTTGGATGGTACAGTCGGAACAAATGGGCAAATTTGTTCTGACTGCACCAACTATCTGGAGTATAACTTTTAATATTGTAACAGTAAATATGGAAGGTTTGTTTCTGTATGTTTGGTACAGTTGGAACAACTGATTTCAGTTGTGCCAACTGTACCAAGATTCATTGACTGAATTCGGATTTGTTTACCTGTTCGACATCGTTGTGCTTGCATGTGTGTGTTTGGTGCATTTGGAACAACTGAAAGTACTACTACTAGTAAAATAAAAAGACAATTCTAGATTTTGATGGACTTTAGTAATAAAAAGACAATTCTACATTTACTACTAATATTAACGATCATATACAACCCCCATGCTTAATACACCCCAAAAACTCCCACATTGTATCAAAATGTAAACTATACAAACACTGTTTCAAAAATATAAACTGTTCAATACTTAGACTATGCATCATTTAGATTTGCTTCCTCGTCAACCCCTTCCTCTTCTTCTTCATCTGCTACAGGTTCCATAGGCTCAGAGGTACTTTCTGGCTCGAATGTACTTGCATCGGTGCTGAATTTATAGATTGTTTCCGCCATTTTACCACGAAATGTTTTTACCTCAGCTTTGGTCATGCGCTTTTTTCGGTATCTTCTTGTCAGCATCATCTCAGCATACTTCACAGCTAGAGCTCCACAGCTGAAGTTGTCTACCTGTCTCAAATGATTCGTTCCATCAGTTGGGAACGAATAGATCCACTCCGTGTACTTGGGCTGAATGCTCTTCCCTCTGTAGTAGTCAATCGTTTTCAGGAGTTGTGGGAGCAGCCTGCACAGTGGTACGAAGACTTCTTGGCGTATGCTGTAATGTTTTTCGTCAAATATATGCTGATTTGAGTCATAGATGATGACTTCCTGCTGCATGAAATCTACCAAGCAAGTGGCCCAGTGCATGTTGAAGTGAGCGACCACTATGACCTGACATGATCAATGAAAATCACAACCACATCAATTACACACATTCAGAAAAACAAGCAAGTGGAACTGTCTTTTGGTACTTTTGGCACAAATATATTCATTTGTGCCAAGAGTACCAAATGAATCCACATTATACTTTGCATGCACACCAAGACAGGTGAAATCAAACTGGAATTATCATGAACTCTGTTGGAACAGTTGGAACAAATTTACTCATTTGTTCCAACTGTGCCAACAAGCTAACAAACAATCAAACAAACAAGTTGCATTTAGTACTATTTCTGTTGAAACAGTTGGAAATCATTCAAACTAACAAATTTACCCACTTGGTGAATAACTAACCTTCTTCAAGTCCTTCCATTTCTTTAGAAACTTCCCCCATCTTGGATACTGGCCCTCAGCATACATGCGCAGCGTTTTCATCTCATCGTCCGGTACAACCTCCTCAGTTTGTTGGCTGTAGATGGTGCCTTCTGGGTCCGTTCCATGCATTTTCTTCCATATGTGGTGTATGACGGTCTATGCATTATGAGATTATTAGATGTCATTTACTTGATTATTATAAATTGAAAGTTTGATAAATCTTGTTCAACTTACCATGAAATCTGAGCTTGTGATACCAATGTCGGCATCGATGTCACCAGCTTTAAGTCCAGCAAGTTCCGGCTTTGATGCTATCACAGCAAGGTATGAGTCTATGTGATCATTGTCAATTATTTTATCCATGTCTCTGAGATCCTCAAACCATTGTCTTCGCACCAAATATGCCAAGCCCACGTTTCTCATGCACATACCAATGCATATGAATAAGAATATTAATGAGAATTCAATCGTAATATTTAATCACTTACTCTTCTTCATTGCTATTTATAAACAATTTGAAGTCTATTCCCCTCACGTCTTTAGGCATGAATGGGCTTTTACAGGCTGCAGACGGAAGCTTTTTCCTGATTGGCCTTGTTCGCACTATTTTCTCAGCCTCCAACGTGGGTTTTTCTACATGTTGTGCCGGTTGTGACGCTTCTGGTGGTTGTTGTGATGTCGTTGCTTGTGTTTCATTGGCTGAAGGTGGTGTTCCCCACGTGCGGTGGTAGAATCTCCGTTCATTTTCGATGTAGGCTTCCCATTCAGCAGTGCTCTGGTGTGTTTGTTCCAACTGTGCCAACCAAGCATATGCATTATGATACCAAACATCTAGAGGAGCATCATGACATAATCTTTAAACAATTGGAAGCTTGGTACAGTTGGAAGAACTGGAATCAGTTGTTCCAAATGTACCAACACACACACATGCAAACACATGGAAATGTTGAACAAGTAAACACATACAAATTCACAATTGGAAGCTTGGTACAGTTGGAACAACTGGAATCAGTTGTTCCAAATGCACCTGACCACACACATGGATGCAAACAATGAGTCAATGTGTGGTACAGTTGGAACATCTGAAAGTCAATTGTTCCAACTGTACCAAAAAACACAGATATGCATGCACATAAAATATCGAACAAGTAGTCAATCGAAGTAATATTTTTACCTGAGTTGGTGGATGAGATGGCTGTCCTCGTTGCATTCTGGCCATGACGCAGTCGGCTATGTCGTTGATGAGTTGTCCCCGATCGAAATGTGCAGCAAATTCTATACGCGCTTGCTTTGCTGCACGATCTCCGACTCTATCAATGAACTTCTTCATCTGTGCACTGGTGAATGAGATGATAGGCTGTTCCTACTGAGTTCCATCGCCTTCATCCAGTCTCTCCTCATTTCTCTCCAACCGTGGTCGTTTGGGTGCATATCTATACCTTGCTGCCAATCCTTTCGCTCTTCTTATGTTTCCCTCGGCAAGTTTATTGTCACAGCCCCAAATCCCGAGGGACGGCAGAAGCCGGGGTGCGACTGGGGTTGGATTAAAGAAGCGGGGAAGAAGGGGGCTAACTAACTAAACATACATGAAAGGCATCAATAAACCATGAACAAGACTTGAATATAAATAAGAAAGAGTTAATCGCTATGGATTACTCGACAAAAGTACACAGTAGAAACTAAGTTCATATTTACAGACTTAAACTACAGTGTATTGTTCAAAAGATACATCTCAAAAGATTAAGAGTTCTGCAGCGGAAGAGTTCTAACTAAGCATCCTATCTTTCAACTCAACATCAACCGTCGCCGCTCACCGTCGCTTCAACCTGCACATTTAGAAAACAATGCAGGGCTAAATACAAACGTACTTAGTGGGCACGATGCCGAAATCATAATCATAATTATAGATAAATATGGCATTTCATAATCATAGCACGTCGGGGTTTTATTAAAAAGGGCCCACGTCTACTAAACATTTTCTTTTCTCATAAATCACTCGCGCGAGCATTTTCTGACTAATGTTACGTTCAATCTTGACCAACTCTCATTCACCGTGGCTGGTACCCCTCAACGGGATATCACATACACCACAGGTTACAAAGTGCACTAACTCTGGAAAGCACTTAGCAGCTAACTCAGAGCCGATCGTTAGTTAACCTAGTTAGATTAACTCTAAATCTGGAAAACATGAATGTTGACTCAGATAGGTACAAGAGAACTCACATAAAACATAAAACAGTTCATGTCATAATATCACTTTGAAAACACAGATATCAAAGCGATAAAGAAAGATTTTTCGAGCATTGCTCGTTTTATTTCATATATAAAAACCCACCTCGATATACAGAGCTAAAAGCACTAGCTTCCAATCTTCGGATCTTCCGTCCTTTCTTTACAGTTGGCTTCCTCCTTCATCGTAAAATAATAATACTTAAAAATGGGTCGTAAAAGATAATCGATCAAAGAGAATCGAAATAAGTTTTAGTCGTTTCATTCTTTAGGCATTTGCACGCTTACTAGTTTCATTTTACTTAAACGGGAACGAGACTCGTACTAATCCCGTTTTGAACTCTGAAGGTCTCATACTCGACTCTTAGGTCAGTAGAGAGGGTAGTCGATAACTTAATACGACTTAAAAGATCATAAGGAACTAAGTTGGAAAGAATCAACTTAGGAGAATTACATTTTAGTTCATTTAAACGACTTATGAAATTTCTCGCTTACTACATCTTTATTTGAATGGATAAGAGATGAGACCTCGACTGGTCTTAACACTCAAGGCCCTGTACTTGACTCTAGGGTCAGTAGGAAGATATTCGTTAGCTAAAACGGTTTAAACGATCGAAAGAAACTAAGTTGTGAACGACACAACTTAGAAGAATTGAAACTGAAATTTTACTGCGCAGTCCAGTAACTCTGGAGGCTGTCCAGAACAGAGGATTTGGAAACAGGGGATGAGCCCTATACCATTGGAAAGTTTTGGATGTCTAGTTTACGCTCCAATTTACGGATCACAAATCGGATAAACGAGCTAAACGTTATTACAGTTTCCGGCGAGGGTCGCAAAACTGCCGCGAAAACCCTAGTTGCTCGATAGATTCGACGTATAACGTCTTAGGTTCGTTCTAAGCTCTCGAATTTGATTTCTTTAGAAACTGGAACCTCAAGGCAGTCATCACGTACTCCCGTACTTGACGAACTCCTTCTCAAAACTCGTTCAATAGCACGACGTTCTAAACGTCGGCTTTCAACTAACAATTACTAAACCAACAATTTATGATATTCACGTTCTAGTTCTCGACTATAACTATAGCTCATATTATAATAGCTCGAAAGCTCATGACGTCAACTACAAAGTTGTTCTCAAGTTTATCATAGACAATAATATCAAATTAGAATTCTCATTCGACTTCTCGGTTATTAGTTACGTCTAGTTGTTCGTCTCTTATGAAATTTTCAAAGTTGTCGGATTCCGTTCAAATTTTACGACATTAAACTACATCTAACGTGAATCATTTTCATGCATGCAATCATTTCATATCATCACTATATTTCAACTTATAAAGTGTTCTTCGTCTCTTACATTACATAAAGTATTTTTAGAAAAAAAATCTAATTAAATTCTATTATCAATTAACACCATTTGCAACTCTATTCCAACATCAATTCATCAATTAAAACAAACATATGAAAACCCCTAATTACCCTATAAATTTCGGTATTAAGAGGAGGGTTAAGAGAGTGATTTTCTTCTTCAATTAACATCATTTACTCATTAATCAACCTACTATAACAACAATTAAGCAATTGCAATCCAATTTCATACTAACATGCATAAATCCCCAAATTCAAACTCAACCCCTAATCGAATTTTCACAAAACATGGGGCTTTCGATTCCTCTTTGTTCTAATCACTAATTAAGCATCTCTTAAGCATGAATTTATCATTAATTGAAGAAATCCAAAAATCCTACAATTAACCTAAAAATTTCGGTATTTATGGGGAGATTAGGGTTCTAGATTTTGTTCAATTCTAAACCCTAATTAACCTATCTAACACATCCAATTTCATTAATTCAAGATCGAATCATCTAATTCACTACTCTAATTTTCGATCAAGAAGAAAAATAAAAAGATGGGGAATCCAATTGGATAGGAGTATGGAGGAGATGATTACCTTGATAATTAATGAAGAAGGAAGGAAGTTTCGATGGTTGGATAATGACTTGTATGATTTCTTCTTCTAGATCTTGAAGGTTCTTCAATGGAGATGATGAAATGAAGATGAGAGAGTGTAAGAGATGGGGCTGCCGAGATTTTAGTGTGTTGGGAGGGAGAGTTGGTGTTTTAATTTTGTTAACTTATGTTATAAGCTAAGAGGTGTAAAGTAGGAATAGTAATACAATAGGTGTCCTAATTAAACTATATAAAACACAAAATATCCTCTAATGAGAGAGGTTGATTTCGGTCAAGGGGAGAGAGGGAGAAGAAAATACGCACTTTTCCGGCGCGATCCGACGTACGGAAAACGTTTGACGAAAAACGTAGCTCGACACAAAATCGTCGCGATCCGATTCGACCGTAAATTCTAACGTATGAAACTTAATCGGAAAATAAATTTATAAAATTTATTTTGACAAAAACTCGGGACGACACACTCCGAGTTTCGTCCGGAAAATCATAAAAACGAACTTTCTCGGGCGAGTTCGTATTGCGATTTCGTGAATGTAAAAATCAGACGGTTTTCCGTTCTGAGTTCACGAACTAAAAAATTTTCGTACGCGCTAACCCTAAATACAGTAGTCGTCTAGCTGACTTCCGTAATTTATTTTCGGAAACAGATTCGACCGTTAGTCTTAGAATTCAAAATCGTAAACTTAGGCGTGCAAAGCCATTTATTTAATTAACTTTAAAATTTTAAGATCGTACGGAATTTACGGGGCATTACATTTATCAAACTTGAACTCGAATGGCATGCCTCGTTTCTCAACAGATTCCCAGTTCTTGTGTCTCTTTTCCTCAGTGGTTGGCACCAGTGACCAACAAACCTGCCAAAAATCATGATATGTTATGTATATACTATATACTAAGGTGCAGAGAACATAAAAATGGAATTATTAAGCATTTTTACCTATCTGCTTGTTTGTACATTAGCGTAATTTCTTGGGTATGTGAACCTCAGCATACGTGGAAATGATTTCTGTCGCAGTGTTCCTCCGATATCCTTTCCCACTTTGGGCAAGACACTGTATATCCAAGCCTGATAGAGAACAGATGGAGTTATTTAACTTTTATTGCAAAACTAAACAGTAAGAATTTAACGATAACTTACCAAAAAGCCAATACAGTTCCCTAAATTGATATGATACGCTCGACTTTTGTCTTCGTTAGCCAAAATGCACTTGAGACTGTCAATGGCACTTACTGTCATTTGGTATGACATGCTTCCCCATGGGAATTCCTCCCATGCTGCTTTGTCCTCCACGAGCACCCACAGCCAATCCGGAATCGTGTGACTCGATGCATCGTACCCAAATAACATATCAGCCACTATTAGTATCTTTGCAGCCTTGACGTAGTCTTCGGGGTCTTCACCCAATTCCCTTACTGTAAACCTCTCCCTCAAATCATTAAGGGTAGTGTCATTCCTCCCCATGAGCCTGTGATAAAACGATCCTTTACGGGGGTTGTGATTTACATATGGATCAAAGTTGCTCGATCCGAATCTCAGTCCCGTCATCAGAAAGTACTCAACCCAAGAAAACTTAACCACCCGACCTTCTTCCACTTCAAAGTAGAGAGCTGTTTGATCTTGCTCCGGTTCTCCCCTCACTTATCTTGATATCATGTAATGCAGAGCTTTGCCCGACCGCCATATGTGTGCCGGCAGTCTCAAGAAATCACCCAAAGCGGAATCCATCAACTCATTCAATGATCCTGTACCTTCTAACACTTCTCGTATTATTTCAACGGCGTTCTCCTTCCCCTTCACAGCCACCTTGTGATACACATCGATCAAATCGGGGCGTTTCAAGCACCATCTTACCTGCATTCGGAAAATAGAAAACATATGAGGCTTAGTTTAGTAAACAGCAAGCAAATATATTCATTTGTGCCAAAAAGTACCAAATGAATCTACATTATACTTTGCATGCACACCAAGACACGTGAAATCAAACTGGAATTATCATGAACTCTGTTGGAACAGTTGGAACAAATAGGCAAATTTGTTCCAACTGTTCCAACAAGCTAACTAACATTCAAACAGGTTGCATTTAGTACTAATTCTGTTGGAACACTTGGAACAAATGGGCAAATTTGTTCCAACTGCTCCAACAAGCTAACTAACAATCAAACAGGGTGCATTTAGTACTAATTCTATTGGAACAGTTGGAACAAATGGGTAAATTTGTTTCAACTGTAGCAAACTGTTCCAACAAGCTCGCTATATTTATTTCTGGAAAAATAATCGTGAATTAGATGAACTATAGCAATCATTCTGCACAGAAATCATATCTAACATCATTTACAATGCTAAGAATCGAGATCTAAACCTAATTTCACATCTACAAATGCATAACATGAACCATGAACCAACAATGAAAATAGGTTTGAGTTTAGATACTACCTCGGCTAGAATTTTCTCTGGTTCGTAGGATTCTTCTGCATTCCCGGCGTCGCCGGCATCCCTACCGTCGTCGGCATTCTCTGTGTCGTCGGCATTCTCTGTGTCGCCAGCATTCTCAGCGCCGCCGGCATTCTCATCAGCATGAGTTGTCGCTGCGGTTGATGGCACAGAAATCATAGAAATTGTTGGTCGCACGAAATCATCGGAAGATTGAGATGCTTCTTCACCATCTCTTCTATTGATTTCCTTACAGATGTCCATCACATCTTCGGGTAATACAGATGCGGCATCTGCAGCCGCCCTCGATGCCTGAGATGCGCGAGATTTACTGGATCGACGCGTCATATTGGCTGAAACGAATGAAGGCGGAGAAGAAGAATAAGAAGAAGAAGAAGTCGGATAGGATGAAGAAGATGGATGAGAATTTGGGGGAAGAACTGTAAAAGTGAATTAGGTTGGGGGAACCCTGAACCCACTTACCCGAAACCCAAACCCAAACCCTTGCAGCCGACCCGAATCTGAGAACCCAACCCGCGCCCCAACCCGAATCCAGCCCGATCAACTTAAAAAGCCCCAACCCGAAGCCCAGATAGCTATAATTTGGATTTTCAAAATGCATGGGCCAAAAATTGAGGTAAATGGCCCAATATGGCTATCTCATAAGTGTACTCTTTTTAGTATGTCAATTTTATCCTCAAATCAATTCCCTCCTTAATTTTGTAATTCCCTCCATACCTTCAAAATTCATATAATGAATTTACATATCGGATTATTGGTCGAAATTTAGGGATAAATATTGTATCGGTTTTTTTGGAACATTAATATATTGATTTTAAATAGTTTATATATTAATTTCATATTATTCCTCCTACTATAATATAATGGAAAAAATTAATTTCCATTTAATTTTAATTATATATTTATTATAAATAAAAGCAATGATATTCGGACACACTGTAGCCAACCACACGCGCTAAAAAAGGTAATATAGGTTTTGAAAATAAAAATATACCTTAATTGGGAAGCATAAACCCTAGGGGGAATGTGATTATTTCTATTTTTACAGTCAACTTTCCTTTTTTTCACGCGTGTGGCTGACCACAGTGTGTCCGAATATCATTACTCTATAAATACAATATTTATCAATTGATATATTTAACGCAAAATAAATTTCATTTTTCGATTTAATTTTGTCCTTATTCATATTACGAGCTATAGTATAATGTTAAAATATAAAATTAATTAAAGTAAATTAAATTTAAAATATTACAATTAAATAACGAATTTAGAGAAAACATATCAGTATAAATTCTATGACTTTTGTACAGCCCAAATTCTATATCTTCTATGGCTAATTAGTTTCTTTAATTGGGGAAACAAATCAATGATATAATTTTGGAAACAAATATAATTGAAATCACTTCCGAAAATAAAATAATCTGAAATTCAAATTTAAAATGGGTCAACTAAAATCAGTTTAAAAACCGAAAGGATATTCTGGAGAAATACTAAATAGCACAATTATCGCCTAAATTTCTTATTTTCTCTCACTGATTGTTGAACCGGATTTTTCATAGAAACCGGAGGTTGTCTAAGCCACCAGTGGGCTAAAAATCTTTTCCCAGTTAAAATACCGAGTGGGTGTTATCACGATAAAAGTCACAATTCAGATTCGCCTAGATAGTAAGAGTGAACGTACCTAATTCCATCTCTTTTAAATAGACTTAACATAACTCTAAACCAGGTTTTCTATTACCTTTCCATATAATATCATTTTACTTTTTTAACTAAGAGATGACACATCAAGATATATTAGAGAGAATCCGATCTGACGTAACCCCGCCACCTCCACCACCAACTTGAATGGATTTTTGGTTAGTGCTAGGGCGTTTCTCCCTGTGCTGCCCCAGGTTCGAAACCTGGCGGCTACATCCATTTAATTTCTTTTTTAATATTTGATCTATTGGGACTCTTTTGAAGTGTCCCAATTACCTGTTTTTAAGTATATAATCTATTGGGACACTTTGCTATTGTTTTGTTTGTATTTTTAATTTTTCATTTGTTTTTGTTTTTAAATTATTTGTTTAAATAAAATTTGTCAATATACAATTAAAATTTTATTTTTATTTTTAAATATTTTTTTAATAAACTTAACTAAAAGTAAGATTTGTGGTCACTAAAAGTATATGTTGTCGTGAATAAAAGTAATAATCGTTGTGGAAAAAAGTAATATTTGTGAAACATTAACTTTCTTAATAACAATAATTGCGTATTATCACGATAATAATTACTTGACCAAATCACCAAAAGTACACGTTACCGAGAACAAAAGTAATTATTATCGTGAAGAAAAGTAATATTTGTAAAACATTACCTCTCTTTATATCAATGATTACTTTTCATTACGACAATAATTACTTAACAAAATAACTTAAAGTACATGTTGTCGTGAATAAAAGTAACAATCGTTTTGGAAAAAAATAATTTTGAACAATACTTTTCTTCATATCAATAATTATTTTTAGTCACGACAATAATTACTTAATCAAATAACTAAAGGTACATGTTATCGTTAATAAAAGTAAATATTGTCATTAAGAAAAGTAATATTTTTTTATTAATTTTTTTAATAAAAAATACTTAAAGAAAAAAAGAAAACATGAAGAATAAATAATTTAAAAAAAACTGAAAAATAAATTAAGTTGAATAATAGGTGGTAGGACACACAGTATAATGAAAATGAGAAATTAAAAAAAAATGAAAAAACGAAAAAGAAAAATACAAATATTGCTGAAAAAATAAAAAGTTGTGTATCTAAAAAAAATTCCCTACTTAGAAATGAATAAAATCTGTTGTAATCTAGTGGTCTTGTTAAACCTCTTGCTCCATATTGGCGTGGGTTCGAGCATTCTTAGGAGCGGACTTCCATTATTATTTTTTTTTAATGAAGGAGCTATGCGGGTTCGGGTTTCCGGGGCGGGACGGGTTGATGGACAAAAATCGGTTGCATTTAACAGAGACGGTTTCAAAGGCCTGGCAGCCTACGCCGTCGCCCGGTCAGAATTTTCCTTTTTCATTGTATACATATGTTTAATTATGCAAATCCCCGTCCCCAATAGTTTATAATATAGTATTCCTCTGCAGCCAAGCAAGGAAACATATAGTAAATGTAATTAAAAAATATTCTCTTCCATCTTTACACACTTGCACAACGAGAGAGAAGAAAATAAATAAGATATAAATTATAAATTTTTCCATTTTTCTTCTCAAAAGAACTTCCTTATTCCCAAATAAAGATGAAAATTCACAATCCTACGTCGCAAAAATCTAATAACCAATTTGTTTTCATTCTTTTGTAAATCTCGAAACTAACATTTTTGTTTAGCTAGTTCTCTACAGAATGTTTATCAAGAGGAAAAAAAAAATTTGCTCAAAACTTTGACATTGACTAAATGATGTATATATGAATTTAATTTCATAAAAAATCATGGGTCAAATTTAATACTGATAAATTCCATTATGTAATTAGTTTGTACAATTGTAAAGTTTTCAGAAATTTTTATATTTAAGGTTGGATAATATTTTTTTTAATTATTTTTTATTGTGTAATTGCAAATGTTTCAAGAACCGGCCTATTTTTTCACTATTATTAATAAACAAATAAATCTTTAAATTATTCAATGAAATTTTGCCCGCCATAATTTAGTTCCTGGCTCCGTCCAACTGATTGTATGGAAATGTAGCTCTTATTATTTTAGTAGCTAATAGAATACATATATTCATTTATTACTTTTGTAAAGTTTTCTAAATTAACAGCTATATAAGAGGTATTTAGAAAGCAATCATATGGAGTATACTATATATATGCATATATATGCTAAAGAAAAATAGTAGAAAGATCACAATGATATATATGAAAGCAACGGGTGTAGGGAGGTCTGATCTTTTGAAACCTCAGCGCCAAATGCCTTTTTTTTTCTATAAAATTAACCTAGATCGATATGAAATACTGTACTATAATATTAATAAATACTGCAACAATTCAACATCAAATTTGCTAGGCATTGTGTGTGTTAGCCTAGTGGTAGAGTAGTTAATCCCTGGACCAATGGTCACGGGTTTAAGTCCACCGTCACACAGTTCTTAAAATTTATTGTGAATATTGTTAAAAAAAAGAAATTGTTAGCCATGTTGCATCAAATTATACAAAATATTGTTGTTCATATGTATTCTAGCATTGAATATGTAAGTCCACATGAAATTCTCTATTTCACTTTATGGTGTTCCATCTTTGTAATTTTATTAGTTTTTTTTTCTCATTTTACAATTTATAGAGGTTCGTAGATTAGTTGTACAAGATAAGTCATCATTAATAAAACAATGTAAAACTATGCTATATAATTATAAAGTCGTATTATGAAATAAAAGATATATTGTGCCAAGTCATCTCGATGTTTTATAAATATAATTTGGCCCATCTTAAAAGGCTTTGTATGACAATGGTCTCCACAACCTCAACCTAAAAATTAGGATAATTGGCCTGTAAATTACTGAATTTTATCCAAATTCTCGAATTATAACTGTCAGTTGAGTTTTGGCGAATTAAATACTATACTTTTAATTTATTTCAATTTGCAATCAACTTAGGTTTCCGACGAGGTCGATGATGACATGGAGGCCGGAAATGCCACCGTGTCCATGTCGGACCTCTAACCAAAACGACGTCGTTTTGACTAATTAAAACACCGTCCAAATTAACAAAAACGACGCCGTTTAAGTTTCAAATCAATTAAACCCCAAATTCATTTCCCCCAATTCGAATCCTCTTCTCATTTCATCAGATATCCCCCAAATCATTTCCCCCAATTCATTCCCACAAAATCCAAGCTCCCGACGAACCCTAAACGCAGACCTGGTTTGAATCGGGCGACCAAGTTAACACAGGCAATGGCAAGCTCAAGTGAATCTCCGGCGACGTCTGATGAAGTGTACCCTTCAATGGTGAATCTGCCCCGCTATCTTCCACGCTGACCAGGTCCATTTTGCAAGCATGGGAGCAGTGTGGTACGGACGTCGCGCACACCTGATAACTCCGGTTGAAGATTCTACTGTTGCCGCGTTGGAGGGGTGAGTTCTACTCATTTTCTTCCTTTTTTTCTTAGAATAAATATGGTGTGAATTAATAAAAAAAAAATTAAATTACCCCAGAAAACTTGTGATATTTGAGACTGGATTGATGATCCACTAACACATCATTACCGAGGTTACATCAACGAGGTAACAAATGAGCGTATCCTCGCATAAGAGCAGCTCCGTCACGCCTTGCTGAGAGAGAAAGTAACTGCGAAGCAGGTGGAGCCACTAAGGAATGAGCGCATTGAAGCCAACAAGAAAATTGCAGAGATGCAACGCAATCTTGAAGATATGGATTGCACCATTGCAGATTTACAAGAGAAGATTCACAACCTAGAAGCCATTGGGGATGCTCATAAAAAGAATATTAGGGTTTTGAAGATTTTGTTTTTCTTCTCGTTGATCATCATTGCATGTCTGTTACAATCGAAGTAATTGTCTGTTGATTATCATTGTAGTTTGTAGCTTGTGTTATTTGTAGTTTGTAGTTTGTTGTAGTTTGTAGTTTGTTGTAGTAACTCTTAGCTGGTGTGTCTCCATGTACTAAGCATCTGTATTTGGCACTCAAATTCGAAGTAGTATGTTGCCTTATGTAATGATTTTATGAAGTAATGAATTTTTTATCCAAGCTTGTGGTGTGTAATGTCTTGTTTTCTCATCTAATGAATACTGTCTAATGAGATACTGTCTTATTTTCTCATCTACTAAGTATTTGTAGTTGTCTACTGAGTATTTGTACTTGTCTTATCTAATGATTTTTATTATCAAGACATGAGATAAAAGCCTGTACACAACTGAATATTGATGCAAACTAAAACAGTTCTTCATGAAGCTGAATACTTGTTGATCATCATAATAGACTTGGATTGTTGAAGTCTCAAATACACATACAAATACCAATGTTGGAAATTACATAAAAAAGACTTCAAGTTTGTAGCATCATCAAAAAAGACTATCAATCAGTTTATCATCATCCAAAATAACTTCAAGTTTGTAGCAAATTCCTAAGCTCAGTTAAAACAGAAAACACTCTATCTGCTATATATCTTCTCATCTTGGCATAATGGCCATCCACTGAACCTCTCACCATCTGCTGGCCTATTGTTCTTACTTTGTAGAGCCTGTTCTTAGGAACTCTAGTCCCAAACCTTTGGCAAATATCTGCAGCCCACTCTTGTATATCAACATGAAATGTTAACCTAAACCTGTTCAAATATCTTTTAGCAAACCACTTTGAGCTCAGAAGCTTGTTGCTCATGGTCATCATACATTGATGATCACCACCATATGACTTGAGCATGAATGCTCTAGTTGACTTCACAAAACTAACATTAATCTGCCAAGGGCATGGAGGGGTGCACTTAGCCATACACTTGTTTTTTGTCACAACTCTAAACCTATTAAATCTCTGATTTTCAATGGAGTAGCTAGTCAAGCTTCTCTACACTGAAAACCATCAGCAAAATACATCCCAAGCACAAGCTGTAAAGATTTATGATCAAATTTAGGATCATATACTACCTTCTTTGCTCTCATTCTCACATCACACTCCTCATCAGTTTCTTTAGTATCCCACTCTTTCTCATCATCTTCATACTCAGACGCATTTTCTTCATCAAACTCATTCTCAAATCCATCAGGCTCATTAATAACATCAAATAAGTTTACCACTTCTTCCAGTTTTCTCATAACTTTGACATGTTCCTCATCAGAAATATAATCAAGGTCAGCTAGACTAACATCTGATAACTCTGACACACTAGGCATGTAATCATTCATATCACTGATCTCACCCTCAGACCCAGCCTGACCCTGACCCTCACCCTGACCCTCACCCTCACCATCAGAATCACCATCCTATGCCCAATCTCCTGTCCATACATTATCATCATCATCACCACCCTGATCACCCTCACCCTCACCCTGACCCTCAACCTCACCCTCACCCTCATGAGCCAGTTTAGCTACATCCTGAATCGTCTTACCACCTTCTACATATACACTGATTGATTTATATTTACCAACATGAGACAGCAAATTCATAATTCCATTATCATCATATATCTGTTCATATGCATGAGTAGTAGGTATCTTAAACCACAACTTGTCCCAAATCAGAAACCCTAAGTCCTTAATATAGTCAACAAGGTCAAAAAATCCAAACCTATCACGATCTATTGCTGTCTTTACCACAAATTCACCACCTAAATACTGCAGTTTAAACTCTTTCATTCGAAGCTCACCGCCATAATGAATATTCAAAGAAAAATATTTACTGCAGAAAATAAATAAAAAGAAATCAAATTTCACGCAGAAAATAAAAAAAAAAAAAATTGAGCTTCAATACAAATCCTAACCTTAACTCTAACTGTATCGATATTGACTATACAATGCAAAGAAGAAAAAATAATTGAGAGTAAACCTACATTTTCCCCATTGCAGGAGCAGAAAAGGGCACCTCTAGACCACCACAACAAAGCCCTACTCGCCCACGAAGCAGAAAATGACACCTCTGGACCACCACAACTTCTAATACCAAGGCCGACAAGAATCGAACATTCGCAAAAAAAAAAAAAGGCCAAGAATCGATGAAGAAGATGAATTCAATAATAGGGGAATTTCTGCATTCGATGTGTGAAAAATCGCGAAGATAATACAATAATAGATTAGGGTTCTTTCTTTATTCTGAATAAAGGAAACGATGATGTTCCTCGAGCAGCTTAGTGAAACGACGTCGTCAAAGAACAATAAGCGCCACATAAGCGCCAGCGTGGGCACTCGTAGCCACGTGGGAAAAAATCCCCAAATCGACCTCGCCGTAACAGTAATTTGGTTGCAAATTGAAACAAATTAAAAGTACGGTATTTAATTCGCCAAAAGTCAACTAACGGTTGCAATTCGGGAATTTGGATAAAGTTCAGTAATTTACAGGCCAATTACCCTAAAAATTATGATCTTTATTGAGTCCATGCGAAATATAAATGTGATATTTTGACACTCTTCACGTGTAAGCGTAATCATCGAACTTCTAGGTATGGACCAAATAAGTAGTCCTCATTGAATCTGATACAATACAATACTCGGACCCTTTCCAAGTTTTATTTTTTTTTCTTAAAAACTTTAATGGAATAAGTTTTGGGAGTGTGCGGGATGGGTATATATATATATATATATATATATATATATATATATATATATATGGGATGGTTATAATAAAAAAAATTCTCCATGTGTTAACTAAAAATGAATACTCACCTTTGATCTAATATATTTGTGTGGTGGAGATTGTTCCAGAATTTTAGGTGAGATATTAAGTAAATATTTAATTATTAAAAATGAGGGCACTATAGTAAATATTGACCAATAAATAATACAACACGTCTGCTGTTTGCAAAATATGTGGCGACTGTTAGGGAAAATCAATGCAAAACTTATTTTAATTTACTCCAAAAAATAATTAAGTGGAATCAAATACTAATTTATTAATTTTCGTTCATGAAAAAAATTGTGATTGATTTTAAATATACATTTTCAATTTATATTTGGTTAAATTTATTATTTTTTAGTTAATTTATTAATGCATATTATATTTCCCCTGTAATAGTTTTTAGTGGTAAATGTTTTTTAACGAAATGTTAGTTGTTTTTTAATCACTCTGTTATTGTTTTTTAGTTAATTGATGAATGCATTATTATATTCTTCTTGTAATATTTTATTGTGGTATTTGTTTTTTACGAAATTTTAAATGTTTTTTAATATTTCTATTATTGTTTTCTAATCTTTTGATTATTGTTTTTTATTTAATTTATTAAAGCACGTTATATTTTTCTTATAATATTGGTATTTTTTTTTGTTTGGTATTTTGGTTTTTACGAAATGTTAAATGTTTCTTAATCTCTCTGTTATTGTTTTTTAGTTAATTTATTAACGCATACTATGTTTTCTTGTAATAGTTTATTTGTAGTTCTTGTTTTTTACGAAATTAATTGCTTTTTTCATCCTTTTGTTATTGTTTTTTAGTTAATTTATTATTGCATATTATATATTATAAATATATTAAATATCATTTAAAATGAGAACCTAACTAATAAATGTACTCGATCAAAGAAAATATGGGGATAGAAAACAATTATAAAAAACAAAAATAATAATTGGACAAGTGTAATTGAAATAAATAATTTAAAAAAAAAATCCTCCTAATTAGGGATAAAAACGAAAGAAAAAAAAAACAACAACACTCATGAAATCCCACGAAATTAGGAATGCGGTAAACTCTATATATAAGATAAAAATAGAAAGCTACCCCTTTTAATTATAAACAGTCGAAATACACTCTAAGAAAATCTCACTAATCTTAACAGTATATTTATCTTAATAAATGGCTAGGATTTATTTTTAGTTAACACATATGAATCTATTTCTATTTGATCTCCTCCCTATATATATATATATTTGGTAATGCCATTTGTTCATAAATGTTGTACTGGCCTAGTGGTAAATAACCCACTTTTTCTTCTTAATGTCGTGAGTTCGATTCTCATTCGTTACATTTCTAGTTTTGTTTATTTTGCCTTTTTTTCCCTTTGTCTAATTAGGCCATAATTCTCCGTCTCTTTCATATAATTTTTTTTAATTTGCCTTTTTTTTTCTTCGTCCAATTAGACCATACTTTTCCTTCTTTCCGTTATCGTCTAAATTCTCTACATATATATTGTAGTACTTATAAAAACAAAAATAATATCAATGTCATATAATCTGTCAAATATAATTACTATAACATTAATTCATAAATACTATATCGTTAAATATAAATAAATGTTTAAATTTTATAAGGGGCCCCTAAAACGGTCCTTCCAACAAAAATGTAAAGTTCCTTTTTCAACTCTTACAAATTTTAATTATATTTATTGTTCTAAATATGATTATCTTAATTTTTATTTGTTTATCATGTAGTTTGACTAAATTTTCTAAAATATAGAGTTTTATATATTTTTACTATAAATAAAGGATCTAATTTTTTTTAACTCGCACAGTGCCCATGTTACCCTAGCCCCGCCCCTGGACATAATATAAATATTTTCACGTAATTTTCATTTTTTTACTTGTTTGCTATGATTGTTCGTGCATGATGTATAATATTTTGGGCAGCTATTTTTCCTTCTTTTTCATTCCAATTTGAAAAATATTAACATTAGGGGATAAGTGTTGTAATATTTTATGGGTAATGATATTTGGTTACACTATGGCCAACCACACGAGTAAAAAAGGGAAAGTTGAATGTAAAATGGAAATAATTACATTTCCCCCTTAGGTTTATGCTTCCCAATTAGGATATATTTCCATTTTCAAAACCTATATTACTATTTTTAACTTGTGTGGCCGGCCACAGTGTGACCGAATATCATTACCCATGTTTTATTTGGCAAATTACGTGGAAAAATCATTAGGCCTTATCTCACCTAGAATTTTGCCAACATTTTCCTTTGCTCTAAGGTAAGTAGTAATGCCTTTATCTCGATTCTAGAATATAACGCTTGCCTTTATGAATACCATTTTACCTTATATTTTCTGTGATACGGCTGATGGAACAGGTGCGATCTAAGCATAAGGAGTGTCGCCAGTTGGAGGAGTGCATTGAGAAGCAGACTACTGAGCAAGAAAGGCAAGCTGCCGAGTCTCAAGATGAAGGAACAACTCGACATGCTAATGCAACAGTTCATAAGATCAGCTCCCCACCACCTTGAATGTAGTAGTTATTTTGAAAGGGAATAGCACGTACTTTTTTAAGTGTTCGTTAACATTAGAATTTCAGATTCAAAAGTTATTAATTTATGATATTTGAGTTACATTTGAATTTCACCTTTCATTGTATATTGCACTTTAGCTATTGTGTTGTATGAATAATAGGATTTGGAACACGAAAAACAAATTAAAGCTAAATATGTCTATTATGGAGGAACAAAACCCCGACGGATTAACGACAAATAAAACAGTAGTGATACATTTCAAAAACAACGACGGACTAACGACGGATTTTCGGCTCCAGCCTCTTCAAAATCGCTGATGGATACATTCCGTTGTTAATCCGCGATGGATTTTCCGTCGTGACTCCGTCGCCATTTTCTAAAATGACCGATGTGATGACCGATATCTATCGCCGACTGACGAAAATTTCGTCGTTGTTCTCCTTAGCGACCATGAAAACAATGACAGATATTTTCCGTTGCCAATTCATCAGGAAATCCGCACGCCGACCGATTTTCATAACACGCCGACGGATATTTCCGTCGTAGATTAGCAATTTTTTTGTAGTGGAGTGGTGGACCGTGTAATAATTATTTTTCCCACCTTAGGAAACATATAAAAAAAAGATCAAATGATAATATTTTCCTATTTTTCCTTATCTCTCATTTTCCAATAATAAACTAACAATCAAATTAGACACATCCTAAAAGATCTTGAAGGGGAATGAACTATCCAAAAGCTACGACCTTTACCAAATTTATGTATATAGGGACACAAATCGGGTACAAAATTTTATTCTCCCTCCAATCCAAACCTCAAAAAATATTACTATCTCTATTCTTAATAAATATTGTTGGAAAAATTCTAATTATATGGTTTTGATTGATTTCAAAATCCAATTGACCTCCACTAAGAAGATGATTGTCTGAGTCTATTTTGTTGAAATCTTATCTTGACAGATCTCGAATTGAGGGGAACTTGAAGACTCAGTCAAAGTCATGCGACATAAGACATAATTAAGTGATTGATCAAGTGACTTTTTCCGACTAACAAATTAGTTGATGGTGTGTACTCAGTAATTGTGCAGAAATGAAGAGTCAAAGTTAAGACATTGGCCTAATTCAAATTCAGTATAGTACAAGTCCACGAAGACGAATAAGAAGCATACAAAGTGCATTTCCACTTTTAGGGCAACAACAATGTTCATCCCAGGCGAAAGCAACTTGCCGCAGTTGCCCTAAATAGCTATAGAACAAGATTAATGGGATATGAAGCCAAATTCAAACGTTAGAGTCAAACGGTCCTCCAACGACTAATTTTTCTTAATTTGCTTATAAATAGAGGCATTCTTCAAGGAAGAAATAAGAAGAATACTTTACAAACATTACACACAAGCTCAAGCACTTCAAAGCAAGAAATCTCTATCTAGAAGAAAAAAAAACCCAGTTCTTCAGAGTTGTATATTTTATTTTCATTCTAGCCTAGAAATACCTTCTCTGTTCTAGCCTAAATTAGCTGAATCTCGAGACTTATTGTAAGTCGAGTTTCATAGTTGGAAACCCCCAAAACTCTTTGTTGTTGCTTAGGACTTGAGTTGTTCCTGTAATTCAGCTAACTAGGTCCCTCTGAACCCGTAATCATAGACAAAGTCTTATTGGAACCCATAATCCAATTATAGGTTGTTTGAAACCTGCAATTCAAGTGGTACGCTTTCACAGTGCGCTTAAACTGTGTGATTTGGATCCGACAGCTACTGGCTTCGTTGGGTGGACTCCCAACTAAGGACATAGGATTTTCACTCTAAACCTCGTTAAATTGCTTGTGTTCGTTTACTGTTTTATTTCTTTTACTAACAGCGAACTGACCATCATTAAGCATTCATATTTTAATTAAGCGTGCATAAAAGTTAGTTGACCTTGCTTGTGCAAAAAGAGTTTTCAAGAATTAATATACTCCATCCGTCGATGAAATGGTTGTCACTTTTGCTACTTAAGTTTGTCCACGAAATAGTTGCCACTTTTGTTACTCCACTCACATTTATTGTGGGACCCTTACTCTACTCACAACAATACACACTATAATTCACTCATACCTATCATTTTCTTAAAACCCGTGTCGTCCACAGGACGGAGGAAGTACCAGTTAACAAAATCCATTACATTCCGCATTGCACTCAAACACTCAGGCACCACACATCAATTGACCATCAGTCAAAGAAGTCAATTGAGTAGCTAGTTGAGTTGTCACATCCAACTGAGTTTCACAGTTGAGAGTTAAGTTAATAATTTTTGAAAAACTTATAACAAGTGTATTCCCCTAAACAACCCTCCCCCAATATACCTATAAAAAAGGGAAAGTAACTGTAAAAATGAAAATAATCACATTTCCCTTAGGTTTATTATTTTCATATTAGGATATATTTCTTTTTTCAAACTTTATATTACTCCCCCCGTCCCTAAAAGATAACCCTTTTTTTCGGCACGGAGATTAAGAATAAAGGTAGTGGGTGTATTTAGTGAAATATTTTATTAATAAAGAATGTCAAAATAGTGTGAATAAATAATAAAGAATATAAAAACAGTGTGAATACAATAATTATTTTCTGAAGTAAAAAGGGGTCATCTTTCGTGGGACGTCCCGAAAAGGAAAGAGGGTCATCTTTCGTGGGATGGAGGGAGTACCTTTTTTTAGCTTGTGTGGCTGGCCACATTGTATCCAAATAACACTACATATCCAAAAAGAGTAATGATATTCGGACACACTGTGGCCAGCCACACGCGTAAAAAAAGGAAAGTTGACTGTAAAAATGGAAATAATCACATTTCCCCCTAGGGTTTATGCTTTCCAATTAGGGTATATTTCCATTTTCAAACCTATAATGTTACCATTTTTACCACGTGTGGCTACCCACAATGTGTCCGAATATCATTACCCTTTAGAATTTTATATAAAAATGACAATATTATTCTCATTTGTTTGTGATATTAAAAATAAATTCTTTAATCTTTTTTTGGCTTTTCAGGCAATAATTAGATGTACAAAGGAGATAAATTCATCTACTACTATTTCCATTTTACTCTTTCTTAATGGATAATGATATTCAGACACACTGTGGCCAGCTACACGCGCTAAAATTGGTAATATAGATTTTGAAAATAGAAATATACCTTAATTGAAAAGCATAAACCTCAGGAGGGAAATGTAATTATTTCTATTTTTCCATTTGCTACAAAATATGCTGTTGTTATCTTTGTAAATTATATATATGAATTGCAGAAATTCATAAAGATAATGAAATTTTTTAAATTTGCTAAGTTATTTTTTTTTAAGACGAGATTTGGACCACCTTACACTTGCCGGCGGTTTCCATTAAATCAATAGTTGAGAATGCAAACTTATTAAAAGAAAAATTAAATGAAATTGAACGCTGTGATGTTGTTTGTGATAAGCGAGTAAGTGATTTACATAATTAGTCGAAATAAATGAAATGACGCATAATATAATAGAGGGGAGATAACAAAATATATAGTCCTTCACTACTATTTTTAAATTTCCTTAAGGAATTACACAAGGTATATACCACCGTCTATGAAAATTGTAGCTAATTTTCTATTCGTTTCTTTCACGAAGATTGTAGCTAGTGTTTTTCCCCTTACTTTAGGATATGACTTATTCACTATCTTACTTTTTATTTATTTCTCTACTCACAACGGTTTGTTCTTTTCTCCACTCATTTAATATCTACCATATTTTTATTAACTCGTGCCACAAAAAATTCCTTACAATTTTTATGAACGGAGAAAATACTCTCTCCGTCCACGAAATGGTTGTCACATTGTGGACGACACGGGTTTTAAGAAAATGATAGATAGTAGTGAATTATAGTGAGTATTATTGTGAGTGGAGTAAGGGTCTCACAATAAATGTGAGTGGAGTAGCAAAAGTGGCAATCATTTCGTGGACAAACTTAAGTAGCAAAAGTAGCAACCATTTCGTGGACGGAGGGAGTATATATTATCAAATAAATCATTACATCCATTTTTTTTCTTTTTTTTTATGTCGTAGAAACTCGTAGCCGCTACTTTCGATGCGCACTAGGTAAACCTCCGTCCTTTGTGCAGTAGCCTGCAAACCACACAAAATAGGTAAACCACACTTTTTAAATATAAGTGTAACAAACTCGACCTATAAAAACGTGTCATGAGATTCGAACTTGAGACCTTTCAGTCTGAGAAACATTACATCCATTATCTTTGTTATATATAGTTACTTTAGGGAGTATTACATAATTACGTTATATATATTGCAAATGTCATTTACATATTTTTTTCCGGAAACAACATGCGACATACCAACAAACTTTAATGAGACATTTGTAACTTTTATCGAAACTTGAAGATCTGATATTCAATTTATGAGACCGATCCTTGCAATATTAAACTACAATAAAAACTAAAGAAATATGTGACTTATCATTCGAGAAACTATAAAATTGTCTAGTGAACACAATACACCAATGACTTAATGATTATATATGGATGGGCTTGGCTTCCGTACAAGAAATCTCTATTTCACCATATCAAATGCATTAGTAAACGAGGAAGAAGTGCGAGGGCCATGGACGATTTTGTGGTGGAAAGTCGTTCCATTGAAGGTCTCGGCCTTTGTTTGGAAAGCATTGCAAGGTAGATTACCAACGAAAGACAATTTGATCAAAACAGGAATCTTAGAGGTGGGCGAAAATGGGGGTTGTGTCATGTGCTAATGCCAACTTGAATCAACTGCTCATTTATTCTCTTCTTGTTGTGAAGCTCTCCTTGTCTGGACAAAGGTATGTGATTGACTTGATCATCAATTAATTTATGCAATGAATTTAAAAGATCACTTTGAAAAAGAAAATTTTTGGCCTCATTTGGCAATGTACGTTGTGGAAGATTAGGAAGGCGAGAAACAAGAAAATATTCAAAGAGATAGCATCGGACACCGGAAAATTCTTGGAGAGCATAAAGTTTTGCTCTTGGAAATGGTTGAAGTATCATTATCATTCTTCCTTTTGTGTTTCTCTTCACGATTGGAGTTTACATCCTATTGATTATATTCTTGCGAGAAACTTTAGTTATTGTTTTCATTTTCTGTTATCTTGATGTACTTCTAATCCAGTTCTGTACATGTTTCGTTTATGAGTACCTCTAGTATTCATAACGAGAATTTCATTTTCACTTTTTTTAAAAAAAATATGGAGTCAATGGATGAAAACTAATAAATTCAAGACCAACTTTTTTTTTATATTTTTTTAACGTCAAGACAACTTTGTTACCGATCAATAAAAACATATTATAGTGCAAGCTAATTAATTCTGATTCAAGACACCATAATAAGATTTCACAAACATATAGTAATAAAAACGAAAAGTTCTCCTATGGTAAATGCATTGCATCTGTAAAATAAATCAATTCAAGTTACGATGATGAGTCCTTTAAAGTAAATTCACGATAATAAGTATTGAAAATCATTTGGCAGTTTTTAAAGCTCCGCTGGAACTTTTCATTGTGGAACACATATATGGTCAGCATATATGACAGAAATTAAGATTTTTTTTTTTTTTTTTTTCCATAGCAACGTGCCGCTATTATCGTTGATGTGCAATGTATTCTTTTATACAACATGCTCGCTCGTACCCCTATAATTATGATAAGTATGTGAATAGAGATGAGTTCCACATTATAAGAATAATAAATAAAATAGTATTTTTTAAAATGGACTATACATAAGTTTGAGGGACAGACAAAAAAAGAAAATTATGCATAATTTTGAGGGTAAGAGGGAGTATAAACATTTCTAAATATCAAATGACTGATGTATAAATATTATAGTAGGTGCAAATGTGACCATACAAAAACCATATTTTGGTTATTTAGGTAAAATAAGTCAATAAAATCATCAAAAGCTTAGATTTTCAAAATATCCACAAGTCCGAAACACTTACGAATTTGTAAAATTTTACATTTTTGCTATTTGGAGGATTTTCTATTATCACAAAAAATACAAGGACTACATTTACTTTTACCTTTTTTTTTTAATACTAGCATTTACTTACCTCTTCATTTAACTCTGCCGCATATAATTTATAGTAGTATTATGGAGTACATTTTTTACACAAAAACTCATCTAAAAGAAAACGACAATTTTTCAGTCTAAATTTGTACAATCAAGATTGATCCAAGTCTCCCCACCTGGCCCCTAAATAAATAATTGCGTGCAAGTAGGTTTGACCCCATTAAATCACCAAATAAATGCCATATTAATTTCCCAAACTATTAATTTATCAAGAAAATAATTGATGGCCACTAATAACAATTCGCCTTCGCACAGCCACACATTGGGGAAAATATTTTTTTTTCTCCTTCCCCACGCATGCCGCGCTGTCTCGACTACGTTCTAGCATTTGATACGCAAATTCTGACCCTTATCCCCCAGTTTGATTTTCCTCCAATCACTATTTTTTCTCTTCCTTCAAAGATTCTTCCTCTTGTACTCATCACTCACCTCTAGTTCTTTGTATCTTCCCTTTTCTTTTCCTTTTCCTTTTCATTCAAGAAAACACATTTCACTCACATGACAACACCTCTTGTTTGTCCTAATTCTTGATTTGAACCAACCTTTTCACCAGATTTTTTGTTGGATAAGAGCCGTTTTGAGCTTTGACAAGAACCTTTCATTTTTTCTGGTCTGCCTGCGCTCTCTCTCTCTCTCTCTCTCTCTCTCTCTCTCTCTCTCTCTCTCTTCACATCTTTTCTGTGTGCTTTTTTCTTGGATTTTTGAAAACAGAAATAACATTTGTGGCTTTTCAGCATATGGGATTTTCTCTGAGGATCATATTGTGAAAAGGGTTGCTGTAAAAATTTGATCTTTTTAGTGGAGAAGTGATGAAGATTCAGTGTGATGTGTGTGAGAAGGCGCCGGCGACGGTGATCTGCTGCGCCGATGAGGCGGCGCTGTGTGCCAAATGCGACGTCGAAGTTCATGCGGCGAACAAGCTTGCTAGCAAGCACCAGAGGCTTCTTCTTCAGTGCCTCTCCAACAAGCTCCCTCGTTGTGATATTTGTCAAGTATGCAAATCTTTAATTATTACCTTAATTCTTTGTATTAATTTAAGTCGTTTAGTTTTGGTTAAATAGTTGTTCGATTTGTAAGATTGATTGTGTGTTGTTGCTTGTGTTAAGATTCTACTTTGATTTGTTTAATGATGTAGGAGAAGGTGAGGAGTTAAACTCATGTCTATATTTTGATTGCCTAAAAAATCTTGTGTTTAAAATAAAAAAAGTTCTATATGCAAGATCTGAATTTATTAATTAGTTTTGTTAGACTGGATGTTAAGATTCAATTGTTTAATGATGTGAGAGAGGTAGATGTGCAAGAATTGGACTGTTTCTTTTGGATCTGTATATATGATTGGTTCTGTTTATCTTTGATAATAATACTACAAAAATAAAGATGAAATGGAGATATTGGAGGGAGATCTCTATTGAGTATTCATCTTAAAAATAAATCTTTAAATCGAATCAAAGTTTTTTAGAATAATATGGCTTCATAATTGGAGATAAATTTGATTTTCCAATAGTGAAACATCAACTACTTAAATTTGGATATACAAAATCTAATTCTCTGGTATTTCTCACCTCTTTGAATTAGCAAAAAGTTTTTCCCTCAAGGTCATGTAGTAATATTTCTGTGAAATTAATCCAAACCTTATTTAAAGTTTGGATTTGAGGAGGAATTGCTTATTGTTGTACTGAAAAATTAAATCTCAACTTCTTAACATGGATTGGTTTTTCTTTTTTTGGCTGCATATCTTCAATGTTTCAAGTGTATTCAATTGTTCTTGTTTCTGTCTGATCTTTGCAAAAGATGGCCTTCCCGTATTAACTCCACGTCTGCTTGATCCCGTGCAGGACAAGCCGGCCTTCATATTCTGTGTTGAGGACAGAGCACTCTTCTGCAAGGACTGTGATGAGCCGATTCACTCAGCCAACAGCCGTGCTGCAAACCACCAACGCTTTTTAGCAACTGGCATCAGAGTGGCTCTGGCCAACTCTTGCAATGAGGATAATGTCAAGAATAGTGATTTGGATCCAAAGCCCCCAAAATCAATCTCACAACAGATTGTTCCAAAATCTAGCCCCATCAATGCTTCTCATTCTGGAATCACATCTTCATCGTGGGGTGTCGATGATCTGCTCCAGTTCTCTGACTACTCATCACCAGACAAAGTAAGATTGTGCACTCTTCAAACAAGTCACACTTAACTTAATAAGAAATTCAACACAAAATCTTCAAAAAAAAAAAAGGAAGTGATACAAGAAATTATACTAATTCATTCATGTATGAAGTTTAAATCACTGATACGAGTTCAATGTTGGTCTTGAGCAGAAGGAGCAGCTGTTCAATGAGCTCGATTGGCTGACGGACATGAGCCTCTTCGGGGAGCAAGAATGTCCGGAGGCACTATCAGCAGCAGAAGTGCCTCAGCTTCCGACGTCTCAGCCTAGTAACATGATCTCATACAGACAACAGAAATCATACAGTCCTTACAAGAAACCAAGAATGGAAGTTCTGGATGATGATGATGAGTTCTTCACAGTTCCTGATCTTGGTTGAGATCTTGATGATCATATAATATGTCTTTACACGAGCAAAACTAGATCATATGTAATTGGTTGGGACATATTTGTAGCATGTAAATGAGATTTCTTGCATGCATGTAGTAGCTGGCTGAATGATGTTTTTTTTTATCCCCCCTTTTCGCATTTTATTTATTATTATTACTTCAAATCTTGGTAGGAAAACCTCTCAAAATTCTAAGTAATTTAAAATATTTTCATATACAATATTAACTTGTAAAATTTAAAAAATGGTAATTTAAATTTTAGATTAAATTATTTTGTAAATTATGTAAATAATTATTAAATTTTAGATTGAATTATTTTTGTACACTACTATTAAGCTACAAATTATTTAATTTCAAATTTCATAAATTAGGGCTCTAACTTCTCATATATGGAGTATAATACTCTTCCAATAACGTTCAGTTTTGGTTATTTAGTACTCTTTACCTCTAAAACTGTAACCGAACCAAATGCTAAAATTTTATGATAGTCATATTAAAGGGGGTGTATTCAATCAAGATTCTGTGGGAGTTTTAAAGAGTTTGGAAAGTCTATGAAATTTTGAAGTTTATTGACTCCGCATGGAGTCTTGAGGAATTTCTTATTGATTTCGCGTGGGATTTTCACAACTCTGTTGGAGTTGAAGTCAATGGGGTCCAGCGCCGGCTAGACCCCAGCGGTCGCTGAATGTAAAGCCAGCGCTGGCTGGCTCTCCGCCGTTGCTGGACGTAGACGGATACTATAGCACTTATGCAACCATCATATCTGAGACCGTAATATTAAACTCCAAGCAGACACATTGTATTTATTAATTTGATTTACAGTTGGTCATGAATCCAATACAATACAATCACTTGTCTGAAGCATGAAGATCTAACATATAGTACTAAGGTAATAGAAAGATATTATTTGAGAAAACAACAAAACAAAATTTGCACCGTAACTGAAGGCTGAGAAATACATACACCAAGGATATATGCTGCAGAAAATCTACATTACACAGTAAATTAATGATGAGGGAATTCATTCAGCAATTGGAAGAAGCATAAAAGGAATAAAAGAAACCAACTTTATACACGATAGGAATCCTAATGAACGTCAAGGTGGTGGCCTTATTTAAGATCTTTACTAGATATGCAGGAAGCAGCACAACAGAAATAGGATACATAGACGAATGCGTTTACACCAACCTCAAATTCCAACCGCGGCTGGGTTTCAGCCTGGGGCCGAAAAGAGGCCAGCGGATTCTGGGGAGGCGTCGACGTTGGATATTCATGGAATCTCAAATTCTCGTGGTCAGAGGGTCGGAATTCATTCAGTACAAAAAATGAAAGAAATCACGTCAAAATCTATCAGATTCAACAACAATAAAAAGTCAGTGAAGTTTTGAATACCACAATTTTTTTTTGAAGTTTAAAAAGTTGTGATTGAATACCTCCAGATTGTTAAGGAGTTTAAAAAGTTTGGATTGAATACACCCAAACTTTCAAACTCCTAAAAAATCCAACAGAGTCTTGATTGAATACACCCCTAAATTTTGAAAGAATAATCATAACCTAAATTGAATAGTACCAAAAAAATTACAGAATTATTTTGACGAAAAGTTAAATTGTTATAATAAAAAAAACTAGAACTAAATCGAATTAAAAAAAGAAGTTAAGATCTTAATTTGGAACTCAGACAAAATTACAGTTGTGTATTTTTGTAACTCACTTTATATTATCTCAAGACTTCTGCTTTATTATGTTGCGCTTTTTGAGCTGCAGTTGAACTTTGGTGGGTTTTTGTTCGGAAAATTGGAAATGAACGCAGCAGAATTAGATGAATTGTTGAGGGTTTTTGATAAATCTCTTTTTCAAATTAAATGGAGACTTAAGCCTTCTTCAAAATCTCGGCTTCAAACTGGTAATTTCCTTGTTTTTTTCAATCTCCACCTTTTTTTCTTTAAAGTTTATCGCTTTTTGAAGTTCGTTGCTTTCTGTATATGCCCAACAAATGATCAATTGATGGTTTACTTGTTTTGTTGTTTATTTATTAGTTAGTTTGGGGGGATTCAAGGCTGGGTTTCGTTATTCTTGGTTCTTAGCTGCTTTATTTGGGAATTGGAGCAATTTTATGGGATTGATTGAAACTTATACCAAACCTAACAGGTAGAGAGGAGTTCCTTTTTGTAAAATTTATTTGTAATTTTTGTTTGAGGCATGCTGACCTGCAAAGTTGTTTTACATAGATTGAATTATGCTTTCTGAGTAATTTTATGTGGGGATTGAAGCAATTTTATGGAATGGAGTCGAATGTTTGTCAAAAAAAAAAAAATGCAGATATTTTGGCTCTGTGTTCAAGAATGAGACCTTGCATCATGGTAGATTATGGTGGCAAGATGCCTGAGTTGGGGAATAATCTTTGTGCATTTCTTGAACATTGCAAAAAGGTAATAAGCCTCCCATCGGCTCGACGTAGCAGGAAATGCAATGATGTATTTTTCACATATTATTACTGCAGTTGGCTCTTCTACATATTTTCTTGATTATATGGTCGGTTACATTATACTGTACTTTTGGCGTGCAGCATGCATGTACTGTCGACAGTAGTATGATAAAGCAATTTCCATATTCAGAATTCTGAAATTACCAGGGCACTATTAACATGTATGCTTAGCATTGTTGGCATCCATCAAAGATATGATGAATGTTTCAATTGATTACCCATTAAGGTCTTAGACAAGAAGTTCTATGGCTGATGTCGAGTACTACCAAAAGGGTTCTAATGCAATATAACAGAGATACTCAAATGACTGGAAAAATAAAATCCCTCTTGCTTCATTTATTTCCCAGGGCTTCGTTTGACCTATTCATTTCATTTTCATGGCTCACTCGGAATGCTTATCTTTAAGATCTTTCAGTCATTGATATTGCTAACTAATGCTCTATGTCACGGTTGTCACCTCTTCTGAACTCTCAGGAGGCCTCGATTTTTAAGCTTTTGCACGTCTTGGTAGTAGATGACATGGTGTATCTTGTTGAGGCCGGAGCACTTGCGGATTTTGTGAAATCAAGTTTTGAAACTGCGTTGCTCTTTGTGGATATTGAATCTGATCCTCCGAAGGTATAATAATCTTCCGACGAATGGCCTTTTTTTTATTTTTCTTTTTCTTCTCTCTTCTCTTTTGCGGCTATGACATAATACCCTGATGGTGTCTCCAGATGATGACACGGGCAGAGGAAAGCCCTGCAATGACGCAGCTTCTGTCAGCTCAGAAGATGTTCTCGTCAGTTTTTCATGTGGATGGAGTAAGAAATGATCTCTTGCGAAGACATGAAACTTGTGATGTTGGTTCATCTCTTGATGGAAATGCTGCTTCTGAATCTCCTGTGATGGTTGATCTAAGTTATTGCCTTCAGGAAAGTGACGTAACAATTCCAACGCTTAATGGGTAACTCTTACTTTTAATTTATACTAATTTACATTTATGTGGTAATTATATGGTAATGCTGCATCTTTGAGTTTATCAGTGATAATGTTATTAGAAATTGAATTTTAGAGTTTATACTGTACTAATGCGGCTCTAATTGGAAGACCTAAATTGTTTACTTTATCAGATGCATTGTCGTGTTAATACTGTTAACCTTTTTCTGTCACACAATTTCATGACGTTTATTTATGTTTTACTTTTATATATTGTAAGGGCACCTGAATACATCTTTATTTGAGAAAGTTAACTTTTTCTCACTATTATATAGTGATCGTTTAAGTTCTAGTTATTAACTGCCAGTCTCTAGAAAGAATCTTTGCATATATATGTATATATCACTTGATGATTTTGAGAATTACGTCTGTGCAGTTATCATAAAGTAAAGTGTTTTAGTAAAGGTGTGGTATTACCGTCTTTCTAATGATTTGTGGAATCATAATTTGCATACATTGTTAATTTTTATTTTCCTATCTTCCCATCATTTTCATGGAAATCATAATGTTTCTGCAGATGGCTGCTCGGTTACCCTGTGATTTATTTGTTTGGAAAGGACCACATCGAGCGTGCTGTATATAATCTGTCGTCCAAATCTCTTCACATCTATCAGATATTTGTCACCAGGTATCATGGTTCGTGTGTCATCTAATGATTCATGCCATTTGGCTAACATAATAGTTTGAGAAACGAAGCACAATAGCTAATTCTATTTTTGTGAAGGCATTTTTTTTTTTTCCAAAATAAAATCCTGCTTTTTTGGCACTAACTTTGTATTATCTGTGAAGGTTGGAAAATATATTTAGAGTCAATGTTATGTTGCTTCCAATGCCAATCATCTGCTTGTAAATACACCATGTTTACTATATTATTGATGATATGCATCTCTTGTGGAAATTTATGGCATAGGTGTGATTCAAGCAAAGGACAAAGGAAGGAAGAACTGATGAGGTGGGCATTTTAGTTTGCTAATCAATATTTTTTTAATTTTGCTCATTGCATCAAGTGCTGAAGGATCATTTTATTATCATCCCTTTATTAGAATTTAGGAGCAGCTTAAATCAGTTGAAGGATTATCAGTAATACACTGTCTTAAACTCTTTTCCGCCTTCTATTCTAGTAGTTCTTTCGCTTTGGATTCTATTCACCCTCGACTTAATCTGGGGTAAAGACGGTCACTGCCTTCATAATTCTAAAAGATGCTGTAATTTACTCATTTCTGTGGTCAAATAATGATCATATTGTTTGTCTCATGCAATTGCAATCTCAGAAATCAAGGAAAGAGAGTCGTAGATAAAAGTGCTGTATTGAGATCAAATTAGGTAATTTGAGGATTGTAGCATTACAGAGGGAGAGGGAGGGAAAGGGAAAGGGAAAGGGAGTAGCATTTCTTTCTGGGCGGGCACATCTGATTCATAACGACCTTAAACAGGAGTTTCGTTTAAAGTTCAATAATCACTCGTACAATTTAACAATTTTCCTATTACAGTTTTACAGTGCCTTATGACTTGAGCTTGGATGGAAGCAACGAACCATGGGCAAAGGCGTTTTTGGCTGACATGAAGGAAAGGTGGGAGAGCTGCAAGCACATCTGGGGATCATTGCATATGGAGGTTAGTGGTTGTAATCCACAAGCGATTGCTTTATGACAACATCTCACATATTACGTAAGTATTTTATAGGGAAGATAGGAACTTTCAACTGCAAGAATTTCAAGTATTGATTTACTAGTGCAATCAATCTAGAATTTTGAAATTGCCAATTGCATCTACCATGTTTAGCTACTTTTTTCATTATAATCTTAGCCACTTATGTCACGATCGGAAAAAACCGGTCTCGTTGAGACACAGAAAACAGAATCATGAAACCGATGGGCTTTTGCTCCCTGCCTACTAGGAAGATAACGCATACTTTATAATTCTCTTCTTGTTCTTGCTTTATTGCTATGTGCAAAGAGATAATCTGCTTGATTCTCTTCTTGTTCTTGCTTTATCAAAAATCCTTAATTACTTGACTTAGCTTCTGTGGTGCAGTCTGGTTGTGACATGCTTCATCCCTTATCTATATAGGTATCCTGGATTAAAATATTCTGGTATATCAAGATAACATAGAGATATTTCTGAAGATGCTGAATTGATAACATGTGAATAAAGTTTCTTAATTATTAGAATGCAACTTGAATTTTTTTATAATTAAAAAAAGTCTTCTATAATAATGGTAGTCACATTCTTTTTTTCTTCGAACAGAGGTAGTCACATTCTTTACGTATTCTTCTCTTTCCCTAGCTTTATACTAGTACTTCTTTGTGGTATCATAATTGTTGACTTTGGAAAAATTAGAAAATATAAAATGCTGACTTCAAATAACTTCTTAGGAGGTAGTGACACAGTAATTAAGTAAAAGTTTGTTGTGAATGGAAGTAAATGTATTTTATTGTTTGGGTGTGATAAAAATAGGTAAGAAGTTATATGGGGACGAGAGGTAGTACTACTTTTTATTTATAAACTACTCACAATTTAGGGAATGCCTCAGCATCCATTACAATTTGAAATCCGTGAAATCTAAACTCAAGAAAAAGATAAAATGCAAAAGAAAAAATTGTTCATGGTAAATCCTCCATGTGGGGACTCTAAATAAACAGAAAAACAATTAGCCTGCCTATTTTCCTCCTTTGAGAACTTCATTCACCTCAGCTGGGGTGGGAAGTGCTGGGATCGCACCCTTCTTGGTTGTAGTTATGGCGCCGCATGCATTTGCATACTTCAACACTTCCTTCAATTTTGCTTCATCCTGCACGTGATTCATGAGATAATTAGGAACGACAGTAGATGACATCACATGCATTAGATGAAAAGATAAAACCGGGTCTGTTTGAAGATATATACATCTTTCACGAAAATAATTAGCGATGAAAAAAGGTCATGTCGAACTATAGACGAGAGACGGGGTCCTACCTGAATGATGGAATGGTCATCGACGATCTTGGAAAGGAGGGCTCCGACGAAAGAGTCACCTGCTCCGGTGGTGTCGACGGCCTTGACCTTGAAACCTTCTACAGTTCCTTTGAAGCCCTAAATTCCAACCAAAAGTTAAGGTTTAGTGATGGGCAGTGAAACAATGATCAATGCAACAATATTTCTATTAGTCTCCAAATAGATCGTCGTTGAAATCAAGAATTGGGGGCAAAAAGCCACATGATTCACACCTTCCAAGATATGAGAGGAACGAGAAGAACTACTATTTTATTTAGTAAATTTCTTCAATTAATATTGTTCAGAAAAAGAAAGGGTTGAATAGTCATCCTCTCTTCAGAAACAAGGTGCGGTGTGGAGTAGGACCAGCCTCCTTTTACCATTGACTACTTGAATATGTTTACTTTATTTTTCACTAAATCAAAAACATGATTTGTTGCATCAGCAAATTAAATTCATTCCTATAGGCGTTTTCTCAAATCTTTTAACGAAAACATATTATATTCCACCTCTTCCTTCCTATCCGTTTCCATTCGTCAAAATACAGTCATAAATGTGTGCATACTACTAAGAAATTGGGTAAATTTGCACTTTATATTCTTAATTATTGCATAAAACTTAGCACTAAAGTATTTATATTAAGAATAGAGGCAATATAGATAAATCTGACATTATTCTTTTAGGAACTATTGTTATTGAATAATACACACTAATTATGTAGTAATGTTTCACTATTTATTACTTAGGTAAAATAGAAAGTTTTGGATCATTTTTCTCAAAAGTTGCATCATTTTTTTCAAAATTTATGAAATATGACACTTATTAAAAAACAAATCAAATTTCATAATAGGACACTCAATAAAAAAGTGAGGGAGTATACTATCTCTGGACACACACGCACAGATAAATTTGGAGGCCTCATTATGACTATTAATTCAACTTTTAACCACACCTAGTCACCTACCAACGACATTATGGAGGAGAAGGGTAGGTGAGATAATACCTTGGTATAGTATTTGCAGCCCTTCTCTCCAAGTGTGACCAAAAGTAGCTTCAAGTTGGGGTGCCACAATGACATTGCAGATTCATCATCAATCTTGTTGCTTCCGGTGAGAAATTCCAGCTCGTTATCGCTGACCTTGATCAAATCCGCCTTGTTCCAAATGCTCAAGATCTGCTCCTTAGCATATTCAGGCGACGGCCACAATGGCAATCGGAGGTTGGGATCGTATGAGAGCAACGCTCCAGCTTTCTTGGCCTCTTCCATGGCCTTCATATGTGCTGATCTGCATGGCTCCACAATCAAACTAATGGATCCGTAGTGGAAAATCTTGCCCTATACAACACATTAATCCTATCAATACGTTTCTTATGAATTGATACAAATAATAAACCTAAAATAAATTAGAAATAGATATTGAGTTATTAGATCTAGAATTTGTATATTAAGAAATTGTATTACTCCATCTGTCCACAAAATGATTGTCACTTTTGCCACTCGCACTTATTGTGAGATTCTTACTCCACTCACAACAATACTCACTATTATCCACTATTACTGACCAATTATCGTCCATAATGTGGCAACCATTTCGTGAACGGAGAGAGTACATAAAAAAACTAAAGAATTTGTGTGAGGATAAGAATAGAGTATAATGCCGGAAAATGACACTTATTTGGGTAAGACTTTTATTTCAAAACACAACACTTATTCAAGGGAGGCGGGAGTACAATGAATTGGCACCAATGATACGGTGGAAGTAATTACAATCAATTAGCCAGTACAACAATTAATAATTTCGAAATGGAGGATTAGGCGGCCTAATTGGTGGAATATTACAGCCCTACATTTACTAACTTTCTTCGAAGGGGAAATAAAATTAAAAGTCGATTGCCCTTTTCTATGATGTACCACACAAAAAGACAAAGAGTTGAGCAATATTTAAACGCCACATATAGATTCCAGAAAATTTCAGAATCCAAGAATGGAGCCCATCTGATAAACACTGCTAGCAGTGACTGCCATACTAGAATATGTTTGAACTCCGTGCTTATCTATGTCATTCACACAAATATTTGTATGTGTGTGACAAATAAATTTGAACCAAACAGATGGAAACCAAATACTACTACTTCCTTAATTTCTTGGTACAATTTGTGTGCGTGGAAAAGAGCCCACATAATCATACAACTCTAGGACATCTTGTTACGTGTATCCATCACCAGAATCCAGATACAATTTGGATAATCAGAAGACTAAGCTAATTTTATTTTCGAATTTTGTCGTTTTTTATTTTGGTATTCACGATAAATTGGATATGTCTAGAAAAATTTAATGGCACAGAAAATTGAAAAGATCTCGATTGCAGAAACATATTGTGGGTCCAAATCCTTGCTGGAGACGATATGGATAATTAATTAATCCCACCATACATAAACACAATTAATTAATATTTTAGATCCTAAAAAGCAATCGGTCAAAATTATACACCCCCGAAGGAAAATGTGATGCGCGTGAGATTCACTTACAATCCAAAATCGATGGCAGAAAACAAACAAAAATTGCTCAAGAATAAGATCTAATATAATCGCAACAAACACGAATTCAGATTCAGCCAAAACTTTAGGAGAAATAATTCATAAATACTCGTTTATGTACTCATCAATGCACACACACAAGCGTTTGCAGATACCAAAATATTTAGCATCCAAAATAATGTTACGGATAATATCGATCGAATATATACAGAAAATAAATAAATAAATAAATAAATACTCACAGATTTAATAAGATTGAGATTCAACTCCTCCGGCTTGAGGAGCATGTCAGCGCTGGGATTCCTGTAAAACATGAACTCACGCTCGCCGTCGGCGCGTAGGGTCACGAACGCCAGGGCGGTGCGGGCGCCTTTGTCGAAAGTGATGCCCTCGGCGGAGACCTTGTTCTCCTTCAGGATTCCGGCGAGCATGTGGCCGAACTCGTCGTCTCCGAGCTTGCCGACGAACGCCGACTTTCCGCCGAGCCTGGTGATGGCGATCGCCACGTTGGCGGGGGCGCCGCCGGGAGCCTTTAGAAATCCCGGCGCCTCCGCCAGCGACACGCCGGAGACGGTCGGGACGAAATCGATCAGCATCTCGCCGAAGCTCACGATCATACCTTGGCCAGCCATTGCTATATCAATATCAATATAGTAATTATACGGAAGAGAGAGAGAAAGACAACGCAACTGCGTGTATTTGTGTGTACTTTCTTCGACAGAGAATGAGATGAGAGAAGATGAGGAGAGAGAGGTGTTTATATAGAGTGGGGAGCGGTACTAAAGTGGGAAAATGGGTTTTTTTAGTGTAGTAATTGTGATTTGGATAAAATATTATTATCTATTTATTAATGGATTTATTTAATTTTTTGGTTGTTAATTGATTCGGTGGCGAAAATGATGGATAATCCACTAAATCTTAAATAAATGGAATGTAATTTTGTAGCATGAATTTTTAACTGGCTTGTGTTGCACGTAAAGGGTGGGCACTCAACAACAACTATTTTATCAATTTTATTTATTATTTTTACCCATAAGAGACATGGATTCATTATTTAAATCGGATCTAAAGTTATTTTAAAAAAAAATCGGATCTAGAGTAATACACATTAATGATAAGGTGAGTATTTTAAACGAATTAAATTCAGATTTTTATTTATTTGTATCTGACAAAATCTTAACGAATTTTAATAGAATTGGATAGTTTGGATTGGAAAATCCACTAGTGTCTTTTATTCATAACAACAAAATCCTTTCATACAAATGAAAAAAGTTTATCAAATATACGTTTAATGATACGGATAAAAGAGCATAAAATTACGAATCTAGCAGTACATCTTTTGTATGTTAGCATTTTTTATGGATATTATTCTTGCCCAGTTAACTTTTTTAAAATAGGAAGCAAATTACATTAGAACGGACTTGAATGTCAAACTAAATGCAAACTTTAAATGATTACAAAATAAGTATTGTTGGAGCTTTTTTTTTTTTTTTTTTTAGTACGAAAGATAAGTATTAATGCATTGATTTGAGGTATCTATGAAATTGTGAATGCATATTGATTTTAATTAATGCATTACTAAGAATACGGGAAAAACTAATAAAAGAAATGGAGAGGCACTTTTGTGCGACAACGCCTAGAGTTTGACTTTCTGTTTAACTTTTTATTTTATTTTATATCCTCTAATTGAAATTAATAAACTTTAAAAATATTAATAATTTAATTTGGAAATTAACAAATGTAAAAAAATAATAAAATAAAATAAAATTTAACAAAATTTAACAAAAAGGTGTGAATGCGTTTAATGGGGCGGGGCGTGTGTGATATACCTGTCCTATGCGCACCGTGTTCGGTTCGCATCAGTTTATCAACGAAAATGTAATCACGCTTGAAAAATATGTTGTATAAAATAGCACTACCCTTTGGATTATGTTGTATAGAATGAGTAGGTTAAATAATATTCTTTCTATAATTTATGGGATTAACATTAGAACGATTGGAAATGAGGATAATCTATAACGTGTGGATTTCAGGATAAATAAATAAATATTGATCAAATTGATACCTGTAAAAGTTGGAAGTAGACTAGTAGTGACTTCTTTCCCTCTCCTTTTTGCAACAATATCGGTTGTTTGTGCAATTGTGCTACCATCTCTTTATATAATTATATTTATAATTTTATATGATCAAATACACGTCTCACAAATATTTCAAGCACGATCCCAATTTTATGCAAAGTGTATGAAAATTGATATGCGCACATGTGATACAAACTGAAAAAGGGACGTACACATCCACATTTATCATATGTAATTAAAATCAACTCGATCTTATTGTGTTATTAAGCGATGTATCGTCAACTAATGGGACCGGTTGCACATGATAACAATAGGTAGACGATTTGTATTTTATTTTAATCAAATAAAATAATACTGTAGGATCGAATTAACAAAGTCTGAAAGTAAATTGAACAACTAAAATAAAAGCAATTAATGAAGTCAAATAATTGCTATCAAATATTGATGTGCGCTCTCTCTCTCTCTCACTCTCAGAAGAAGAACGTTTCCTTTTTTTTTTTTTTTTATATCGTGGGAATCCGCAGCCGTTACCTTTGGTGCGTACTGGATAAACCCCTGTTCCTTGTGTAGTAGCATGCAAAGCACACAGAACAGGTAAACCACACTTTGCAAATGGCACGAAATCAATAGAAATCAAACAATTGTTTTTTATTTTTTTTTTACATACTAAACATACTTTATAGATTCATAGTTTTTTAGTAACTACCTCACAATTTGTCAAAACTTTATTGCATACGATGTTAATTATTGTGTACGTCTGATCATCTCGTCACAAATTAAAATTTTGAAATATCTTCTCATCAGAGACGGATGTACCTTACCGGGGGCACGTCCGCCCACATTTTTCTAAATTTGTTTTACAAATCATACATATATTTTAGAGAATATCATGTGATATAACTATAATGAACATTAATATATGAATTTTGGCTCACCCTCTTCATAAATATAAAATTTGGCCATTCTTTTGACATTGGAAAGGATTTACCCTTAATAAGGAGGGCGCGGGTCACGGGTCTAGATGCGGGTGGATTCGGGTCGATTTGGTACATCTGGTACAAATATGAGTCTTTATACCAACTTGCAGCAGAAAATTTTCTATTGCTATCTTTCTCAATCGATGCTCCGTTTCCACTGATTTAATCATTTTTCTGATTCGTTCATCACCTTAGGAAATCAATTCCGATCAATTTCATCCCAAATTTTGTTCAAATCGCTCAGATTTTGGGGGAAATCGGACCACGATTCGATTTCTAGGGCTTTTTCCGTCGCCGGAATGTTTTTCACGTTTTCCTGAACTATCGTCGGTTGTTTTTTAATTTCTGACACCACAGTTGAGGTCGCCTTGATATTGCGACTGTATTGGTGGTGGTGGTGAAGTCTCACCCTCGTTCGTCGGAGTTATTTTCGATGTGTGTTTTTGGTTTGTTGTTCGCGACTTGGTACTATTGGTACAAATGGATTCCATTTGTTCCAATAGTACCAACACTTTGGAACAATTGGAACTAATAAGTCTAAAATAGTACCAAAACAAATATACTAATAGTACCAATTGTATCAATAGTACCAGATGCCTGATACCCGCCCGAACCGATCCGTGCTTGCCCAGACCCGCTCCACATTTCATTAAGGGTATTTTTGTCCCAAATTGAAATAAATGGCCAAAATTTATAATTTTGAAGAAAGTGGGCCAAAATTTATGTTTTAATGGCCATTATAGCTATTTCAAAATTTGTCTCTTATATATTTGTATGTATATTTTAATTAATTATGTAATAAAATAAGTAAATATTAAACCCAATCCCCAATACATTATGCATTACTCAAGCATGAAGCTTGAATATGAATTAATATAATTTCGATGCTATTTCATTTCAATTTTCATTTGATTATTATAATTTATATATGGTGACATTAATTAATTATTTGCATTCTTTCAGGGCTTCCATTCTCTCATAACTTAAGCACTTTAGTTAGTAGAAATTCCATTTCAGTTTTAATTTATTGAGTTACATGATTTTGATTTTAGGGAATAAGATATTGAATTGTATATATTATATTTTTAGGTTACTTTTTCAAACGATTTTTATGTGTATTATTATTTTTGTAGCTATAAACTTAAATAAATATAGGAATTCATATGATTTTTTTAATTTATTTTGTAATCATGGAAAGATTTTATAAAAGAGCATTAGAACCACCATTTGTTATTTGAAAAAAACCGATGATAGTGCCAAAATAAGTTGGGAAAATTTGATGAAAAAGACCTTCATATTGATCCGAAGTTAAGAATTCAAGTTTTCAATTATAATCCAAATATTTCAAATGAAACAATGTAGTAATATTCATGTTTCAATTGTAATTAACTTGATTATTATGTAGTAATTTTTTTTGGCGTATTATATTTTATCGTTATTTTGTGCTCACTCAATGAAATTTTTTTGGATTCATCCCTGTTTTTCATGTTATCGGTAGGTTATTGATGAATATAATGAAAATCAGAGAATTTATTGGACAAAGATTTTTCATTATTCAAGCCGAAATTATGTATACAAATATTTTTACAAACATATGATATGAAAACTTCTTATAAGAAATATCATATATATTAGAAAACTTATATTATGTGTCAAATCTTCAAGTTTTGGAATGATTTCCAATCAAATAATATACAACTTAATAAATTGATTAAATTATTATATTAATAAAATTAAATTATTTAATTAACTAATTAATTTGATAAATTAATATTGACAATTTAATAATTGGTTAAATTAAAAAATTTAATAAAATTAAAACTTTTTATTTGGCTAATAAGTCAATTGGCCAAATTAAATCGGCTGAGCAAAACAAATTGCGAGATGGAAAAATATACATTGATTTTGAGTATTTATAAATATTTTCAAAGAGTGGTGCGTTATTGAAAGCCGATGTGGGATAGAAAACTTTATATTAAATACAAAGAAGACACAAATTAAAGAATTTAGGAAATACAAAATATACGTGGCATAATATATTATATATTATACAAATAGCTACACACACTAATACACGTTTTAAATACAATCTACTATGCAATTTATATTTGAATATTATATTTGGATGATTTTTATCTATACATATTTTTTAAAGTTTAAATTTACTATACACATTAATTTGTTGGACAATCTTACGTATGTTGTAAATATATCTTCTAGATATATCTTATGTGTGTTGACCAAAAAATCTACCCTAAAACCCTAGCTTCCTACTTGTATAAATGGAGACCTTTGGCCCTCGTATTAAATACACTCGACTCATATTTTCTTCTATATTCTCTCGCTTCTCTCTAGTTCATAATACGTTATCAGCACGATTGTTCTACCTCTCTCGATTATTCCTACGATCATAAAAGGTATCATTCTCGCTTTTCTTCTTTCGGCCAAATCATATTGCCGACAATATGATTAATTATAACTTGATGATATATTTTATATTATTAAAAGTTGATTCTCGAAACATGATTCGTCTGCAGTCAAATTAATTGGAGTAGTATAATTCTATATTGTTAATATGCTTATGTGTCATATCAATAATCGATAATAGTTCTTATTAATTAGACGAATTGATATAAGCATGTCATTAGGCTTTATTTTAAATTTTGTTTCTTGATTATGTATACCAATTCAAATTGCTTTCGTATTATTTGTGATATATGCATACCGGAATAATAAGAACTCAATTTCTTCATGAGATTCATTCGTCTGTCCGTATTTCTTATTATTTATATATTGATGTTGGTAATGCCTTGGTGAATAAGTCCGTCAGATTCTCACTTGAACGAATTTGTTGAATATCGATATCGCCATTCTTTTGAAGATCGTGTGCATAGAAGAGGTTGGGAGAAATATGCTTTGTCCTATCGCCTTTGATATATCCTTCCTTGAGTTGCGCGATGCAAGCAACATTGTCTTCATACAAAATAGTTGGTTTGGCCTTTGATAAAGCTAACACGCATGACTCTTGGATATGACTTGTCACATTTCTCAACCATGCACACTCTCGACTTGCTTCGTGGATTGCAATGATTTCAGAATGATTTGAGGATGTTGCTGTCAAGGTTTGCTTCACAGATTTTCATGATATAGCAGTTCCACCACATGTGAAAACGTAGCCAATTTGTGACTTGGCTTGGTGTGGATCGGATAAAAATCCTGCATCCGAATATCCTACTAAAGTATTATCAGAACCTTTGGGATAATATAATCCAAGATCAGTGGTACCCTTTAGATAATGCAGAATGTGTTTAACACCATTCCAATGTCTTAAAGTGGGTGCACAACAAAATCTTGCGAGAAGATTGACAGAAAAAGCTATATCCGGTCTAGTATTATTAGCCAGATAAGTCAAAGCTCCAATTGCACTTAGATATGGTACTTCAGGACCAAGTATCGTTTCATCATTTTCAATAGGTCGAAATGGATCTTTTTTAGTATTATGAGATCTAACGACCATTGGTGATGCTAATGGATGTGCATTATCCATGTAAAAGCGTTTTAACACTTTTTTAGTATATGTGGATTGATGAATAAAGTTCCTCCATGGATACGTTCTATTTGCAAACCAAGACAAAACTTTGTCTTTCCCAAATCTTTCATCTCAAATTCTTTCTTCAAATATTCAACAGTTTTATTGAGTTCTTCAGGAGTCCCAATTAAATTTAAATCATCAACATAAACTGCTATGATTGCAAATCCACTTTTGGTTTTCTTAATGAAAACACAAGGGCAAATATCATCATTTTTGTATCCTTCTTTCAAAAGATACTCGCTCAGTCTATTATACCACATACGACCAGACTGTTTCAACCCATACAACGATTTTTGCAGTTTAATTGAATACATGCTTTCGGGTTTTGACTGCAATCCTTGAGGCATTTTAAATCCTTCAGAAATTTTCATATATATGTCATTATCTAATGACCCATATAGGTATGCAGTCACTACATCCATAAGGCGCATATCAAGCCTTTGTGACACAGCCAGACTAATCAAAAATCTGAAAGTAATGACGTCCATTACTGGAGAGTATGTTTCCTCATAATCAATCCTAGTCTTTGGGAGAAACCTTGTGCTACGAGTCTTGCTCTATATCTCGTAACTTCATTTTTCTCGTTTCTCTTTCTAACAAAGATCCATCTGTATCCCACAGGGATTTCAAATTCTGGAGTTCGGACTATAGGTCCAAATACTTTCCGGTTATCACAGGAATTCAATTCCCTTTCTATAGCTTCATTCCATTTTGGCCAATCAGTTCTCTGTTTGCATTCTACAACAGATTTTGGTTCAGGATCCTCATTTAAAATTTGAAGAGCTATATGAAAGGCAAATTTATCATCCATATTGGTTTTTTTCTCTCTCTAGTATCTGATTAGAATATAAATAATTTATTGAGATCTCATGATTTTTAGATACTTGTAATTCTTTAGGAATTACATCACTTTCATTTAATTGATTAGTCATTTTTGTCATAATTTGGTTTCCATCTTGCCTCTTTCTTTTTCTAGGCATAGAATCTTTGGAACCAACTGGTCGACCACGTTTTTGATGAATTTTAGACTCATTTACTGCCAAAACTATTTGTCCTTTAGGGACATCAATTCTAGCCGGTGTATTTGCAGCATGTATGTGAGATTGTGTCACTTTTCTTGTATCTACAAAAGCATCATGATCTTGATTTGCAATCTTTTGCAAATGAATGATCATTTCAACTTCTTGTTCACATTGTTTTGTTCTAGAATCAAAATGTGATAAGTTTTTCTCATTCCAAGAGATTTCCTTGTGCTTTTCTGGATATAGATTTGTTCTACCTAATGTTGGAAATGTCATTTCATCAAAATGACAATCTGCAAAACGTGCAGTAAATAAGTTACCCGTTAAAGGTTCAATATGCCTTATAATCAAAGGTGAATCAAATCCAATATATATCCCAAGCCTTCGTTGGGGACCCATTTTTGTTCGTTGTGAGGGTGCAATTGGGACTTGAACCGCGCAACCAAAGGTTCGCAAATGAGAAACATCAGGTTCTCGGCCAAAAATTATTTGCATTGGGGAGTATTCATGATTTGCTGATGACCTTATTCGAACTAATGTTGCAGCATGTAATATGGCATGACCCCAAGCAGTAGTTGGGAGTTTCGATTTCATAAGCAATGGTCTAGCAATAAATTGAAGTCGTTTAATAAATGACTCTGCCAAGCCATTTTGAGTATGGAGATGAGCAACTGAATGTTCAATCTCAATTTCGATAGCCATACAATAATTGTCAAATGCTTGAGATGTAAATTCACTAGCATTATCAAGACGAATCTTTTAATTGAATTGTCTGGGAATTGAACTCTTAATTTTATGATTTGAGCAAGTAGTCTAGCAAATGCAGCATTTCTAGTAGAAAGCAAGAATACATGTGACCATCTAGAAGAAGCATCAATCAATACCATAAAGTATCGAAACGGTCCACATGGTGGATGTATAGGTCCACAAATATCTCCTTGAATTCTTTCTAAGAAAGATGGAGATTCAGTATTAACCTTCGTATATGAAGGTCTGATAACTAACTTGCCTTGCGCACACGCATCACATGAGAATTCATTTGCAGAAAGAATCTTTTGATTCTTTATGTTGTGCCCATATGAATTATTGATTATTCGGCGCATCATAGTTGCTCCAGGATGTCCAAACCTATCATGCCAAAGTTTAAAGCTTTTTGTGTCATTGTACTTAAGGTTCACGACATGATTTGTCTCAATTCCTTTAATGAATGTGTAATACATTCCAGAAGGTAGTGTTGCTAATTTTTCTTTTGTCAGCTTATAGCCTGAAACAAAAGAATTTATGCAAAGATATTCATTGCTACCTTTCGCAATTGTCTTAATGTGGTATCCATTATTGCGGATATCCTTTAAACTTAGTAAGTTTCTTTTAGACTTACTAGAGTACAGGGCATTTTCGATATCTAATTTAGTATCATTTGGTAAAACGATACAAGCTCTTCGGGAGCCTTCAATGATGTTTGATGCACCTGATATTGTGTTAACATTATCCTCAGCTAATATCAATCTAAGGAAATACTTCTTCTTTTGAAGAATGGTGTGTGTAGTGGCACTATCAGCAAGACAAATATCACAAGTTTCCATTTGATTTTCTAAGATATTTTAAAATGAACATCAATTATTATTGATTAAGCAAATAAGATAAGCAAATGTTTCTAACAGAAAAACAACGAAGTGAAAGTAAATAACTAAATCAAGCAATGATTTCTTATCAACTAGAAATGAAAGATAAAGGACTAAACAATGTCCATATTATTGTCTTCTAGCACACCACCACCGATCAACTGATCCATATTATCTCCTTTTGGGTCATCAAAGAAGTCGGAGACATACAAGTGAGTAATATCAAGTGGACCATCAAAGTCGACGTTATTGGACTCTTTCTTTCCTTTTCCCTTGATTGAATCTTGATATAGATCCGCAAGGTGTTTTGCAGTTCGGCAAGTACGTGCCCAATGTCCCATCATGCCACATCTTTGACATTCAATTTCCTTCTTGGGTGAATTGTGCTCGTTGGATACGTTATGCCTTTTGTTGCTAGAGGTTGCATCATGTGGTTTACCGCGTCCACGTCCACGTCCACGTTGGTTCCCACGACCACGTCCATTGTCATGGTTGAAAGTTGCATTGGCTTCAGGCAATGCAGCGGAACCAGTGGGGCGTAGTTCGTGGTTTTTCAAGAGCAATTCATTATTTTGCTCGACAACCAACAAACAAGATATTAGTTCTGAGTACTTTTTGAAACCACGCTCCCTATATTGTTGTTATAATAGCACATTAGAAGCATGAAAAGTGGAGAAAGTTTTCTCAAGCATATCAGCATCACTGATTGTCTCTCCACAAAGTTTCAATTTAGAAATAATTCTAAATAATTCAGAATTATAAGCACTCACAGACTTAAAGTCTTGTAGTCTAAGATGCATCCACTCGTAACGAGCTTTAGGAAGAACGACAGTCTTTTGATGATCAAACCTTTCTTTGAGGTTCGTCCACAATTCTTGTGGATCTTTGACAGTCAGATAATCTGTCTAAAGGTCATCATGAAGGTGATGATGAAGGAATATTAGTGCCTTAGCACGATCCTATTCGGACGCTTTGTTTCCTTCTTTTATAATATCTCCTAAACCCCTTGAGATCAGGTGAACATCAGCATCAAGAGTTCATGACATGTAATTCTTGCCTGAGATGTCAAGGGCGATGAACTCAAGTTTGGCTATGTTTGTCATTGTGCAATTCTGCACAAAAGAATCAAGGATATGTTATCCAAATATTTAATTTACTTGCTCTTAGAGCATGTAATATTCTTCAGGAATATTACTTGTGCTACTCGAATAGCATCAATATATATATTTCATGATTTTTTAGAGGTTATATAACATATAATTAAGCTTTAAATATATTTTCTTGTTGAATGAGATTTTCATGATTTAGGTAGATTCTTATTCTATATTTGATTATGGAAGTTTAAGAGTATTAAATATTAAATAATAGAACATATGAATAAACATATAAAATGAAGATTTGAAATAAATAGGAATACTCGATCGAGGTTGCGCCACGTAGGACCTAAATTCAAAGAGAGACTTCGAATCTGCATCGGTGACGGGAAATTACATTATGTTATAATTTCTAAGTATGTAATCATAAAAATACTACAATATTATTTAGGAGGGTGTATTGGATAGGGAGTCTGTGGGAGTTTTAAGAAGTTTGGAAGTCTGGGTGTATTCAATCCAGACTTTTCAAACTCCTTAAAAATCTGGGTGTATTCAATCACAACTTTTCAAACTCCATAAAAATTTAGTGGTATTCAAAACTCCACTGACTTTCTAATGTTGTTGACTGTGGTAGAATTTAACGTGATTTCAACCAATTTTTGTACGTGACGAATTCCGACCTTCAACCACGAGATTTTGAGAATCCATGAAACACCAGCGCCGGTGCCTTTCCAGAACTCACTAGGATCTATTTGGCCCTCGGTTGGCATCCAGCTGCGGCTGGAATTTGAAAGGCCTCAAAACTTATAAATGCTGATGGTCCCGATACGAGTTCTGGTGTATGGGGGGAATACACCAGATAAAACTTTTTAAAACAACCCCCTAAAAATTTACTCAACCGAGTAATGCAACTCAGTTGGAATCACAACCGAGTAAGAAACACTCGGTTGGAAGTGAAGTGCTGTGCGGAATGTGGTGGAAATTAACTCGTATAAAATCAACTCACGCTTTTATGCAAGGTTGGTCAAAAACCAAAACAGTTGATATGGAATAATGCAGTTTGTATGCAGGTTAGTTAGTCAGTTGAATATGCAATAAGTAACTGAATATAAACATAACACACAACGATTTAACGTGGTTCAGAGAGAACTCCTACGTCCACGGGGAGTTGTGAGTCCACACAACTCAGTCCAAGTTCTTCTGGACAAACCACAAAGCTTACGCGGGCTTTGCAACCGTTAAGATAAGTTTACAGGTACTTATCAACCTTACAGATTAGTTTACGGGTACTAATCAACCTATCTACTCAGTTACGGGAAGAGTAGGGTCCTAAAACCTTTTCAGGTGAAAGAAAGGGTAGGGTTCCAACTAGATAGCTCGAACAAGAAGTGAGCTAAGATCTAACACTCTACGAACTCTCAACAAGTGATGTTCTCAAGGTTGGATCAAAAACTACAAGGACAGAAACTAACTCTCTAGAACTCTCAACTAATGATGTTCTAAGAGGTTTTGCTTGAGTGCAGAATAAAGTTGTTCTTTCGCTTGAATATCTCTTCTCACTTGTCTGTCTCATATTCCCGTAGTCTTGGTGAATGAATGAAGGCCTCTATTTATAGGCGGAGAGAATCAACTAGCCGTTGGAAGAGCTGTTGATCTCTGTTCTTTGAAAGCGATGGTTTGTCTCTCATCTCTGCAGACTTTCCGGATTTGGCAACTGTATGCTTCTGCTTTCCATCTGAGACAACCTTGTGTTGGGCCAAATGAGGTAATAACAGAGAGTCAAAACTTCACGTGACTTCCTGATTTGAAATTCAAATCTTAACCGTTGACCTCCAACATTTGATGGTTGGTTGAGTCGTCTGATCTTCATCTGATTGGTCTTCAGCTGATGCTCTATCTGAATGCTTTTGTCTGAGTAAGAACATGTGAACTCTTAGCTGACTTTGAGCTTCAAGCTGTTGCTCTAACTGATTGAGTCTACAACTGATGTTCCATCTTGAACGCTCTGTAGTCCTTGTTGTGTCTGATCAGTTGGATTTGAACGCTCAGATGACTTTCTTCCATCTGATGTTTTCTTACAACTTCTTCCTTTGAATACTTGGTTGACTTTTGCATCTTGCCACTTGAATGCTCATCTGATGAACGCTTAGTTGTCTTCCTCACAACTGATGTTCTATCCGAGTGAAGCCTTGTTGCCGTCTTCAGCTGGAGTCCTGTAAAGATAAAATCTTAACAATGCTCAAACAGCGAGCCTAACTACTAACATTAGGATCTGGCAACATCTGCTCGGTTGGGGTCAGTTGGTTTTGGAATCAATCAAAACTTTAATAAATTTCCCAACAATTTCCCCCTTTTTGATGATGTCAAAACCCTTACAGATCAAAACTCTAAAACTTTAAAACCCTTATAAAAATCTTACAAGGCAAACTGTTCTAAATCCTATTGACCTATCCAAAATCTCAGCTGAAATTCTGGACAGTCTATAAGATTAAAACATCAAAGGGTTAGCACAGTTATAACATGATATTGAAATAACTTTGCGATTCAGAGCTTGGACAATGAGAGATTGTACGTCAAGTTGAATCATATAACTGAATAGTTTTTATTACAACTGATGGTTACAAAGATAAGCACAAAAGACAAAATTTACATGAGTTGCTCAAAAACTAACTGAGCTAATATTGAAGCCCATACTTGCTAAATATTCTAACAAAAATTTCTCTCTTTTTAGCTGACTCCTTTGAGATGTCCACCCCATGCTCTTTGCATACTTGCCTCGCCTCGGCTGCAATCTTTGTTCTGTTGGGGGTGCGAGAGTCTGGAAAGAAGGGAGGCTGATAAGTGACCCTCTTAGGGACTGGAACTGTGTTCAAGTCCAGTTTTGCTTCAATCATAGCACGCCTAAACTGGCTGAACATGCCCGGGTCCCCAGTGTGCAGCTAGATCAACGCTTCCTTAAACGCTTTCCTCGGATCGTCAGTTTGCGTAAAACCTTCCTGTAGTAGAAGTCATTTACGAACTCCTGCTTGAAAAGCTCCCATTCCTCGTTCCATTCAGTTGGCATCCATTTGTCGACATGCCTGAACCAACTTTGAACCTTCACCTTCCCTGACAACCTCTGTTGTCTCTGCCGAGCTTCAGCCTTGACTTGATGTTTATCGATTCGGCGACGGCTGCGGGAGGCAATGTTTCGGTCCAAGTTCTTGGTTATCTTGTCCAGCTTCTCTTCAAATTGGTTGACCCTTCGAGCTTGGCTGGCGGCGAACTTCCTGATCCAGCTCGGATTCATATATTCTTTTTCTGCAACATCCATAGCCTTGGCAGCTGCGATACACTCTTCGGTTGTGATACCGTCGAGTTCCAAATCTAACTCGGCTGCGATCTCGGCTATGGAGTTGTACGACACTCCAAACTTCTCCGCCTGCTCCAAGTCTTTTTCCATTTCAGCTCCACCGACTTCGGTTGACTTGGGAGCGGACTTCTTCTTCTGAGCAGTCTTCTTCCTCAGCTGAGATTTTGCTGCAGCTGGCATTTCTTCCTCGGCTTGGGTCTCTTCTTCTTCCTGCATCTCAACATCCGCCTCTTTATCTTCCCCCTTTTTGGCATCAGCAACAAGGCTTGCTACTGAACCATCCAGAGAGGTGAGCTGTTGTTCGGCCTGTTGAATGCGGTTGAAGAGTTCATCGACTGCGCACTCGATTTCCACCTTCTTCGCTAGTTCGGAGTCATGGCGCTCTTGTTCGGCTTTCCTCAATCCAGCAAGAGTTTCAGATACCTCAGTCTGGAAAGCAACTAACTCAACCCAGCGTGACTCAAACCTGGACTCCCATTCTTCATCCTGTGTCTGTTAGGATTTAGCAAGGTTAGAATCAGACAAAGATTGGAATACGTTCAGCTCAGACTTAAATCCCAGAACAGTCGTCTTCAATTCAGAAATGTCTTGGCTGGTGGAGGAGGAGAATTCATCCAGCTTTATCTTTAGTGAGGCATTCTCCTCCACCAGCTGCTTGTTCTTCTCTTCTTGCGCTTCCAACATCCTCAACTGATCGTCTTTGTGTTGCTGGAAGTTGGCAAGCAATTCAGTCCTCAACTGGTTCACCCTCTCAGCTATCAGCTCACAGATTTCTTCAGAAGAGGGAGCTGGCTGATCAGCTGGAGGGGCTTGTTCAATCATGGCTGGTGGCTCAACTGTGACCATGGCTTGTCGGTTGGCCAGGTACAGTTGCAGCTTTTCTTCTTCATCCTTTGCTGCGGCGGCGGCTGCATCCAGATCATTTAGGAACTCAGCTGACTTGGCGAGCATGTTGTCGAGGAAATCAACGCAGTCTTGTCCAACTGTTTCCCTTGTATCAGTGCCTTCTGCCTTGCTGAGGTCCAAATGACGCGTCAGCAGGGCCACCTTGTTGTTGTAGGCCATTTCCAGGTTTGTATAGTTAAAATAGTCTCGGATGCGAGACTCATCCGCCTTCAGTCTGTCCCAGCTTTGCACCCTGATTGTGTCTTCCTTCACGTACCAGTGACTGAAGATCAGGTTGAACTGGTACAACAGCTCGGTTCCAAGAGTTGCGAAGATGGGCATGTTACGAGCTTTTGGAACATCCCAATCAGCTTTTGGAAACAGTAGGCCACCTTGCCTCCGTGTTCCAACACGACTGCCTGGCGGTCAGCTTCATCGTCTATTGGGGAGGGGATGGATCATATGGTAACGGTTCAAATGTTTCATCAATGTTGGCCAAAGAATCGGTCACAACATCGGCATCGAGCTGGGAGCTCGGATATCAGATTCAATTGGGAGGGGGGTTTCAAAAGGTTCCTCAACATTGGCCGAAGAAACGGTCTCAATGTTGGCATCGAGCAATGAGCTCGGAACGTTTGGCTGTGGTTCGGTTGAGAGAGCAAGAGGCTCTTGAGGCGGTACGACATCAACTCCTGCCGTGGGGGAGGTTGGAACGTCTTCAATGTCCTCAGAGGAGGAAGAAGCATCCGATGTCACGTCCGTCTCCATCCCTTCCACCTCATCGGTTCCAGCAGCTCGAGGGACGATCTTGAAGGCAGCTGCCTCAGCTGAGTAGCTCGACTCGGATGGCTCCTCATCTGGTGCCTTCTCAACTGGTGCCTCCTCTTCGATTGGTGCATCAACAGCTGGTTCCTCAGCTGGCTCCTCAGCTGGCACCTCAGCTGACTTCTCAGTTGGCTCCTCGGCATGCTCCTCAGCCGGTATGTCCTCAGCTGGCACTTCAGCTGGCTCTACAACCGTCTTCTTGAACCTCACCCTCAGCTTCTTTTGGGCAGGTTCCTCCGCATTCTCTTTCTCCGACTCAGCCCTGCGTCTGAGTGCAGCTTTGGATTTTGTGGGGCGAGTGACAGCTGGTACCTCCTCAGCTGTGTCCTTGGGATCAGCAATCTTCCCAGCATCCTTCTTTTCCTTAGGAGTATACACACTCCTAATTACCTCCTGCACCTTCTTCGCTGTTGGGAACAACATCAACCTCTTCACTGGGGTTTCTTTGCAATCCTCCCAGACCATATTCCGACCCTCGGTTGTGATCAAGATCAGAGCTGAGATCTTGCAACCGAAGTTGAACGTCCCCTTGACACTCAATAGTCTCTCCCCTGAGTCGGTTGTGGTCTCGGAGATCTTCTGCTTCTCCAGGATCAGCTGGTTCAGAAAATATTGGAACCAGTTGATCTCGTGTTTGTGCTCCAATGCCATCAACTGCTTCAGCTTTGGTCGGCTGATGTCGCCGAATGCTCCGCTGTACCCGAACACGACTTTCGACACAACATCGAACAAGAGTCAATGTTCTGGCTTCAATTTCGTCTTTTGCATATTGCTCTTCAACCTCTCCGACGTGATCAGAGCATTCTCCAGAAACTCATCAGCTTGCTCGTCGGTTATGTTTTCAATGAAATCCGTGGCGGTGTGGTTTACTGGAATGACGTGGCAAAGGACGTCGGAAACTGCGATGGGGAAAGACACACGGCGAATGGTTCTAGCCGGAACGTAGCGTTGCCGACAGGAGACCTCCGTTGTAACTCCTTCTCTGCTGTCGATGGATGACTGCAGATTCACATAAAATTCTCCTACCTGTCGCCTGAGCAGGTGGGTGGGGTAGAGCTTCGCCCATTCCAGGAGCCCGTTCTCTCTGAGAGTATTTGCAAGGGAAGCCAACACCGACGACTCTAATTCGTCATCGGAAAGAATCTGTTCGAAGTGAATCTTCGAAACGAGCAGGTCGAACGATTCTTCATACGAGGTGGGGACAAGAGAAGGTCCGGAAGAAGCCATTTTCTTGCTTTTGGGAGCCATTTAAGATCACTGCGAAGGTATATATAAGAGGGAAGGAAAATCTTTGCAGAAAACGGTTAGACAAAATCTGAGAAGACGATGAATAATAACTGAATATAAACACGAATGAGGAAGGTAAGAGATCACTTCCTGATTTTCCGCTATTTATAGGGTTTTGACTCGATTGAGATCGACGACTGGGGTTAAATGGCGTGAATCCATCAACGGCTGAGATCACGCGACTGTTGACTATCTTTGACTTGACGTCATGAACCGAGTTTCAACCAGTGCGTGAGAAGGTGTACAGTTTTTCTTGTCAGCCCAGTCGCTCTATAAAGTAGGCTATTGATGTTCAGCCGTACTTTACATTAAATGCGACATGATGGCTATTTTAATGTAACTGACTTGCTTAGGAATGTTTGAATTTATTTCAAACATTCTCATTTAAGATCATAACACCTTCAGCCATAAATGTTACCTGCCAGCTGATGTCGGAATCAGTTGTGTTCACCTGTCAGCTGATGTTGGAATCAGCTATGTTCCAATGTTGCGGCATACCATCAGCTGACTCGAGTTCGTCTGTTCAGCTGACGTCTGATCTTACGTTGCAGCATACCATCAGCTGACTCGAGTTCGTCTGTTCAGCTGACATCTGATGTCTTCGGTTGGCGATCCGTATCCAAGATTCCCCCTTCATCTGAGCTTCCCCCTCAGATGGATATCTATCTCTTCACCTCAGCTGGTTCCTCATCTGATAGATCCAACAATCCAAGTGAGTCACATAACATCTTGAATCGTGCTTCGGCTAGAGGTTTGGTGAAGATATCTGCTCTCTGAATCTCAGTTGGGATCTTCTCCATGGATACGTCCTTCTTCTCAATATGGTCTCGGATGAAATGATGTCGGATGTCAATGTGCTTCGTCCGAGAGTGATGAACAAGATTCAAAGAGATAGCAATGGCACTAGAGCTATCACAATAAATGGGAACCTGTCCAGTTGAGACTTCGTAATCTCTCAGCTGTTGCTTGAGCCACAACACTTGCATGCAGCAGCTACTGGTAGCCATATATCTGACTCGGTTGTAGAAGTGGCAACACATGCTTGTTTCTTGGAGAACCACGAAACTAGCTTACTTCTCATGAACTAACAGTGTCCAGATGTGGACTTCCTATCCAACCGATCTCCGGCTAGATCTGCATCTGAGTATCCGGTCAGTTGGATGTTGTTGTCGGTTGGATACCATAACCCAACATTTACAGTTCCCTTCAGATACTTGATGATGTTCTTTGTTGCCAACATGTGAGCTTCCCTCGGTTGAACTTGGAACCGAGCACACACTCCAACCGCGTAAGATATGTCTGGCCGACTGGTGGTTAGATAAAGCAAAGAACCGATGATCCCTCTATACTTACTGGCATCCACGAGCTTTCCCTCAGTTCCAGGTTTAATCTTCCAGTTGGTATTTATCGGGATCCTTGTGGTCTTACTTGTCTGCAATCCGAACTTGGTGATGAGCTCTTTTGTATACTTGGACTGATTGATGAAGATCCCTTCTGGAGACTGCTTCACTTGAAGTCCAAGAAAGTAATTCATCTCGCCCATCATCGACATCTCGAACTTCTCCTTCATGAGATTTGAAAATTTTTCACATAGTTCCTCCGACTTAGAACCGAATATGATGTCGTCGACGTAGATTTGCACAACAAGTATATCTTCTCCAACTTTGATGGTGAAAAGGGTTTTGTCAACTGACCCTCGTTTGAATCCCGAGTTCAGAAGAAAACCACAAAGAGTGTCATACCAAGCCCTGGGTGCTTGTTTTAATCCATAGATTGTTTTCTTCAGCTTGTACACTCTTCCATCTCCAGTCTCAAAACCGGGAGGCTGTTCAACATATACATCTTCCTTGATATCACCGTTGAGGAAGGCACACTTCACATCCATCTGATAGACCTTGAATTTGTGAAATGCAGCATAGGCTAGAAAGATTCGGATGGCTTCCAGCCTTGCAACCGGTGCGAAGGAGTCCTCGAAATTAATTCCTTCTTGTTGGCAATATCCCTGAGCTACCAACCTTGCCTTATTCCTCACGATGAATCCAATGACGTCTCTCTTGTTTTTGAAAATCCATTTTAATCCAATGACTTTGACACCATTTGGCCTTTCTACCAACTCCCATACACAGTTGCGTAGAAATTCATTCAGTTCTTCTTGCATGGCTGTTGTCCAGTGAACACAGTTGAGAGCTTCCACAACATTCTTCGGTTCTGGTACATTAGCTACGAAGCAAGAAATCATGGCAACATCTCCAGCTTGCTTGAACTCTTCAAGAACTGCCAACTCCTCAGCATATTGGGCATAAGTGTTGGAATCTTCCTCAGTTGAATCTGGATTTGTAACTCTGCTCCTTGTACGCACACCTTCGGTTGGATCTCCGATGATGTTGTCAGTGGAATGATCTTCATACCATCTTCGGTTGCGTCTTCCTTCTTCTTCCAACTGTGGCTGTTCCGTGATCTGAGCTGTGGGAGATGCAGGACTCTTCTGAGCTGGTGATTTATCAGTTGTTGAGTCTAGATCCTCAACATTGATAACATTTTGAACCAGGCTTGGTTGGGCTTCGGATGCTGATGCAGTTGGAGAGGCATCAACTGGAGTTCCCCCTTGAGATGAGCTGGGGTCCTCGCATTCATCTTCAGAGGAGTATGGATCATCATCCTCAGTTGCCCATACCAATGGTTCAGCTAAATTCTTTTCCTTTAGTGCTTGCGATCTGGTGAGAACATGTGGAACCTGTGGATCAACTTGTCGTCCTTTAACCTGTTCCCTGCACTCAAAAGTAGATTCATCAAAACTAACATGAGGTGTTATCTCCACAACACGAGAGCTGTTGTTGAAAACTCTATAAGCCTTGATCCGAGCAGCATATCCAAGAAATATGCCTTTCGAAGCCTTGGCGTCAAAAGTTTTCAACTGAGTCTTCCCATTATTGTGAATATAACACTTAGAACCAAAAACACGAAAATATGAAATATCTGGCTTCCTGCGTCTCCATAGCTCGTATGGTGTCTTTCCCAACCGCTTGGTTAGAAGAGACCGGTTCTGGGTGTAGCATGCTGTGTTGATGGCCTCAGCCCAAAATCTCTTTGGCAGAGCTGAGCTTGTCAACATGGATGTAGCTGCATCTTTCAGTGTTCGGTTTCTTCGCTCAGCTACTCCATTATGTTGCGGAGTACGCGCAGCTGATGTTTGATGAGTTATTCCATGTTTCTCGCAGTACTCGATGATGGTTTCATTTAGGAACTCGGTTCCACAATCTGATCGGATGGGAATGATTTTCATCTCTTGTTGGTTTGATATCCGATCCATCAACTTGGGTAGCTCATCTCTGGTTTCACTCTTGTGACGCATGAAAATGGTCCACGTGTATCTGGAGAAATCATCAGTTACAACTAGGGTATACTCGTTGCCATTCATGCTCTTTGGTGTAACTGGCCCGAAGAGATCCATGTGGATCAGCTGTAACACTCAGTCGGTTGAGGGAGTTGTCTTCAACCGGAAGGAGGATCTAGCGAGCTTTCCCAACTGGCATGCACTGCAGATATGTGTTGTTGAAAACACTCGGTTTGGTATGCCTCTTGCATGTTCTTGTCTGGCGAGTCGGTTCATAGTCTTGAAGTTCAGATGGTTGAGCCTTTTGTGCCACAACCAGCTCACATCTGAACTGCTCTTTGATAACAGGCAGGTGTCATGAGGACTACTGTTCCAGTCAGCATAGTAGACATTCCCGGTTGGGGATCGATTTCCCAACAATATGACCTGCTTTGATGCGACATTTTTAACCCTGCAACCCTGTGCATCAAACTAGACAGAGAAACCATTATCACAGATTTGGCTGATGGAGAGCAAGTTATGCTTCAATCCATCAACATAAGAAACATTAGAAATTGACACGTGATTGGTTTCAAGGGTACTGTAACCTCTGGTGTGACCTTTTAAGTTGTCACCAAAGGTAACTGAGGGTCCTTCTTTCTCCACGAAACTCCCAAGCAAATCCTTCAGATTTGTCATGTGTTTCGAACATCCACTATTCATCGCCCACAGAGTTCGTGATGCTTTATTCTTCCTTAGTTGTTTCTCCTGTACCTGCAAGGAGAAACTCGCTTTGGTCCCCAATTTCAGTTGGGTCCTGGAGGGTTAGAACCAGTTTTCCCTTGAACTGTGGGTCGTTTTTTCCTGTATACTCGGATAGATTTATCATTCCAGATCACTTTTCCTTCATCATCAACTATAACAACACCTCGGTTATCCTTAGGCTTGTTGTTAGTAGTGATGTTCTGTTTCTTGGGAGGAGTTGGATTTCTCCCATTTTGAGCTTTCGGAGGAGAGGCTATCCTCCTGTTTTGATGGCGGTTTTTATCCTATTGGATTCGTTGTTGAGGTCGGACGCCATGTTGGAATCTTTGTGGCTGATTCTGATTCCAACTCCCTGAATGTTGTCTATAACTGTTCATGCCCTGTTGATGGTTCATGTTGTGGCATGAATGTCTCCAGCTGTTCGACCTGTTCCTTATCGGTTGACTCGGTTGGAACCTCTGGTTGAACTGATGATGGAACCGCTGTTGATTCAGATGGTTGGATCCTTGTCGGTTCTACGGTCGGTTCCATTCTTTCTGATGTTGACTCTGAGGTTCAGAGGTCGATTCTGGTTCTGAGTTCGGTTGCGATTGTGTCTCTGACGCCTCTGATTCTTCTTCTGACTTTTGGAACATTCCCCCTTGGTTGATGTCCCAACCGATGGAACGTTCTGTCCTCCATCTACTGTTCCTTTTCCCTTCTCAGTTGTGGTTCCCTTGGTCGGTTGAGCTTGCTGAGAGGTGGAGGTTGGATTACTTTGAGGAGATTCAGGTTCAACTGTGTTAGGTTCAACAGCCTTGGCTTCCACAGCTTTGATGAAGGTTGCTGGAGGAATTCCAGTATCCTTGATTACATCATAACCGAGTCCTGACACGTCATCTATCTGTCGGCTGTAACTGATAAGATTTTCGATGATCTTGGATGATTGATATAGCTTTATTAAGTTGTCCTTCTCAGTTTGCAACTCCTTGAGAGGGACAGCTATATGCTCGGTTTGTCCGTCTGATTTCTTTATCAGCTGGTCGATCTGAGCCTCTTTATTTTTCAACTGATCTTGCTGCTCCTTGATCTGCTTCGTCAACTCCTCATCGGTTGGAGCATTAGTTCGGTTAACCGCATTCAGTTGACTTTTGAGATTATCTATCTCTTCAGTTTGACTCTTGATCAGATCGTCCTTTTCGGTTAAGGATTCTTCAAGTTTGGAGAACTGTTCTTGAAGACTCTTAAACTCAACCGATTGCTGATGCAGTTCCTCACTGAGTTCTTGAAAGTCACTCCAGGAGGGTTCCAACTCTTCATCCAGTGTTTCCTGCATGTTAGAAATATTGGAAGAATTCAAATTAGCAGGACTAGAGTGTACCTCAGTATCATCTTGGTCGGTTCCAAGTGCCATGAGGCATTGGTCTTGACTGATAGCGTTGTTGGTGGAAGTCAGCTCATCCTCATCTTCAGTGTCAGTGAAGATGTCCATGTCATCAGCTGCTTCTTCTGCAACCATGCACCTGTTCTTTCCAGCTTGCTTGACCCTCAACGCTTCTCTCTCTTTCTTCAAGAGGTCTGGACAATCTGCTTTAAAATGTCCTTCCTTACCGCATTCAAAGCAACCGTTGGTCACAGGCTTTGAGTTATCTCGAGTTCGGTTAGATTTGTAGAACCTCTTGTATTTTCCAAACCGAGTGTCCATGTCAGCTAGCTTCTTTGACAGGGCGGCTATGTTCTGTTGTAGCTCTTCTCTACTTAGCTCCTTAGTAGTCGTGTCCGCTGATCTTGTTGGCCTTGATGTTCGCGGATTTGAATAGTCAGCTCGGAGCGCTACCGACTTTGTGGCTGAACCAACATCCTCATGTCGGCTCGTCTGAACTGAGGACTGAGTTGACCTTCGTCGGTTCACCTTGTACTCATTTCCCTTCAGAATTGAGAACAATCTTTCAGTTTCCATCTCACCAAGGTCAGCTCGGCTCTCATGGATATTGGTGAAGGTATCCCACTCAGCTGGTAGAGCTTGTAATACTTTGAGGTTGATTTCTCTCAAAGTATATTTTCCTCTTCGGATGGACTGGATCCTTCTGATGATGTCCATGAACCGGAGCTCTAGCTGATCGATGGTTTCATCAGTTCTCAGGCAGAAGTTGTCGAAATCTTGACAGGCATGCGAGAACTTGTTCTCCTTTGTCTCGTCGCTTCCTTCACTCAGCGATGCCAAGATATCCCACATCTCTTTGGCGGTTTCACACTCCTCTATCCAAGGCAGATAATCTTGTCCAACTGTGGACATGATTGTGCTCTGAGCCCAGATGTCCAGCTGGCTCACTTTGGCTTCTTCTGAAGTGAAGTCTTCTGGCATGTTCTCCACTAACTCCACAGTTGCATCCCCATCGTTGGGGTTTGTAGGAGTGCGTGTGATTCTCTCTCTGATGATGATCGGTCCGGATGTGAGTACTTGTTGCATCCAATGATGCTTTGACAGTAAGATCTTCTTCATCCGAGTTCTCCAGGATGTATAGTTCACAACCGAGAACATGACCACGATCTTATCCTTGACATCCATCTGCACACTACAACAAAAGAAATATGCAAGCAAATATGCACTAGCGAGATAAAAAGATCTGTTCAGTTGACCACTGAAGAAAACACCTCGAATTCACACCTTGTGAAACAGAGTCAGCAGTCTTTTGAACCACTGCTCTGATACCACTTGATGGTCCCGATACGAGTTCTGGTGTATGGAGGGGGGGGGGGGGAATAACTCAACCGAGTAATGCAACTCAGTTGGAATCACAACCGAGTAAGAAACACTCGGTTGGAAGTGAAGTGCTGTGCGGAATGTGGTGGAAATTAACTCGTATAAAATCAACTCACGCTTTTATGCAAGGTTGGTCAAAAACAAAAACAGTTGATATGGAATAATGCAGTTTGTATACATGTTAGTTAGTCAGTTGAATATGCAATAAGTAACTGAATATAAACACAACACACAAGGATTTAACGTGGTTCGGAGAGAACTCCTACGTCCACGGGGAGTTGTGAGTCCACACAACTCAGTCCAATTTCTTCTGGACAAACCACAAAGCTTACGCGGGCTTTGCAACCGTTAAGATAAGTTTACGGGTACTTATCAACCTTACAGATTAGTTTACGGGTACTAATCAACCTATCTACTCAGTTACGGGAAGAGTAGGGTCCTAAAACCTTTTCAGGTGAAAGAAAGGGTGGGGTTCCAACTAGATAGCTCGAACAAGAAGTGAGCTAAGATCTAACACTCTACGAACTCTCAACAAGTGATGTTCTCAAGGTTGGATCAAAAACTACAAGGACATAAACTAACTCTCTAGAACTCTCAACTAATGATGTTCTAAGAGGTTTTGCTTGAGTGCAGAATAAAGTTGTTCTTTCGCTTGAATATCTCTTCTCACTTGTCTGTCTCGTATTCCCGTAGTCTTGGTGAATGAATGAAGGCCTCTATTTATAGGCGGAGAGAATCAACTAGCCATTGGAAGAGCTGTTGATCTCTGTTCTTTGAAAGCGATGGTTTGTCTTTCATCTCTGCAGACTTTCCGGATTTGGCAACTGTATGCTTCTGCTTTCCATCTGAGACAGCCTTGTGTTGGGCAAATGAGGTAATGACAGAGAGTCAAAACTTCACGTGACTTCCTGATTTGAAATTCAAATCTTAACCGTTGACCTCCAACATTTGATGGTTGGTTGAGTCGTCTGATGTTCATATGATTGGTCTTCAGCTGATGCTCTATCTGAATGCTTTTGTCTGAGTAAGAACATGTGAACTCTCAGCTGACTTTGAACTTCAAGCTGTTGCTCTAACTGATTGAGTCTACAACTAATGTTCCATCTTGAACGCTCAGTTGTCCTTGTTGTGTCTGATCAGTTGGGTTTGAACGCTCAGATGACTTTCTTCCATCTGATGTTCTCTTACAACTTCTTCCTTTGAATACTTGGTTGACTTTTGCATCTTGCCACTTGAATGCTCATCTGATGAACGCTCAGTTGTCTTCCTCACAACTGATGTTCTATCCGAGTGAAGCCTTGTTGCCGTCTTCAGCTGGAGTCCTATAAAGATAAAATCTTAACAATGCTCAAACAGCGAGCCTAACTACTAACATTAGGATCTGGCAACATCTACTCGGTTGGGGTCCGTTGGTTTTGGAATCAATCAAAACTTTAATAAATTTCCCAACAAATGCTGCTATAGATTTGGGCACTGGAATTTTGAGAGAGAGAGAGAGAGAGATGGCGTCAATGGAGAATAGTTCGAAGGAGGTTAGAGTGAAGTCAATATTTGTGTACCCAATTAAATCATGCGGTGGGATTTCTGTTGCTCAAGCTCCCATCTCCTCTACTGGTATGTATATATATATGAATCAATTAGTTAGCTAGTTAATTTAGAAATTGGTTGATGATGTATATATGAATTTGATGACTAATCAAAATTGAGGATTCCGGTGGGATCGGGAGTGGATGGTGGTGAACTCGAGCGGCAGGGCTTATATGCAAAGGGTGGAACCAAAGCTTGCTCTCATTCAAACCCAACTTCTTCACGAAGCATTCTCTCCCCACTGGCAACCAAACAACCACTCTTATTTAGGTACACCCAGCCGCAGCGACGACGGATAATCAGCGGGGGTGGGAGTGGAGGTGATCGAATGGAGTGAGGGAGTGGGGGTTGGGAGAGGTGGCAGCGACAGCGATAGAGGGTGGGGGTGAGAGGATCGGCAGCGGCGTGAGAAAAAAAACCTAATTGCAATTGTGATTTTGGGCGTGACTGATTTGGGCATTTATCCCGTCGTGGACAAGCGACGGTGGTGAGCCAGCGTTGGCTGGCTTTAAGTGCCGCGACTGCTGATTTGCAGTCGGCGCTGGAAACCATCGACTTTAACTCCCACGAAGTCGTCCAAATCCGACATGAACTCTATCAAAAACTCCTCGTGGAATCAATCAACTTCTAAACTCTACAGACTTTTCAAACTCTTTAAAGCTCCCACAGACTCTCAATCTAATACACCCCCCTTATATGAGAGTAATATTATTTTTATTGTGGCATGTTAGTTGTTAGTATTTTTCCTACACTCATAGTAAACTCAATTTTATTGCACTTCCTTTTACAAATATTTTAATTTTATTATATTTTATTGCAATATGTAAGCATGAACATTAAAATTTATAATATTATTTTGGAGTAATAATATTTCGATAATTGATATAATTTTTTTTTACTTTTGATTTTATTACACGTTTCTAGCCACAAGAAATCAAACTATTTTTTTGTTGTACAAACTAAACATAGCTCACAATTTGTCAAAGATTTCATTGTATACGATATTAATTGTTGTATACATCTAATCATCTCGTCACAAATTAATATTTTGAGATCTCTTTCGTTATTGTACTAATGAGATTGCAATGTATTATAAGTTATACTTAGCTTTGATCATCTCGTCCCACATTAATTGTTGCAATACTTATAAATCATCTCGTCCCACATTAATTGTTGTAATACTTATTAGAAAAATTATTAATTAGGTCAAAATTAATTTTTGATTAGAAAATATTACTCTTTTTATATAAGTTCTCCGATTGGTGATGGGAAAATAAATATTGATCTTGAGAATTTATGAAGGTTCTCCAATAGAGGATTTTTACTAAAAAGTGATGTGGCTATAAATTTCTATATAATTTATATAAATATGAATGAAAAATGCATAAGATATAGATTTAAAATAAATATGAATAATGAATGAAAAACGCGCTTTTGTAACAATCTATAATTTTGTTATATTTATATGGTCAAAACAAATTATTATTTGGTAAAAGTAAATATATAAGAGGCAATTTTAATTGAGAAAAATACATTTCATGTCTAATAATACTTTCATAAAGCATAAAAATACTTTCATTTAGGTTGGAATTAAAGCTCAATAAAGAAAATATTAAGGAAGAAAATTTGACTAATTGAACAAAAAGATTATTGTTTAAATTTGAATCATTCAGTCCAACTATTAAACATAATGTAGGATAACTATTAGTCTATGATACACTCAAATAGTCACATGTAAGAATTTAATATTGACAACATAATAATTGATACAATTACATTTAAATTTAAATTTGAATAATCTCGTTCAATTTAATAAGAATAATGTACAATGACTATTAGGGTATGATACATTTGAATAGTCACTAGTAAAAATCTAAATTTGAATTTGAATAATCTCGTTCAATTTAATAAGAATAATGTACAATGACTATTAGTGTATGATACACTTCAATAGTCACAAGTAAAAATCTAATATTGACAGTATAATTGAAAAAATTAAATTTTAATAAAATTATACTATTTTTTGACCAATTAATTAAACGGCCAAAATCAAAATTGGTTGTGCAAAAAATATTGCATGTTAAAAAAAACACAGTGATTTTGAGTATTTATATAGATTTTCTAAGAGTGAAGTCTTATTAAAAAGCAATGTAGGATAGAAAATAGTTATATTAATAGATTACATGAAAATTTTTATACTATTAAAATAAAATAATAATTTACTTTAGAAACTTCCTACCCTAAGCAGAAATAAACTATATAATATATTTAATCCATTATTAACTAATAGAATATAAAATGAATAAAGTTCCAAATATGAGATTTCTTGCAATACCCTTAAAATACGAAAATAAAATTATTATAAAATAATAAGAATTAAATTTTGAATCCAATAAGGAATATTGTATCTCATAGAATATTATTGAATAAGGAATATTTTGAAAATATTAAATATTATAGAATATATGAATAATAACAAAATTGATTAAAATGAAGATTTAAGATAAGTATAAATATTCAATAGAGAATGCGCTACGTAGGATTTAAACTCAAGGAGAATGCTCGAATTTACATCGGTTTAAATAATATATATAGATAAATAGATAGATAGATAGATAGATGGATGGATTAATATGTTTTTTTTTTTCTGAATTAGTTACGGCATGTTTGAACACATTTTTATATGCGCAGTTCACGTAATTCCTTTTCAAATGTGATGTAGAATAAAGGCATTTTTGGCTCTCGATTTTGTATGAGAATTGAGGTGGATCATTTTGATAGGAATATTCTGTTATCCCACATTGATTTACCAAAGAAAAATAATTTTGAAGATTGTCAAGGTGACCTAAAATATCCTATATTATGATTCATTATAAATTAAAAATAAAAAAATTCAGTTGAACTGTCGGATTGGAATTGGCTCGTCTAAGTTTCCAACTCCACAGTTTTGTGTCAGAACTGGTCCGTTCACCATGATTTTGATCGAAATCGGTCCGTCTACCCCATGATTTTGATCGGAATCGGCTTGTTTACCCCACAGTTCTGATCTATAACCGGTCCGTACAATAGAAGATAAAAAAAGAATTCTCTAATAAAATGTATAAATTATTTATTCAATCCACTAATAAATTAGTCAAATTGATACAAAGTAGTTGTAGAATGAGAAAAATATTTTAAATTCTATGCATTTATAAGCTTTTGAATAGGAACATATTACAACTGCTTTGTTGGATAGCACAGTAAAAGTTGGATGATTTTTTTAGTTAACTATGTCATATTAGATTCACTTAAATAAATGCCTCAAATAAAAAGTAAAAAAGTTATATGGCATGTTATGGCCACGTTGAATGCTCATGATTGCAGAAAAATCTTTTGATTAATTGATTAAAGCATGTGTATTTGTGAGTTTTTGCATATAGCCATGGGCATAAACATTGCCAAAATAGATAGTACGTATGGCCACTACAAGAAAATTGGGCAAATGCGATATTTGAAATGTGTTATTAATGATTGATTTAATGTCGTAAAAGTTAATTTGCGATATTTTCTGCATCATGTTGAATTTCATCGCAAAAGGGTGGTGTAGCAAATTTACGACGCTTTTTTGCAATTGTGCCGCAACATATATGACAATTTTTGCAACACTAAATTAATTGTCATTTGAAATAAACGACACACTATACGTCACTAAGTGTGGTAACGTACGTCACAATTTACGACACATTGCACGTCATCTGTTGTAATGTCGTGTCCTATTTTGCGACATTTTTTAGCGTCAATTTAGATTTTGTCGGAAAAAATATATGTAGTAATTTTACGACATTTCTATAGTTATGACGCGAATATATGACACTTTGTACTACAACAAAATAATTGTCACAATAAAATTACAACACATTATGCATCATTAGCTATAGTGACACACGTCAATTTACGACACATTGTGCATCACTAATAATAATGAGATGACATAATTTACGACATTTTGGACGTCGATTTAAATTGTGTCCTGGAAAAAAATGTAGTATTTCTACGACATTTTTTTTATTTTGCTGTGACATATACAACACTTTGTGCGACACTAAATTTATTGTCATATAAATTAATAATGCATTATGAGTCACAAATTATAGTGACATATATTTATTACGACACATTTACACGATATTAATTAAAATATTTCGTCTCAGCAGACTCTTCATTAGACCTCACTTGGAAGTGAGATCTCTTTCATTGGACTTAAAAGCTATATTGGCACTGTTGGTTGAGCGTGCATTATTATCAAGCTGACAAACCGATTGAAGAAAATTTGATTTTCAGACTTCAACAAGAACCTTGAGATATTAAGAAGAATGTAATTTCTAAGTTCTAAGAGCTACAACTAAAACATGTAGACCAGGGAAAACAACATAGGCAATGAAACAGAAAAGCAAAGGTATCTGAATACTATCCATCACTCATGAGAGTTTAGACTACCATTGCTAATTCTTGATAGAACATAATAGTAATCAAATCCATTCTAAACCCAAGACTAGTTCTATCTATATCCAAATATCATTGTTACAAGAGCGAATAAACACATAAATTACAAAAAAGAAAGCTAGTGAAAGAAACTGATCTGATAAAATGTCCATAGAAAAATTCACAATCACTACAAGATTTATAACTTTGAATTAAATGCACATCACCACAATCACTGAATCACTCACATATCAGATAACAATGAATCAACATAGTAATGTACTAATTTTTCATTTTGATAAAAAATTATTTTTATTTACCAAGTAAACAAATAAAGTACAACCATCCAAAACTCAATGTCACATGAAATCCTATCCACTAACTCAAGACTGCAATAATCTAGTTAGCTTACGATATGCTCTACATCTCAACGCCGCAAGCATTTGACAACTCCTGATCACCGCATTCACTTCAGCTGCAACTCCTTAACATCTCCTCCTATTCCTTTCTAATGCAATAATTATTGTTAGTGTTATCTTTAACAATAAGATTGCAAGGAAGTCTGAAATGATAGTTATCTCCATCAATGAGCACAAGCACAAATCCATATGGATTAAAGCTTAAAAAAATCATCCAATGTGAATATAATACGTCAAAAAACTATGCATCATATGCATATATATGTGTATACATAGCGAATGAAGCATATAATAAAAAAATTGAAATTAGAAAAGAACATTAAATTAAATTCATGAAAAGCAAAATACTATAACCAGGAGCCTTGTGTTCTCCTTTGAGCAAGTTATTGCTATCTGCTCGTAGTCCATACCTGTTAACTTCTCATTTATCTCAACAATTTTTAATAAAATAGTAGGTACTTTTGAGTAAAAATAATTTTTTTAAAAAAACAAACATTGCTCACCATCAACGATTAATCTGTAACTAATGTCCAGCTGAATTCCTGTTCGAGTCTTCTTCACTCGAATTCAATCAAAAACTGACCCCAACCGCCTCACCGAAACAATAGAGAGAAACACGATCAGCAGAGTCAAGTTGACGCAAACTGAGCCTAATTTTATAATAACCTTTACAAATATCAATCTTCAAAGGAATTCAATTACAAGGAGGCGTACTACAATTACTGTGATATTAATGGGATACAAAAAAAATGTGATGGAGGAATTCATTCCCTCTCTTCTTGCCGACACCGAGCTTGTCCCCCTACCTCGTCGTTCTCTGTGTAGTTACTGTGAAGGGTTTTGGTATAGATAGATGGAAATAGCGTGACTTTTTTTTTTCAGCCCTAACTTAATTATTTATAATAGGTGTTTTATTGGGGTATAATTTATTTTGATGAGCTAATACTAATTATTTAAATTATTTAAATAGGCAGGAATATATATCGTTAAATGAAATCATGTCGATTTTTTAATTATCTTAGATCCGAGTATATATATATATATATATATATATATATATATATATATATATATTAGATCAATATTTTTATTGAAAATTGGATGGCACACAATTGTAGAAAATTAATTATATGACATTGATAAATTATGACATTTCATTGATGGGTCGAAAATAAATTGTTGGAATTAAATGACATAGTCGCATTTAAATTGTGACACAATATATAACTGATGCAAATATACAACACTAAATACAACACTTTTCTATAAATATTGTATAATTATGACATTAAATTGATGCGTCGCAAAAAAATGGTTGCAATTAAATGACATAGAAAAAAATGTCGCATTTGTGTCACAAAATTATGACACATTATATTAGTGACGCATATAAACGACACCGAATGCAACATTATTCTATATATATTGTATAATTATGACATTTTACTGACATGTCACACATAAATTGTCACATTTAAAAAGACAGAGAAAAATATGTCGCACTTGTGTCAAGTAATTATGACACGTTACTTAAGTGACGTAAATATATGACACTAAATGCAACAACATTATATATATGTTGTATAATTATGACACTTTATTAAGGTGTCGCAAATAAATTGTAGCAATTAAATGACATAGAAAAATGTGTCGCATTTGTGTCACAAAATTGTGACACATTATTTAAGCGACGTAAATGTAGGACACTACATGCGACACTATTATATATGTGTTGTATAATTATTACATTTTATTGAGGCGTCGCAAGAAAACTGTTATAATTGAATGACATAAAAGCAAGTGACGCATCTGTGTCACAAAAATGTGACACAATATTAATATGACGCACAACTGATGCAAATATACAACACAAAGAGTATAAAATATTGTAATTTTATGGTATTTACATGTAATGTCGTGTGCCTCTATGTCGCATTTGCCCAGTTTTCTTGTAGTGCGGCGAAACATACCATTACTTATTAAAAATATATTAGAAAAATCAAAAGCCATATGAGAAGTTAAGTTTATTAATGAAATCTCAACTCATAATGGGATGAAAGCTTTAATTATTACTACTACTATTTAAAAAAAATGACAAAATAAATTATATACAAATTTATAATACCCATATTGATATAACCTACGTGTAAATAGGTTTGGAAAGAGATGCGAAGCTGGCAAGCTGCATGCTGACCTCCAACTGCTTCATCTTCGTTCAGCTGATTCCTTTGACTCCAACAATATAGTTTGGAAAATTTGAAAGATAACTAATCACAAATAGAATATAGTTTGGAAATTTTGAAAGATAATTAATCACAAACAGAAGAGTAATAGAAGTGTCAATCATTGTGTAGATTGTAATTCGTAAAAGTGGTAATGATATGTGATGGTCCCGGTAACGAGTATCTGGTGTATGAGGGGGTTTCACTGAGTTTTACTGCTGAGGTCAGTTGGCTCGACAACTGGAAAAGTCAGTTGGAGCTACTCTACAACTGAGTTGCTCAGTTGGAGCTGATCACACAGCTGGCAGCACAGCTGGCTCCTATGCCTGAAGTTCAGCTGTATGCACCAATTGAGGTTTTAAATCAGTTTTACGATGTGGAAGATGGTGGCATTTAAACTTGTTACAAAAACTAGAACCTTTGTTAAAAGGGAAGGTCAAGTTCCCAAATTAGTGCAGTTTGATAAAAATGCAATATGTATGCATATACTGGGTCAGTTGGTTAGGTAAATTGAATTTAAATACTTAATGTAAAATGTTGAAAGTAAGTACACAATATTTTAATGAGGTTCAGAGATCGAACTCCTACGTCCACGACTTGCTTTTTGGGGAAGTAATCCACTCGATAAGCTTAAAAATGCTTATCAAACGCCCCACTTGGATTACGGGTTCCAAGCAAATTTAATCAGTTCGATTCCGGGTTTGAACAGACCTTACAACACTTTTCCGAGCAAGTTTAAAACCTAGTCTTAAATTCCGAGTTCTAACGGACATGTTCTTGGATTGCGGGTTCCAAGGGACCTGGTATTGAATTACGGGTTTCAAGGGACCTAATGACTATAATTTTGGGTTCAAAGTCAAACCTAAGGTTTTGGATTTCGGGGGGATATCCAATTGGGAAGCCTTCAACACTGAAGGAAGTGGAGGCTTCAACCTAAGGCTCCAGATTCAATCTCTTGTGAGAGAATCCGATCAAACACAATACAAGCAAGAACATGTTTCTAGACTCAATCAGCAAGGGGGGATTTGTGAGAGACTAGATGGAAGAACAGTAGGAGGTGTGAACACTCTGCTTTGACTCTACTTCACCGGAGGTCTTCTTGCTCGGAGAGAAAGAGGTGATAAGATGTTGTCGCTTCACTCTTGATTTCTCTCTCTATGAACTTCTTTTGTTTGCTCTTGTGTCTATATTGACCTTTGGTGTGGAGATCTCTATTTATAGAGGAAGTTCAAACTAGTCGTTAGAAAGAGTCGTTTGATCTTTGTCAAAAGCATGACACTCCACCAGCTTTTCTGAAAACTTTCCTAAAATGGCAGCTGCGACATTTGCTTTTTGCACGTCGCTGTTGTCGGCCCATTTATGGTAAGTTCTCCAGCTGACTTGTGCTTCCGAGTAGATTCAAATCTGGACTGCAACTCCTCCGTCTTCAGCGTCTTCAAAGTCTTCTCTTCTCCGCTTCGCGACGTCTGACTTCGGCACAACTTTTCTTCACGCTCGAATTGTATGCCTTCAGCTGCGTGGGTTATTTGAGGAGTCAACTGAGTCCGTGCTTCAGTTGAGGTTGATGTTTCAACTGATCTTGAGTCTCAGCTGAGTCTGGGTCTCAGCTGAGTTTGGGCCTCAGCTGAAATCTTCACGAACTTCCTTCTTTAGTCCGACTGATTTCTTCTGCTTGAAACTTGTAAAGATAAAATTCCTACGCTCAAACAGTGAGTTCTAGCTAAGATCAGACTAAAGGCATTCATGAACTCAGTTGAGGTCAGTTGAGGTTTGGGTATCTTTCGAAATCTTTTACTACCTCCGTCCCATATTACTTGTCTCATTTCCTCCGGGTACGGAGATAAAGAGATTAGATATAAAGGGTGTGGTTAGTGTAGTTAATAAAGTGATATAAAATATTTTTTAATTGATAAAGTGATATAAAGTGTTTTTGATGTGACATAAAGTGATATAAAGTGGTTTTGAAGTGATATAAAGTGAATAAAGTATTTCTTAATTATTTCCTTAAATAAAAAGTGAGACAAGTAGAGTGGGACGCCCAAAATAGAAAGTGAGACAAATAATGTGGGATGGAGGTAGTATTAATTTTCCAAACACCATGTAAACTTTTGTTTAGACAAACTAATTTAATTTTCATAAAAAAGTAATCGTTTAATTTTTGCCACGATCGCGCTCACTCACATGCCATGTCAGAGCGAGCTCGCGCGCTTGCTAGGATTGTAGCGGCGAGCTCACTCTTATTTAATTTTTTTTCTTTATTTTGTTTTTTATTTTATATTTTATTTTTGCATAATTAAAATTATAATGATATTTGGTTGCATAACTAAATTAAAATAAACATAATTAAAAAAAAACACTAACAAATACAATGATATAATTTAAAAAAAAAACACTAAGAAATACAATGACATAATTAAAAAAACACTAAGAACTAAAAAAAACGGGCACATCCTTCACGAGACGTCTAACCGCCAAATGCTTGAACGCCTCGTCGTGCATGGCCGCTCTTTCATTGAGCGTCGAGTTCACCAACATCTCCTCAGTGACGTCGGCCGGAGCTTGATTCCGGGTAGTCCGATACATCACGTTGAATAACCCGCAATTGGTCTTGACTCGGGACCAGTGATGACGCAACTGCGTCGAGTTGCGCTCCGCCGAGTACTGTGGGCGATTCGTGTTATAACGAGTGGCCATGTCATCCAAACGGCTGCATTGCCACTGTGGGCCATTGTTGATGTATAACTACGCTCGCGCCAACTCCAAGGTTTCGCCATCGTTGTAGGGATGAGGAGCCATCGTCGGGAAAATTATCGGAGATCGCCGATTGAGAGAGAGGGAGAAGGAGAGGTGTGATGTTTGAGGGAGGGGAAGAGGGTATTTATAGGGGTAAAATGGAGGGTTAAAAAAAATTGAATTTTAACCATTGCGATCGCCAACGGTCGTCTGACGATCGTTGTGCGATCGCCACGTGTCCGCAAAGGCTGCCAGCGCGACAAAGCGAGCGCACGCTTGCGAGCGCCACGCTCAGCAGTGGTTCACTGGTGGTGCGAGCATGCTCGCTAGGGGTGCGAGCGCGCTTGCACGCGCGCCGCTGCGGACCCGCGGTGAGCCTAACACCATGCTCTCAGTCGTGCCCCTCACTCTACACCTCAATAAAATCTGTAAATTCAAGAATCTCGATCATTCCCACACCACCATGCAAGAAAACAAAGAGGATGCGATTTCAGTTTCAAAATTTCCATAATTTCTTCATCAATGCAATGTTCAGCTCCCGATCTGGTCTTCGGGTTAGAGGAGGAAATTTTTGTTGTTTTCTTCTGCGGAAACAAATTAATTCTGGTACATGGTGTTGCGGTTGGTAACCTCAGTCCACCCCAAAATTGGGTCTCTGATTTTCAACGGATGAAGAAAAATCCTTCAAGAATTCGTTGTTTAATTTCTTCATGAATATGCTTCTGCTTGTGTTCTTTTTCCTTGTTGCAACTATGCATGGTCGTGGAGGTGAAATGAATGCAACATTCTTTTTAGTGAAGGAGGTGCGATGCCTTGCAGATGAGAGAGAGAGACGGCTAACTTGACAAATTGTTTAATGACAACTTAAATTGGGGTGTATATGTATTTTGGTAGCTAAAAAATCAAATTGAAATCTTTATAAAATAAAATGTAAGTTGATTAACATTTTTGATATAAATTATAATTTAGTTATCATAACCTTTTAGAAAATTAACCTCTTTTCTCCCTTAATTCTCCCTTAAGAAATAGAAAGATAAAAATGCCGACTCTTTTTACCTAAAAGAGAATTAATAAAAAAAATAATAAATATCCTAGTTGATTGACAATTGCTTTTGTTTATGTTTATTTTGGTACAAGAAGAGATAAATCGATAAATTATTCTTCAGTAGCAACCCATGGTTTTGCAAGTGAACAATATATATACTGCTCCCTCCATATTGGAAAGAATGTAATGTTTATTGTTTGCGCGGAGTTTAAGAAAAGTTGGTAAAGTGGAATAAATTACTGTAAAAAGATAATAAGGATAGTGAAGGTAAAGTTTGTTAATTGCAATTATTTGTGGTTTAAAAAATAACACACAACTCTTCAGTCTTCACTTTCTCTCTATAGACCTCTTCTCTCTTCTCTCTCTAGGAATGAGGGGTTACCGCCATTATTCCCAAATAAACCAAGCTCCCTTTAGATGACGCCGCCGCGTTCATCCGTCATCGCCGCCGCCTTATTATTCCTATGCGCCGTCTCCCCTCCTCCCCCCTCCGTCCATGCACTAGCCGCTCCACCGCCACCATCGCCGTCGTCTACGGCTCTGCCACCACCGTCTGCTCCATCACCGCGCAACCTCCTGTCCAATAAATCCAATGCTGGAGTAATGGCCTCCTCTTACCTCCTCTCCTCCCCAACACCTCCTTCGACGCTGTCGCCGACGGCCGCGACACTCTCTGCGGCGTCCGCTCCGGCGGCTTCAGCCTCCTCTGCTGGAACACCACCTTCGCCCCCAAGCGAATCTACAACAACGCCTCAGCTCCCCTCCATCTCCGCCAGCGACTCTACCGCCGCGTGCAAACCAGAGGTCGCCGCCACTAACCTCTCCATTTTCCAGATCTTCCGCTCCGCCGCTGTAGATCTGTATCTCAGCTTACCGGAGCTCATGGTCCCCTCATTCAACTCCTTGTAGACGATATCGAACCTCTCAAGGCAGAAATCGCTGCATTTCTTCCCCAGCCGCGCCACCGCAGCGGCGGCACAGTCGAAATCTTCGAGCCGCTCGGCGCCGGCCAAGCTCATGAGGAAATGCTCGTCGCCAGAGTTGAGGAACTCGACTCCTTTCGATCGGATGACGTCGTTTCTCAGCCGCAAGATCTCCTCATCGGAGATGGATTGTAGAGTGAGACCAATCTCGACAGGGTTCAGGGTGGTTTCGAACAAATTGATAGGGTGGATTTGAAGAAGATCGCCGCCTACAAAGCTGTCGAGCACGTGAGGTCCAGCATGGTCATCGGCCTCGGCACCGGCTCCACGGCTAAGCACGCCGTCGACCGCATCGCCGACCTTGGGTTTGAGTTGGGTAGTTAGTTTAAAGAATTTGGGTTTGGGTTGGGTAGTTAGTTTAATTAGTTTGGGTTCATTAAATAATGGTGGGATAAGTAATGGCATATTGCTGTAAATATAGAGGAATATTTGGGGTATAAAAATCCATAAAGTGAAACATTACATTTTTTCAATTATAGGATTTTTGGGCAAACATTACATCTTTTCAAATATGGAGGGAGTAGTAATTTAGTACTTTAATATTTGTATATTATAGTCAGTTTAATTTTTGTATATTTTAATCACCGTTTATAAACCGAAGCTTCACTTTTTGTGATGCAGTTATCCATCGGATGTTGGCGAATTAAATCACGAATATTAGTATTCTTTGTAATTTTAACTCGAACTTTCAATTTTGGCAAATTAAATCTCAAACGTTTTAATTTTTGCAATTTTAAACCAAACTTTTAACTTTGGCAAATTAAATTATGAATTTTTCATTATTTACAATTAAGACTTGATTAAACTTAGAGTAATGATATTCGGACACACTGTGGCCACCCACACGCGCTAAAAATGGTACTATAGGTTTTGAAATTGGATATATACCCTAATTGGGAAGCATAAACCCTAGAAGGGAAATATGATTATTTTCATTTTTACAGCCAACTTTCCTTTCTTTCACGTGTGTGGCTAACCACAGTGTGCCCAAATATCATTACTCTTAAAGTAGGGGTATTGTTAATTATTTATAATTAGTTCTTAATCACCACCCAACCTTTTCTCTCTCTTCTTTTATTCTGTTTTCAATCCAATTTTTCTCTCTCTTGATCTATTCTTTTTTTTTCAATAAACTGGTTATTTTTTTTCAAGATTAATTTTTCTATTTGAAGACATTACAATGTTGATTATTTTCTGCTGAATAGAAATTTAAGAACATGAATCCTGAATTCATTACAGCAAAACACAATTAACCATGAGTAGGGATCCAACACCATCACCTCATAATGGAGCAAAGAAGCAGCTACCAAACTAGAGGGTCGCAAGGAAGCTCCGGCCGCCGTCTCAGGTTTCACCGGAGCTGAGAGGTGGACGAAGATAACAAATTCAAATTTAAATTAACATAAATTCGGAATAGGAGAAGAGGAGAGAAAAGAAAGGGATGGATGGGAGCAAAACGCAAAAGAAAAACAAAGACATCAAACTCAATACTTCCAATACCGTGAATTTGAATTAGAATTAGAATTAGTTTTGAATTTTTGTGAATTTGGCCTGCGGATAGATTTGGCTTACAACGCAAACATACATAACATAAGAAGCGGAAGGGGGATCGCGTGTGTATATATAAGCGAACCGAGTCCATATACAGTAAAACAAAAAGGCATTTTTCGCTTCAAGTCAAACCCCACAATTTTCACCAAAACTTTTACGAAATCTCATCAACTCCGTCATAGTATTATTGCTGCGGTGTCGTCATTCTCTCCGGCGATCCTACCAATTGATGATCGACGACAGCTGTGCTGACGCGTCGGCCTGTGCAGCGGTGCGCGACGGGGGTGGTGGTTGGGAAAGGTTGAAATCCGCTAACACTGGAATCGATTGAGGATACGAGTTCTTTTATCGGAGAAATGAAGAAAGGCAAGGGGAAGACCAACAAATTGCTGCCTAATTCGTTGAGAATTATTTCGTCCTGTATGAGGACAGTGTCGACGAATGCTAGCACCGCCGTGCGCTCCGTCGGCGCGTCCGTCGCCGCGTCCGTCGCCACCTCCATTTTCTCCCCCGCAGACAATCGAAAGGAGCAGGGTTAAGGTGTCCAACCCAATACTGTTAGTGGGTTATTTAAAAAATTTAATTAGTTAGGTATATAAGACAATAATTAGTTGGAGTAATTAGTGAGTTTAATTTGTGAGATGATGGGTCCATAATGGCAAAGGGTAGTAATTTGACAAAAGTAATGAGGATACGATGATAAAAGAAGCAGAACGGTTCAATTTTTCACGAACAAAAAAAAAGGGGTGAAACACTTTAATTTTTCGCGAACAGAAGGAGTATATAGATTGCACACATATTGACATATCTTATCTACCTCGAAAAAGAAATACTTCTTCCATTCCACTCAATTTATTTACCTTCTCTTAAAGGGATGTTCCACTCAAATTGTTTACTTCTATATAAGAAAATAATTATGTCACAGCCCCAAATCCCGAGTGACGGCAGAAGCCGGGGTGCAACTGGAATTGGATTAAAGAAGCGGGGAAGAAGGGGACTGACTAAATAAACATACATAAAAGACATCATACATTCAATGAACAACACTTTACTATCAAAAAGGAAGAGTTAATCACGAAGGATTACTCGACAGAAAGTACTCAAATTATCTAAGTTAAAGATTACAGACTTAAACTACAGTGATTTGTTTAATGTACATATCCTCAAAAGAGACTAGAGTTTTGCAGCGGAAAGTAGGTCATAGCTAAAGTCTTCCTAAATTCTAACTCGACATCAACCACCGCCGCTCTCGTCGCTTCAACCTGCACATTTAGAAAACATATGCAGGGCTAAGTACGAAGGTACTTAGTGGGCACATTGTCGAAAACATAATCATAAGTATAAATTATCAGGCATTTCATAATCGTAGAACATCGGGGTTTTATTGAAAATGGCCCGTGTCTACTAAACATTTTCTGATTTATTTTCATAATTTACTCGGTCGAGCATTTTCTGGTATGTTACGTTCAAATCTTGACCAATTCCTCATTCACCGTGGCTGGTTACCCCTCAACAGGATACCACATACACCACAGGTTACAAAGTGCACTAACTCTGGAAAGCACTTAATAGCTAACTCAGAGCCGATCGATAGTTAACATCCTAGCGGTTAACTTATAAATCTGGAAAACATGAATGTTAACTCAGATGGTACAAGAGAACTCACATAAAATATTTAAACAATTATGCCATGATTATCACTTTGAAAACACGTTTATCAAAGCGATAAAGAATTACTTTCGAGTTGTGGAAAAACCCACATTTTATTTGTTATAGAATAAAAGCCCACCTTAATGATACAGAACTACTAAACAGGTTTCCGTTCTTCTGTTCTTCTGTCCTTTCCTTAGTGCTGGCTTTCTCCTTCATCGTAAAATAATCACACTTTAAATTTGGTCGTAAAAGATAATCGAATATGGAAATTCGAATTAGGTTTTAGTCGTTTTGTTTCTTTAGGCATTTGCACGCTACTAGATCCCTTTTTATTAAACGGGAACGAGACTTGAACAAATCTCGTTTAGAACTCGGAAGGTCTCTTACTCGACTCTTAGGTCAGTAGAAAAGATAGTCGTTAACTCATCATGACTTAAAAGATCGAAAGAAACTAAGTTGCGAAGAAAACAACTTAGGAAATCAAATTCTGAAAATTCACTGCGCAAAGCAGTAGTTCTGGGGACTGCCCAGAACGGAGAAAATGGAAACAGGGGATGTGCTCTATTTCTCTAGAAAGCTTGGGATGTCTAGTTTACTCTCCAATTTACGGATCTCAAATCCGATAAACGAGCTAAGAGATATTACAGTTTCCGGGAAGGGTCGCAAAACTGCCGCGGCTAACCCTAGTTGCTCGATAGAATCGACGTGTGACTTCCTAGATTCGTTCTATGTTATCGAACCTACATTTTTACGATTTTAGCACTTCAAGGAAGTCAATACGTACTCCCGTACATGAAGAACTCCTTTCCATCGTTTGTCTATTAGCACGACGTTCTAAACATCGGCTTTCAAATTATCAAGTACTATACCAAAACAAGTTATCATTTCTCGTTTCTAGTTCTCGATTATAACTACAACTCATCATATAATAATGCGGATGCTCATGTCGTCAACTACCAAGTTGTTCCTTAGTTCATAATAAGCAATATTATTTAGTTAGAAACCTTAGTCGACTTCTCGATTATTACTTATATTCATTTGATCGTCTCTTACAAATTTTCCAAAGTTATCGGATTTCATTCATTTTCTACAACGTTAATCATTATCTATCGTAGATCATTACTATGAATATCATTACCTTATATCATCAACCAATCTTGATTCATTCCTAAATTCTTGTCTCTTACGATTTCATTAACATTTTTAGATTAATTCCAAATAATTCCTATTATCAACTAATACCATTAGAAACCATAATCCAACATCATTTCATCAATTAAATCAAAGCTCCTAAAACCCCTATTTCTCCATCAAAACTCGGTTTTAACATAAATTAGAGGGGGTTGGTTTTCTTCATCAATTAACATCATTAATCCATTTATCCAACTACTACAACATCAATCTAACCAATTACTATACCATTTCATCATTAATTTGAAAATCAAAAGTGAAACCATAACCTAAATAATTCGATCATCATCATTTTCATAGGGCTTTCCATTCTTTTTTGTTTAATTCACCAATTAAACTACTCCTAAGTCTAATTACACCATCAATTTGAAGAATCAAAACATCCTATATCTATGCCCAAATTTTCGGTAATACCTAGTCTTTAGGGTTATTGAATTTCTTCAACTTTTAACCATAGAAATCAATACTAACACATCTAATTATACTAATTAAACTCAAATCATCTAATCTACATCATCATAAAAATCGATCAACATGAGAAAAATAAAAGAAATGAAATCTATTTGGATACAAGTGTAGAGGAGATGAATACCTTGAAGTTTAATGAAGGAAAGAGTTGAAAATGATGGAAGATGAGTGACTTTGTGAAGAAAATCCTTGCTAGAACTTGGGAGCTTCAACAATGGTGATGAGAGAATTTGAGAGAGATGGAAGAGAAATATATGTATGTGTGTAGCCGTGTGTGTTGAGAGAGAGAAGTGAGGAAGATGACTAACTTAATGTAGGAAATATCTAACAAGAAGACTTAGGTGTAAAGTTAAATTAAATATCTATTGGTGAGTCATAAGTTTATACTTTATAAGAAATGAAATATCAAGCTTGTGAGGGAGAGGGAAGTCGGCAATGAGGGGAGGAAAAAGGAGAAAATACGCGCTTTTCCGGCGCGGTACGACGTTACGGAAATCGAAAGACGAAAAGCGTATCTCGGCACATTATCGTCAAATTCCGATTCTACCATAAATTCCGACATATTTAACTTATTCGGAAAGTAATATTTAAATTCTAATTTCTGACAAAAACTCGGGACGTCACAGTCCGAGTTTCGTCCGAAAAATAAAAAAAAAAACGAACTTTCTCGGGCGAGTTCGTATCGCGATTTCGTAAATGTAAAAATCAGACGGTTTTCCGATCTGAGTTCTAGAACTAAAAAGTTATCGTACGCGATAATCCTAAATACAGTAGCCATCTAACTGACTTCCGTAATTTATTTTCGGAAACGGATTTCACCGTTAGTTTTAGAATTAAATTTTATGAACTTAGGCGTGCAAAGCCATTTTTATTAATAACTTAGAATTTTTAAGTCACTACGAAATTTTTGGGGTATTACAAATTAAGCCTTCAAAATCCTTCAAAGTAATGAGACCTACCTATTTTCTCTTTTTACTTTATCCATAATTTCCGTGTCGAACAGTAAGTATACAAATTGAATGGAACAGAGAGAGTATATTTTATTTTTTATTTTGCAATTGAATGCTACCTCTGTCTCGTTCATCTTGCAACATATTCCTTTTAGGGATGACTTATTCATCGTGTAACATTTCCTTTTATAGAAATAATTAGAAAATCACATTATCCATTTAATTACTTTAAAATCACTTTATATTGCATCAATAACACTTTATTATTCATAATGAAAAAAAATGAAATGAAAATAACACTTTATTAACTTTAAACTCATTTTATATCACATCAACAACACTTTATTTAATTTAAAAACACTTTATATCACTTTATTATTACACTAATCACCACCTTTACTCTTAAATACTCCCTTCGTCCCGTCGAATACGACCTAGTTCATATGGGCACGTAGACTAAGAAAAAAGATATTGAGTATAAAGAGAGTATTTAGTGTAGTGTGAATGCATTATTATAATGCTAATAAAGTTATAGATGGGATGGTGGATAGTGTGTAGTGGAAGTAGGTTAGTAGGATTTAGATGGGATGGTGGGCCACATGTAGTGTGAATGCAATATTTTATAATGCTAAATATATACACTAATTGTTTCCTTTTCCTTTAAAGGAAACAGACCAAGTATAGTGGGACGTACCAAAATGGAAAACAAGTTGTATTCGGTGGGACGGAAGGAGTACTTTTCTTCTTAATACTCGTACAGAAAAGAAATGCTACATTATGAACGGGATGGAGGGAGTATATAATTTTAAAAAATAAATTCGTGACTAGCTAATTAAATTAGGCCAAATTGCAAAAAATTCCTTACATTTTATCAAATTCTGCTTGAGCTTAGGGGTGGATCGGTATGGTATGCCGAATTTTTGCCGCCATACCGTATACCATACTGAAAATATCGGTATAAGAAAGTTCATACTGTTACCATACCGAACTTTTCGATATGTCGTTTTTCAGCAAATCGAATATTCGATATCATAATTTAATGTACCGTTACCATACCGTTTTTCCGATATACTGCATTATGGTTCGGCATACCGAATTTTAAGGTATACCGAAAAAAAAATGCATTAATTTTTTTATTTTATTTTTATTATTTATATTTTTGTTCAAACTTTGTTTTTATTTTTATTGTTTATATTAGGAATTGAATGAGGAATGCTACGCCTCAAAATTTTAAATAGAGTAACATATTTGCTACAGCCTGTGATTCACAAATTTTAATAGTAGTAATATCTTTTACTTATTTAATATAATATAATATGACAATCGATTCATCGACTATAACAAATAATATGAGCAATCTTGTTACTCAACTAATGCTCATGTATCGAACGATTCATCGACTATAACAAATAATAAGAACAATCTTGTTACTCAACTAATGCTCTCGAACGATTCATCGACTATAACAAATAATAAGAACAATCTTGTTACTCAACTAATGCTCATGTATCGAACGATTCATCGATTATAACAAATAATGAATAGATTTGAGAAACGTTTATTTATTTTTATTTTTATAGTTTTCAAATTCTTTTTATATAATTATTAGATGCTTATAGTCTAGTTTTCTCTTTGTTTATTATTAATTGAAGAAATGTTTATTTAGTTATTTATTTTCTATGAGATGCTTATTTATTTTCCTATTGTTGCTTTTTCCCTTTTATTTGCTTATGATAAATTATTGAGATGCTTATTTTATTTTCCTATGTTGTTTTTTTCTAGATTATTATTTGTTTCTAATAAACTACGGAGATACTTATTTATTTTAGTTATTTTATTTTTCTTGTTGTTTTGATTTGCTTATTATAAACTAGATAGATGTTTATTTTGCCATTAACTGATAGTTGCTTATTATCAGTTGGTAAGAAGCTTATTTATGTTAATTTGTTTGTTCTAATAAATTTTAATTTAATTATCTAGTTGTATTAATTATAATATTGTAATATTAATTATATTATAAGTATAAATGTATAATATTAATTTTATTTTATTTAATAAATTCGGTATTGACGCTAAATACACGGTATATACGGTACCGTCTTTTCAGCATATACCGAATTTTCGGTACGGTACGGTATATCGCCGGTATATAGAAAATCATACCGTTGCCGTACCGTGTGTATTCGGTACGGTATCATACCGTACCGTAAATTTCGGTATAACGAAAATTTCGGTAAATTTCGGTTTGGTAATTTCGGTATACCGTATATTTGGTATTTTTGTCCACCCCTACTTGAGCTTTTAAATCGGCATATAAAATCTCAACTCTTTTTTTTTCAAAAAATTTGTCCCAATGAATTTTTCCCAAAATTGAAGTTGAGGTGTACTCCAGAAATGTCTGGATGACGAATCGGTCCGACTAACCAAACAACGTAGTTTCATGTGTGTATATATACGGTTATAAATCATAAGATTTTGACCCAGATCGATTCCCCTCGTCGTTTCACTTCTTCTTTTCCCCTCTTTCTCTCCCTTCATCCATATGCATCTATAAATAATAAGAAATCAGTTATTTTTTTGTAGGTACTATACATTTGGTTTGTAGCTTGTAAGTCAACGATGTCCTTATAGTTGCGTAAATACACACTTGCCACGAGACAGATAGAGTAATTTATGTTACGTCAGAGCCACGAAACATCAGAACCCACCCATGTAAATAAAATAACAACTCAACTTTAATTTTGGCGGAATATTTTGCCGGGACATAAAAAAAAGTTAAAGATTTATATGCAAATTTAAAAGCACACAAAATAAACCAAAATTTAAAAAAACTTAAGAATTTTTATGCAATTTAGCAATTAAATACAATATATTAAAACGAAACCAATTGTGAAAACTACCGACCTCTCTGTTTGCTGAGATGCTTAAATTCGACGCAGCATAACAGCGAATGAATAAAGTTATCAAGAGAATAAACTACAATAACTATAGAACATCTACATCATAACATCCTACAGATTTAGAGAGTATCTAGTTTCTCTTGGAATAACGAACGCATATAGTATATTTTATTGATTTATTTACATTTTTACATAATTGGATATTCGAGATCTTGTTTAATTTGATTCTCAAACTTTAACATTATGTCACATTCGGTTCAACAAATCTTTGAATTTTGAATTATGTTAGTAATTGGGTGCTATTATGAACAGTCACTTAAGATTATTCACAAACTGTGAAATCAATACTAAATCTCTCAACATACTTAGCTTAATTAATCGCTAAACTGCCTAAGTTTATGGTACAAACTTGGCCTCGGACGTTCACACAACCCTTGATCATGAATATTGGGAAGTAATCATGAATATCTATTATGCACGAGTGAATTTTAACTACAATTAAGATTTTAATTAAAAGATAATAATTATACTTAAAATTCACTCGTCCATAATAGATATTTAATTATTAAGTTAGTCTTGAATTAATCGAATGAAAATTTAAGGGTCTAATTAAAAAAGTGCAAATGTTAGTGACATAAAATTCGAACACGCAACATTTAAAAAAAATAAAAATAAAAATCTTTCATAAATTATTCTGATGGTCCCGAAACGAGTTACTGGTGTATGGGGGGGGAATACACCAGTTAGGATTTTAAAAATAAACTCTTGAAAATTACTCAACCGAGTAAAAAGACTCAGTTGGAATCTCACAGCTGAGTAAGCAACCTCAGCTGGAAGAGTGGTGCGGTGCGGAATATGGTGGAAATTATCAACTCGTAAAACAACTCACGTTTTTGTGCACAGTTGGTCAAAAACCAAAACAGTTGTGAATGTGCGGATGCAGATTGTATGCTGGTTAGTCAGTCAGTAGAGTATGCAAGAAATAACTGAATAAGGAAAAACACAAGCACACAGAGATTTAACGTGGTTCGGAGATAACCCTCCTACGTCCACGGGGAGTTGTGAGTCCACACAACTCTGTCCAAGTTCTTCTGGATAAACCACTCAGCTTACGCGGGCTAAGCAACCGTTATGGATAAGTTTGCGGGTACTTATCAACCTTACAGTTTAGTTTACGAGTACTAAACGACCTAACTACTCAGTTGCAGGAAGAGTAGGATCCTAAACCTTTTCAGGTGAAAGAAAAATGTGTTTCCAACTAAAGGCTCGAACGATGTGAGCTATGATCTAACTCTCTACGAACTCTCACTAAGTGGTGTTCTAAAGGTTCGATCTAAAGACACAAAACTAACTAACTCTAGAACTCTCAACAAGTGATGTTCTAAGAGATTAACTTCAGTTCAGCTCGTGAAGAATATTGCTCTTTCTTTTTGCTCTCTGGTTTCTTCTCGCGTATGTGTCTTATATCTTCTTCGAATGAATGAAGGCCTCTATTTATAGGCGGAGAGTATCAACTAGCCGTTGGAGGAGCTGTTGATCTCTGTTCTTTGAAAGCGATGGCTTGTCTCTGATCTCTGCAGACTTTCCCGATATGGCATCTGTGCTCTTCTGCTTTCCATCTGAGATAGCCTTGTGTTGGCCCAAATGGGGTAATGACTGAACGGTCAAACCCTCATGTGACTTCCTTTTTGAAATTCAAATCTTAACAACAGACTTCCAATAAGGGATGGTCGGTTAAGACTTTCGATCTTCAACTAGCTTGTTCTTCAGCCGATGTTCTATCTGACAACTAACAGTTGAACTCTCAGCTGACTTCGTCTTCAAGCTGTTGATCTTCTTGGTTGAGTTCTACAACTGATGTTCTGAAACTGAACACTCAGTTGTCTTCCTTGTATCTGGTCAGTTGGGTTCGAACGCTCAGATGGCTTTCTTTCATCTGATGTTCTCTTCCCCTTTACTGCTTCTCATCTGATGAACGCTCAGTTGTTTTCCTTACAACTGATGTTCTATCTCTTGAATGTGACTTCCCCCTTTTTGCATTATGATGAAGTGAACGCTCAGTTGTCTTTCTTACAACTGATGTTCTGTTCGAGTGATGCCTTGTTGCCATCTTCAGCTGGAGACCTGTAAAGATAAAATCTTGACAATTCTCAAACAGCGAGCCTATCTACTAACAATAGGTTCTGGCAACATCTACTCGGTTGGGTTCAGTTGGTTTTGGAATTCATCAAAACTCTTACTAATAAATTTCCCAACAATTTCCCCCTTTTTGATGATGCCAAAACCACTTACAACTTTAAACCTCTACTGATCTAAACCTTACTAACTTATCTAAAATTTCAGCTGAAATTCTAGACAGTCTTTAAGATAAAACATCAAAGGGTTAGCACAGTTATAACATGGTATTTAAAAGACTTTGCAATTCAGAGCTTGGACAATGAGGGATTGTTCATCAAGGTGAATCGAATATATATACTTGAAGTTTTCATTACAACTGATGATTACACAGATATGCGCAAAAACCAAAAATTACAACAGTTGCTAGAAAACTAACTGAGCTAGAACTGTAGCCCATACTTACTAAAGATCCTAACAAAAATTTCCCTCTTAGCAGGTGACTCCTTGGAAATGTCCACTCCATGCTCCTTGCAAACCTGCATCGCCTCAGATGCGATCTTCTGCGGTTCGGGTTGCTGGAATCTGGGAGAAGAGGAGACCGATAAGTAACCCTCTTCGGAACTGGAACAGTGTTCAGGTCCAGGTTGACGTCAATCATAGCCCGCCTGAACTGGCTGAACATGCCAGGATCCCCTGAGTGCAACTCGGTCAGCGCTTCCTTAAATGCTTTCCTTGGGTCGTCGGTTGTGTAAACCTTCTTGTAGTAGAAGTCGTTCACGAACTCCTGCTTGAACAGCTCCCACTCTTCATTCCACTCGGTCGGCATCCACTTGTCAACATGCCTGAACCGACTCTCAACCTTGGACTTTGCAGGCAACCTTTGTTGCTTCAACCGAGCTTCCGCCTTTGATTGAATTTTGTTGATGCGGCGTCGGCTGCGGGAGGCAACGTTGTGGTCCAGGTTCTGTGACACCTTTTTCAACTCAACCTCGAACTGGTTCACCCTCCTCGCCTGGCTGGCGGCAAACTTCCTGATCCAGCTCGGGTTCATGTAGTCCTTCTCCTCTACATCCATAGCCTTGGCCGCTGCAATGCACTCTTCGGTTGTTATCCCGTCGAGTTCAGAATCCAGCTCGGTTGCGATCTTGGCTATGGAGCTGTAGGAAACTCCAATCTTCTCTGCCTGCTCCAAGTCTTTAGACATCTCAGCTCCACCGACTTCGGTTGACTTGGGAGCAGCAGACTTCCTCCTCCTCAGCTGAGATTTGGATGGTTGAGCAGTTGGCACTCCTTGTTCTTGGGTCTCTTCTTCTTCCTGCGCCTCAACTTCCGTCTCCTTCTCTTCCCCCTTTTTGGCATCAGCAACAAGGCTTGCTACTGAACCGTCCAGAGAGTTGAGTTTATCCTCGGTTAGTTGAACACGGTTGAAGAATTCATCGACCGCACACTCCAGCTCGATCTTCTTTGCCAGTTCGGAGTCCTGGCGCTCTTGTTCGGCCTTCTTCAAGACAGAGAGGTTGTCGTTGACCTCTGTCTGAAAGGCAACGAACTCAGCCCAACGCGACTCGAACCGGGACTCCCATTCAGCATCCTGCGTCTGTTGGAACTTGGCCAGATTTGAATCGGCCAAAGATTTGAAGACGTTCACCTCCGACTTCAATCCCAACAGAGTGGACTTCAGCTCTGACATGTCCTGACTGGTGGAGGAGGAGAAATCATTCAGTTTGGTCTTCAGTTCGGCATTCTCCTCCACCAGTTGTTGGTACTTCATTTCTTGTGCTGCCAACTCCCTCAGCTGGTCATCTTGTTGGTGCTGGAGGTTGGCGGGCAGTTCGGTCCTCAACTGGTTGACCCTCTCAGCTACCAGCTCGCAGATTTCTTCAGTTGATGGAACGTGCTGAGCAGCTGGAGGGGCTTGAGCGGACTGAGCTAGAGGCTCAGCTGTGACCATGGCTTGTTTGTTCGCCAGGTACAACTTCAGATCTTCCTCTTCTGCCTTCGCAGCGGCAGCTGCTGTATCGACATCCTCAAGGAAGTCAGCTGATTTCGCCAACATGCTGTCAAGGAAGTCGACACACTCCTTTCTAGCTGCCTCCCTTGTGTCCGTCCCTTCAGCCAGACTCTGGTCCATCCGTCGAGTGAGCAGCGCAGTCCGGTTGTTGTACGCCACCTCCAAGTTGGAATAGATGAAGTAGGCTCGAATGCGGGACTCATCGGACTTCAACCTGTCCCAGCTCTGCACCCTGATCGTATCCTCCTTAACATACCAGTGGTTGAAGATCAGGTGGAACTGGTACAATAGCTCGGTTCCCAGAGTGGCGAAGATGGGCATGTTGCAAGCCTCAGGGAATAAGCCTAACAGCTTTTGAAAGCAGTAGGCCACCCTGCCTTCGTGCTCCTGAGCAATTGCCTGCAGATCCTCCGCTTCATTAATTGGGGAGGGGGTAAGATTGTATGGCTCAGGTTCAAGAGGTTCATCGATGTTGGCCAAAGAGTCGGTCGCAACATCGGCATCGAGCTGAGAGCTCGGAATTTGGGATTCAGTCGGGAGAGTGGGTTCAGAGGTTTCCTCAACATCGGCCAAAGGATCGGTCTCGATGTTGGCATCGAGCAGAGTGCTCGGAATATCTGGCTCTGGTTGGGTAGAAAGAGCAAGAGGGGCGGTACGGCATTGTCTCCTGCCGTGGGGGAGGTGGTAACAATTTCAACATCCTCAGACGAGGAGGATGCATCCGACGTCTCCATGCCCTCAACCTCATCAGCTCCGGGGGCTCGAGGGACGATCTCGAATGACGCGGCCTCAGCTGAGCGGCTGGATTCGGAACGCTCCTCAGCAGGTGTTGACTCAACCGGTATTCCCTCCTCGGCTGGAGCTTGCTCCTCAGCTGGCTCCTCAGCTGGAACCTCAACTGGCTCATCAGCTGACTCATCAGCTGGAACATCAGTTGGCTCAACAGCTGGCACCTCAGCTGCCTTCTTGGTCGACTTCTTGAACCGTACCCTTAACTTTTTCTGGGCAGGTTCTTCAGCTGACTCATTTTCCGCCTCAGCTCGGCGGCGTGAGACTTTGGATTTGGCGGGGCGAGCAGCGGCTTGTTCCCCCTCAGCTGTTGACTCAGCTGGCTTTCCCGACTCCCTCTTGTCCTTAGGAGTGTAGACACTCCTAAGCACCTCCTATGCTTTCTTGGCTGTCGGGAACAACAACAGCTTCTTCAGCGGCGTCTCCTCGCAGTCAGCCCAGACCATGTTGCGGTCCTTCGTTGCGAGCAAGATGAGGGCAGAAATCTTACAGCCGAAGTTGAGTGTCCCCTTCACACTCAGCAGCTTCTCTCCGGACTCGGTTGTAGTCTCGGAGATCTTCGACTTCTCCACCATCAACTGGTTCAGGAAATATTGGAACCAGTTGATTTGGTGTTGGTGCTCCAGTGCCACCAGCTGCTTCAGTTTGGGTCGGCTGATGTCCCCAAACGCGCCACTGTAACCGAACACCACTTTCGATACTGCATCGAACAGCAGGCGATGTTCCGGCTTCAGCTTTGTCCGTTGCATGTTGCTCCTCAGCCTCTCCGGCTCGATCAGAGCATCTTGCAGAAACTCATCCGCCTGCTCGTCGGTAATATTCTCCAGGAACTCGGTGGCGGTGTGGTTGACGGGAATGATGTACCGGAGGACATCGGACACGTCGATGGGGAAGGTGACACGATGTATCGTCCTGGCCGGAACATCTCTTTGTCGGCAGGACACCTCTGTAGATACTCCCTCTGCATAGTCAAGGGGGCGCTTGAGGTTGACGTAGAATTCTCCGACTTGGCGTCTGAGCAAGTAGGAGGGGCAGAGTTTGGCCCATTCGAGGAGGCCATTAACCCTGAGTGTGTTTGCGAGCGGGGCCAAGACCGGCGACTCCAGTTCCTCGTCGGAGAGGATTTGCTCGAAGTGAATCTTCGATACTAGCATATCGAACTATTCTTCATATGTGGTAGGGACGAGGGATGGTCCAGACGATGCCATTCTCTTACTTTTGGGTGCCATTAATGATCACTGCAAAGAGAATATATATAGAAGAAAGGAAAGACAATATTTTGCAGAAAATGGGTTAGGCAGAAACTGGAAAGACGATGAACAGGTAATTAAGATTGCACGAATGAGGAAAGTAGGAGATATCTTCCTGATTTTTCGCCTTATATAGGTCTTGACTCGGATGAAATCGACGGTTGGGGTTAAATGGCGCGAATCCATCAACGGTTGAGATCACGCGACTGTTGACTATCTTTGACTTAACGTTTTGATCCGAGTTCCAATCAGCGCGTGAGAAGGTGTACAGTTTATCTTGTCAGCCCAGTCGCACTATAAAGTAGGCTATGGATGTTCAGCCATACTTTACATTTAATGCGACATGATGGCTATTTTTAATGTAACTGACTAGTTCAGGAATGTTTGAATTTATTTCAAACATTCTCATTTAAGAACATATCACTTTCAGCCATAAATGTTACCTGCCAGCTGATGTCAAAATCAGCTGAGTTCCCATGTTGCAGCATACCATCAGCTGACTCGAGTTCGTCTGTTCAGCTGGCGTCTGATGTCATCAGTTGGCGATCCGCATCTGAAATTCCCCCTTCATCTGAGCTTCCCCCTCAGATGGATATCTATCTCTTTTCCAACAGTCCAAGGAGGTCACAAAGCATCTTGAACCGTGCTTCAGCTAAAGGTTTGGTGAAGATATCAGCTCTCTGAATATCAGTTGGAATCTTTTCCATGGACACATCCTTCTTCTCAATGTGATCTCGGATAAAATGATGACGGATATCGATATGCTTTGTCTGAGAGTGGTGAACAGGATTCAAAGAGATAGCTATGGCACTCGAGCTATCACAATGAATGGGAACCTGTCCAGTTCCGACTTCATAATCTCTCAGCTGTTGCTTAAGCCACAACACTTGCATGCAACAACTTCCGGCAGCCATATACTCTGATTCGGTTGTAGAAGTGGCAACACATGCTTGTTTCTTTGAGAACCACGAAACCAGCTTGCTTCCTATGAACTGACAGTGTCCAGATGTGGACTTCCTGTCCAACCGATCTCCTGCTAGATCTGCATCTGAGTATCCAGTCAGTTGGATATTGTCGTCAGTTGGATACCACAATCCAACATTAACAGTTCTCTTCAGGTACTTGATGATATTCTTTGCTGCTAACATGTGTGCTTCCCTCGGTTGAACTTGGAACCGGGCACACACTCCAACTGCGTATGATATGTCTGGCCGGCTGGCAATTAGGTATAGTAAAGAACCGATGATCCCTATATACTTACTGGCATCCACGAGCTTTCCTTCAATTCCAGGTTCAATCTTCCAGTTAGTATTCATTGGGATCCTCGTGATCTTACTTGTCTGTAATACAAAGTTGGTGATGAGCTCCTTTGTATACTTGGATTGATTGATGAAAATCCCTTCTGGCGACTGCTTCACTTGTAATCCAAGGAAATAATTCATATCGCCCATCATTGACATCTCGAACTTCTCCTTCATGAGGTTTGAAAAGTTTTCACACAGTTCCTCTGACTTGGAACCGAATATGATGTCATCCACGTAGATTTGCACCACAATAATGTCATCTTCAACTTTGACGGTGAACAGGATTTTGTCAACTGAACCTCGTTTGAAACCCGAGTTCAGAAAAAAACCACAAAGAGTGTCATACCAAGCTCTTGGCGCTTGCTTTAGTCCATAGATAGCTTTCTTCAACTTTTACACTCTTCCATCTCCAGTCTCAAAACCAGGAGGCTGTTCAACATATACATCTTCCTTGATATCTCCGTTGAGGAATGCACACTTCACATCCATCTGATACACCTTGAACTTGTGATGTGCGGCATAAGCTAGAAAGATTCGGATGGCTTCCAGCCTTGCAACCGGCGCGAAGGAGTCCTCGAAATCGATTCCTTCTTGTTGGCAATATCCTTGAGCTACCAACCTTGCCTTATTCCTCACTATGAATCCAATGGCGTCTCTCTTGATTTTGAAGATCCACTTCAATCCAATCACCTTGACACCATTTGGTATTTCTACCAACTCCCATACACAGTTGCGTAGAAACTCATTCAGTTCTTCTTGCATGGCTGTTGTCCAGTGAACACAGTTGAGAGCTTCCACAACGTTCTTTGGTTCTGGCACATCAGCTACAAAGCAAGAAATCATGGCAACATCTCCAGCTTGCTCGAATTCCTCTAGAACTGCCAACTCCTCAGCATATTGGGCATAAGTGTTGGAATCTTCCTCGGTTGAATCCTGAGTCACAACTCTGCTTCTTGTACGAACACCTTCGGTTGGATCTCCGATGATGTTGTCAGTGGAATGAACTTCATACCATCTTCGGTTGCGTCTTCCTTCTTCTTCCACCTGTGGTTGTTCCGTGATCTGAGTTGGAGTCTTCAGAGCTGGTGATTGATCAGCTGTTGAGTCTGGATCCTCAACATTGACATTATTTTGAACCGGACTTGGTTGAGCTTCGGATGCTGATGCAGTAGGAGGGGCATCATCTGGAGTTCCCCCTTGACATGAGCTGGGGCCTCGCATTCATCTTCAGAGGAGTATGGATTCTCATCCTCGGTTGCCCATACCAGTGGTTCAGCTAGATTCTTTTCCCTTAGAGCTTGTGATCTGGTGAGAACAGGTGGAACTTGTGGATTGCCCTATTGTCCTTTAGCCTGTTCCCTGCACTCAAAAGTAGATTCATCAAAACTAACATGAGGTGTTATCACCACAACACGAGAGCTATTGTTGAAAACTCTATAAGCCTTGATCCGAACGGCATATCCGAGAAATATGCCTTTCGAAGCTTTGGCATCAAAAGTTTTCAACTGAGTTTTCCCGTTGTTGTGAATATAACACTTAGAACCAAAAACGCGAAAATAAGAAATATCTGGCTTCCTGCGTCTCCATAGCTCGTATGGTGTCTTTCCCAACCGCTTGGTCAGAAGAGACCGGTTCTGAGTATAGCATGCAGTGTTGATCGCCTCAGCCCAAAATTTCTTTGGTAGAGCTGAGCTGGTTAACATGGATGTAGCTGCATCCTTCAGCGTTCTATTCCTTCGCTCAGCTACTCCATTCTGTTGCGGAGTACGCGCGGCTGATGTCTGATGGATAATTCCATTCTTCTCGCAATACTCGATGATGGTTTCATTTAGAAACTCAGTTCCACGATCTGATCGGATAGAAATAATCTTCATCTCTTGTTGGTTCGATATCCGATCCATTAGCTTGGGTAGCTCATCTCGGGTTTGACTCTTGTGGCGCATGAAGATGGTCCACGTATATCTTGAGTAGTCATCAGTTACAACCAGGGTGTACTCGTTCCCGTTCATGCTCTTGGGTGTAATTGGCCCGAAGAGATCCATATGGATCAGCTGTAACACTCGGTCGGTTGAGGGAGTTGATTTCAACCGGAAGGAGGATCTAGCGAGCTTTCCCAACTGGCATGCACTGCAGATATGTGTTGTTGAAAACACTCGGTTTGGTATGCCTCTTGCATGTTCTTGTCTGGCGAGTCGGTTCATTGTCTTGAAGTTCAAATGGTTGAGCCTTTTGTGCCACAGCCAGCTCACATCTGAACTGCTCTTTGATAGCAGGCAGGTGTCAGGAAGACTACTGTTCCAGTCAGCATAGTAGACGTTCCCGGTTGGCGATCGATTCCCCAACAAAATGACATGCTTGATCCGACATCTTTAACTCTGCAACCCTGTGCATTAAACTTGACAGAGAAACCATTATCACAGAATTGGCTGATGGAGAGCAAGTTATGCTTCAATCCATCAACATAAGAGACATTAGAGATTGAAACATGATTGGTTTCAAGTGTACCGTAACCTCTGGTGTAACCTTTTGAGTTGTCACCAAAGGTAACTGATGGACCTTCTTTCTCCACGAAACTTCCAAACAAATCCTTCAGATTCGTCATGTGTTTCGAGCATCCACTGTCCATCACCCACATTGTTGCAGACGCTTTATTCTTCCTCAGCTGTTTCTCCTGTACCTGCAAAGAGAAACTCGCTTAGGTCCCCAATTTCAGTTGGGTCCTGGAGGGTTAGAACCAGTTCCCCCTGGAACTGTGCGTCGCTTTTCCCTGTAAACTCGGATGGATTTATCATTCCAGATCATTTTTCCTTCATCATCAACTATAACAACACCTCGGTTATCCTTAGGCTTGTTGTTAATAGTGATGTTCTGTTTCTTGGGAGGAGTTGGATTTCTCCCATTCTGAGCTTTCAGAGGAGAGGCTTTCCCCCTGTTTTGATGGCAATTCTTATCCTGTTGAATTTGTCTGTGAGATTGGACGCCATGTTGGAATCTTTGTGGTTGATTCTGATTCCAACTCCTTGAGTGTTGTTGATAGGTGTTCATGCCCTGTTGATGATTCATGCTGTGGCATGAGTATCTCCAATTGTTCGACCTGTTCCTTATCGGTTGACTCGGTTGGAACCTTTGGTTGAACTGGGGATGGAACCGCTGTTGATTCAGATGATTGAACCCTTGTCGGTTCTGCGGTCGGTTCCATTCTTTCTGTTGTTGACTCTGAGGTTGATGCAGAGATCGGTTCTGATTCTGAGTTCGGTTGCGATTATGTCTTCAACGCCTCTGATTCCTCTTCTTACTTTTAGAACATTCCCCCTCGGTTGATGTTCCAACCGATGGAACATTCTGTCCTTCATCTACTGTTCCTTTTCCCTTCTCGGTTGTGGTTGCATTGGTCGGTTGAACTTGCTGAGAAGCGGAGGTTGAAATATTTTGTGGTGACTCAGGTTCCACTGTGTTCGGTTCAACAGCTTTAACCTCGACAGCTTTGATGAAGGTTGCTGGAGGAATTTCACTATCTTTAATCACATCATAACCGAGTCCTGACACGTCATCCATCTGTCTGCTGTAACTGATAAGATTCTCTATGATCTTAGATGACTGATACAACTTGATTAGATTGTCCTTCTCAGTTTGCAACTCCTTGAGGAGGACAGTTATCTACTCGGTTTGTCCATCTGACTTCTTTATCAGCTGCTCGATCTGAGCCTCTTGATTTTTCAACTGATCTTGCTGTTCCTTGATCTGCTTCGTTAACTCCTCATCAGTTGGAGCCTTAGCCTCGTTCAGTTGACTCTTGAGATTCACAATCTCCTCAGTTTGGCTCTTGATCAAATCGTCTTTTTCGGTTAAGGAATCTTCAAGTTTGGCGAACTGAGCTTGAAGACTCTTAAACTCAACCGATTGGAGATACAGTTCCTCACTGAGTTCTTGAAAATCACTCCAGGAGGGTTCCAACTCTTCGTCTAGTGATTCCTGCATGTTAGAAATATTTGAAGAATTTAACTTAGCAGGATTAGAGTGTACCTCAGTATCATCTTGGTCGGTTCCAAGAGCCATGAGGCATTGATCCTGACCGGTAGCGTTGTTGGTGGAAGTCAGCTCATCCTCATCTTCAGTGTCAGTGAAGATGTCCATGTCGTCAGCTGCTTCTTCTGCAACCATGGCCTTGTTCTTTCCAGCTTGTTTGGCCCTTAACGCTTCTCTCTCTTTCTTCGATAGATCTGGGCAGTCAGCCTTGAAATGACCTTCCTTCCCGCATTCAAAGCAACCGTTGGTGACAGGCTTTGAACTGTCTCGAGTTCGGTTTGATTTGTAGAATTGTTTGTATTTCCCGAACCGAGTGTCCATGTCGGCTAGTTTCTTTGACAGGGCTGCAATGTTCTGTTGCAGTTCTTCTCTGCTTGGCTCCTTTGCAGTCGTGTCAGCCGATCTGGTTGGACTCGATGTTCTCGATTTTGAGTAGTCAGCTCGGAGAGCAACTGACTTTGAGGCTGAACCAACATCCTCAAGTCGACTCGTCTGAACCGAGGACTGAGATCTTCTTCGGTTCACCTTATACTCATTTCCCTTTAAGATTGAGAACAATCTTTCAGTTCCCATTTCACCAAGGTCAGCTCGGCTCTCGTGGATATTGGTGAAAATATCCCACTCAGCCGGTAGAGCTTGTAACACTTTGAGATTAATTTCTCTTAGTGTGTATTTTCCTCTTCGGATGGACTGGATTCTTCTGAGGATGTCCATAAACCGAAGCTCTAGCTGATCAATTGTTTCATCTGTCTTTAGACAAAAATTGTCGAAGTCTTGGCATGCATGTGAGAATTTGTTCTCCTTCGTCTCATCACTTCCTTCACTCAACGATGCCAGGATGTCCCATATCTCTTTTGCAATCTCACACTCCTCTATCCAAGGCAGATAATCTTGTCCAACTGTGGACATTATTGTGTTATGAGCCCAGATGTCTAACTGGCTCACCTTGGCTTCCTCTGGAGTGTAGTCTTCCGGCTGCTTCTCCACAAACTCCACAACTGTGTCCCCATCGTTGGGATTTTTAGGAGTGCGAGCTATTCTTTCTTTGATGATGATCGGTCCGGAAGAAAGAACTTGTTGCATCCTAAGATGTTTCGACAGTAAGATCTTCTTCATCCGTGTCCTCCAGGATGTATAATTTACAACCGAGAACATTACCACGATCTTATCCTTGACGTCCATCTGCACACAACAACAAAGCAAATATGCAAGCAAATATGCACTAGCGTGAAAAAGATCTGTTCAGTTGACCACTGAAGAAACTTTCTCGAATTCACACCTTATGAAACAGAGTCAGTAGTCTTTTGAACCACTGCTCTGATACCACTTGATGGTCCCGAAACGAGTTACTTCAACCGAGTAAAAAGACTCAGTTAGAATCTCACAGCTGAGTAAGCAACCTCAGCTGGAAGAGTGGTGCGGTGCGGAATATGGTGGAAATTATCAACTCGTAAAACAACTCACGTTTTTGTGCACGGTTGGTCAAAAACCAAAACAGTGCGGATGCAGATTGTATGCTGGTTAGTCAGTCAGTAGAGTATGCAAGAAATAACTGAATAAGGAAAAACACAAGCACACAGAGATTTAACGTGGTTCGGAGATAACCCTCCTACGTCCACGGGGAGTTGTGAGTCCACACAACTCTGTCCAAGTTCTTCTGGATAAACCACTCAGCTTACGCAGACTGAGCAACCGTTATGGATAAGTTTGCGGGTACTTATCAACCTTACAGTTTAGTTTACGGGTACTAAACGACCTAACTACTCAGTTGCAGGAAGAGTAGGATCCTAAACCTTTTCAGGTGAAAGAAAAATGTGTTTCCAACTAAAGGCTCGAACGATGTGAGCTATGATCTAACTCTCTACGAACTCTCACTAAGTGATGTTCTCAAGGTTCGATCTAAAGACACAAAACTAACTAACTCTAGAACTCTCAACAAGTGATGTTCTAAGAGATTAACTTCAGTTCAGCTCGTGAAGAATATTGCTCTTTCTTTTTGCTCTCTGGTTTCTTCTCGCGTGTGTGTCTTATATCTTCTTCGAATGAATGAAGGCCTCTATTTATTGGCGGAGAGTATCAACTAGCCGTTGGAGGAGCTGTTGATCTCTATTCTTTGAAAGCGATGGCTTGTCTCTGATCTCTGCAGACTTTCCCGATATGGCATCTGTGCTCTTCTGTTTTCCATCTGAGATAGCCTTGTGTTGGCCCAAATGGGGTAATGACTGAACGGTCAAACCCTCACGTGACTTCCTTTTTGAAATTCAAATCTTAACAACAGACTTCCAATAAGGGATGGTCGGTTAAGACTTTCGATCTTCAACTAGCTTGTTCTTCAGCCGATGTTCTATCTGACAACTAACAGTTGAACTCTCAGCTGACTTCGTCTTCAAGCTGTTGATCTTCTTGGTTGAGTTCTACAACTGATGTTCTGAAACTGAACACTCAGTTGTCTTCCTTGTATCTGGTCAGTTGGGTTCGAACGCTCAGATGGCTTTCTTCATCTGATGTTCTCTTCCCCTTTACTGCTTCTCATCTGATGAACGCTCAGTTGTTTTCCTTACAACTGATGTTCTATCTCTTGAATGTGACTTCCCCCTTTTTGCATTATGATGAAGTGAACGCTCAGTTGTCTTTCTTACAATTGATGTTTTGTCCGAGTGATGCCTTGTTGCCATCTTCAGCTGGAGACCTGTAAAGATAAAATCTTGACAATGCTCAAACAGCGAGCCTATCTACTAACAATAGGTTCTGGCAACATCTACTCAGTTGGGGTCAGTTTTGGAATTCATCAAAACTCTTACTAATAAATTTCCCAACATATTCCATCTTTATTGTTTTCATCTCCCAAAGATCCTCTGATAAAACCGTCCTTTGACCTTTTACAATGCACGATATTCATTCACCTTAGCATTAGTAATATGAGTTAGTCTTTCATACAACGCGTCTCACAGCGTGAAACTGCACGTGGCGCGTGCACTGTACGCGTATGCCTTTCAGTCCACCACCAACTTTTTCTTTTTTTTTCGAGGGTTTTTTTTTTCTTTTTCTTTTTTTTATGTTGATATGCACACCGAAAATTTTTTCCAATTTTTTTTGTCCAAGTTTTTTTTTTTTTTTTGCAATAAACTGATTTGCACTTCACCATATATTCATATGCACTGCACTATATTGATATGCATACCGAAAAGTAAAAAAAAAATTCCAATTTTTTGTTTATTTACAGTTTTTTTTTCGGGCGAAGCCTTCAACTCCGATTTAACAGCTCCGCCTTCGCTCCGATTAATAATATAAGGATAAGCGTCGGGCAACAATTTGTATTTTTCGGCTCGCTCCGAGGCTTTCGGCTCCCCTCGCTCGAATCTTGACCAAAGAAGAAGCAGCAAACAAAACAACGAAGAGACAAACCAAAAAAACAGCGTGCAAAAAAAATTTGGAAATTAAAAAAAAATTGAAAAAAACTAGAAAAAGTTGGTGCATATCAATACTCTTCGGTGTGCATATGAATATTAAGTGGTGTGCATATGAATATATAGTGATGTGCATAGGACTTATTGCCAAAAAAAAATTAAAAAAAATAGGGCGCATACACAACACGTGTCACACGCGCGTTGCACAGCGTGAGATGCGTCTCATGCAAGAATTTGCCTAGAAATATTTTGCGAACTAAAAAAAAAAAAACTTTGTAGTTCACACATTTCACGGTCACTATCGAATTTTATACAATATTAGACGAATCCATTCATCTAGGCATGGAATGTCGCATCCCTTAACATAAAATAATACTTTACTATTTAAATAAATTTGTGCGAGTATAGAGCGTTAAAATAAGTGGTGACCTTTACATATGAAAAAAAATTAAGTGATCACCTTTATTGCATAAAATATGATACAAATTAATTAATACTAATATACAGGGATGAAAATCAGGTGATTCGATAGGAACATGTTGATCGACAAATGAGTCCAAAAAATATATTTCCTCCGATTCATCGATATTGTCATATTATTGTTCAATATACAGATTAAAAATAAGGATAAATAGATAGAAAGTGGGTAGATCCAACTACTTATGAAGGATTTTAAAGTGTTAAAACTTTCCGTATTTGAAAGTTGATAATATGAGTGGGAGTGGAAGTAGTCAATTGAGTTTTTGTAAGTCCAGACTGATAAGTATGTCGTAGTAGCTAGGCCTCCCCCTGTGAAAAAGATGCACACTTGAGGATGACACATGTTTTAATAAAATGGATGGAGTTTGTTGTTAGTGGAATAAGAGTTCCACTTATTATATAGTTTTAATTTTTTAAAAGTTGGATTGTGTATGTCTACTTTCATTTTTTAACCGTCCAAGCTTAGTATGGTATTTCTTTTTTAAGATATGTTTTTGACCTTTTTACTCTTAAAAGTTCAATATATTTATTCCTATAAAGGTTTTTTTTTCCATTAAAAAATTAACAACACATCATAATGGATATTCTTATAAAATATTTATCTATTTTTTTCTTAAAATCTGTATAGTCTCTGCAACATACTAGGTGGAGACGGAGGAAGTATAAATTAAACTTAAAGATCGAGTATGGAAGGATTACAAAATGTAATAAAACAATCAAACAGGACGAAAGTTATTCAATTCCATCGAAATGTGACGATAGTATCTGTAACAGAAAGGCCCAACTTTAGTTTTTTTTTTGTTGGTAGCATAACTTTTCTTTTGTTGGGTCGAAGATTTTGTTAATAATATCAAAAAGGCCCAACATTAATTAATAAGAAAATAGATTTATTTTACAAAAATAATTTATACACTGAAAATAGGAAATAACATATATACATTTTTTTATAGAAATCAACTTTAGGCTTTTAAATCCAACAAGGCTTTTTTCCGGTAATTATTTCTCATGTAAACACTTGAAACAACGGCTTGTCCTATTCGCTCTTTTGACACAACAATTTAAATTGATCAAACAGCATTGGACATAATTTTACAAACACATTAAAATTGCATTTTTGGACAAATTCAAGAACATGGGTGTTTTTCTAGAAATCCTAGAAGTTGTCTGCACATTGGTTACTTAAAAATTCATAGTCGCTCAATCCAAAATGAATTTCTCTTATATCACTGGAAATTGAGATGTATTATTTATCATTCCAAAAAGAAAAATGTATGAATGTTGACAATTCAAAGAGATATCAGCTCTTAAAATGAACTATCTAGATTAGGGTTCCAAAAACAGGACAGTTGGACAGATCTGACTACAGAGCAGTGACATATTCAGGATTTTGAATTTAGGCGTGTAAAATGTTAAGAGTATGGGGGGTTGGGGGGGGGGACAAATTTTTTGAGGTGTCGTAGTGCTTATATTTTAGGCCTAAATATCTTTCCTAATGTGACTAAAACTAGAGTTTAATTAATTGCTATATTCTTCCATTGTAAATACACTTCAAAGTAAAAATGGAAAAAATTACATAATTAATACCGGAAGAATTAACACAAATTTGATGAGCAAAAATACTAGATGATAAGTCACGTCTCTTTATTTCAACAAGTTTCATCAAAAGGGAGCCAATATCGTGCAAATTTTGAAACTCGTATTAGTTCTCTTTATCTCCCTCTATCTCTCTTCACTTTCTCTCCTCTCCTAAGATTGTTCACAATGAGATCACCAACTCCATTATTTTATGGACCATTTTATTTCTCATTTTGGTCTCATTATGAAGATCACCAACTCAACATTTTTATTATTTTTATTTTTAATTAATAACAATTATTTTTAAATGCTAATTTTATTGAATTAATAATAAAAAATCATTACAATTATAAAAAAATTAATTGAAAAATGTGATTATAATGAAATTAACTGAGCACATTGAAGCCAACAACGAACTTCAGAGCATCCTTCACTATGTTCCATGTCTCCAAGTGCCTGAATGATTACCGTAAGTAGTTTGCCACTCGGCTAAAGCCCTAGTAAGAATCTCTTCTGACGTTTGTGTCGTTACAAGCTCGGCTAGCACATTTCATGTGCATTTGTTGGAATAGGTGGCACATACGCCTAGTTTGCTTCCAATGGTGGCACAACATCGTAGGAGTTCTCACCATAGTGTCGTCGGGGCGACTAAAATTGTAGCGATCGGTAATTTGCTGCCACAATGCTTCATTCCTTTGACAACCGGCGACCCTTAGTTCGTGAAAAATTTTGATGCAAGCTCGAGTCAGGGTGACTTAGCGTACCTATATGGCCGTTGTTGGCCACTTTTTTTTCACAACAATGAAGACAACAGAGAGAGAATAGAAAGAGAAGAATGAGAATGGTGTAAAAAATGTGGGGTGGGTGTGTATACATTTATAGGACAAATTAAGAAATTAAAAAAATAAAAAATAAAATCAGTTGAAGTAACTGCGGCTTGCAAGCAACGGCTACTTCTCCAATCCCAGCTGCCATGTGGCCTTTCTCTCTCCCATCCCTCTACACCCTTCTTCTCCAATGCAATCGCATTTGCGATCTCCATGCGACGATCGCAGAGATCGGCAACGATGCAGCCATCGTAACCTCGCGATCGCAAATGTTGTGATCGCCACTCCGAGATCGCCAATGTCTCACGCATCATCTCTCCCTCTCCCATCCATTTCCTTTGTCTTATTTATCCCACGTGCAAGTAACAACTAATACTACTATATATATTATTTTATTCATGTATCTATAGAAAATTGTTCCAAGTAATTACATACACATATATGCATATGCACACACACGATACACATGCATATATTCACGTATAATTTATCTCTAATTATTTATCCAAGTACGAGCTCCCTTAATTGACTCGTATTTTAGTTATCGAACTAAGAAAATTAATCAATAATAAAATACTCATGCTTGAATAAATAAATGCAACGTAGATTATGATAATTTATTATTTAAATATATTTTGTATCATGCTCATACGTATTTGTAAATATGATGAATGAATTTACTTGGAAACGCTTTTAAATTTTATTTTCAATAAAATGTCTTTTTGACTTTATAAATGAAGCCTTCATCTTTTTCACAAGAAATATAACATTTTCCTTTTAAAACTGCAAGAATGAGGATTTATCTTACAAAAAATTAATTTATTTGGAATTTTTCCTAAACCAAATTTGCATGGTGTTACGGTATCTATCTCAACAATTACCCAGTGTAAACACCACCATAAACAAGAGTCCATATTTGAGTGCGATAGTATCAGCTAATAAATAAATAAATCACAAATCAGAGAAATAAATAATCGATTTGATTGGCCATGATAAAAATAAAAAAAAAAAAAAAAAGTTCTGTCACCATCTAATTCATTTACATGGTCAAGGTGATTAGCTGAATTATCAGTTCTCTTCTGTACTTTCATCAGAAGGAGAAGCCAAGTCTTCACTTAGCATGTCATCGTCTTCATAATCCAAATAATGTGAAGATTCTTCGTCCTCGGAGAGTTCTTGCAGTTTCTCACTTGCAGTCGAAGAAAGAGCTTTGTTAGCACCATTTTTAGCCTTTGTAGGATCCACGATTGCTTTGGGGTCTCTATCATTTGGATCACCATAGAGTGCAACATGCCGGTAGTATAGTTCAAGCTCCTTCTCGGAAATTGTAATGAACTTTCTCACAGACTCAAGTGACTGTTCGTATTTTGATTTTTCAAGTGCCTGTAGAAGAACATACAGAAAATCAGCCGAGAGAAGTGAATGCAAAAAGGAAAGGACCTGCAGAAAGTCTCGCCTGAGACGTAGAACATTTTTATGGTATGTGGAGATTTTTCCTAACTATTCAACATTATGGTATAAAGCGAACAATTAGAAGTTCAAGAGAAAGGAGAAGATCTTGATAGCTTCACCTAATAATGAGGGAATGACAGCGTGCAAATAGTTCAGATAATAGTGTAACAAGTCAAAAACAAAACAGATGTGCCTAATGTAGAATATTCAAATACAAAAAGTTAGGAAGAGCTTCAGAAGATCCAGTCCATCCCATGTATAATAATGCCAAAGAATGACTTACTTAATCAAATGGTTTGAGAAGCATACCCGTTTTTTTGAGAGCGTATCAATTGGTGACATGACCTTCGGCTGTTCATAGTTTTTGCCACGATAAAAGATTATCGTGTCATCTCCAATAACTTGGATCGGAATCCCACCACTTAGCCTAGCAATTTCATCTGCATACTCATGTACTTCGCCAGGCTTGCAAGGTTTGCAAATGACTTCGACCGTTTCATGTCTCTTCCAATGCATATGCATGTTAAGAATAACTCCTCCATAGACTCCTCTTCTGCCAACTTGAACATAGTTGGACCTTTTCTGGGCCATTTTCTTCATATAAAATCGTTCCTCGCCAGTTAATACCTGGGGCTTTACCACAGGCCCCTGAGCTTTGGGAACTTCATACCTTTTTAGCCTTTCGATTAACAAGGCTTCCTTGTTTCTTGCCTGAAATCAACTTCATGAATTATGAGATAAACAAGATAACTTAACGTAGAGTTACTTAAATGATGATTGGAAATTACTTGGTATGGTCATTGAATGATGCTATAGCACATTGGCAAAATGCTAAAAAAAGGAACTAACTGTTAAGATGAGCAAATAATGATTTTTATTTATAAATACAATAAACATCAACAGCAATACAAATACTAAGTGCATGCTGATGCTAGTATAAAGGAACTTAATCTGAATACCAGAAAATCATTTACTAATATTTTTTAATAATTTTAATTACAATCTATCATTAACAAGGCAGCAATACAAAAACTAAGTCTTGGAGTATCCAAAACGAAAATGCAAGAATCTTACTCCTCACACACTCACGAGAACAACTGATAAGCAAATCAAAATAGCAACAATCAAGTAAATTATTTTCCATTTGTACTAATTTTAAATGCAATTGACCATCGACAAGGCAACATTACCGATAATAAGTGTAAAATGCTAGAAAAAGGAAGCTAATCTGAATACGAGTGACCTTTACTAATTCTAGTTTCAATCAGACATAAACAAGGCAGCAATACAAAAACTAAGCCTTAGTATCCCGAGTGACCTTTACTAATTCTAGTTTCAATCAGACATAAACAAGGCAGCAATACAAAAACTAAGCCTTAGTATCCAAAATGCATGAATATTCCTCAAGATGATTAACAAATCAAAATAGTAACACTCAAGTACCAAACTCAAACATAATAAAACGGAGAGTGATTGTCCAATAACAGAACATATAGATCAATTGGGATTACCAAAAATTAATTCTTGTGAAAAAAAAAAAAAAAAAGAAAAGAAACTGGGACATACTTGTTCAAGCTTGTATTTGATCCTCTCCTCTGCAGTGGCGAATTTTCGTTTTTTATCTCCTTTGACTCCAAGGCGTCTTGGGTCTCTCTTATTGGCAGCCTTTCTCTGCTTCTTCTCTTTCAGCTTTTGAAGCTTAAATCTTTTCTTGTTCTTAAATTTTTCCTTCTTCGGAGGATCGATTTCGTGGGTCTCGAACATGGGCTTTCCTTGTGATGATATTACCACGTTCACAGACCCATGAGTGATGCTTCTCCATTGCCATTGCCGACAACTACATGATTGCAATGGTTGCCTTAACAGAGAAGTAAATCTGGGTTCTTGTTTTCCAAGAATTTGCCTAAGAGTAAGAGAGAAACAGACAGGAAGAAAATAATTGGAGATTGTAATTCCTATACATAGAGTGGTAGAGAGAGAAAGAGGTAGGAGCTATACCGGAAAGAAACGGAACGGTGGAGAAGTCTGAGGAGAGGGCGGAGCAGTGGGTTTGCCATTTGACAGAGACATTAGGGTTTCCGCTTACCTGAAAGGCATGAGATGAAATTATGTACTTCGCCGGAAATTAGTATGGGAAGAGTGGTAAATGTTTGTACCTCATCTGCCGCCGGGAAAGAGAAGGAGGGTGCGCTTGCGTCGGCGTCGGCGAATGAGGGGGGAAGGGTGGGAGTGAGGATATGATGCCACGTTAGCATATTTTCATTTTTTTTTTCTTTTTGCTTTGCTTTGATTTGATTTGATTTGATTTGATTTCAGGTTCTTTTCTACTGTTTTGTTTTAGTTTTTATTTTAGTGATAATTTTGATTGATGTTTTATTTAATAATTGTAGCTAATTATTTAATTATCATTTTTATAAATATTAAACTTTCAATTATAAGCTTTATATTAATTTTCAGTTAATCATTGCAATTAGAGTTAACTAGACCATAGCTTATAATTTTTAAGTTTTAATTTTCAACTAACCATTTTAGTTTAGGATTGTTTATTTTCATTACTTTTCTATTTCATAATTTTCAAGCAAAACATAAAAGAATAGAACAAAATTGTGCAAAATAAAGTACCGCAATTTAGTTTAGCAAATGAGTGAAAGACCCATGTAGCAAAAACCCCCCCTAGATATCAATAGTTGTCAAGAAACATAATATGGTAAAAATATAGTCAAAAATGTGATTTTGGGACAATTATACCCTTACTATATTGTACAAGTTATTTTCAGTTTTTAAACAAAGAAACCGTGTGTCATCCCCCATTTCATTTCCCATCTCACTTTTTCTCTCTCTAAAAAAACTCTCACACACCAGAAAACCAGAAAACCCTAGTTTTCTACCTCAAAACTTCTGCCACCTCCATTCTCCACGATTCTCCTTCCCCGCCTCGTCTCCTCCACCTCATCTTCTCCTTCCCAACCTTCCATCGTCCGCTGCTCCACCGTCCGCCGTCCGCCGCTGCCTCTTCGCCGGTAAGTTTTCTCTCTGCTGCTGCTCTCTCTCTCCCCCTCCCCCCCCCTCTCCTCTTCTTCTTCTCTACCTCTCTCTCACTTTTTTCTTTTCTTCTCCTTCCCAGCCTTTTCCCATCCGCTGCTCTGTCATCTGCCGTCCGCCGTGCTCCGCCGCTCCATCGTCTGCAGTCCGCCGTGCTCCGCCGCTCAGTCGTTTTTCTTCAGATCTGGTTTTTTTCAGACATGTAGATCTGCGTTTTTTTCTTCTTCTGAAAGTAGATCTGCTTTTTTTTTCTCATACCTGTTTTCTCAGACATGTTACGAAATTCACAATTCGTATAATAGTGTAGCGAATGGTGAAATTCGTAACTTCGTGTGCATTTTCATTCGTTTATTTGAGTTACGAAATTACAATTTCGCAACATGTCTGAGGCTTTTTGAAGGTTTCGAATCTGAAAATTTTAGGTGTATAATGTTGCGAAATTCACAATTCGTAACACAATTCGTATATTAGTGTAGCGAATTGTGAAATTCGTAACTTCCTGTGCATTTTCATTCGTTTATTTGACGTTACGAAATTACAATTTCGCAACATATTGGAGTCTTTTTAAATGTTGTGAAATTCACAATTCGTAACATAATTCGTATAATAGTTTAGTGAATTGTGAAATTCGTAACTAATTGTGCATATGCATTTTGGTTCGTTAATTTGAAGTTCCCAAAATTACAATTTCGCAACATGTTTGAGGCTTTTTGAATGTTTCGAATCTGAAATTTTTAGGTATATAATGTTACGAATTTCACAATTCGTATATAGTGTTGCGAATTGTGAAATTCGTAACTACGTGTGCATTTTCATTCATTTATTTGACGTTACGAAATTACGATTTCGCAACACGTTTGGGACTATTTGAAGGTTCCGAAACTAAAATTTTTAAGCATATAATGTTGCGAATTTCACAATTTGCAACAAAATATACGAATTTCGTATTGAATAATCTGTTGCTAATTCATATTTTCGTAACACGTTTTTGAAATTTCGGTCATAAAATGTTGCGAAATTACAATTTCGCAACATGTTTGAGGATTTTTGAATGTTTCGAATCTGAAATTTTTAGGTATATAATGTTGCGAATTTCACAATTCGCAACAAAATATACAAATTTCGTATATAGTGTTACGAAATTCGTAATTACCTGTGCATTTTCATTCGTTTATTTGACGTTACGAAATTACGATTTCGCAACACGTTTGGGACTATTTGAAGGTTCCGAAACTAAAATTTTTAAGCATATAATGTTGCGAATTTCACAATTCACAACAAAATATACGAATTTCGTATTGAATAATCTGTTGCTAATTCATATTTTCGTATCACGTTTTTTGAAATTTCGGTTATAACATGTTACGAAATTACAATTTCGTTACATGTTTGTGGTTATTTGTTAAGTATATTGAAAGTACCAGATTCACACCCAGAGTGGTGACCAAAGTGTTCACCACTTCGGATAAATGGCAGCGGAATTGAAAGAACACAATGGATAAAATTTTCACAAGATTATCAATTAATAATCTTGTGAAGTGCCTCAGGGCAAAATATTCACTATATGAAATGTGAACAACGAAAATACTTCGAGTAAATGAGGTCACTAAAAGGAAGACTGATCAACACTCCTTTCACAGAAAGTGGTGACTGATGCAGTCTCAACTACTACTCGAAGAAACAATGAATGAAAAGACTAAAGCTTAGCTACGAGATATATCTCTGCAAATTCGATACATAACAAATGAAATCAGCTATCTATTTATAGTAGCTAACAAACTTGAGCTGCACTCCACACATGATCCACGATCCACGTAATCAACCCAGATTCTGCAACAGAAGTGCTCACTGCATCATGGGACACTCCCCTGATTTTTCTCAAACAGCAACTAACAAACTCCAACAGCTTTTAGCACGTTACAACCAGCCACTTCCCCATTTATAGCTGCTGCAAACTGATCCAACAAATCCCTTGGAACAAGTCTCCTCTATACGTGGCACTTCATTCAATTACCTATACAACTAAGACAAGAAATACAAACAAACCATGCGATATAATTTATAAAGCAAGGTTAGCAATAATAATACATTAACATATATGATGTTGCGAATTTCACATTTCGCAACAAAAATATATGAATTTCGTATATAATGTTACGAATTGTGAAATTCGTAACTAACTGTGCATTTTGATTCGTTAATTTGAAGTTACAAATTTACAATTTCGCAACATGTTTGAGGCTTTTTGAAGGTTCCGAAATGAATCATTTTATGTTACGAAATTAGCATTCATATTGAATAATTTGTTGCTAATTCATATTTTCGTATCACGTTTTTGGAATTTGAGTTATAACATGTTGCAAAATTATATTTGTGGCTATTTGAAGGTTTCGAAACTTAAATTGTTAAGTATATGATGTTGCGAATTTTGAAATTCGTAACTAACTTTGCATTTTCATATGTTTATTTGAAGTTACGAAATTATAATTTCGTAACATGTGTTACATGTTCTCAAATACTGAATTGGTTTAATTGTTTGCTTATTACAGATAGAATGGATATTCAAGCAGAAGAATCTTGCCGCCAAACACCACCGGATCATGTTATGTTACGAAATTAGCATTTGTATTGAATATTCTGTTACGATTTTGTCATTTCGTATCACTATGCCTTGACTTTCTGTTAAGATTTTATCATTTCGTATCAGTTCCATGTTACGAATTTTACATTTCGTATCTTGTTTCTCTGTTACGAATTTTACATTTCGTATCAATATGCCTTGTTTCTCTGTTACGAATTTATGATTTCATATCACTTTGTCATAATTCCATGTTACGATCTTATGAATTCGTATCAGTTTGTCATGATTCCATGTTACGAATTCAATATTTCGAATCAAATATGTCTTGTTTCTCTATTACCAATTTATGATTTCGTAACACCACGCTACATGATAAAGCAATTACGAAAACAAACAAGTCGTAACACCAAAACAAAATCGTAACAAATCGTATCTTTACGAAATCAACAAATAGTAATAAATCAGTTACGAAAATAACAAATCATAACACAAAAACAATCTTTAATTTGTGTTACGAATTTCATACATACATAACATAAGACATTACGAATTCATACAATTCGTAACAACAATATCATCAATCGTTGATTTCGTATTACGAAATTAATAAATTCGTAACATAACATATTACGATTTTGGCATTTCGTATCACTATGCCTTGACTTACTATTAAGATTTTGGCGTTTCGTTTCTGTATACCTTGATTCCATGTTACGATTTTGTCATTTCGTATCACTATGCCTTGACTTTCTGTTAAGATTTTATCATTTCATATTAGTTCCATGTTACAAAATTCGTATATTATGTTGCGAATTTCAAAATTCGCAACATCAAATACTTAACAATTTTAGTTTCGAAACCTTCAAATAGCCACAAACATCTTACGAAATTGTAATTTCGTAACATGTTATAACCGAAATTCCAAAAACATGATACGAAAATATGAATTAGCAACAGATTATTCAATACGAATGCTAATTTCGTAAATAAAATGCTTCATTTCAGAATTCGCAACATCAAATACTTAACAATTTCAGTTTCGAAACCTTCAAATAGCCACAAACATGTTACGAAATTCTAATTTCGTAACTTCAAATAAACTTATGAAAATGCAAAATTAGTTACAAATTTCACAATTCACAACACTATATACGAAATTCGTATATTATGCTGCGAATTGTCAAATTCGTAACATGTGTACTTCAAAAAATTTAGTTTCTAAACATTCAAATAGCCACAAACATGTTACGAAATTCTAATTTCGTAACTTCAAATAAAATTATGAAAATGCAAATGTTGTTACGAAATTCACAATTCGCTACACTATTATACGAATTGTGTTAAGAAGTTTGAATTTCGCAACATTATACACCTAAAAATCTACAACCAATCGATGGCGGTGGCAACAACACACCTCAACGGCGGCGACGGGAGGGCGACGGCGGCGGCGACTGCAGAGAGGCGGCGGCGGTAGAAAGATGAACAGCGAGAGAGAGAGTGACAACTCGACGACGGCGGTACAGAGACGAACAACGAGAGAGAGAGGCGCAGCTCGATAGCGCCGGCTGCGACGGCGAGAGGGCGACAGCGGCGGCGACTGCAGAGAGGCGGCGGCGGTAGAAAGATGAACAACGAGAGAGAGAGTGACAACTCGACGGCGGCGGTACAGAGACGAACAGCGAGAGAGAGAGGCGCAGCTCGATAGCGCCGGCTGTGACGGGATGACGGCGGCGAGGACGTGTTCAGATCCGCCGACAGGAAAAAGATTGCCAAAAAAAATAAAGAAGAAGAGAAGCAGGAGAAAAAAAAAACGAGATGGAGGAGAAGAAAGAAAAGAGGAAACATAGGTAAGGAAGATAGAGAGAAAGAGAAAAAGTGAGAAGAAGGGGTATTTTTGTCCACAAAACACATTTTTGACTACAATTTAACCATATTAAGTTTCTTGACAACTATTATAGTCAACCTAGTCAAACTGACTATATGGATGGATTTCCTCTCAGCAAATTAGGATATGTTAGTTTATATGATTGATTTGTCAGTCTATATACATCATTAACGGTTGGTAATGTTAACAAGCCCACACTGGATAGAAGAGCTAAATTGTTGTCCACATTTAGGTGTGTTTCTTTGCCGGATGACACCCCAATGAAGAATCTAAATTCTTGTACGATCCATTTCAAATTATTTTTCATTTTAATTAAAAAATTATAAATTTTTATTAAGGAGTTTAATAAATCATGATTGAAATTAATAAACTGTAAAACAAATCATTAATGCATTTCTATTAATTTCTTGAGATCCCTACACTATCTTTTAATTTCTAGAATACATGGGTTAATTATTATTATTATTATTGTTATTATTTCAATACATTTACGTAAATGTATTGATCCCCCAAACTTCTATCTTAGTCATCAACCTTTCAAACTTCAATTTACAACAGAATAATAAAAACTCCAAAAGTTCAATAGAAAAAATCTAAGAGTCCACGAGCCAAACAGTGGATTTTTCCAAATACCAATGGCAATATGTGAAACAAAATAAAATCATCTTTCATTAGTTAAAAGCTCGTTTAGGCTCGAATACTTCAGAAATCTAAAGCTTGACAGAAGAGTTGTACACAACCCCTATCTATTCATCAAACTCAAGCCACAAACAAGCAAGAGTACTGATATTTCCTGTACTAGTTAGAACTGTGTTAAAGAAAAAACAAAAAAAGTTCCCATCTCCATTGCAAATAGACATTCATTCATCAGGAATTTGAAGAAATTGGAAAACGTTGGCTACTTGTTTTTACCCCCTTTGCCTTTTTTTGACTTGTTTTTCTTCTTATTCTTTCCTTTTCCCTGACTGCAAGCAGCTCCTTTTTTGCTGGGATTGGCCTCTATCTTACTATCTTCATCATCATGTAGATTTCTGTCAGAATTTTTCTCATCATCCTTCTTTTCAGAGACAACAACTGCATCAGGACCGGTCTTCCCCACGAGCAAACTCACTAGCGCATCTATTTGAGGCCCCCTCACCTCCATGCTCTTGAAAAGCTCACAAATCTCAATCAAGGCCTTAGAATCATACTCACTGCAATCAAGCATCGTCATAGTTTAGAAAGGGACATACTCAGTAAGTTTAGAAACATATCCAACAATAAACTTGACTACAAGACCAAGAACTGTTGGAAACAAGTAAGCAATAATATCCCCAAGATAGAGCTTGGAGATTCACAAAGCTATGATTTGTTTTGCAGAAAAATCATATCCCTTAACATACCATAGTCTCCCACCAAGAATAGCCTATCCTATAAATAAGTGATTGAGTGGAGTCGAGCTGAGCCTAATAGCACCACACTCATGCTAGCTCGACTAAAAAGTTCCAAGTTCTAGCTGGATGGACTTGTGCTAAACCAAATTTTTAAAGTTTGAGATCAGTGGGGATTGATTAAATATTTTTTAATTAAATTTGAAAAGCTATAAGAAAACTCGGAAATGGCTAGATAGGTTGTATGCTAGAGCTCGAAAGTTACTCAAGTAGCTCAAACTTGACAATTAGTGGAGTAGCTCCACTCAACTGATTATGTTAACTGACCTTACACGAAACAAAGATAAGAGTGTCTTTAAATCATCAATCAAGTGGCTGATATCATATGTAATGTAACCAGAAAAGATACATCATAGAAATTAAAGCGTACACATGAATGAACATAGACATCTACCTAAACCACACTTTTCTTCCTTCTTGCACAGCTCGAACCTCTTCAGGAAAGGATGACTTCAGCGGGATTCTTGCAAGCAAAAGGAGGGCCAGGGGTATTTCCCGACGCACCACCTCCGAAGCTTAAGTTAGTGTTCTGGGTTTGTTTTGAGAGAAAAGATGAATGTAACACAGAGTGAGTGAAAAGAGTTGGATCCGTATACGGTAGATATTTTCGATATATATACCCGTGAAATTACTTGAGGATGAAGTTGCTTTATGTGATACCCCGAGCTTCTATACCTTTAGAGAGCGTATAATTAACCGAGTGAGTTAAAAGATGAGAATTTAGGAGTAAAATTTTTCTTTTCTAAACGAAGAGAAATGAGTAAAACGTTTAAATTGCTTTGTGAGTTTTGTGTGAATTTATCTGTTCTATTTATCTAAGATGATGATGATGTGATATACTTGTTGAGTTGTTTATGTGAAAATGAGTATGAGATTAATTTCTATAAAAATCCCGAAGAGTTTGCTTGATTGAGATAGCATAAAATTTAATCGCCGAGAAATATATTTATACCGATGAACTTAGAATAGAATTGAATTAGAATCTTCGAACCTAGAATTGCTTTTAAGGTCACTGAGATAGGGTAAGAGCTTACCCGAGAATTGAGAAGAGTAATGAGGAGTTAATCTTTAAAGGATTAATAAACGGATTAATAAGCCGACTAAATTCCTTTGAGATTTAAAAGACTAAATGATCGAATTCGTTAATCTTTTAATTGAGACGTGAAATAGGATTGAGATGAGTTAGTGTCAAAAGTGAGACGAGAAGAGGTTAGACCCGTTTATAGCATAAAAAGAAATTAATACGAATCGTTTTATCCAGAAAACCTTTACGACCGGATAATTAACACCCGTAACGACACGACGAAGACACGTGTCGACACACCTCTCTCCCTCTCACGCCACCTCACTCTTCCTCTCCCATCACTCTTCAATTTCAAAGATTAATGTCATGATTGTGTCTTATGCATGGCATTACCAAAAGTGGATGCAAACTACATCACATCTATCTATCAATCACACTTTAAACAACTTCAACTTCCAATGCTAATTGCCATCACACTTTATTCTTTATGTTGGAAGTTCAAATTGCATGCAAGCTATTCAAAAGAGAGAAGACTTCATTCATCACACTCCACCTCTCTCTCTCATTCGAACTCTCTCTCCTAAGCAAGAAAGAAAAACAAGAAAATCCTCTCTACTCTCTCTACTCTCGGCAATCTCTCTCTCACACACATACACTTGGTTTTTCTTACATGCAACCATGCATTCAAGCTCCTCGTCCATGGAAATGAAGTAGAAAGTATCATCCTCCATTCATTCCATCCATATTTTCAAGAAAAAGGTAATAATCCTCCAAGTTCTTGAAGTTAAATTCAACAATCATCCTACATTTTCTTCATTTTGGCTCTTAAGCCCTAAAAAAGATAGATGATTAATTTCATGTTATTCTTTTCATTGAGGATTCAAGAAAACTTCTTTCTTCCCTTCAAGTCCAAGCTTTGAAGCTACAATTTCCATCCATTTCGATTCCAAGAGCCAAGAGAAGGATTTCTATTTAAATTAAAGTATGATGATCATTTGATTAGTTGTAAATATGTATATCTCTAAGTCCTAAAAGAAAGAACTATGCATGCATGCTATTTAATTTATGTTTAGGCAAACTTAGGATGTGCATGTGATAATCGAGTGAGAAGAAATCGTTAGGAGAATCGAACATTAGGTTTTAATCGGTGAATTAAGAGAAGAAAAAGAAATTAAAACCCTAACAAATTGATGAATGCCGAAAATATTAGGAAAAATAGGAAAAATATGAATTCTTTGAGTTATTGATATTTTGATGCTTGATTTGTTATTTTTATCATGTTGAGAATGAGATTATATGCATGAAAAATTGAGAAATAAATTGCATAAAATATGTATGCAATGTCGTGTGTTTTGGAGAAAGATGGAGAAATTATTTTGTTGAATTTTTGATGAATTGAGTGATGTCTTGATCAATAAGATGATTGTATGGTATGTTAGTATAATCATACATGTGTTTAAGTTAAGAAAATGAAATTGCATGTTGAGATGTTAAAGAAAATAAATGTGATAATATAAAGAAGATTAAATGTTTAGATGTTACAATGTATGTATGATTATTAGTTAAATTATAAGTAAAGATAGAAGTTTTGTAATAAAAAGATTAAAGTTTAAAACCTTTTAATTTATTAAAGATGAAAAATGCATGAAAGATTTGTTAATAAATTTTCTTGTATTAAAATTTAAAGACTTGAATTTTTACTAAACTACAACAAAAAGATATTTTATAACCTAACTAATAAAATGGACTAGTTAATAAAATTTATTAAAAGATAAAGAAAACCTATTAAGTAATAACTGGCTTAAAGGTTAAAGACAAAAGAAGAAGAAATTATTAAATAAATGAGCAAAAATTGAGAAAACCGAGTTTAAAAGAATTAATCGAGAAGAAATAGAAAGGAAGTTTTAATCAAGTAAAGAAAAGATGCTAGACGAGTAAGGTTAGATACTCGTATAAGCTAATCAAGAAAATAATGATAAAATAAGATGTCGAGTTATGAGAAGTTAATTAAAAATAAACCGAGAAAAATTACCGAGGGAATAATTAGAAAAATAATAGTCGAGTTAAGAAATGAGAATCGAATTAGAAATGAATGAGAAATTCTAATTTCATAAGAGTTTAACATTAATAAAGAGAATTTTTATTTAATAAGTAGAAGTTATAAATACCTCATAAGATAACGGATGTAGAACAAAGCGTTGTCTATAAAATAAGAAAAATAGAGTAAATAGTTTGAGCCTTCATAAAAAGAAATGCATAATCGAGTTAGGTTTTAAGATTTGAATTGAATGAATGTTAATGTGTCTTGAAGTATGTTTGATTTATTTGAATTCAGTTATGATTGAATAAGTGTTTAAATGCATGATGTTATTTATGATGTGAAGAATGATTGAATTACTAATTATTAAATCGAGAATTAATTAAAGTCTTTGAAAGAAAGCTCGAGTAATAGAATGTAGATGATGACGTTTATTAATTAAAGTGAGGAAGTTTTAAGACATTGATTAATAGTATTAACCAGTTCGAGTAGAGTTAAAGATTTAAAATCGAGAACGCGAAATCCCTTAGAAAGGTTAAGCGAAGAGAGAATCGACTCAAATAGAAGTCCTTCAGTTGAGTCCAACGCCTTTGTATCCGTCGTTTTGCGTATCTTATTTTTCTATCGATGTCGAACTGTGAAGGATCGAGCCGGACGGATCATTAAGCAAGGACAAATAGCCCTAAACCACCTAGCTAGTTCTTCGGAAGTCAGGTGGGCTTTTCTGAACCAAAACTATCGATGAGAATTAGTTATGCTATTAAGTATTATGATATGATTTTAATTATGATTGACTTGCCGTTTTTATTAAAGTTGGTATGTGTTATCATCTGTTTATGTGAAGATGTTATTATTGAAGATGTTATTATCCTGTGAAAGGCAGGAAACCCACATGTGGTATATGTTGAGGTGACTATGAGCCTTGCTTCGGTTAGGCCGGTCACAGTGTTTGAGAAGGAGGCCTACTTCTCGGCACAGTAAGATTGTTTGTGACAGATGATGCATACTGTTATATTATATGATATTTGACTGCGCAGTCTGTTTTAAGAAAATGTTTTAACATACACAAGTAAAACTGTTTTTAACTGCTTAGATACTTGTGATGTTCGGCAAGGCAAGTTCAATTGTTATAGCTTTAAGAAACATCTTTATTCAAATGTTTTAGCTTGTGTTCACTGAGTACGAAGTACTCAGCCCTGCGTGTGTTTCTGAACATGCAGGTTGACTGGATGGCGATGGCATGGGTACTTGGTGGTGTGGTATGGTTCTTTTGGTTGAGTCTAGTTGAATTTCAGACTGGCATTTGTACGTCTTCATACGTGCAGATGTTGGGTATTGATGCAAGTTTCCGCTGCAACCCTTTTGAAATGATATCTGTTGATGCTAATACTTTGATTCTCATGTTTTTTATTCCGAGCGTTGTGCTCGATGACTTTGAATATTTGTTAACTTCTTAAACTACTTGAATTGTACTTCCGAGCGATGGGCTCGTTGACTTGAAATGTTGTTGAACATGATCCTCTTAACTTGGTATATATATGGGTGTATTCTCTTTTGTTGGAATTCTATCCTCGTCAGCATGAAGTACTTATTTAAATTCCTGTTATAAGTGGTTTTGAGATGCTCGGTTATTATTTCATTATACTTTAGACGCCTAATTCGATTGCCTTATCTTTCATAATCGTTTTCCCCGAGCATGTTGTCCCCATAATTGAGTTGATTGTCAGTTGTTAGGTTTTGTTGTTATTTGTAATTCGCACCTCGAGAGTCGGGGCGTGACACTTTATTCTGATATCTACTATCGTGGTCTTTTACACGCGTCTTCCCATTATTCGTGGTTACAAGGACGTACCATTCGACAAGTCTGAGTTTGTTAAGGTAAAGTATTATGTATCTGTCAGATTCATTAAATGGTGGGAGACCTGATTGGGTTTCTACTTCAGGTCTTGATCTCAGACCTCAATAGGAGACCTTAGGAGGTATCTGACACCAAGACCTGATCCCGAGACTTCCACTAGGAGGACTATTTTAAACTTCTCTACATACTTCCTTCCCCAGAGAACTCATTGACCTTTTGGGACTGGTTAATTGTCCATAATGTTCTAATTATCCCCTCAGGTAGGCATTATTATGATCAAGTAGGGAATTCAGGTCTCTTGGAGACCTGGGTGTTTTTGTGATATAACAATATGGAAAATCTTTATCATCACCGGAATGAGACTCGTGTTCACTTATGGCAGAAGTTAAAAGTTCTAAATGCTCCAGCACTTCCACCTGAAAAGCAAACAAGAAATCAGCTTCATGATCCAAATAGCCAAGAATTATGAGAATAAACTTTATATTACTTGATTCCTCGGAAGAAGATGACCAAGATCTTCATCATTTCTATCCATACATCTCTCAAATACCTTTACAGCATCCCCAATAAGATCCCAGTTTATTTTCAAATCTCCATTTCCATTCTCTGAGCTTGAGTTTGAAGCAGTTTTTGATGCCATTTTTTAGGATTCCACAATGTTGTTCTGACCTTCATTGCTAATAACAGAAGGTTGATCATGGGATGATTCTGTGCTCCCGGGAAATAGTGTTTTCATGATATCAGTTTTGCAAGAGATGGATCTCAAGTCGAGGAATACGGCATTTGGATACGGAAACTCGCTATTAGTGTCACCTGTAACCACAATGACAAGAGGATCACTAATAAGCATGAATGTAGTAGCAACTGCCGATACAAATGAATTATGACCCCGCCTCCTAGATCGAAGAGCTTTACAGAATTCTCTTGGCAGCTGGGATTTGATATCAGCCCGAGCTATCATGTGATCAATTATATCATATCTCAAGTCCCAGTTTATACACAACATACACATAATCATGAACAGTCTCAGCACAAACATAGGATTGTAAGAATTGTAGTTGATCTCAAAGATTTTAAACCATTTTTCTTTATCAAATATGTCATCAAGGATTTGCTCAACCACCACCCAAACAAATACAACCATGAGTATAGGACGGGATACGTTGTGGGCAACCAAACCGGTTCTTGGATTGGCATTTCATGGAAGACTTAATATGTATTCAATGAATGAGGATTTCGTTGTGACAAAAGAGGCCTGTGGATGAGGAGCCAAGATCAACAGTCTTTCGACAAGATAAAGCAAACGGGGTGGACACATAGCGACACGTGTAACCCAGGTCCTATTAACCCTTTATACAACGCTTCACTCAAAGCTTCAGCAAAGCACATCGATGGAGATTCTTGCATACATACTGTATCAGATTTAGATTCCTTCATAGAATCTAACTCCATGATTTCCCTGAGAGTCTCGATGAATGGCTTCCAAGGTGCATAGTTTGGAAGCCTCTCAGCAATGTTATCATATAAGGCATGGTTCAGTCTACCACATCCCAGCATTGTTATCACTTATAGTCCAATCTGATCACCAGAGAGTTCCCCCGTCACACCCATATTTCTGACAACACATTCTTCAAGCAAATTTTTAGAAAGTTCGATTTCTCTCAAAGATATCATTTTCTCATATAATGATGCTCGAGGGTCCATAGTGAAAACAAATAAATAGTATTCCATGGATAGTTTCACAAAATCCTGCAGCTTCATGTTATCTGTGTACTTCATATCAATGGGTTTCAACTTAAGTAAGAAGTGATAGAGAGAAAATTACGTGAGAAAGAAGAGGAGGAGGAGCGGTTGTTTTGTTTGTTTCTTGCTGATTAAGTTAGTTATTAATTATTATTATTATTATTATTATTATTATTATTATTATTATTATTATTATTATTATTATTATTATTAATCTAGGTCAGAATTCTATTCCGATAAGGAAAGGATTTGCTAGAATAAATAGGACTTCTCTCCCTACGTGAGGACTCATCTAGGATTTGGGAAAATATTTTGTGGCAGCGCATAGACGTTTGGAACAGGAAGAGAGAGTTCCTCTCTTCTTTGAATTTCTCTTTCGCTTTGTTTATTTATTTCTGCCTAGTATTAATAGACTTCCTTTGAGTTTAATTTCCGATTGTTATTCCCCTTTACTCTCAAATTGGTTCGACCTACTGGATCATTTTATGCCCCCCAAGACTCGTTTACAACTTCGAGTTGAGATGGATACTCGGATGGAAGAGAAGGGGAACGATGAAGGGTTGTATACGAAAGCAAGACTTTTGTTTATATACAATTGATGTTTATTTCACTATAATTCTTCTATCTGAAATGTTTATTATTGCATATTAATTATTTGTCCAATTATCTCAATATTAAAGATTATATAGTGTGTTGTAGATCACAGAAGATTATATAATCGGCATCTTATGAGATATAAACTAATATTCACAATCGAGACAATTTGGACGAGTTGTTGGTTTAGATTATAGCATAATAGTATTAAAGTTTTGAGAAACTGGTGTATTTTGATTTTTGTGCATTTCTGTGTAAACATCAGTTGTAATGAAAACTTTCATCATATATCCGATTCACCTTGACGTACAATCTCTAGTTGTCCAAGCTCTGAATCGCAAAGTTATTTCAATACCATGTTATAATTGTACTAACCCTTTGATGTTTAATCTTATAGACTGTCTAGAATTTCAGCTGAGATTTTAGATAGGTCAGTAGGGTTTAGATCATAGGGTTTTGGCATCATCAAAAAGGGGGAAATTGTTGGGAAATTTAGTAAAGTTTTGATTGATTCCAAAACCAATTGACCCCAACCGAGTAGATGTTGTCGTATCCTAATGTTAGTAGTTAGTCTCGCTGTTTGAGCAATGTTGAGATTTTATCTTTACAGGATTCCAGCTGAAGACGACAACATGGCTTTACTCGGATAGAACATCAGATGGAAGAAAGACAACTGAGCGTTCAAGCCAACTGTTCTGATGTAGAACATCAGATGTAAGAAAGACAACTGAGCGTTCAAGTAAACTGTTCAGTTGTGAAACATCAGATCCAACTGTTCAGATGGAACATCAGTTGCAGGACTCAATCTGTTAGATCGGCAACATGAAGTTCAAGGCAGCTGAGGGTTCAACTGTTCCTCTTCAGACATAATGTCAGATGAATGTAACAATCAGATGGAACATCAGCTAAAGACCACTCGGATGAAGACCAAACTTCTCAACTGACTAACCAATGTTGAAAGACTAAGGTTGAAATTTGAATTTCAAATAGGAAGTCACGTGAAGGTTTGACGTTCTGTCATTACCTCATTTGGCCCAACACAAGGTTGTCTCAGAAGGAAAGCAAAAGTTCACAGTTGCCAAATCGGGAAAATCTGCAGAGATGAGAGACAAGCCATCACTTTCACAGAACAAAGATCAACGGCTCTTCCAACGGCTAGTTGATTCTCACCGCCTATAAATAGAGGCCTTCATTCATTCATCAAGACAGAAGATAGAGCAGACAAACAAGCGAAAGAACGAAAAACTGCACACAAGCTAAACTACATTTAATCTCTAAGAACATCACCAGTTGAGAGTTCATAGAGTATTAGAATCTGTCTTGGTGTTTTCGATCTTAGTTTGAGTCATCATTAGTTCAAGCTTAGATCCTAGCTCACTTCTTTGTTAGAGCTAGTAGTTGGAAAACCCACCCTTTTACACATCCCTTAAAAAGGTTGTTAGGATCCTGCTCTTCCCGAAATTGAGTAGAAAGGTTGATAAGTACCCGCAAACTTATCTGTAAAGTTGATAAGTACCCGCAAACTTATCTGAACGGTTGCAAAGCCCGCGTAAGCTTTGTGGTAGCTAACCTAAAGAATTTGGACTGAGTTGTGTGGACTCACAACTCCCCGTGGACGTAGGAGTTCTCTCCAAACCACGTAAATCCTTTGTGTGTTGTGTTTTCAATTCAGTTACTTTTTGCATATCCAACTGACCAACTAACCAGCACTCAAAACTGCATCTTTGCATTTCAACTGATTTGGTTATTGACCGACCTTACATCTGAGCGTGAGTTATTTTATATGAGTTATTGTTGTTTCCACCACATTCCGCACAGCACCACTCTTCCAGCTGAGTTCTCTTACTCAGTTGTGATTCCAGCTGAGTCGTTTTACTCAGTTGTGGTTTTTTTTTCAGGGGGTTGTTTTTAAAATTCCTATCTGGTGTATTCCCCCCCCCCATACACCAGAACTCGTATCGGGACCATCAAGTGGTATCAGAGCAGTGGTTCAAAAGACTGTTGTCTCTATTTCACGAGGTGTGAATCGAGGTGTTTTTCTTCAGTGGTCAACTGAATATATCTTTTTCACGCTAGTGCATTTCTGCTTGCATTTGTCGTTTGTTTGTTGTGTGCAGATGGATGTTAAAGACAAGATTGTTGTCATGTTCTCGGTTGTGAACTATACATCCTGGAAAACTCGGATGAAGAAGATTCTACTGTCCAAGCCTCATCGAATGCAACAAGTGATCACATCCGGACCGATCACCATCATGGAAAAAGTCATTCGCACTCCTACAAATCCCAATGATGGGGATGCAACTGAGGTGATGGTTGAGAAAAAGCCAGAAGATTTCACTCCTGAGAAAGCAAAAGTGAGCCAGCTGGATATCTGGGCTCAGAGCACTATCATGTCCACAGTTGGACAAGACTATCTTCCATGGATAGAAGAGTGCAACACAACTAAGGAGATGTGGGACATTTTGGCATCTCTTAGTGAAGGGAGTGACGAAACCAAGGAGAACAAGTTCTCCCATGCTTGTCAAGATTTTGACAACTTCAGTCTAAAAGTCGATGAAACCATCGATCAGTTGGAGCTTCGGTTCATGGATATCATCCAAAGGATTCAGTCTATCCGACGAGGAAAATATACTTTGAGAGAGATCAACCTCAAAGTATTACAAGCCCTACCAGCTGAGTGAGACACTTTCACCAACATTCATGAAAGCCGAGCTGATCTTGGAGAGATGGGACTAACAGACTGTTCTTTATTCTGAAAGAAAATGAGTACAAGGTGAACCGACGAAGATCAACTTAGTCCTCGGTTCAGACGAGTGGACATGAGGATGTTGGTTCAACAATAAAGACAGTAGCACTTCGAACCGACTATTCCAAGCCGCAAACATCAAGGGCAACAAGATCTGCAGACACAGCTTCGAAGGAGCCGAGCAGAGAAGAGCTGCAACAGAGTATCGCCGCCTTGTCAAAGAAGCTAGCTGACATGGATACTCGGTTCGGAAAATATAAGCGGTTCTATAAATCCAACCGAATTCTAGATAACTCAAAGCCTGTGACCAACTTCAGTCTAAAAGTCGATGAAACCATCGATCAGTTGGAGCTTCGGTTCATGGATATCATCCAAAGGATTCAGTCTATCCGACGAGGAAAATATACTTTGAGAGAGATCAACCTCAAAGTATTACAAGCCCTACCAGCTGAGTGAGACACTTTCACCAACATTCATGAAAGCCGAGCTGATCTTGGAGAGATGGGACTAACAGACTGTTCTTTATTCTGAAAGAAAATGAGTACAAGGTGAACCGACGAAGATCAACTTAGTCCTCGGTTCAGACGAGTGGACATGAGGATGTTGGTTCAACAATAAAGACAGTAGCACTTCGAACCGACTATTCCAAGCCGCAAACATCAAGGGCAACAAGATCTGCAGACACAGCTTCGAAGGAGCCGAGCAGAGAAGAGCTGCAACAGAGTATCGCCGCCTTGTCAAAGAAGCTAGCTGACATGGATACTCGGTTCGGAAAATATAAGCGGTTCTATAAATCCAACCGAATTCGAGATAACTCAAAGCCTGTGACCAACAGTTGCTTTGAATACGGCAAAGAGGGACACTTCAAAGCTGATTGTCCAGATCTTTCGAAGAAAGATAGAGAAGCGTTGAGGGCCAAGCAAAATGCAAAGAACAAGGCCATGGTTGCAGAAGAAGCAGCTGATGATATGGACATCTTCACCAACACCGAAGATGAGGACGAGCTGACTTCCACCAACAACGCTATCGGACAGGATCAATATCTCATGGCATTTGGAACCGACCAGGATGATGCTGAGGTATATTCTAGTCCAATTAATTTAAATTCTTCCAATGTTTCTAACATGCAGGAAACAGTAGATGAAGAGTTGGAACCCTCTTGGAGTGCCTTCCTAGAACTCAGTGAGGAATTGCATTAGCAATCGGTTGAGTTTAAGAATCTTCAAGAACAGTTTGCCAGACTTGAAGAATCCTTAACCGAAAAGGACGATCTGATTAAAAGTCAAACCAAAGAGATTGATAATCTCAAAAGTCAACTGAATGAGGCCAACCAAACTAAGGCTCCAACCGATGAGGAGTTGAAGAAGCAGATCAAAGAGCAGCATGAGCAGTTGAACAAGCAAGAGGCACAGATCGACCAGCTGATGAAGATGTCAGACGCACAGACCAAACATATAGCTGTTCTTCTCAAGGATCTACAAACTAAGAAGGACAAACTGATAAAGCTATATCAATCATCCAAAATCATCAAAAATCTCATCAGTTACCGAAGACAAATGGATGACGTGTCTGAACTCGGCTACGACATGGTCAAGGATACTGGAATTCCACCCGCAACCTTTATCAAGGCTGTGGATGTCACGGTTGCCAAACCAAATACGGTTGAGTCTGCAACTCCCCAACTTAATCCAACCTCCACGTCACAGCAAACACCTATAGCACAACCTGCTAAGGGAACTGCAACTGAGAAAGGAAAAGAAGCTGTGGTTGAAGAACTGAAAAATCCATCGGTTGGGATAACAACCGAGGGGGAATGTTCCAGGACTCAGAAGAGGAACCAGAGACGTCGGAGATACACTCAGAACCGACCTCAGAACCGACCTCTGAACCGACCTCAGAAGGGATGGAATCAACAGAACCAACAGGGATTCAACCATCAGAATCAACATCGGTTCCATCATCAGAACAACCAGAGGTTCAATCAGAGTCAACCAATGTGGAACAGTTCCAACAGCTGGAGATATTCATGCCAGAACATGAATGAACAACAGGGCATGAACAGCTGTCGTCAACAGTCAGGAATATGGATTCAGACTCAGCCACAAAGATTCCAAAATGGCGTCCGACCTCATAGGCAAAACCAACAGGGTCAGAAACGTCAACAAAACAGGGGGAACACCTCTCCTTCTAAAGCCCACAATGGGAGAAATCAATCTCATCCCAAGAATCAGAACATCAACAACAACAACAAGCCTAAGGATGACCGAGGTGTTGTTATAGTTGATGGAGAAGGAAAGATAATTTGGAATGATAAATCTATTCGAATCTACAGGGAAAAGCGACCCACAATTCAAGGGGGAACTAGTTCTAACCCTCCAGGACCCAACTAAAATTGGGGACCTAAGCGTGTTTCTCTGTGCAGAAGCAGGAGGAACAGCTGAGGAAGAATAAAGCATCACATACCATGTGGGTGATGGACAGTGGATGCTCGAAACACATGACAAATCTGAGGGATTTGCTGGGAAGTTTCGTGGAGAAGGAAGGACCATCAGTTACCTTTGGTGACAACTCAAAAGGTCACACCAAAGGCTATGGTACCCTTGAAACCAATCTCGTATCTATTCCAAATGTTTCATATGTTGATGGATTGAAGCATAACTTGCTATCCATCAGCCAATTCTGTGATAATGGTTTCTCTGTCAAGTTTGATGCACAGGGCTGCAGGGTCAAAAATGTCGGAACAAAGCAAGTCATATTGTTGGGAAATCGATCCTCAACCGGGAATGTCTACTATGCAGATTGGAACAGTAGTCCTCCTGAAACCTGTCTGTTATCGAAGAGCAGTTCAGATGTGAGCTGGTTGTGGCACAAAAGGCTCAACCATCTGAATTTCAAGACAATGAACCGACTTGCGAGACAGGAACATGCAAAGGGTATTCCTAACCGTGTGTTTTCAACAACACATATCTGCAGTGCATGTCAGCTGGGAAAGCTCGCTAGATCCTCCTTTCGGTTGAAAATGATTCCATCAACCGACCGAGTATTGCAGCTGATCCATATGGATCTCTTCGGGCCTGTTACTCCCAAGAGCATGAATGGTAATGAATATACACTTGTTGTTACTGATGATTTCTCTAGGTACACGTGGACCATTTTCATGCGTCACAAGAGTGAAACCTGAGATGAGCTACCCAAGTTGATGGATCGGATATCTAACCAACAAGAGATGAAAATATTTCTATCCAATCAGACCGTGGAACCGAGTTCCTCAATGAAACCATCATCGAATACTGTGAGAAGCACAGAATCACTCATCAAACATCGGCTGCACGTACTCCACAACAGAATGGAGTAGCCGAGCGAAGGAACTGAACGCTGAAGGATGCTGCTACATCCATGTTGACAAGCTCAGCTCTGCCAAAGAGATTTTGGGCTGAGGCAATCAACACAGCTTGCTACACCCAGAACCGGTCTCTTCTGACCAAGCGGTTGGGAAACAGTCCATATGAACTATGGAGACGCAGGAAGCCTGATATTTCATATTTTCGCGTTTTTGGTTCTAAGTGTTATATTCACAACAATGGGAAGACTCAGTTGAAAACTTTTGACGCCAAAGCTTCGAAGGGCATATTTCTCGGATATGCTGCTCGGATCAAGGCTTATAGAGTTTTTAACAACAGTTCTCGTGTTGTAGAGATAACACCTCATGTTAGTTTTGATGAATCTACTTTTGAGTGCAGGGAATAGGCTAAAGGACAACAAGCTGATCTACATGTTCCACCAGCTCTCACTAGATCGCAGGTTCTAAGGTAGAAGAATCTAGCTGAACCATTGGTATGGGCAACCGAGGATGATGATCCTTGTTCCTCTGAAGATGAATGTGAGGACCCCAGCTCATCTCAAGGGGGAACCTCAGCTAATGATACTCCAACTGCATCAGCATCCGAAGCCCAACCTAGCCCGGTTCAAAATATTGTCCATGTTGAGAATCCAGACTCAACAACAGATAAATCACCAGTTCTGAAGATCCCAACATCTCCCACAGCTCAGGTTATCCCATCAGTTGAGATCACGGAACCGCCACTGTTGGAAGAAGAAGAAAGATCCCAAGGACAACATCATCGGAGATCCAGCCAAAGGTGTGCGTACTAGGAGCAAAGTTGCAAATCCAGACTCAGTTGAGAAAGATTCCAGCACTTACGCCCAATATGCTAAGAAATTGTCAGTTCTTGAGGAGTTTGAACAAGCCGGAGATGTTGCCATGATTTCATGTTTCGTAGCTAATGTGCCAGAACCGAAGCATGTTATGGAAGCACTCAACTGTGTTCATTGGACAACAGCCATGCAAGAAGAGCTGAATGAATTTCTACGCAACTGTGTATGGGAGTTGGTAGAAAGACCAAATGGTGTTAAAGTCATTGGATTAAAGTGGATTTTCAAGAACAAGAGAGACGCCATTGGATTCATCGTGAGAAACAAGGCAAGGTTGGTAGCTCAAGGATATTGCCAACAAGAAGGAATTGATTTCGAGGATTCTTTCGTACCTGTTGCAAGGTTGCAAGCCATCCGAATATTTCTAGCCTATGCCGCATTTCACAAATTCAAGGTTTATCAGATGGATGTGAAGTGTGCCTTCTTCAACGGTGATATTAAGGAAGATGTTTATGTTGAACAGCCTCCCGGTTTTGAGACTGGTGAGAAGAGTGTATAAGTTGAAGAAAGCTATCTATGGATTGAAGCAAGCACCTAGGGCTTGGTATGACACTCTATGTGGTTTTCTTCTGAACTCGGGGTTCAAACGAGGGTCAGTTGACAAAACACTGTTCACCATAAAAGTTGGAGAAGACATACTTGTTGTGCAAATCTATGTTGACGACATCATATTTGGTTCCAAGTCGGAGGAGCTGTGCGAGAAATTCTCAACTCTCATGAAGGAGAAATTCGAGATGTCAATGATGGGTGAGATGAATTATTTTCTTGGGCTACAGGTGAAGCAGTCATCAAAAGGAATATTTATTAATCAGTCCAAATATACAAAGGAGCTCATCGCAAAGTTCGGTTTGCAGACAAGTAAAACCACAAGGATCCCGATGAATACTAACTGGAAGATTGAACCCAGATCTGAGGGAAAACTCGTGGATGCCAGTAAGTATAGAGGGATTATTTGTTCTTTGCTATATCTAACCGCTAGTCGGCCAGATATATCCTACGCGGTTGGAGTATGTGCTTGGTTCCAAGTTCAGCCGAGGGAAGCGCACATGTTGGCAGCAAAGAACATCATTAAGTATCTGAAGGGTACTGTTAATGTTGGGTTGTGGTACCCAACCGATGACAATATCCAACTGTCCTGATACTCAGATGTGGATCTAGCCGGAGATCGGTTGGACAGGAAGTCCACATCTGGACACTGTCAGTTCATGGGAAGCAAGCTAGTTTCATGGTTTTCCGAGAAACAAGCATGTGTTGCCACTTCTACAACTGAGTCAGAGTATATGGCTGCCGGTAGTTGTTGCATGCAAGTGTTATGGCTCAAGAAACAGCTGAGAGATTATGAAGTAGCAACTGGACAGGTTCCCATCCATTGTGATAGCTCAAGTGCCATTGCTATCTCTTTGAATCATGTTCACCATTCTCGGACGAAGCACATTGACATCCGACATCATTTTATCCGAGATCATATTGAGAAGAAGGATGTATCTGTGGAGAAGATTCCAACTGAGATTCAGAGAGCAGATATCTTCACCAAACCTCTAGCCGAAGCACGATTCAAGATGTTATGCGATCTCCTTGGATTGTTGGATCCATCAGATGAGGAATCAGCCGAGGTAAAGAGATAGATATCCATCTGAGGGGGAAGCTCAGATGAAGGGGGAATCTCAGATGCGGATCGCCATCCGAAGACATCAGACGTCAGCTGAACAGACAAACTCGAGTCAGCTGATGGTATGCCGCAACATTGGAACACAGCTGATTCCGACATCAGCTGGCATGTATCATTTATGGCTGAAGGTGTTTGTGTCTTAAATGAGAATGTTTGAAATAAATTCAAACATTCCTGAGCATGTCAGTTAGATTAAAATAGCCATCATAACGCATTTAATGTAAAGTACGGCTGAACATCAATAGCCTTACTTTATAGTGCGACTGGGCTGACACAAAAACAGTTCACCTTCTCACTCGCGCATATTGGAACTCGAAATTCAACGTCAGTCAAAGCTAGTCAACAGTCACAAGATCTCAGCCGTTGATGGATTCGCGCCATTCAACCTTGGCCATCGATTTCAATCGACCCACTAACCTATAAAAGGCAGAAAATCAGGAAGTAATTTCTTTCCTTCTATTCTAGTGTTTATCTGAGTAACTGTTCATCTTCGTCTCTGATTATGTTTCGCCATTTTCTGCTAAGTTCTTATTTCCTTCTCTCTATATATAAACCGCTCTGGAACACTTAATGGCACCGAAAGCTTCATCACAAGGAAAGAAGATGGCATCTTCTGGACCAGCTCTTGTCCCTTCGTCGTACGAGGAGTCTTTTGATATGATGCTCTCCAAAATTTACTTCGAGCAGATTCTGTCAGAAGACGCTCTGGACTCACCGGTGTTATCCTCCCTCGCCGATCTTCTCAAGGAGAACAGTCTTCTTGAGTGGGCAACGCTCTTCCCCACTCACCTACTCAAGCGACAGGTCGGGGAATTCTACTTGAACCTGAAATCTCCTATCGACAGCCGAGATGGCCTCGTTTTAGAAATATCTTGTCGACAGCGCGACGTCCCTGCCAGAACGAGCCGCCATGTCACCGTCTCCATACCAGTTTTCGATATGCTACGCTCCATCATTCCACCAAATCTGACCGCCACGGACACCGTCGAGAACATCACCGATGCAGATGCCGATCAATTTCTTGAGAATGCTCTCATCACTGCAGAAAGATTGAGGAGCAACATGCAGCGAACGAAGTTGAAACCCGAGCATCGACTTCTGTTCGATGTTGTATCCAAGGTCATCTTTGGATACAGCAGAGCCTTTGGAGATATCAGCTGACCAAAGCTCAAGCAGCTGATAGTTTTGGAGCACAAGCACAAGCATAACATCAACTGGTTCAAGTACTTCGAACACCAGTTGACAATGGAGAAACAGAAGATTACAGAAACCACAGCTGACTCTGGAGAGAAGTTGTTGAGTGTTAAGGGAACTCTCAACTTCGGAGTTAAAATCTCTGCCCTGATCCTTCTCGCCACGAAGGATCAGAACATGGTGTGGAAAGACTGTGAGGAGACCCCAGTCAAGAGGCAGATGCTGTTCCCAACAGCCAAGAAGGCTCTGGATGTAGTCCAAAATTTCTTTTAATGACAAAAATCCCGATTCAGAGTGTTTACACTCCCAAAGAGAAAAGGGAAGTTGTGAAATCAGCTGAGGAAAAAGATACAGCTGAGGAGCTGCCTCCAGCTGTCGGCCGCACTTCAAAATCAACAGTTGCACGCCGACTCAGAGATGAGTCAGATAAGGAGAAAGAGGAAGAGCCAGCTAAGAAGAAGTTGAGGCTTCGTATCAGAAGAAGTCAGTTGCAAAACCAGCTGAAGAGGTACCAGCTGAGGAGGAACCATCTGAGTCGAGTCACTCAGTTGACAAGGACGCTTTCGAGATTGTTCCTCATGAAAAGTGGAACAAGGAAGGAGAACTCTCCCCATTAAGACGTGATAGAAGGGATGGAGACCGATCCGGAAGACGAGCCGAACATGTCCTCGGATGCTTCCTCTTCATCCAAGGAATTCGACGATGTTCCAACCTCCCCCACGGCAGGAGCTGATGCCGTAAAACCCAAAGAGACTCTCACAACCGACACTCAGTTAGAAATTCCGAGCTCCCCGCTCGATGCCAACATTGAGACCACTTCTTTGGCCAATGTTGAGGAACCTCTTGATGCCAACATCCCCACACAGTCAGAAATTCCGAGCTCCCCGCTCGATGCCAACATTGAGACCACTTCTTTGGCCAATGTTGAGGAAACCCTTGAACCGATCCCTTATGAAAATCTCTCTCCCTTCCCCATCGACGAAGAAGCTGATCGTCGAGCTGTCGCGTTGGAACATGAAGGCAAGTTGGCCTACCGCTTTCAGAAGCTGATCGGAATGTTCCCCGAGGTGCGCGACATGCCCACTTTTGCCACGCTTGGAACTGAGCTGTTGTATCAATTCAACATCATATTCAGCCACTAGTATGTCAAGGAAGATACCATCAGGATACACAGCTGGAACCGGCTCAAGGCAGATGAGTCGCGTATAAGGGAATACTTCAACTACACCAACCTTGAAGTTGCATACAACAACAAGGTTGCACTGTTGACTCGTCGACTGGATATCAGCAAGGCAGAAGGAAGAGACACAAGGGAGAAAGCCGAACAAGATTGTGTCGCCTTCCTTGACAACATGCTGGCCAAATCTGCAGATTTCATCGATGACCTTGACGCAGCCGCCGCATTAGCCAAGCAGGAGGAAGAAGAGCTTCAACAGTACCTGGCTAATCGCCAAACCATGGTTACTGTTGAACAGCCAGCACCAGTTGAACAACCAGCTCCAGCTGATCAGCCAGCATCCTCCATAGATGAAATATGCGAGCTGATCGCTGAGAGGGTCAATCAACTGAGGAAGGAGATGCTTGCCAACATCCAGCTTAACAGAGAAGAACAGCTGAGGATGATGGAAGCTCAGGATGAGAAGCACAAGAAGTTGCAGGAAGACAATGATGCGCTGAAGACGAAGCTGGATGACTTCTCAACATCCACCGGCAAAGACATCACCGACCTGAAGACAACTGTTCTGGGAATCAAATCAGAATTGAACGTGCTCAAGTCCATATCTGAATCCAATCTTGCCAAATCTCAACAGACGCAAGATGAAGAATGGGATTCTCGGTTCGATTGCGGATGGGCTGAATTTGTCGCCTTCCAAACCGAAGTCACTGAAACCTTCGCTGCAATGCAGAAAGCTGATGAAGAGCGCCGTGACAAGGAACTAGCGAAGAAGGTTGATGTGGAGTATGCAGTAGATGAACTCTTCAACCGGATTCAGCAAGCTGAACAGAAACTCACTTCTCTGGATGGCTCAGTCGCAAGCCTTGTTGCTGATGCCAAAAAGGGAGAAGATGAGATTGGGGAAGATGAGACGCAAGAAGATATGCCAGCCGGGAAGGAATCTCAGCTGAAGAAGAAGACCGAGCTGAAGAAGACAACTCTGAAAAAGAATTCCGCTCCGAAGCCAACCGATAAGAAACAACAAAAGCTGAAATCTATTGTTGTCGGAGGAGAAAAAATGGCTAAGGACCTAGAGCAGGCAAAGGAGTATGGAGTTTCCTACAACTCCATAGCCGAGATTGCAGCCGAGCTCGATGCTGAACTCGACGGTATTACAACCGAAGAGTGTATTGCTGCTGCTAAGGCTATGGATGTTCCGGAGAAGGATTACATGAATCCTGAATGGGTAAAGAAGTTCGCAGCCAATCAAGCTACAAGAGTGAACAAATTTGAGGAAGAACTTGCCAAGGTTACCAACAACTTGGACAGGAATATTTCCTCCCGCAGCCGACGACGAATTGAGAAACATCAAGTAAAGGCTGAAGCAAGATTGAAGCAACAAAGATTGCCTGGAAAGATCAAGCTCCAGGGACGCTTCAAACAAAGAGTTTTTGTGAATGATTTCTATTACAGGAAGGTGTTCACAACTGAGGATTCGAGGAGAGCGTTCAAAGAAGCCCTGACTGAGCTACACTCTGGGGATCCGGGCATGTTCAGCCAGTTCAGACGAGCAATGATTGATGCAAAGCTGGATATGAACACCGTCCCCGTCCCTCAGAAGGTCACATATCTTCCTCCATTCATTCCTGACACAAGAAATCCTAACCAACAGAAGATCGCAGCTGAGGCAAGAAGAGTGTGTCAGGAACATGGAGTAGATATCTCAAAGGAGTCAGATGCAAAAAGAGATATTTTTGTCAGGATTTTTGGCAAGTATAGGCTGAAGTATTAGCCAAGTTAGAGTTTTTGAGCAACTTATGTATTTTGATTTTTGTGCATTTTTGTGTAAACATCAGTTGTAATGAAAACTTTCATCATATATCCGATTCACCTTGACGTACAATCTCTAGTTGTCCAAGCTCTGGATCGCAAAGTTATTTCAATACCATGTTATAACTGTACTAACCCTTTGATGTTTAATCTTATAGACTGTCTAGAATTTCAACTGAGATTTTAGATAGGTCAGTAGGGTTTAGATCAGTAGGGTTTTGGCATCATCAAAAAGGGGGAAATTGTTGGGAAATTTAGTAAAGTTTTGATTGATTCCAAAACCAACTGACCCCAACCGAGTAGATGTTGCCGTATCCTAATGTTAGTAGTTAGTCTCGCTGTTTGAGCAATGTTGAGATTTTATCTTTACAGGACTCCAGCTGAAGACGGCAACATGGCTTTACTCGGATAGAACATCAGATGGAAGAAAGACAACTGAGCGTTCAAGCCAACTATTCTGATATAGAACATCAGATGTAAGAAAGACAACTGAGCGTTCAAGTCAACTGTTCGGTTGTGAAACATCAGATCCAACTGTTCAGATGGAACATCAGTTGCAGGACTCAATCTGTTAGATCGACAACATGAAGTTCAAGGCAGCTGAGGGTTCAACTGTTCCTCTTCAGACATAATGTCAGATAAAGGTAACAATCAGATGGAACATCAGCTAAAGACCACTCGGATGAAGACCAAACTTCTCAACCGACTAACCAATGTTGAAAGACTAAGGTTGAAATTTGAATTTCAAATAGGAAGTCACGTGAAGGTTTGACGTTCTGTCATTACCTCATTTGGCCCAACATAAGGTTGTCTCAGAAGGGAAGCAGAAGTTCACAGTTGCCAAATCGGGAAAATCTGCAGAGATGAGAGACAAGCCATCGCTTTCACAGAACAAAGATCAACGGCTCTTCCAACGGCTAGTTGATTCTCACCGCCTATAAATAGAGGCCTTCATTCATTCATCAAGACAGAAGATAGAGCAGACAAACAAGCGAAAGAACGAAAAACTGCACACAAGCTAAACTACATTTAATCTCTAAGAACATCACCAGTTGAGAGTTCATAGAGTGTTAGAATCTGTCTTGGTGTTTTCGATCTTAGTTTGAGTCATCATTAGTTCAAGCTTAGATCCTAGCTCACTTCTTTGTTAGAGCTAGTAGATGGAAAACACACCCTTTTACACATCCCTTAAAAAGGTTGTTAGGATCCTGCTCTTCCCGAAATTGAGTAGAAAGGTTGATAAGTACCCGCAAACTTATCTGTAAGGTTGATAAGTACCCGCAAACTTATCTGAATGGTTGTAAAGCCCGCGTAAGCTTTGTGGTAGCTGTCCTAAAGAATTTGGACTGAGTTGTGTGGACCCACAACTCCCCGTGGACGTAGGAGTTCTCTCTAAACCACGTAAATCCTTTGTGTGTTCTGTTTTCAATTCAGTTACTTTTTGCATATCCAACTGACCAACTAACCAGCACTCAAAACTACATCTTTGCATTTCAACTGATTTGGTTATTGACCGACCTTGCATCTGAGCGTGAGTTATTTTATCCGAGTTATTGTTGTTTCCACCACATTCCGCACAGCACCACTCTTCCAGCTGAGTTCTCTTACTCAGTTGTGATTCCAGCTGAGTCGTTTTACTCAGTTGTGGTTTTTTTTCAGGGGGTTGTTTTTAAAATTCCTATCTGGTGTATTCCCCCCCCCCCCCCATACACTAGAACTCGTATCGGGACCATCAGTGTCTGACTATTGCTTTGATCTATTATAAATGAGAACTTGATAGTGGTTCGAAATTTCGTATTTTGGGCAGTGGTAATTCTTATTTGATATTGATAGAGCTGCAATAAGGATCCGTGTCCTATGAATAATGGGATGATGATATCCTCTCGAGGAACTTAATAAGTTTATTATACTAAACCCTGCAGGTGGAATTAGTTCCAGTATAATAATAAGTTTAAGTGGTAGCACTCGAGATAATTATTTGTTAAGTAAATAATTAATTGATTAATTAATTATTGTCAGAAGTATTTAATTAATTAATGGATATTCGATAGTCTTAAGCACGGAGATTAATTAAGTCTAATACTAGCTCTAACTCAACTAAATAAATAAGAGGGTAAGTCAGTATTAATTCTTTAGTGGAATGAATTAATATTTATATCTGATTTATATTCTGGGCTGAATAGATTAAATCGGATATTATCGGGCCAATCTTATTTAAGCTAGTAGATCCCTGAACTGGCCCAATGGCCTGTGTCTCTAAGTGGGCTAGGCGCCTCTTTCTCCTATGGCCCGTAAGGGTTGTCTAGGTTTAATGAATGTGAGTAGTTATTTATCTATAAATACAAGGCTCATAAGACTCATTACTTACTTGCATTCTAAGCAACTAAAACCTAGAGTGAGAGAGAGAAAAACCGGCGCCCCCCATAGTAAGAGAGAGAGTTCGAAGTCGATCCCATCCATCATCGTACTCTAGTCGAGAACAGTTCGGAAGGTCAACTCTGGAGTCGTTTTGCGCCAAGTTTGCAGGTATTTCGAATAAACATCCTATGATTGTAATTAAATTCATAGGAGCATGCTAGGTATGGATTTTGTATGTGTTTGTTAGATATCCATAATTGATCCATGGGTGAAAACGAATCGGTTTTCAGTAATCGGTTCCAAAAGTTGGTATCAGAGCCTTGGTCTGTGAGTTATGGCTCTGTTGGAGTAACGAACAGTAAATCCATGTAAAATAAAAGCTGATTATATATATATATATATATATATATATATATATATATATGCGTGCATGTTCGTTGTCTCGTCGTGGATTCATTTTATTTTGTGTTGGTTTGCCGGTTTGGCCATTTTTTACCACGAGAAAATCTGTGGTTAGATTAGGATTTCAGTTGTAATTTGTTATTTCAATTTGTAATTGTTGTACGGGTCGAGAAAACGGAGTAACTAGACGAGGGAAGAAAGCCGGCGGCGGTGGTAAACGGCGCACGGTGGCGCGTTTCTTTCACACGCTAGGGTTCACCTTTGACGTGATTTGATCGGACGAAATCCGATTCGCCAGAGCTTTGCTCCGGCGTCTATGGTGTTCGGTTGGATTCACGGTGGGGTGGCACTACGGGTGATGAGAAGGTACCCCAAACCAAGGCGGCGCGTGCAGCTCATCGTGGCAGCGATGGCGCTTCAGCGTTGATCTGCTGGTGCAGCCGTGCTCGATCGGATTCGAGGGTTCGGCCCTGGGTATATCGAGTAGTGGGAACGAGTGGCGTCTCGATATCACCATGGCTTCAAAGCCGCAACGAGTGGCTATCTTCTTCTCCGGCGGCGAATGATCGGCATCAACGAACCAGCAGCAGTAGCGTGAATCCAGCGGCAGCAGCAGACGACGAAGGAGGTGATCGAGACGGTGGCAGTGGCACGACGCACGGCAGCGCAATAGTTGTTGGATCGCTGACCTCACTGCTGCGGCGGTAGGAGGTTGGTGATGAAGGCAGCGGTGGCGGATGGTGGTTGTGGTCGCGATTCCGGCGAGAGTGGGGGCTGTCGGCGATAGTGTTCTCACAAACGAAACCCTAGGTTTAAAACCTAGGATTTTGGGCATTTGGGCAGCCCCACGGTAGGGTCTCCTACGTGGTCTGATTCGTGATGGAAAGACGAGATTTTGATAAATCTCGTTTTCCTTCTTGGGCGATTCTTCAAGGCGACGGATATGGAAAGACTTCAAGACGAAGATTTATTGTAATAGATAGATTATTTTATTTTATTTCCTATTTTATTTTGTAATAATTTAGGCAGGTACAAATATCCACGACGAGACGATAATTTATTTTTTATCGTAAATTGCATGTCGTGGGATTTAATCACCGTTAAGGTGTTATTATTTCTAAAGCATGATATAATTTGAAATTATTTGAAATTATTTGCTTTTAGAAATTGCATGCTAGGAATTTATCGTATTATCCTAAGCATGTTATGAATTCAAGCGAGCATGATTTATTATGTGAGTTCTAGAAAAAACATGTTTAGTAATTCCGTGTTTTACGTGATTTGCATGCGAAAATCTTTTGAATAAAAAATGATTAAACATGTTAAATTGATTTTTAATAATCAAATTAGACCTTCACAATTGGTATTAGACGAATAAGTTGTTAGGCTGGTGTAAACGTCCACACGATCGTGGCTTGCATGGGTTCTATTAACTTATAGATTTTGTCGAGTAAAACTTCTAAAAGTATTTTAGTCTCGTGAATAGTGGGATTTTTGCGTGTAAACGTCCACACTATCGTAGCTTGCCTGTATTAATTCTCATAGATTATTCTAGGAGAGATTAGAATAAGATAATTAATGAAATTGTTTACAAGGAGATGTCGTTCGAGTAATTGCATCAATATGTGGGACAATTTTGGATTAGTTAAATTGTGGTCTGTGCTTAGATATATTGTCTCGAATACAACTCCCCATCGGTGTCCCTTTTCGAGATAATATGGTCTATTAATTTTATTTGTCATAATGTTAACTTGGCATGAGATAAAATTAAAAACTGGGTGTTTGGTTGAGTGGTGCGCACGTAAACGTCAACACTATCGTGGCTTGCGTGTAAATCACTTGAGCTAATGAAGGTTTCATTTAATATTGTTTTATCAAAAGGTTACAATTTAAATGTTACGAACGCTTTATGCAATAATTGTGACTTATATGCGTTTTGAATGTTTATTTTTTCAGATATGACTGTTACTCCGTTTTTGAATGTGCTTACTGCTAAGCCGCTTACCGAACCAAATTTTTTGGAATGGAAGTGCAATTTGGGATATGTCCTAGATGCCGAAGAGTACCACTTTGTACTCACTACTCCTGTGCCTGCAGCTCTCACTGCAGCCTCCACCGATGCTTAAAAAGAGGAGTCTAAGAGGTGGAATAAGGCCAATTGCATGGCGAAAGCCTACATGATGACCACTATGTCCTCTGGGTTGCAGCAGCAGCATCAGTCTTTGGACACGGCTGCTGCAATCACGACTAACCTCGAGGAGTTGTTCGGTAAGAGTGATCATTCTACCCAATTCGAGATCATGAGGCAAATCATGAGCTCGAAGATGACGGAAGGTGTGTCTGTGCGCGAGCACGTGCTTGGAATGATCAATCATTTCAATGAGCTGGACGTGCTTGGTGGAGGTATCATGGATGAAGCGAAAGTTGACATGATACTCCACACTCTTCCCAAGTCCTATGAGAACTTCCGCCTTAATGCAATAATGAGCAAGAAAGTGTTCACTCTAAATGAACTGCTCAATGAACTAGTTGCAGCGGAAGGGGTTATGGGAAAGAGTCCGCAAGCTCTTGCCTCTTCTTCAAAGGGTTTCCATGTTTCACCGAAAGGTGGAAAGAAATGAAAGGGCACCGGTGAAAGGCAAGAGGGGCGAAGGAAGTAGTGGGAGCAAGAGGCTAAGCCCTACCGGAGGCATCAAAAAGTCAAAGGAGAAGGGTGGAAAGTGCTTCAAGTGCAAGAAATCTGGACATTGGAAGGCTAGCTGCCCCCTGTTGAAGAAGGCTCAAGGTATGACTTCTGCTCTTGTTAATGAAATATGTTTAAGTTCAAGTTCTATCCACAAGTAGGTAGTAGATACTGGCGCAACTGACCATATTTATTATTCCTTGCAGGGGTTCCTGCGGACAAGGGAAGTGAGTAAAGGGGAGTTGAGCGTCACCATGGGAATGGAAGCGCGAGCGGACGCTGCGGCCATAGGCGATATTCATTTATCTTTTGAGAATTCAGTTTTAGTTTTAAGAGATGTTTTATATGTGCCAGATTTTCGGCGAAACTTGATTTCTATGGTTAAGTTGTGGAAAGATGGATATTCTATTCTTTTTTAGAGTTTTGCGACTTTTATGAAAGATGATAAGATTATCAGTTATGCACATGTTGTTGATTCTCTTTATACTATTTACTGCTCTCATGCTTCGAGTTCTTCAAGTAATGCTTTAACAGTTAACTAAAAGAAGAGGTCGAATTCTTCTCAAGAGAATCAAACTCTTATTTGGCACCTAAGATTGGGTCATCAATCTAAGGAGGATCCAAAGATTGGTTTCCGATGGAGTTTTGGGTTCTTTCCAAGTCGAGTCCATCCTAATCTGCGAATCCTGCATAGAGGGAAAGATGACGACTCGGCCTTTCAAGGCCAAGGGGTATAGAGCCAAAGAAGTGTTGGGATTGATTCATTCCGATCATGTCTACTCAAGCTCGTGGAGGGTATGAGTATTTTGTCACTTTCATTGACGATTACTCAAGGTACGGGTACATATACCTGTTGCGCTACAAGTCCGAGTGTTTTGAAAAGTTCAAACTATTCAAAGCAGAAGCAGAGAAGCGACATGAAAAGAGTATCAAGTCATTGCAATCTGACCGCAGCGGTGAATACCTCAGCAACGAGTTTAAGAAATACTTGTTGAAAAGTGGGATTACGTCCCAATTGACTACACCTAAAACACCCCAACAGAATGGTGTGTCGGAGAGAAGAAATTGAACGCTTCTGGAAATTTTTCGATCTATGATGAGTTATGCATCTCTACCTATTTTGTTTTGAGGATATGCTTTGGAAACAGCGGCTCACATGCTAAACTTAGTTCCCTCAAAGTCAGTGCCTAAGACCCCGTCTGAGCTGTGGTCCGGGCGCAAGCGCCTAGTCTTAACCACATCCGGATTTGGGGTACTCCGGCACATGTTTTAAACAAAGAAGCTAACAAGTTGAGTCCAAGAACCAAGGTGATGTTGTTTGTAGGCTATCATAGAAGAACGAAAGGTGGCTATAGTGTCCTAAGGATCAGAAAGTCGTTATTAGCACTAACACGAGATTCTTGGAAGAGGACTATATGATTGGCCATAGGAAGAGAAGTGATTTCATACTTCAAGAAGTTAGAGGGGAGAAGGTGATTAGTACTCCAGTTGTGCAAGACGAGCAATCGTCAGAACCTGCACAAACCATTAATATTGAATCTGCTATAGAGCTTCGTCGTAGTGGGATGGTAACTCAAGGAAAGTTGCCTAGTCAATACACTTTACTTAATGAATCCAAGGATTCATTGGAATTAGCAGTGTGATCGAGGAAGATCCCTGGACTTACTCTGAAGCGTTAGCAGATCCGGATGCTCTTGAGTGGGAGGCGTGTATTTGCCGAATGGGAATCTATCGCTGCCATGGATGTATACGAGAAATGCGAGCTTCCTGAGGACTGTGAAGCTATAGGATGTAAGTGGGTATACAAGAGAAAGAGAGGACCGGATGGAAAGGTTGTGGCCTTTAAGGCAAGACTAGTGGCGAAAGGTTTCACCAAAGAGAGGGAATCGATTACGATGAGACATTTTCGCTAGTAGCCATGCTTAAATCTATCCGAACCCTCATGGCAATGGCCGCTCACATGAATCTCGAGGTCTGGCAAATGGATGTCAAAACCGTGTTTCTGAACGGGTATCTTTAAAAAGATAGGGATATCTATATGCTGCAACATCAAGAAAGGTGAAGAGCATCTTGTGTGGAAGCTAAAGAAGTCCATTTATGGACTTAAGCAGGCTTCACGATCCTGGAACAAACGTTTCAATGATGTTGTCCAAGGCTATGGCTTTGTGCAATGTGAACATGAAAGTTGTGTTTACCAGGTGTGTATTGATGGGAGTCTAGTGTTTCTAGTGCTTTATGTTGATGACATTTTGCTCATTAGTGATAATGTGAATGTACTATCAAAACTTAAGGCATGGTTATCCCAGCAGTTTCAAATGAAGGATTTGGGAGAGGCAACATACACTCTCGGGATTAAGGTCGGTCGTGATCGATCTAAGAGAGTGTTGAGTTTGTCTCAAACGGCGTACATTGATACTGTGTTATCGCGTTTCAGCATGTAGAATGCTAAGAAAGGTTTCTTACCTTTCAGACATGGCGTTCATCTATTTAAGGCGATGTGTCCTACGTCACCTAAGGAGATAGCGTACATGAAGGCAATTCCATATGCTTCGGCTGTGGGAAGTCTCATGTATGCAATGCAGAGTACCAGGCCTGACATCTGTCATGCTGTTGGCATGGTGTCTAGATATCAGGCTAATCCTGGTCAGGGTCATTTGATTGTTGTAAGGTGCATACTCAAGTACCTTAAACGGACTAGAGAGCATGGACTGGTATATCGATCTGGTGATCTGGTTCCGGTAGGTTATGTAGATGCTGATTATCAAGGAGATAAAGATCAGCGGTTTTCTACTTCTGGCTATGTGTTTAAGCTGGGAGGTGGAGCCATTGTGTGGAGAAGTGTGAAGCAGAAATGCATTGCATTATCTACTATGGAAGCTGAATATGTGGCTATTGTTGAGGCTGCTAAAGAGATTGTTTGGCTTAGAAACTTTCTGGCGGAGCTTGATGTGATTCCTAGTTTGCCGAGAGGTATCACGATTTATTCGGATAATGAGGCTGCAATTACCAATTGCAAGGAGTCTAGATTTCATCAAACGACTAAGTATATTGATGCAAGGTATCATTACATTCGGCTGCTTGTTCACGATGGTGATGTGGATGTACAAAAGGTTGTAGGAGTTGATAATCTGGCTGATCCGTTTACAAAGAGTGTACCAGCTGATGTCTTTGATAAACACGTTGAAGGCATGGGGCTGCGTTTCCTCCCACACTAAGTTTAACTTTGAGTATAAGTGGTAGAAGTTGTAATAGATGGCTAGATGAATATTAGTCTCATTGTATACTAAAAGTTTGCTTTAGTATAAGTGGGAGAATTGAAGGGTTGTATACGAAAGCAAGACTTTTGTTTATATACAATTGATGTTTATTTCACTATAATTCTTCTATCTGAAATATTTATTATTGCATATTAATTATTTGTCCAATTATCTCAATATTAAAGATTATATAGTGTGTTGTAGATCACAGAAGATTATATAATCGACATCTTATGAGATATAAACTAATATTCACAATCGAGACAACTTGGACGAGTTGTTGGTTTAGATTGTAGCATAATAGTATTAAATAGTTTATCTTGACTATTTATTTATGCTAGTACATTAATCGTATTGAAAGGATCACAGTGAGATTAATTCTTTGTTCAGACTTATTAAGAATTAAAGATCTCGGTGACTTAAATAGTCTTAACCTTAATTGGGCTTATCAGTATGAATAAGTGTCTGACTATTGCTTTGATCTATTATAAATGAGAACTTGACAATGGTTCGAAATTTCGTATTTTGGGCAGTGGCAGTTCTTATTTGATATTGATAGAGCTGCAATAAGGATCCGTGTCCTATGAATAATGGGATGATGATATCCTCTCGAGGAACTTAATAAGTTTATTATACTAAACCCTGCAGGTGGAATTAGCTCCGGTATAATAATAAGTTAAAGTGGTAGCACTCGAGATAATTATTTGTTAAGTAAATAATTAATTGATTAATTGATTGCTGTCAGAAGTATTTAATTAATTAATGGATATTCGATAGTCTTAAACACAGAGACTAATTAAGTCTAATACTAGCTCTGACTCAACTAAATAAATAAGAAGGGTAAGTCAGTATTAATTCTTTAGTGGAATGAATTAATATTTATATCTGATTTTTATTCTGGGCTGAATAGATTAAATTGGATATTATCGGGCCAATCTTATTTAAGCTAGTAGATCCTTGAACTGGCCCAATGGCTTGTGTCTCTAAGTGGGCTAGGCGCTTCTTTCTCCTACGGCCCGTAAGGGTTGTCTAGGTTTAATGAATATGAGCAGTTATTTATCTATAAATACAAGGCTCATAAGACTCATTACTTACTTGCATTCTAAGCAACTAAAACCTAGAGTGAGAGAGAGAAAAACCAGCGCCCCCCATAGTAAGAGAGAGAGTTCGAAGTCGATCTTATCCATCGTCGTACTCTAGTCGGGAACAGTTCGGAAGGTCAACTCTAGAGTCGTTGTGCGCTAAGTTTGCAGGTATTCCGAATAAACATCCTATGATTGTAATTAAATTCATAGGAGCATGCTAGGTATGGATTTTGTATGTGTTTGTTAGATATCCATAATTGATCCATGGGTGAAAACGAATCGGTTTTCAGTAATCGGTTCCAACAAACGAAACCCTTAAGAAGAAGATGGAAGAACTACGAGCATCAACGGAAAAGACACGGGAGACACTGGCTTATTTGATGAACCTGATTAAGGCCATGATGAAGGAGAAGGGCGTCGAGGGCAGCATTGCAAACGTTGCTGCATCAGCAGGCGAATTCAGCGCCAAATTTGCTGGAAAGGTGTTGGAGATAAGTTCACCGAGTGGTGTTTATCAATTCGGGATGCCACCCCAATTCGGCTTTGGAATGTCACCAAACCTCACAACACTTTCCAACGGAGGACAGGGCAGGGGCTCGCCAGGGATCAATGCACTCCAGTTTGGCGAAACTCGAACTGTCGGGCGTGGTTCGGGTGTGGGACAAGATGGCTTGCAGTTTGAAGGGGATCAAGGAGCAGCGAGGGGTCAATCAATGGTCACCAATGAGACCTACGCAGCAAAGACTTGTCTCACCTTACCCATGTTTAGTAGGGTAACCCTGAATCGTGGATTTCACGGGCTGAACAATATTTTCATCTTCATGGGACGCCTGAGGCTAGTAAATTGGATGTAGCTCTCATTGCGATGGAGAGGGACGCTCTACATTGGTATCAATGGAAGAGGGCGACTGCTCCAGGTATCACGTGGAATTACTTTAAATTGGAGCTCTTGAAGATGTTTGGAACTAACCCATTGGCCAATCCATTTGAGGCATTAGTTCAAACTAAGCAAACTAGAACTGTGAGTGAATATGTTACCACTTCTATATCGAGATTAGTTCACGTGCCAGGTCTTGCCGAATCAAATTGCCTTGGTTTATTTCTCAGTGGATTGCGGACTGATATTCGGGTGAAAATTAAGTCTCGAGATGCAAGGACTTTGTCAGAAACTATTCACCTTGCGAAGGAGATTGAGCAAGAAGTGGATGCGATGTATGGCTACGGGCCAACTCCGTCACTAGAGTTATATCAGCAGAGTTCACCACTTGCACGGGAGCAGCAGAACGTAAAACAGAATTACCAGAAACAAATTTCTTTCTCTCCTGAAAATAAGGGATCATTTTCCTATACTTCTAGCAGCACGTCGAATTTGGTCAAATCCATGGTTCAATCTCGTCCTTCTCGGCAAATCTCACACAGGGAGTATTTGGCTAAACGAGCTGCGGGAAAATGTTTTCGATGCGATGAGAAATGGTCTCCAACTCATCGTTGTGCAGATAAAACCCTTCAAGTGATTATCGTGGCTGAACCTGAAGATTTGGAGCTCAAGACACCAGTCCAGGGTGAGAAGGAAGAATTCATTCAGCCTTGAGGACAAGGCTGTTTTGAAGGGGGAATGAATTGATAGAGAGAAAATTACGTGAGAAAGAAGAGGAGGAGGAGCGGCTGTTTTTGTTTATTTCTTGCTGATTAAGTTAGTCATTAATTTATTATTATTGTTATTATTATTATAGTTTAGAATCTAGGTCAGAATCCTATTTCGATAAGGAAAGGATTTGCTAGAATAAATAGGACTTCTCTCCCTGCATGAAGACTCGTCTAGGATTTGGAAAATACTTTGGCAGCGCATAGACGCTTGGGACAGGAAGAGAGAGTTCCTCTCTTCTTGGATTTCTCTTCCGCTTTGCTTATTTATTTCTGCATAGTTTTAATATACTTACTTTGAGTTCAATTCCCGACTGTTATTCCCCTTTACGTGAGAAAGAAGAGGAGGAAGAGCGACTATTTTTGTTTATTTCTTGCTGATTAAGTTAGTCATTAATTATTATTATTATTATTATTATTATTATTATTATTATTATTATTATTATTATTATTATTATAGTTTGGAATCTAGGTCAGAATCCTATTCCGATAAGGAAAGGATTTGCTAGAATAAATAGGACTTCTCTCCATGCGTCAGGACTCATCTAGGATTTGGGAAAATATTTTGTGGCAGCGCATAGACGCTTGGAACAGGTGGATTTCTCTTTCGCTTTGCTTATTTATTTCTGCCTAGTATTAATAGACTTCCTTTGAGTTCAATTTCCGATTGTTATTCCCCTTTACTCTAACAAGAAGTTTGCAATGTCAAAAATGTGTACCAGACACATACTTTGATAGTACCGGACCGACAAGCGCTTAGCTGTGGAACTCTTACGAAGTTTTTGAAGAACATCCAACACTAAGTCCAACAAGAAGTAATTCTTGGAGCCAGAATATACGAGCAGCATATGCAAAATGTCGAGCTTCTAGAGTCGCCACTTTTCTGTTCCGCGTAATGAAACCCTCAACATTTTTTACCCATGCAGCATCAGGATTCATCAAGTAAAATGTGACGCTAGAATTATCTGGCAACCTCAATCCAAAGTAATCAAAACAGAACCCAATGACACCTTCTAGTTTGATGGAATCTGTCCTTTCAAGGCTGTCAAGGCATTCTAAAATCTCTAAACTGTGTGCCTACCACAAGGTTGGTTCATTGCAATTCTCTGATCGAATTTCATTGAATCCAACTGTAAGTCATCATCCCACTCATACTTGGTAGCATTCACTTCACAATGCACGTCCAGAAGTTTCCGAACAACAAGAATTTCACAAATTGGACTTTTGTATTGCTTTTAAGCATTGTAAAACTGTATCAATTCAGACAATTTCTTCTGATCATATAACAAAAATTTGGCCTGAGCACAAATTGATGCATGAAAAGTGTCAGAAACCTTCTGTGAAATTAACATTACTCTATTTAGTAGTTCAACTTTCCGAGGAAACGTCTTCAACGTCCATCCTTGATTTCCAGATCCCCACAGAACTTTAGAAATAACATAAGAAATCATTAATGAGCAAGCATCTGAAAACTGCCCCGCTTTTTTCCAGCAGATCAGCCTCACGTATAGTATCTCCTAGACTATTGGCAATCTTGGAAGCCTCGTTGAAGTTTCCTAACTCTTCCTCCAAAACCAAAAGCTCTTCAAGGCAGTCCAATGACTTTAAGAAGTTGCATTTGGATTCTGTAGAACAGAACGCACGTACAAACTTCATCAGTGATGCATTATCCTTTGCCTTGTGACACTCTAGACTGGATTTTTTTAGAAACTCCTGCACAATTCCATCAATCTCAATAAGTTTAGCCATTATTTCGCTGTTTGATAGTGCTTGTTGTTTCCATTTCTCAATATAATGCAAACCAAGGTCGACATGATTCCCTTTGGTACAAGCTGATAAGCAGTCTCTGAATAAGTTCCCACTCTCATAAACTTCTGCAGCAAGTTCGTGTTTTCCAGCTAAAGAGAAACATTCACCAGCTTTTCTTAGTGCTGACTTACCACACTTGTCCCTGTAGATCTTTCCTGCATGGATCAATATGCAGAAATGTATCACAATAATACTTACATTTTTTATACATGCATTACATGCCACCTTTACAATTATTCAAGTACGGTACATACATGTCTTTCTGATATACCTGCTTGTTCATACTCCCCCAATTCAAAGAAACATTCTGCTGCAGATTCAACTATGTTAATAGAATCAAATATTTCTGCAGCCTCTCTTAGCATTGTAGCTGCCTCTTCAGAATGAGAACCAGATAGGACGTCAGCAGCAGCTCGAAGTCCAGACGCTTTGGCCCTTTTCTCCCAAGTCTCGTCACCTGCTTTTTCAAAGCACATTGCCGCCATCTCATAGTTCATTTCCCAAAAGAGCTAGCACCAGAAAGAGAAAAAGAAAAGGACAAAATACACTTAGCAATTAATACTAAATGTAAAAGGAAGCAACAAATGACAGAAAACAGGGAAATTGAGAAACAAACCTTGATTCCTTGCAAGTTCCACTCTTCGGGAGTGCTAGCCCTGTGCATTGTCTCTGCAAGAGCATCGTCTATCTTCGCCACTTGCACAAGGGAAAACCTCCTCCAATAATCAAGCATTGGCTTGGAAACCTCTATATTGTTTTCACAAATCCATAATCTCTGCCTTGTTCGAGTAATTGCCACATATAGTTGCTTCAATTCAGAGCACAAGAGATTGTGCTTTGACTGGCTAAAAGTAGGAAAGCACACCGTAGAATCGCCATCTAGAAGACCTTTTTCATTCAAGAATTCATAAACAATTCTCCATTGCTTACTCAATGGTGAGGAGCCAAAAAATTATACAACAGAACATCCTACATCAAATATAAGATCAAGAAATCAAAAAAGTGATAGCAATCTACCAAATAACTTTATCGGTTGATATAAAGCTACAAAAGAAGCTTAATACTGAAGCAAATAAGAAAAATATAACCTATTTGTATCTTATTTGACTAACTAAAGATACCCACTGTAATGATACAGACACGTAAATTTTAGGCTAAACAAAATACACAAACGACATAGAATAGCTTTCTTCCCCAGAAGACTAGAACCATTATATAGTTGTGCTTGACACATCTATATTCGATAAACCATCACCATTAATATCAGTCTCCTAAAACCCACGTAAAAGAGAGAGAGATAATAATAAGCAACATGTCATTGTAACATACGTATAGCCTGTGCTTGAAGTAAATATAAAGTGGATAGGCAGAGTTAAGAAAGATAAAAGAAATTGCTGACCTCAAACTCAAGGCCCTTGCAGTCCACTATAGTCAGAATGAGAGCTTGATGACCAATGTAGTCAGAAACTTCCTTTTTTGCAGAATCATCCCGTACTAGAATAACCTGGTCAGCACCAAAACCCACCCATTTTCCACTACTCTTTCCGCTATGTCTAAATATGGATATAATAGAGTTTTCATCACTTCCGGGCTCAAGAAAAATAGGGGACTCGCCATATATACGACTAGTCTCCTGAGCCAGTACATCAATGGAGTGTGGGAAATAATAGCATATAAGATCTACAACACTCTGTGCTAATCTAAGTACTCCAGTATGGGTACGGAAATTGTAGGACAAATTGAACATATCAGATATAAGTCCTTTCTTTTTTTCCCCAGAAAACCCACAATTTCGAGATCTCATAAGAAACTCATTATAGAACAAGGATCTAATATCCTCAAACCTAAAGTCAATCCCTCTGGACATGGTCTGTGCCGTATCACCAGAAAAGGTAAACCCTTCATCAACATTGTTGCAGATGTACTTGAAAAGGGAAATTTGCCTCATGGTAAGGTATTGCACTTCATCAATGTAGACAAAGTCTATCACCTGGAAAATCTTCTTTGTTGAGTCTGAGGTGAATGTCATTCACAAAATCAGCAAGATCAAACTCATTGAGCTCCAACTTCATCTTCTCATAGTCCTCAAAAATATCATAAATTGCACATCTTTGTTCCACACTTAAAGTCGATCTCCTACTCTCAGACAATGATATGTAATCTTGTCTGCTTCGCTTGTAGTCCCAGGTTTCACCTTCCAAAGGACGTCCTTTAATATGTGACATGAACTCAATAAAAACTCTTGGAGCATCAAGACTCTTAGTCAGCTTCGCATTGAAATGGGGCCAATATTTGGAGGAAAATCGATCATAAGTAACCTCATTCTTCCTCAAGAAAGTCTGAAGGGCGACTGATCTACTTCCTTCAGAATGAGAGGAATCTCTTACATAAGGAAACCTCTGAAAGTATGACTCTCTGAGAGTGCCATCGAGCATCATCAGAAACTTGTGAATGTAATGATAAGGGGGTATTTTTCTTGTCGAACGCCAACAAATGTGTCTGGAATATCTTTGAATTCAGAAACTTCATCAACTTCATCCATAACGGTGAAGTTATTCTCCCCAGAATAGCTTTCAGTAGCAATGCTGCAAAAGGTTAGAAATGTTGTGACATACAAAGTCAGTAAACAAAGCCCCTTATAAATCTTTCAATACCAACATCAAGCGAGTTTAACTTCAAAACTTTCAGAAGGACATAAAAAACTCTATAAACATAAAAAGACAAGGTACATAGCATATATAACACGAGATAAATTCAGTAACGTGATAAAATTGGTCAACTGATATTCTATCATAACATTACAAATGGCACTTCCAGATGGGAGCATTACACATCAGTTCTTTTCTTCATGTCCATAAAAAAAGGATAAGTTGGCAGCAAATGAAATGTACAAAAAATTCATTAGAAGAGTGTAATCAATTGTAGCGTTGTAACTAATATAAATGACGAAGCCATAAGAGAAACAACAGTCTTGCACTTCAAAGTAGATGATGACTAGAAGATGCCATGAAAGAGTGGGATGAACACACCGTTTCATCTGAGCTACATTCTTCTTAACAGCATGACATAGTTTTGGGTTGACAGTAACAAATAGCTGGTGTAATACAGGAGGACCCTTTGATCCACCATGGCATTATTTGGCATTAACTTCATCAGTGATACTCACATTGTCTTCAATATCAACTTCATCACTGATACTCATAATGTCATCAGAATCTCGTGAAGCAATGCAGTACTGTTGAAATGTCTGGTACAACTTTATAGTCAGTATAGTCGTCTTCCCAGTGCCAGAACGACCTGATATGAAACTGCTTCCAGTAAACTGTATTATTTCACGTTCCTCGTCAGTAAGCTCAAATGGGAGATCAACACTTTCACCCTCAATGTCCCAAAGCAAATGATTCACAGTACCACATGACAAGGGGTAGAATTTCATCAACAACAAGCTTTCACCGACTTTTGAGTCTTCAACATAAGTTCTGCATTCAACAGAGTTAGTGCTTGTACCAGAGTCTAATTTGGTGTTATTAGGATTCTTGAAACGTATTATATCACTGGAAAGCGGCCAACTCAATGGCACCTCCAAATTCCTAAATGAAAAATAAAATAACTCTATCAGTTTTAACAACAATGTTCAATTGTGTTGTTCATAAGCAGAAACATAATACTAGAGGTACATTTGAAATAAATCAAACAGATGGGATAATGGTAATTGCATCTGAGATTACGTGACCAAATTGGCATACCTCTCAAGTAACTTATCGTTGCAGTGGTTGATGAAATCTTCTGTATACAAAGAAACTATGCTGTCAATTCTTTTCAACAGTTTTCTGGTGTCCGTCATGGGCAGCATGTCCCACACTTTCAGAACTTGCTTATAGACGGAGTCCTTCATGATATCAATGGAGCAGACAATATAGTATACATCAACCTTGAATTGTTTCAAGATGTATGAAGAGTTCTCACATTTCCAGTCCACATTTAATTTCCTAGGCCGCCAACCTCTTGCAAGCTTCAATAACAAAGTGATGACCAACTTCTTTGTAGTAGAGAATCTCAGTTTCTGAAATGATTTTCGAAAGTTATCGCTGAACAAAACCTGGAGATATGATAATAGCCAGTGAGAACAAGAGAGATGGAAAGGAACAGCTTCAGGTAACCAAAGACTAGACATGCCTGAAAATTTATTATTTAGAGAGCTAATCATCAAGAAATGAAAGTCCAAAATATCCTAAAAGATTCAATCTAAAAGTATGGAATGTGCTCATTTGATCCTGACATGAGTACCCCATAAAATAGAACATACAGAGAAACACCAGATTACCAAAGATATCATTATTCATTAATAATCCCATACCTGCCATCTTAAATTTTGGAAAAGTGTACTCTCTCCACTTAGAAGACCATCAAGTTGATCCAACTCTTTTTTAACGCCTATAATAGCTTTGTTGATTTCACGATCTTCATCAACATTGAAGAGATATTGTTGATCCTTGGCATCAGATACTAATGCTTCCCAAAATAAACCACTTTCAAATACTTCAGGAATATTCTCCACCTACACGTTAATAGAAACTGAAATTAAATAGAGTACTTTATATATAATGCAAATGCCAAGAACTAAGAGAAGAAGAACTAATCGAAACTTATGTCTATTATCTCGTGATGCTCAGTGATATCACATTTTAAGAAGCAACAATACAATTACTTTAACCTATCGTCTCCATCCAAACATCTGTGCATTGCTACTAAAAGCAAAGATAGCAGTGTTACCCAAACCTTAACTCCTCACACACGTTTAAACAATTTGCTTAAGGAATTGAAGATGTTCAACACACCAGCAAACTATAGTATCTTTCCCATCGATATCAGTTTTTGAAGCCGAAATAACTAAATAAATTTCATTTTACAACACACAACAAACAGCTTGATATAATGCCATATTGTTCCTCTATAGTTGGGGAACCACACCAACAGTTTTCTGTAACCTCGAATTCCGTGCTCACGCACGCGCACACACAATGTGCGTGATTGTTTATTTTTCAAATTTTACAATTTCTTCGAGTATCGTTCGTCAATCGCAGGTCTATCCATCGGAAAAACTTACACAAAAATCTTAATACATTATAAAATTCAACTAGAAAAGCGAAAATCCTACATCGCAACTACACACTCACATACCTGATACAGCAAATCAGTAAATTCATCTTTCGATCGCTCTCTAGTTCCTGAGCAGCTCCCTTCCATTTTTCACTTTCCAAACAAAATTCTGCAGAAAATAGAGACTAACTCAGGTGGATATAGTTGTTGCATGCATCTGTGGAAAACGTTACCGAACTAAGAATCTTCTGTACGCATACTACGTCTTAGCTAAGTTCCAGTAGAAGAGTGAGAAAATCGAAGGATTATGATCATGGAGAAATTTGAGAAGGTGAAGAAAAAGGTGCGAGGAAACGGTGTTGGAAAATGTTGGAAAATTTAATTCCTTTTTTAGTTGGAGGATTTAACCCTTGTTGTCGAAGCGGTCAAAATCGAAATTTTTCAATTTTATTAAGACATTTTCTCATAGTTAAGGAATTTCCTTTTAAGACTTGTGGTCTTCATTTTGTGGTCTTCATTTTTCAGCTACCGTAAGTTTAATAAGACCTTTTACTCTTTTTTTAACTGATCAATGAAAAATCAAAACATACTCCATCACAATTCATATTAGATGTCATTCTCTAGCTTTGGCACATAAACTATAAAACCAAAACCAATAGTTTGGTTAGAATAAGCAAAATCATTAAAATAGAGGAAATGTGAAAAGATATTCACGTGAGAAATTAATGAAGAGGTATTTTAAGGGCAAATTTTGGCAAACAAAGTCAAAACAGTATTTAACTTGCAAATAATCAGAAAACCTAGGTGACACTTAAGAATAGGAGGGTTTAAATTTTATCCTTCTGTTCCGTTCCTATTGGATCGTTTTCTTTTTATATTATCTCACTACCTGTTGGCTCCGACCAAAAATAGCAAAATTAATGTAAAATTATATTGGTAAAACTAACATCATTGGTCTCGTTGATATTAAACAAAACAGAGTTAGTTAGTAGTTACAAATTAAACTAGCTATGAAAGATAAAATTTCAAAACAATTGATTAAAGTTAATTGCACGGTACATGTAAATAATGATAATGATTATAATAATAAAAGCTCAAACGGATTCAATATATCAAACTCAAACTGAATCGTGGAACAAACAGGGCTGGACCTGCATAGAGGCACACAAGGCAACTGTCTTGGGCCCAAAATTTTTAAGAGCCCAAATTTTTATTTATTTTTATATATATACCATACATAAAAAAAGAAAAAATTAATAAAGGGAATAGATGTGGGACTCGAGAGAGTCTGAGAGAGAGAGAGAGAGAGAGAGAGAGGAAGTTGGATGTTTCCTAGGCCAGAAAATTTGGGGTCCAAATACATACATTTATTTGTTTTTATATAGCCTACATAAAAAAATAATAATAAAAAAAAATAAGAAAAGGAATAGGCCAAGATTCGGGAGTCTGAGAGACAAGCGAACGCCGTGAAGAATTAATTCAGTTCTGCGACTTGGTAGATCGAGGTACAATTTTCTATTAGTTTTCTTTTAATTTAATGATTTTCTCCTTATTTCAACTTTCAATGCTATCTATAATTCTATATTTCTATTTCTATTGTGTATATATTTCTGAATTTAGAGTAAATATATGTTAATTTAGGGTCGAAAAATCGATTGTGTCAATTGTTGAAAAGAATTGCTTTTGTCTTCATGTCTAGATGGTATGGGGATTACAGTAGAATATCATGTCTATATTGTGTTGTTGTGTAGGGAAGGGTTATTGCTTACATCGTCATTTGTTACTTATCTTGTTGTTGTTATTGGTGCATTTGTCTTTGGCTATGATGTTGGATAGGTATTTCGTTTTTCTTCTTTTCTTTTTCAATTTTTTGATGGTTTTTACTTGATGATATTGTTGCTTTGGAAGAAATTTTGATTATAATTTTTGATAAATGGTAAAAAGTATTTTAAATTCAACTTTTGAGATTTTATCAAATATATATATATATATATATATATATAGAATTAGGATCATATAAGAATGACTCTTATCCTAAGAAATGAGAATCAATCTCAGCCACTCATCTGTTGCATCTCGTTAAGGAGGACGGTGCATCTGGACGAAAAATTTCCATTTTTTTTAAGGTTTGATTTTTCCATAAAGCTGGGTGCATCTCATGTCAACGTATGGTGCATCTAGTTTCACGTTGTGGTGCATCTTATTGTAAAGTGTGGTGCATCTACCACATTGTGGTTCATGAGATGCACCACTACGTGTATTGATATGTACGGGACAGTGTAATCAGATGCACCACTAGGTGTAAGGAAATGCACCATGCTTTAAGGCGGAGCCGAAAAAAATAATGTTAAAAAAAAACTGAAAAAGAAAATCGGACATGCACCACATGTGTAACCAAATGCACCACATAGTGTATCTAGATGCACCACACAGTGTATCTAGATGCACCGTATTTTCACTAGAACTCATCCCTATATGTATATATATAAGGGCCCATTTTTTTCCTTTCGCCTAGGACATTGTCAAACACAGGACCGGTCCTGGGAACAAAGTTGTATTTGGTTCGATTTTCCAAGTTGACTTTTAACCCTAACAAATTGTTCTTTAATGAAGAATTTAGTTATATTTATAGGTAATATACCATATTATACCCCAAACCATAAAAAAAAATCACAATGGTTTCTTAATGTATAAATAATTACAATCCTACTCTAATGTATAATTTGTTATCCACATGAATTATTGACATGTACAAGTTTCCTCGTCACAAAAAAAATTAATATATATATGAAGAGAATTAACTTTATTCTGGATGTTCTAAATAGAGTAGTTCATTTTTTTAATTGAAATAATATTATAACATGATTTTATTACTATAACCTCATTCAGTATTTGTGGAATGGGAAAATTGATGTGTGGAAAAAAGATAAAGTAGAGCAATTGCATAAATCATGCGTTTCAAAGAAAATTAAATATTACGTTCTTAATTTGTGAGAAAATGGAAGGGAAATGCTTCTTTGGTGGGATGGAGGGAGCAATATTATTAACATTAATTAATATTGATTAAAAAACGAATAAGCCCAATTCTCGATTTGGAGGGAAGTTTATGTCAACACGTCCAGTCGCCCACTACTAGGGGTGAGCACAATTCAGTTAACCATTTATTGGACACATAAATTAAAACCGACTATATGATTTTTAATCGGCTTGATTAATTATTTAAAAATGAAAAATAAAGACAAAATCATTATATCAGTTAAACTAAAAATCAGTTCGATTAATCAATTAACCACGGTTAACCTCAGTGAAAGAAAGTAGAGAACTAGTTCAATTTCTAGATAATAACCTTCACACAAGTATGATATATGTACTTGAATTTTCCTTCCAGTAAATTGATGTTATATTGCAGAAATTAAAAAATTTAATATATTGATGTTTATATGCATGAACAGAGAAAGTTGTCATTTAAAGAACAAATGTTTTTAAGAAGTGAGGAAATGTTACGTATTGTCGTGTTGAGTCTTCTTGAGCTAACCAACCAAATTTATGTTGTCATTATAGTATTTTTATGAGTAATGTCAAATTTCGAGAACGAAATATTTTTAAGGGTAATACCCTGAATTTCCTAATAAATTTAATAACCTAGAAAAGTCTTTTATAATAGAAAATATATTGGATATCTCTAAGATTTAAAATAAAAAAGTAGCAGCTTGTGAAAATCTTTTGAACTCTAACAAAATTAGATTTACAAAATTGAGTTTTTCATCTATTTTATTAGTAAAATTACTATTTTATATATTTTATTGAATTTAATCTATTTCATGCATATTATTACTAATGCCCAAAGTTTATTTATGTATGTATATTATATCACTAATAATGTAATTAGTAAATCATCATATATTATTTTATTTGTTGATAACTAGTTATGCATTAAATAGTTAGTACGTGTATATATATGTGTGTGAAGGTTGATAATATATACTGTATATATTACGTATTCTTGCATAATGAAATTGGTTTGATGGACGACAAAATCAATTAACGAACTAACACAATTCGACCTCACGAGTTTAGGATGAGTAATTTACGATCACTTCATTTACATCCAACCCAAACGATAAATTTAGCTAGACATAATAGTAAACGAAAGCACAAAATATATAAAAGAAAACATACTTATCATAAAACTGAAAACGGGTTGCTGCTCAAAAGCGTAGTCAGCAACCAAGGTCTTGGCTTCACGCCAACAACTAAACTAATGCAGAAAATATAAAACGAACGTAAAAGTAAATTGCCTGTATGACTTGTTTCTTTCTCACTTTCTCTTAAACTAAGATTGCAGAACTAAATATGAACGTGAATAAAAACGGCCCATATTACATAAAGTAGTCGGCCATATATATAGGCGATGGAAATTAGGGTTTAGGGAAGTTTCCTTGTTGATGAAGGACTCTTCCATGCATATCTGCCTCTCTCTCACATGCATGCAGCCACGATTCTCTTTCCTTGCTTGGTAGATATCATCTTTGATTAGGCACCGCTAGGATAAGGAAAGAAAGATCCGATCCTTATCCTTTTCCTTGAAGGAAAAGAAATCTGCTGCTGGCTCGACTCGCTTCTTGCCCTCGATGTCTGCATCCTGGTTTGCTTCCTGTGTTGACCAAGATCCTGGCTCCTTCGGGTACTCTGTCTGTTGGCTTCAAGGATATGGGGAGGTACTTCCTGACTTGTAGAGCATGTAAAACGTTGTTGCCCAACTACAAGCCTCCAGCCCTATGCCCATTTGCATCGTATCGCCATTTCAGCATCTCAACAACAGATTTTTCACCGAATTTGCCCAACATCCCACCAGTTCTTCCCTGCACACCATCTCTTGATTTTGTGTCCTCCCAGATACACTTTGACTCGATAAAGACTAAAAACATAAGAAAAACACAAGAAAAGATGGACACAAATATGGGTTCATCACACCCACACACTTGAATTACACTTACCCTCAAGTGTACGATTGCAACTCCACCCAAGACTCAAACATAGAAAAGACAAAATAAAAACACAGACTCAAAAGATCAGCACAACAACATGTTAGTACAACAGAACGGGTAAGTAGATATTGCCATCAAACAGGTCAAGATAGAGTTATTGGGCAACATGGGTATCCTCACCAGCACTCAACTCTCAAGTGTATATAGTTAAATGTATACGCTCTTGACCAACATCAAAAATGTTTTTCCATAGGCTTGTCTGCCCGCTACATCTCTACTTCTTTGAACAAAATCAAAATTACTTATCCTTAGGTCTTTATTGGGTTGTAACGTGACTTAAGGCAAAAAGGTAAGGAATGTATAGGAACTGGCTAAGTCAAGAACTCGATTCTTGAGCAACAGATTGCCCTCTATTCCTCACTCCTCATAATCACTCCACCCTAGCACACTTATTATTTTTTTTCTGGACTTTTTTTATTTTTTTCTTTTATTTATATATTTTTTTCTCTTTTTTTTTTAAATTAAAGATATTGCCCAGCATGTGCTACCCAACATTTTCCTTTCACCCCTCATTCTTCTAGACCTGAGTTCTTGATCAAGACGGCTATAAAGTCAGGCTACTATAAGTGATTTGAAAGAATTATCATCAAACTCAAAGGGGCTAAACAAAGGGTAAATGTCAAGGTAGGAAATTTTGGCCATGGGCTAATTAGAACAAAAATGCCTAATTCATCTAAGTAATCCAACTAAGTCACATGAAGTTTAAATTAAGAAATGCAGGCAAGTTCTAGATCAACAAATGTCAACTGGTCTTTATCACACAAGAAAGAATAGTGCTCCATATGTATATAGCAGTTAAAGCTCAAAAACCTCACAGTTCATGCCCAATATCTTATTCCGTCCTACCTATCTACATACGGCATCATCTACATCAACATACATATTCTGACCTATCATGCCACATGCTGATCAACAACTAAAACAAACTTTTTAAAAAATACAACACCGACCAACTTCCCAACACCCACACACTTTGCCTTAGGCAAAGTGGGTACAATGTTAGGTAACTACAAACACAAAACAAAAACTGACTCAACAATTATTTACTGACTAAGCCAAGAAGGAAATTCTAAGGCCTTCACCACACAATTTGCTGGGCAAATTGTGGGTGAAGGCAGTAAGTGTACCTTCTCGACCAACAAGACACAACACAAAAATAAAATACAAAAAACACAAAAACAAATTCAAAAACCTACACTAACATAAAAGTGGGAGGAACATAAAATCAAAGAGAAGATTCAGGCGGGTACCTGATTCCTTGGTGTGCAAAGAATGCCAGCTGGGCATCCCTGATCTCGATCAACATCTTCTCCATGTTGGCTAGTCTGGTCTCGACTTCATTGTTGGGCAGCACCGCTGCGCTGGTGCTTGCCTCCTCCTTCTTGCCCAGGGGTGGTCGCTTGGTGGATTTTGTCTTGCCGTAGTCGATGACCACGTACTTGACATTCCTCATCTCAATATCGTTCATCTTATTCAAGGTAGCTTCTCCCAACTTGTTGACCGCCATTATCAGCTTCCCCTTCATTTCGTCGTAGAACCCAACTCCATTCGCAAAGGCTGTCACGAAGTGGCCACAAGTGCATCCCAAAGCCTGCTTTGTCAGCACCGTCTTGAGCTGCTCACCAAGAAAGGCCGCGAAATTCACCTTAGTCTTGGTGTGCATACACCACAACAAGTACCTCTCCTTGTTGCTCAGGTTGTTGCCACTATCATTCTTGCCATACGAGTTGTAGGCAAGAATACAATGGCAAAGCCTAAAGGCATGAGTCTTCAGCTCGGTTCCCTTGTTGTTGGCCCCGTTGTATGGTGCTCCATTGCCGATCTCCTTCCATTGCTCTTGGTAAGCTACATCTCCCGGGGGTGGCACCATGGTCTTGGCCTCCATGAACTCCTTCTTGGCCAAGTCCCTCAAGCTCACCATCCCCAGAATCTAGTTAAGGGAGCTCACTTGGAAATCGTACTTCTCGCCCAACAGCGAGAAGGAGATCATGCTCACCCCGTTCTCGGGATCACTGGTCACTGTCGCCGTGTTGTATACCTCCTTGACTTGCTCCTCATAAACCTCCACAGGCCACTCCAAAAACTTGCTCCAGCCTATCCCCTCGAACAGCTTCCTTACTTCCTGGACAACACCCAGGTCCTCGTATAGCTTGAAGTCGAGAACCCTGGGTGCCGTCACCTTCCATTCCCTGGGTTTTCTACACGTCACCACTGTGGCACCCTTCTTCTTCTTCCTGTTCCGACCACTTGCTGGAGTAGACTGGTCATCATCCTCTTCTCCCTCAACATCGTCCCTTGCTTCTTCCTCGCTAACCTTCGACAGGGTTCCGACAGTTGTCCCCTTCGAGATCGACGGCTGGATAGATCCGGCGTCCAAAGCAGCAGATTTATGCTTCTTCGCCGACGTGTTCTCGCCACCGTGAGGGCGCTTCATAGCAGTCCGACCACTCTTCATCGCCGGCCTTTCCTTGGCCTTGGTCTTCATCCTTTCTTTGTATAACCCAGCATTGTCATAGGCTTGGAGTCTTATCTCGTCGAGTTCTTGGATCTCGAGCTTCCTTGATTCACCAACCTCGTTCCAGTCGAGGTTGAGTTGGGCAACAGCCCAATGTGCTCGATGTTCCAGCTCCACGGGCAAGTGGCATCTCTTGCTATAGACCATGCGATAAGGGGACATGCCAAAAGGTGTCTTAAAGGTAGTCCTATACGCCCATAAAGCATCGTCGGGGTGCATACTCCAATCCTTCCTTATTGTGCCCACGGTCTTTCTCAAGATCGTCTTGATTATTCGATTTGACAGTTCCGCTTGTCCATTGGCTTGTGGGTGGTAGGCTGTTGACACACGATGAGTAACTCCATACTTCTTGAACAAGGCGGTTACCGTGGCGTTACAAAAATGAGAACCTTGATCACTAATTATAGCTCGAGGTACACCAAACCTATTGAAAATTTGTGTTCTCAAAAAACTAGAAACTGCCTTAGAATCATCCTTGTAGGACGCACGAGCCTCTACCCACTTCGAGACATAGTCTACTGTCAATATGATGTACTTGTTGCCTTTGGAATTCGGCAAAGGTCCCATAAAATCCATGCCTCATACGTCGAACACCTCCACGGGCAAGATCGGTATCATGGGCATTTCGTTTCTTCTCGTGATGTTACCTTCCCTTTGGCACTTCTCGCACATCTTGACCCACTCATAACAATCTCTGAACAATGTTGCCCAATAAAAGCCACACTCCAAAATCTTCCTTGCAGTCCGTTGATGCCCAAAATGTCCCCTGCATTCCTTGTTGTGACAATGCTCAAGAATGCTCTTTTGCTCTTTATCCTCGACACACCTCCTTTATGATCTTGTCCGCACATTCCCTCCATAAATATGGCTCGTCCCAAATATAGAAACGGCTCTCGTGTTTAAGCTTGTTCCTTTGATGACGCTCAAGGTCGAAGGGTATCTCTCCAGTCACCAAGTAATTCACGATATCAGCATACCATGGTTCATCTTGGGCAAGACTCAGGTGCTCGTCGGGAAATGTCTCCTTGATCGACACCTCATCATAAGGTTGGAGGATTCGACTTAGGTGGTCGGCAACTTGGTTCTGGGCACCACTCTTGTCTTTGATCTCTATGTCAAATTCCTGCAACAAAAGGATCCATCTAATCAATCTTGACTTGGATTCCTTCTTGCTCAACAAGTACTTTAATGCCGCGTGATCCGTGTACACTATGGTCTTGCCTCCAAGCAAATAGGATCTAAACTTTTCAAACGCGAAGACAATAGCCAACAACTCCTTCTCCGTAGTTGCATAGTTGCATTGGACGGGGTTCAACGTCTTGGAAGCATAATAGATGACATAGCTTTCCTTTCCACGTTTTTGCCTAAGAACTGCTCCCACGGCATAACCACTAGCATCACACATTAATTCGAAAGGCATCCCCCAATCCGGAGGTTGGATAATGGGGGCTGTGATCAAGTTCTCCTTCAAGGCATGGAATGCCTTCTTGCAATCTTCATTGAACTCCCATAGCACATCGTTTTGAAGTAGTCTCATCATTGGTTGTGCGATTTTGGTTAAATCCTTGACAAATCTTCTATAAAACCCAGCATGTCCTAGGAACTTAACTCCTTCACATATCTTGGGTAGGGTAACTTGGCAATAATGTCAATATTGGCCTTGTCCACCTCAATACCTTTCCCCGAAATGACATGCCCCAAGACGATTCCTTCTTTTACCATGAAATTGTATTTTTCATAATTCAGGCTCTTCTCAACACATCTTTTCAGGACTCGATCCAGGTTGTTGAGGTATGATTCGAAGGTCTTGCTGTAGACGGTAAAGTCGTCCATGAAGACTTCGATGCATTCTTCAAGAAGGTCTGAAAAGATGTGTATCATACACCTTTGAAATGTCCCTAGTGTATTACACAACCCAAATGGCATCCTCCTATATGCAAATGTGCCAAACGGGCACGTGAAGGTGGTCTTGCCTTGATCCTCGTCAGCAACCCAGATCTGCATGTAACCAGAATAACCGTCAAGAAAGTAATAGTAATCATTACCAGCCAACCTTTCAAGTATCTCGTCGATGAAGGGCAAAAGAAAATGATCCTTCTTTGTCTTTTGGTTGAGCTTTCGGTAATCTATACACACTCTCCATCCAGTTTGCAATCTCATGACCACCATCTCGTTCTTGTTGTTCTCAACAACTTGGATTCCTGACATCTTGGGCACCACATGCACGGGACTCACCTATCGGCTGTCGGACACGGGGTAGATAATCCCCAAGTCAAGAAGCTTGAATATCTCTTTCATAACTACTTCTTTCATGGCGGGATTCAATCTCCTTTGTGGATCTCTTACTGGGGTAGCATCCTCTTCAAGCAGGATGTGATGAACACAGTCCAAAGGGTTAATGCCTTTGATATCGGCCAACGTCCACCCTATTGCCTCCTTGTACTTGCTTAGCACCTCACCAACTCTGACCTCCTTCATGCTCGATAACTCAGATGATATGATCACGGGCAAGGTCTCGTTCTTGCCAAGATATATGTATTTCAGGTGCTTGGGCAAAGGTTTCAGTTCTAAAGTAGGGGCCTTTTGCAATGATGGCACCAACCTGTCCTCCGGCTTCAATTCAGGGACGTTGAGTGGTTCAAACCCCTGAGGTTGCATGTTGCCCGGAATCCTGGCATAACTACATTCTTCCACATCTACTGGTTCATCGTTCTGGGCAAGATCCTCCTCTGTCTGCAGGCTGGCATTCTGCCCAAGAACTGTCTGTTGCCAACTTTTTTCTACCAACTCCTCAGTCTCATCATGTGGTAGTTCCTTGAGTTCCTCATCGAACTCGTCTTCATCTTCACGAAAATTTTTAGGAGTGTTGTTGTCCTCTAACTCCTCATCCGTCCCATAGTCTTCATCGGTGGAGTCGAAACTATGTCCATGGACTGACTCCTCCTAGAAATCTTTATCACTGTCGTACTCATCACCTTCATAAAACTCCATCAAGGCACCATCATCCTCAATATCCTCATCCTGATCGAGATCCAAATCAAGACCCTGTATTAAATTGAGTTCCGCCTGGCCTGCATCTTCGTTGTCTTCTAAGAAGCAACTTAAGCTATTCAATGTCTCCATTCGTCGACCAAATGCATTGAGAGTGTTGAGGTGTTCTAGGGCATCATCCTGATTTTACCGATAAGCGTGAAACTCGACGACTTCTCCAGCTACTTGAACTGTCAACCTCCCAGTGTCACAATCGATTTTGGTGTAGGCCGTCCTCAAGAACGGCCTTCCGAGCAAGATCACTGGGTTCTTGATTGCTTTCTTTTCCATGTCAAGAACATAGAAGTCGGCTGGAAACAGAAGATCCCCCACCTTGACCAATACGTCCTCCAATACTCCATCGGGGTAGACTGTGGACAAGTCTGTCAATTGAATGGCAACACGGGTAGGAGATAAAGGTCCAAAACTCATTTTTGTCGAACATGGCTCTTGGCATTACATTTATCGAAGCTCCTAGATCAAGCATCGCCTTGGGTATTGACGTAGTACCTATTGTGCATGGGATAGCGAACATGCCAGGATCCTTCTTCTTGAGCGGGATATGAGAATTCATGAGTGCTGACACGTTCTCCACATGGAAACGGGCATTATCTGGGTACTTGGTCTTCTTCAAGCACATCTCTTGCAAAAATTTTGCACACTTTGGCATGGATTGTAATGCTATCAATAATGGAAGGTTTATCTCCACTTTCTTGAACACCTCCATCATGTCCTCCAACTCCTTCCGATCACGATCGCGGGCAAAACGTCTTGAATATGGGATCTTTGCCTTAGCAGTGCGAGGAACGGTCCTCTTGGTCAAAGCCTCTGCTTCTTTTTCAGCCTTCAAAGAGTCCAACAACACGTCATATTTATCAAACCCTATCTTTGATCTCTCCATCTTCACGTAATCGAACAAGGCTTCATCCTCCTCATTATCGAAGACGGGGTTCTTATTGGCCTTTATCCCTTCTTCACGTTTTGCCTTCAACTCTACATAAAGGTCATTGATATCTCCTGAGCTCATCTTAGTTTCTTCTACTTGAGTAGGTCCCTTGAGTTGGGTCTTGGGCAACACCTCTGAAAAGTCCTTACCACTTCGCAAAGTCACAGCATTGACTTGCTCCTTGTTAACCTCCACTTGGGCAGGAAGCCTTCCGCTCTTATCATCCACAAGCTTTGACAGAGTTTGGTTTATGTGAGTTAATTGAGCTTGAAGGTTGTTCGATTGACCTCGACTTTCCAATTGAAAGTTCTCAAAATCCCTTCGAAGCCTTTGGTTCTCATTGGTAAACCTATCAATGGTCTCCTTCATGAACTCCGTCTTTGTTGGTTCTCGATGTAGAGGAACATAGTTAAGTTGCTGTTGAGGCTGCTGTTGAGGTGGAGGCACATATTGCTGTTGAACAGGCTGTTGTGGTTGTTTGTGGGTAGGAGGTATTTGATAGTGGTTGTTGCCATACCTCAGGTTCTCGTGCTGATTCTGCCTATAGCCATAATTGTTGCCATAGTTGCTGTTATTGCCATACTGGAACCTTTGTTGCCCACCACCTTGCTGGTTCTGACCTATTGCCTTCACCTTTTCTCCTTCTTCCACTAACCAACTGGGACATTCCGAGGTGATATGTGATGTTTCTTGGCATACTTGACATCGCTTCACAGCTCTTTGAACTTCCTTGCCATCTACCTTCTTCTTCAAATCCTCCATTTGGCCAGACATCTTGGTCATGAAGTCTTTCATGGTGCCGACCAAGTTGTCTGAATTTCCCTTGTTGCCTTCATACCCCCCTCTTGGGATATCATCTTCATCTCGTGATTGTTCAGCCATGACGGCTATTTTCTTGAACACTTCAGATGGTAGTTGATTGACTATTGCTCCTCCACAAGCTGCAATTATGTATTTCCTCTCTGATGCTCTCAGTCCTTTTAAGAAATGTTCAATCAAATCAATTTCCTCGATTCGATGTTGAGGGAATCTTGCGATCAACTTTTTGAACCTCTCATAATACTCGTACAACGACTCACTCCCACTCATTTTGATCGAGGAAATGACATTTTTTCCACTTTGTATCCGACCAACGGGTATGTATTTGTTAAGGAAAGCCATTTATAAACACTTCTTCCAGGTGTTGATGCTTCCCTCTGGCAAGGTGTAAAGCCACTCACGTGCTCCGTCAAGAAGTGAGAACGGAAACGTGAGTAACCTTACGTAATCTAGAAATGTATCTTGGGCAACATCTCGTTCTCTGGCAGCATCTCGGGTAGGAGGGGTATTGTTCCTTACAGTGCTGATCGCCATCTCAAAGTCTTGAAGATAGGTCTGAGGGTCTTCTCCAGGATGATCAATGAACTTGGGCAGTATCTGTATCAGCGAATGTTTGAGCTTCCAGTTGCCATTGATGGTGGGCAACTGGATACTTGAAGGTCTGATCCCCTTGTCGTCAAGGAACATAATCTGACGGAGGTTTTCTCTTGCCGTCCTATCATGGTTATTGATGTCTCTGGTTCTGAACTGGATGTTGACTTCTCGCTGTTTGTACTCGCTGTTGAGCAAGAATCGTCTTCTTGCTCAATATCCTTATCTTCTGTCAAGCTTGGCAACTCTGAAGGTTCGTTGACGCCTTCCTCCAGCTCTTTCTTCTTCTTACGTTGTTCTGCTCGATTTCTCCTCGTTATCACCTCCGAGCAAGTTCCTGGATCTTGTGGATCTCCGTCACTCCGTAGGTGTGGCTTGGGCATAAACCCTACTCAACTCAAGCTAGAAGAGCAAACTAGCTTAAAACCAGGTCCCCGAAAACGGCGCCAATTTGACGAAGCGCTGTCATTACACCCTTCGCACAAACAAATTTATAAACACCTCTTGCCCAACAAGATAGTAGTTAATGGCAAGTAGGTTCGATCACAAGGGACTTGGCGTAAATCTGCTCTTCAAGTCGAACTCAACAAAAGGGGTTTTGACTGCAATATATCATGTAACTCAACAAGTAACAATATCAAATAACAAAAGAGTTTGGATTGGGTTTCAAATCCATGATCCTAATTACTCATCACTCGTTCATTGGTGCAAAGATATTTAATTAACTGATCTTATCACTTTCTTTAAGACAAAGATTAGTTTATACCCTAAAGGTCACGAAGTCCCGGTATAAACACACTTAGCCTATGTCTATCCAATTTTACAGATCTTGACCAGAAGGCAAGATCTTCTCTCTTGATCAACAAAGTCACGAAACACTTTAGTAACGATGCTGCCCAACAGGCATTTAAGAATAAACAGACCCAAGACAGCCAAAGGGTAAGTCAATACCGACTGCTCTCCAACACTCTTTACCTTGGGCACGAAAGACACTCTCTAGTTAAATCCTAATTCATGTTAATGCCTTAATATCAATATCTAGATGGTGATCAATCATATGTCAATATCAATTAAGTCTAGAATTATTCTTAAGTGTTTCGGGAACAAAATCAATTAACGAACTAACACAATTCGACCTCACGAGTTTAGAACGAGTAATTTATGATCACTTCATCTACATCCAACCCAAATGATAAATTTAGCTAGACATAATAGTAAATGAAAGCACAAAATATATAAAGGAAAACATACTTATCATAAAACTGAAAACGGGTTGCTGCCCAAAAGCGTAGTCAGCAACCAAGGTCTTGGCTTCACGCCAACAACTAAACTACTGCAGAAAATATAAAACGAACATAAAAGTAAATTACCCGTAGAACTTGTTTTTTCCTCACTTCCTCTCAAACTAAGAATGCAGAACTAATTATGAACGTGAATAAAAACGGCACACATTACATAAAGGAGTTGGCCATATATATAGGCGATGGAAATTAGGGCTTAGGGAAGTTTCCTTGTTGATGAAGGACTCTTCCATGCATATCCGCCTCTCTCTATCATGCATGCAGCCACGATTCTCTTTCCTTGCTTGGTAGATATCATCTTTGATTAGGCACGGCTAGAATAAGGAAAGAAAGATCTGATCCTTATTCTCTTCCTTGAAGGAAAAGAAATATGCTGCTGGCTCGACTCGCTTCTTGCCCTCGATGTCTGCATCCTGGTTTGCTTCCTGTGTTGACCAAGATCCTGGCTCCTTCGAGTACTCTGTCTGTTGGCTTCAAGGATATGGGGAGGTACTTCCTGACTTGTAGAGCATGTAAAACGTTGTTGCCTAGCTACAAGCCTCCAGTCCTATGCCCATTTGCATCTTATCGCCATTTTAGTATCTCAACAACAGATTTTCCACCGAATTTGCCCAACATCTCACCTGTTCTTCCATGCACACCATCTCTCGATTTTTTATCCTCCTAAACACACTTTGACTCGATAAAGACTAAAAATACAAGAAAAATACAAGAAAAGATGGACAGAAATATGGGTTCATCACTCCGCCACCGCTGTCGCTGAAGATGATGCTGAAGCCGGCAAGGAGGGAAAACGTCACAACTACACCAACGAGGAGGCCACCACCATGGCATAAATTTGGGTGGAGAAGACCTCTAACTCAGTCGTCGGCAAAGCGACCGGTCGCAAGCCGAGCAGCGCCGATGACGCCATGGTGGTAGATGATGCCCAAAATATTTACAAGGTATCAACGAGCGGCCCTGCTTTTCGGTATTTCCAGGCTTGGAAAAATTCTGCGCGACTATCCCAAATTCCTCGTCTAAGCTTTCCCCGACATCCACTCCATGAAGAGGACGAAGACTTCGGCGGAGGGAGCTGACGAAGCTGTTGTTCGCACTCTCAAAATGAATTTGTAGCCTATCCTCACATCTATATAGTTAGCAAGTAAGTACAAGGTCGATCCACAAGGAGTTGATTGTTACTATCTCTTGAAACCTCCTCCACCTAATAAGAAAAGTTTGGTTTTGGTATCTTAGTCACTAGGGCTCTTTTGCCCAATTCGAGAACTTAAATAAATACTGAAAAGAAAATAGATAACTTGATCAATAACAAAAATGACTTGAACTGGACAAAGACATTGTTAAGTGAAAACTCTAGCTTGATCATTGGTGCAAATATATTTATCACATGCATGCATCGTTGGTTATAGGACTTGAATGTTGATCGAGATCCCTTTTTACTCGCCACGCTCCCAACAAACCCTTCCCTGACCTATCCTTACTTAGTTGGCGACGCTCCGCCGGCTCCCTACCTTGGGCAATACCTCTGTCGGAGTCATCGTTCAGTTTCTTGCCCAATGAGCATTAATTACTAGAAAGGCCCAACAAGGAATCATCATGTCTAACCTAATAGGGTAGACACCTTCCTCTAATGTTAATCGATCTTAATTGAGATAAGTTATGGAAAATACTCCTACTTCTCAATTGATTAGTGATCTAATATTTCTTAAGTGATTAACGGCCTATTAATCTCTCAATTGTATTACACCATAGTAGAACAAGCTCATTAACATATCGGAAACACATGCATGTAATTATCAAGCACAATTAGACCTCTCAAGCTTAAGTATTCACTTAACTATCTTGCCCAGATCAAGTATAAAAACTTAGCTAGACATGAATGTAAAATAACGAACACAATAATTTGAGGAACTCATAATAAGAACTATATTAAAAACTTACTAAGTATGTGAAAGTAAATCCGGCCAAAAGTGCGGATTGGAAACAGTACGAACAAAACACAATTAAATTGTTGCCCGTAGGACTTGTTCCTTTCCTCACAATCTCTCAAAGTAAACTAGAATGAAAGCATAAAGACTACGTCCCTTTGCAGTAGCTAGGCTTCAATATTTATAGGCGAGTGCTAGGGTTTGGGCCCCTGGTCCTTAACATGAAAGGAATCCACGAGCTATCTTGAGAATCAAGTAAATACTTGATAAGCACGACCCCAACATGGCATGTCACATCTATCTTCAAAAGATCCCTTGCGGATCCTACTCTAGTCGGATTAGGAAAGATATTTAAGTTAGATCATCTTTTCCTTATCTTTCTAAACCTAGGAGAGAAACAACGACTGTTGACCTAAACACTCCACCCATCTTGACCAATTCTGTCCTGCCCTGCCTGCTTCCAGAAATGTAGTCTTCCATCCCTATTTTGCCCAGAATCCACCTACAGAGCAACAGACCTCCTCCTGCCCAGAATATGTCCTCTAGGACACTTGATGGTCCCGATACGAGTTCTGGTGTATAGGGGGGATACACCAGTTAGGAATTTTAAAACAACCCCCTGAAAAATTATCATAACTGAGTAAGAGGACTCAGCTGGAATCACAACTGAGTAGGAAAACTCAGCTGTAAGAGTGGTGCTGTGCGGAATATGGTGGAAATAATAATAACTCGTATAAAATAACTCACGCTCAGATGCAAGGTCGGTCAATAACCAAATCAGTTGAAAATGAAAAGATGCAGTTTGAGTGCTGGTTAGTTGGTCAGTTGGATATGCAGAAGATAACTGAAAAGAAAATACAAACACACAAAGGATTTACGTGGTTCGGAGAGAACTCCTACGTCCACGGGGAGTTGTGAATCCACACAACTCAGTCCAATTTCTTTAGGACTGCAACCACAAAGCTTACGCGGGCTTTGCAACCATTCAGATAAGTTTGCGGGTACTTATCAACCTTACAGATAAGTTTACGGGTACTTATCAACCTATCTACTCAATTTCGGGAAGAGTAGGATCCTAACAAATAGATAATGATTGCAGATAGTCTTAGACCTTTTTTCATTTATTTATCATGCAATTTACAAATAGATAATGATTGACTAAAATATTATCAATCCATAAATTTTTATACTACCATTTAGGGATGGCAATGGGTCGGGTACCCACGAATTAAGCATTTTTCAAATCCAAATTCATGAAAATTTTCCACACTTAATCCCGATTAAAAAATAATTTTAAAACCCATATCCGATCTGAATTCGTTGGATAATATCCGTTTATTACCCGCTAAAAACACGACTACTAAAAAGTGAATATCAAATAACAAAATATTATAAATATGATTAAAACATAAACATCAGTAGAAAATTTCACTAAATTAATCTCAAAGCAAAGTACTACGAACTTACAAAATCTTAAAATATAACTAGAAAATTATGAATTATTGATGTTCTCGTTGTGTCGTCATATTTTGAAAGTTGATTTACAAAAGTAGAGGAGAAACATTAAATACTTGATTCATACGGAATGTGTGGTGGCTTAAGAAAATCAGCTAAAACCCTAAATCTACTAATATTTATAATTATATAATAAATTATACATATAATAATATCTTTTATCTTATATACTTATATATATATATATATATATATATATATATGGGTTTGGATAGCGGGTACCCGGAGATAATTGTCCAAACCCGATCCAAATCCGTCACGAATTTGCATGTTTCTACCTAAACCCGTCTCAAAATCATTTAATATTTCTCAAAACCGTCCCATCAGAATTTGAGAAGTACGGGTACCCACGGAAATCCAATCCATTACCATCTTTACTACCATTTTAAGCATATAAATAAAGGACCTAAACCCAATGGTGGTGTGGGGGTGAATTTCTACAATAAAAGCAAATCCCTCTCATATTCCAAAACCGTAAAAGCTCAATTATTAACGTTTATAAATGTTTAATTATAGTTTAAATTTTTTAACAGAATTTCAAGCACAGCAACACTGTTTAAGTGATTATTCTAACTTTTTTGTTTATTATGTATTTTGTTAAAAAATAAATTATATTTTACAAAACAATAATTATATTCGGACATACTATGTCTGGACATACGTACTTGAAATAGGAAAAATATTGTCCGATTGCCTTCAAAATTTCTTTCTTACTCAGACCCTCTTCCGAAATATCGATCTCACGTACACCCGCTCTCAAATTTTACTCTCATCCACACCAAGTCCTAAACTTGTGAATTTAAATTGAGATGAAACTTTATAATTAAAATTTAAAAAGTGTATGTTTATTAATAACCAAACTATCGAAACTATGAAATTAAATTATTAGTTAAAAAATTCCGCCAAATCCGTATTTTTACCATCGTATATCTGAACATAGAATATCCAAATAACACTATCCTTTACAAAAATATTATTGATTTCATAATTTTTTCATACTTTCTTATTATAAAGGGCCAATTTTAAAAAATCGCATGGACCACACAAAGTCCTAGCCCCCGATCATTCGTTCTATGCAATCAATTCAGATATTCAGATAGTATAATCTAAAAGTCCAATCTAAATCATAAAGCACTACTCATTATAACTTGACAAATGCCTACTAGAAAGTATATTTGCATGTTATCTTCACAAAATTCTAATGGGGATAATAAGATTCTCGTTTGACGACAAGTCTTTTAAAATGCATTTTTTTATTACCAGTATCTCGATTAAGTAAAAAGTGCCATCAAATCCTCAACAGTTTTACAATGTAAAGCAGATTCCGCCTCTCTATATTGCAAACTTGCCAAAAAATAAAGAAAGACAAAGGAGAGTTAGCTGCGAAAACTTTTGTTTTATTTTATGCCAGTGTCCATTCTTGGGAGTAAAGCATATTCCGCCTCTCTCTATTGCAAACTTGCCAAAAAATAAAGAAAGAAAAAGGAGAGCTGCGAAAACTTTTGTTTTATTTTATGCCAGTGTCCATTCTTGGGAGATCACTAGACCTTCAAGTGTGTCTTCAATACTAAAGACCTTTTAGAGATCTCTACCCCTACAAACGATTTTCAAAGAGTCTTCAGCACTATATTAAATAATTCTCAATTTCCATTAAATTAATTCATAAAATTTTATTAATAAAAATAACATAAAAACATTTCATTAATTCAAATAAAAAAAATTACATTAATTGAAATAAAAAAAATTACATTAATTGAAATAAAAAAAAACTACTTCATTAATTAAAATTTGGACTATTCCGGTAGAGGTCCAAATTTGCGCCAAAGGTGCTCGGTGAGATCATTGGTAAGTCGAACGTGCTTTTGTTGATCTCTCAAATCGGCTTTCCGAGCGAGATAGGTCTTAAAGGCAATCGGAGTGGGCCGATGGGATATCCCGCTAGTGGACGGAAAATCAGAGTCGTCTCTCCAATTCTCCACATCCTCCTGCTCGTTTTCGATGATCATGTTGTGCAAAATATTGCACGTGAACATGATGTCTCGGAGATGCCTTGTGTACCAGCACCGACCCGGAGCCCAAATTATTCTCCATCGGGCTTGGAGCACTCCAAAGGCCCGCTCTATATCCTTTCTGGCCGACTCCTGCATTTTCTTGAACCTCGCCGTCTTTGGATCAGTTTCAACCTTCGGCGCTTTGATCAGTGTTGGCCAAGCAGGGTAGATCCCGTCGGTCAAGTAGTACCCCTTGTCGTATCGGTTGCCGTTAACGGTGAAGGTGCACGGTGGAGCTCTATCCTCAAGCACGTCGGCGAATAAGGGCGGCTGGTTGAGGAAGTTGATGTCGTTGTTGGAGCCGGCACACCCAAAAAGGCATGCCAGATCCACAAATCCTGTGACGCCACCGCCTCCAAGATTAAGGTAGGCACGCCTTGATCGTCGCGCGTGTAGGCACCCGCCCACCATTTTTGGCAGTTCCTCCAAGGCCAGTGCATGCAATCCAGGCTCCCAAGCATCCCCGAAAACCTATGTCGCGCCTCGTGCATTCGGAGCAGACTTGCGGTGTCGGCAGCGTTTAGCTTCCTCAGGTATCGCTCGCCGAAGAGGTCGATCATTGCTCGGCAAAATTTTTTGAGGCAAAGTCGGCCCGTGCTATCGCCGATCTTCAGGTACTCGTCGAAGGTGTCTGCAGCACCACTGGTAACCAGTTGTCGCACCGCCATCGTGCATTTTTGCACCGACGTCAGCCCCCATCGTCCAAGTACATCTTGTCGATGCGTGAAGTAGCGGACGTTGTCCTCCAACGTGTTGCAGATGCACAAGAACAGATGCTTATGCATCCGGAAACGACGTCGGAAAAAGTGCTCGCCGTAGGTGGGGTTGTCGGCGAAGTAGTCGGCGTGTAGGAGCGCACACGCCGCTTCACGGTCGCGGTCGACGAACCCCCTCGCCCTCTTCTTCTTCTTTTTCTGTGCCGCTACGTGTGCACGGATGTCTCAATCCACATCCGCCATCATCTCTAGTAGCTCGTCATCGGTGCCGTCCTCGACATATTCGAACGATGAAGATGAAAAACTGGATGAAGACATTTTTTGAGAGTTGGATTTGAGAAAGAAAAAGGTTGTATTTTTGTTGTAGGATGAATGAGGGATGAGAGGTTGTATTTATAGTAGAGGAAAAGAATAAAAAAAATAAATCGGCATAATAGCCGTTGAGGAAAAAACGTCAAAATTTTAAAGTTTTAAATGTTGGACGCGTGTAAAACACGCGCTCCTAATTTTTTTTTTTATTATTCGAAATTAAGCGGGCGTGGCTTGCACGCTTGCCATCGAGCCGATCTCGTGTGTTCGAGCCGGTCTCAACTCGATGCGCCGCCATCTCGAGCACGTCTTCGAGACCGTGCAACGGGACGCGATGCAGGTAGTCTTGATTAGCTAGGAAATTTGCAGCGTTTATCGCCTCAATCTTTCTAACTATCAACGACAGAACCCTTTTAACTCTCTTTGCCGGTGGGAACCGTCGGCCGCCACCGCCGTCTCCGTCGAACGGTGCCGCCCTTCCCTCTCATCTCAACCCTCTACTCTCTCTAAGCAACAGAACAATACTTCTCTCTATTCTCTACCGCCTGCCTCTCTCTTCTCCGCCGGCCAAAACCGCTATCTCCGTTGAACGGACGGTGCTGCCTCCTTCTCTATCTCAATTTTCTCTCCGTTGACTGTAATTAAAAATCAGAAGACGAGAAAAATCAGAATCAAAATTAGGTATGGCGTCGTCGATGATGCGAAAGAAGATATTTTTCAAGCCAATTTCATCCAACAACCTCACAGTCATCAATCTTTTCGTTACTAAACCCCAATTAAACCCTAATTACAGGAAATCCCAAGATTTAGCTTCCGTCGAAACCAAAATCACATCTATGTGTAATACACCAAACTAATTGGTAAATTTACAGAATGCTTGTTCTCTATTTGAGCAATCTGTGAAAACGGGTCTCATTCCATCAGGGCCTTCCACCGATCGTCTTTTGCAAACCCTAGTCAATAATAAGGAGCACAAATTGGCTGCCAATGTATATAAGAAATTGGTGTTTGCAGGGGCTTTGCCGCGATTTTTGTGGTTATCGGCTTTGGTTGAGTGTTCGGTGCATCTCTGAGCGCCCAAATCGGCTCTGGGAGCAATAGGGTTGATGTTGAAGCAAGGCTACAGCATTAGCATATATGCTGCAAATGTGGTGTTGAATGGTCTCTGTTGTAATGGATTTGCAGTTGATGCTGAGGTGTTTTTAGGTGAAATGAGTAGGAATGCCGTGTCTCCGGATGTAGTTAGTTTTAACACTCTGATGAAAGGGTTTTTCCGGGAGAAGAGATTAGACGATGCTATGAGTGTGAAGAGAAGAATGGAGTCTGCAAATATTGCTCCCAATTTGATCACATATAATATTGTGATGGATGCTCATTTCGTGGAGGGTCGGGTGGATGGGGTAACGACGTTGTTGGAAGAGATGAGGATGAACGCGTTGGAACCCGACGTTTTCTTCTATGACAAGCTTATAAATGGCTTTTGTAGTAAAGGGGATGTTGATAGAGCAAAGGAGATTTTTAATGAGATGTTGGGGAGAGGGATTTCTCCGGATAGAGTTTCGTACACCTGCTTGATGCGTGGTCTGTGCCAGAAGGGGAATTTGAAAGAAGTGAAGCGCTTGTTCAATGAAATGCTGGGAAATGGCATTCGTCCTGATCCTATGATGTTCGGAGCTATGATAGGCGGGCTTTGCCAAGTTGGGAAGGTTGAGAAAGCAATGGAATTGTTTAATTTCATGGTGAAGAAGGGTGAAGAAACTACTGTTACCATATATAACATTATGATTGATGGGTTATGCAAGGCAGGACAATTTGATGATGCTTTTAAGATGTTGGAAATGATGGTGGAGAAGCGAAAAATTCCTGATACTGTAACTTATAATACTTTACTACGAGGTCTCTGTGATGTTGGGAAGGTTGATGTTGCCGTGGAGTCTATGGTGTATAACACAAATCACGTTGAGCCCGATTCTTGGACTATTTGTACCCTAGTCAAAGGGCTGTGCAAGGATGGCCATCTTGAAAGGGCGGAAAAGATTATTCGTGATAGTGTTAAACGAAAGAAGTTGAGTTATATTTCACCATACACTGTGCTAATTGGAGCTTATATGAAGGAAGGAAAGGTTAAGAAAGTTCTCAAGTTTTGGAAGATTATTATTTCACAGGCGGGGTTCGTTCCAGATTCAAGGGCTTATAGTGCTTTAATAAATGGTTTATGCAAATGTAACTGTTTGAACATTGCAAAAGGTGTTTTTAACAAAATGAGAATCTCAGGTCTGTCCTACCTCATCCGACTACAACCTTCTGATGGCCACCTTATGCAGGGAGAGTAGTTTAGAGCAAGCTAGAGCTTTGTTTACAGATATGGTCAGTGGTAGTCGTGAGCCTGATGTCATTTCATTCAACATAATGATCGACTCCACCATGAAAGCAGGGGATGTGGAGTGTGCCAAAGAGCTACTGGTTGATATGCAGCGCAGGGTCTGCATCTTGATGCTTTGACCTTTACAGTTTTGATTAATAGCTTCTCGAAATTAGGAATGATGACGGAGGCCAAATCTGTGTTGGAAAGGATGAAAGCTGCTGGTTTCCCGCCACATTCCGTTGTTTATGATTCTTTGCTCAAAGGCTTGAGAGTAGAGGGCAGCACTGAAGAAATACTCATACAGAAGATGGCGGCAACAGGTGTTGTTCTCGATGATGAACTGACCTTGACTATCTTAACGTGCATGTGTGATTTACGTGAAGGCCATGATATTTCACAGCTTCTGCCAAGTTTTACTCGAGAGAAGGTGAATGGCAGTAGCATCCCATGTGATGAGCTGTTAAGGAGACTCCAAAATATCATTCCCGCGCTTCAAACCTCTACCCCTCACCCGCCTTTATAGAATACAAAGCGTTGTGATGTAGTGATCTCCAGTTATTGATAACCGTCTCATTAGTTGCCTGGTTTGTGGAGGCCATTTTCGTGGATCATCCGAACAACTTAAGGTTTGCATTCTACTCTTTTCTGTATAATGTCAATGGAGATCAACTATAGGTGATTTTTTAATTTATGTTATGAATTTTGTGGAGCAGGGAAGACATTGTATTTAGCTCCCGTGGCATGTGCAATGGCCTTTAAGACGTTCAGTGCCAGAAGCTGATTCAAACAATTTGAATCTTTGGTGTATATCATGAATTAAAGTGGTGAAAGGAGAAAAATGAACAATGCAAATTCAATGACCTAAGGTACTCTCTTTTTGTCTCTTGCTTCAATTTATATTGCCATGATAGACTACATTCCATAAGCTGCATCAATTTCTTTTCTTATGAAAATTAGTCTTTTTTTTTTTTACAAATGTCGGAAAAACAAAGATATGCTGTAGTTAGCCCAAGATTCGTACTTCATACAGCTTATGTAATGAAACACAGCCAAACTTGCCTCTAATAATACCCTCAAGATTCACCTTAGTTAAGTATGCGATTAGGATTAAATGGAGTGATGCCTTTAGTTTTTCGCCATATCCTAGCTATTGCGGTAGAGATGCTGCATAACACATATTCATTGCTTTAATCCTGTCATATTGAAAATTATCCTTGTTGACTAGCTAATCGGCTACTGAAACATTAATAAATTCGTGGTGTTTTAGTTTCTTCTACTCGTATCTAGTTCTCTTCTGTTAGTTATTGGTTGCGTTAAACCTACAGCTTACTTATGACTGCGTTTATGGTGGGAGCAGCAGATCTTTGCAGATTTACCTGCTGCTTAGTACAATATCAATTTTCGAAACATGGGGGAGAGGATGTTAGTTATATGTTGAACATGTGAGGATGAAAATATCTCAACTTTGTGTGTTTTCTTTTCTATCTTTCACTAAATCTTCTTAACTTATAAAAGTAGACGGATGGCATCCTTTACGTTGCTTCTTAGCCTTTTGAACCAATCACTGTATTTGAGACATGTTGCTCATCTGAAGCAGGTGTGTATTTGTAGACATCTTTTACATAACAGGATTCTTCTAGTTAGATTACCTTTTCGATTGATGTATGATGTATCTTGCCATTGTCTGTTGCAGCTACTAAATTTGTTGGACGTTGTTATTGACTGTGCTGAGAAGAAATCAAACCCATCTAACGAGCCAGGTTCGTCTGCATCCGAGCAGCCTTCTGACCCTCAGATCTCTGCATCGGCTGCTGAGATGAATGTAGTTTCTACTGCAGCTTGAGGGGAGGGTAATTCTTCGATGCAAGCAACATCTTCTGATGCAGCTAACGAGCAAACTGCTGAAAGTGTTCTGAACAGTTTGCCTAATCCAGAACTTCATCTACTATGCTCACTTCTTGCACGTGAACGGTAAGCCAAGATTTATTGTTTTTTCGAGACCTCTTATGTAGATATATTTTCCTAGCATCCACATATTGTTTTGAAGTTACTTAAATACTTGAGCTTGTGAGCCTCATAAAACTATGATTTTATTCACTTCAATCAAGGAGTTTTGCATTTATCTCACCAGATTCTAATGGACTGTTCATTTTTTAAATCGAGATGATAATAGGTTTCATCTAAAAATATGGTGTAAATGAATCAGTGGCTTGTAATGGGATGATAATGTATGTTAATACTATGTCTTTGAATTATTGAATTTTATATTCTGGTTACCATAGAGATAGCTTGTGGTAGAACTATCATATTATAAAGATCTTTCTTGAAGTTACTGTTTCTTTTTGAATGGAAATTTGTGGTTGGTTATCATACAAAACTGTGGCAATTTAGATGATCTCCTTGGCTTTGTTGTTTGCTTGCTTGTTTTTTTTACCTGGATCTGTTGACTTTATGGTCACCGCTTTCCTAAAGTTATATTTGCATTGGTCTCGTACGAAAATGCTCATAAATTCTTTTTTCATTTCTCCAGCCTATCAGATAATGCATATACACTCGTGGCAGATGTGTTAAGAAAGGTGGTGGCCATTGCTCCTATTCATTGCCATCTCTTTGTAAGTGAGCTTGCTTGTTCAGTTCAAAGCCTTACCCATTCAGCGATTGAAGAGTTGCGCATATTCAGCCATTGAAGACCTGTTCGGATGTAGTGCCTGATTCATCTCCATCTGTTAAACCACCATCGGTGCCTCCACTTCCTATGGCTACACAGAATGTATTGCCATACATAGAATTCTTCTTTGTAGTGTGTGAGAAGTTGCACCCTGGCCAATCAGGTTCAGGCAATGATTTTGGAGTTGCTTCAGTCTCTAATGTTGATGAGGCTGCTCCATCTGCCAGCCAACAGAAGACCGTAGGATCTTCTATGAAAGTAGATGAGAAACAAAGCACCGTTATGTTGATTTAGTTGCTGAGCATCGATTAACAACTGCTATTCATCCTCAGATTAATGCATTTCTGGAGGGTTTCAATGAGTTAATACCTCGTGATTTGATATCGATATCCATGACAAAGAACTGGAACTCCTGATAAATGGGCTGCCAGACATTGGCTGTGAGTTTTGCCAACTTTATCTTTCACATTCCCAATATTTGTCAATCTCAACCCCTATCATCTCATGAAAACACCCATCTTTGCATAAGCTGTTGCATTAACCATTATAATCTCCTTCCAGTGGATGATCTGAGAGCAAACACCGAGCACTCTGGGGTATACTGCTGCTTCTCCTGCCATTCAATGGTTCTGGGAGGTTGTTCAAGCACTCCGTAAAGAAGATAAAGCTCGCCTGGCCTGCTACAATTTGTGACCAAGACCTCAAAGGTGCTTTTCTTTCTTTTGTGATATTGTCTTCATCTGAAGCATGCTTGCTTATATTAAGCTTAACCACACATAAACTTCCTTTCTTCATGTATGGTTTGATGGTTTAATGGGCTCTTCCTCGTGACATGAAGCAATGGTGCAACTGCAATCAGTTTTGGTCATTTCCATTATTCGTTTTTGGAACTGACTATTATAATGTCCATCTCTCAAGACAGAATCAACTATACTTGTTAACATAAATTTTACGTCTCATATCATTCTTGCATATCTGACTAGTGTTTGAATCATAAATAGCCTCTGTTTTGTGAAACTTTATTGCAATTAGAAACTTAATCTGAGTGGAGCTTTTCTTATAAAATTCTTTTTCTTTATAAAAACCATCAATAACAAGTTAAAAGATTAAGCTGGTGCTCAACCTCTGATATATATACCTATCACTATTGGTTCATTCGTAATCAGCAGAGGTTTTTTTTTTTTTTTTTTTTTTTCTCGTAATCTTCGCTGTAGGTGCCTTTGGAAGGAATTTCAGGATCTCAGAAATTCCAGATTCACAAGGCTTATGGCAGTCCCGATCACTTGCCTTGAACTCATCATACATGGTGAACTTTCTTTATGCTATATTGCTATGTTGTTACTTGGGTTTCTATTGTATGATAATGGCTGAAGCTCTGCGTAACTGTAGATTTTAAAGTTGAGCTTTAATCATGTACTTAACAGCATTTGGAGGAGAGAGTTGTACTTGCAATTCACGAAGGGTTTGGGTTTGGATAAGTGGCGAAGTCAAGACAGTTGCTATTGTATAGAAAACATTGATTGTGTCATAATTCTTGACATCTCTTAGAAGTTGCTTGGATAAAAATGTCGATATTGCTAAATTTTTCCCCCAACCTTTTTGGCAAGTTTTACAGTATTTATGAGTGAGAGATTCTGTTAAAATACTTTCACACAATTCATAGGGTTGCAATCGATGATAAACGATTCGGTTAAAATACATGATCCACCAGAATGTGATATATCGTATTGGCAATTGAAACATGGTCGAAAGCAAAAATCTCTATTTGAGGGGGTCGGGCTTCTTCCTATACCTATGAATTCCATTGGACCCTGAAATGATACTTTGGAAGAATCAGTTGGGCTTTCCAATATCAATGGGCCTGATTTCAAAGCTGGTTCAATTTTATCTACCAAACACTTCAAAACTTATGAGATTCTTCGAGTTTCAAATTGAACTTTCTAAGTCTAGACTATTAAAAGTTTAAATACTCTTCGTTTATTAAACATGATAGTATATTAGAATATATGTACATACTTCGTTATTTTTTATGGGTTAATTTGATCTAAATATACAAACTATACCAAGTTAATAATAATTTTATATATATTCTTAAGTTTGTTCATTTAATGAGGTAAGTATTTTCTAGGTCAATCTTGAATTTTATCGAGCTTCAACGAAGTTTTATTGAGTCGATACCAAATTAATTAGTAGCTCGACTAAACCCTAATTTTAGTAATAATATAATATTTTATTTGCTTCAAGAATAAAATCCTTATAACTTGGACAATTAATATTTTATTGAGTGGCATGCTGCATATGCTCTTTTAACTTGGACAATTTTTAATACGAAACAAACTTTCAAGGTAGAGTTTATACCGATGTCCTTTTTTTAATACGATAAAGACAAAATCTCTCGTGCATGTTACCTACCGTGGAGATACCCGACCCGGAACCCGCCTGACCCGAAACCCGCTCCATTAACCCGGAATATAAATACCATTCTATACCAGATCGGCTTTTGTTTTCTCAGTTTTTTCTCCCCCAAATCGCACCCTTCTTCCAAATCCCTAAACTCCCATCTCCGCCTCCGTCGATCTTCAACTGTACAATCATTTTTGTAATTCTTGGTAACTGGAATTTCAATTTCATAAGCTTTATTAGCTTGAAGATTCTGTACCACCAAGTCGTCGGAGCTGAGGGAAGAGCACTTGCGCATAAAGCCATCTCTCTCTCTGCGATATCGCCGGAATGCCTAGTGTCGCGGCTGATGTTAGCCATATGAACTCCAGATCTGAGGTCTACTCTTTTCTCCTCTCGATTTCGGAGTTAATTTTGTTTGGTTTGGCTTTCTGAGTTTTTTTGCTACTTAATGTTTAATCCCCGTTTTGGGAAGTGCACTGTTGCCTTTGAGGCGGTCGGCGTTTTGATCGCTACTTCCATTGTTAATGGAATTGTGGGGCCGGAATCATGAGATAAATCGTGTATGTATGTAGTAGTTTGTTTGTTCCTTCTACTCCTTTTTAATGTGCTGGCCTTTCATATTATATCTATATGCTTTAAACATTAATTTTTATACTTGTGTTAGCAATAGCATTAAACGAAGATATCGTTTGTAGGAGTATCAATCAATGTTATTTGTTGTTGTTATATAGGATATGATCATTACTGTGAGACGGTGGAGTATTCTGGAAACTTTGATGAGATGAAATGCGATGAGGTTTGAGAAATTGGCATTCTTTTTGGATATAATAAATATAATAACATCTTGTATTCTACTCTATTCTATATATGGAGTATAAGCTAGTGATTTCCAGAATTTTATGGTGCCCCTTTTTTGAATTCTCAATTAATTTTGACAAAATTAACAATAACCACGCACAGAAAAAGCATACTAGTATTGAATATCTCTTTTGTAGTTGTTTTCATTTTTCAAATGAAGCTTTTCTGGGAAAGGGAAAAAAAGGAAAGCAATTGGACCTTTTTATAGTCAGAAAGCAAAGCACCATGAATTGCAATGCCTGGTGGTTTGTTTCAACATCACATTCACATGCAAATGCAAATGCAAATGCATGTACAATTCAAATTCCTGAGTTTTTTTGCTACTTAATGTTTAATCCCTATTTTGGGGAGTGCACAGTTGCCTTTTAGATTCTTTTGTGACAGCATTTATTATTCATTTTTACACTACAACGTAGACTTTGCTTTTTTCCTTTATGTTATACATTTCCTGCTGAACTATTATTGGTCAACAGTGAGGGAATTCACTTACACAAATGCTTTGAGAAGATGGCACATGTCTACGAGCCTTTGATATGAAATTGTTGTAGTGTCATATATATATATGTGTGTGTGTGTGTGTGTGTGTGTGTGTCATATATATATGTGTCATATATATATGTGTCATATATATATGTGTGTGTGTGTGTGTGTTGGCTTTTACACATGTGATGCCTACATATTCAAGAACACTTTATAATGGTAATCTTCACATTTCAATTTCGGCCCTCGCACTTGTATGATGTCTCTATTGTCAACTCTTGTCTTAACTATGGGGCATGAGACAGTCTTCAACTCTCCTATAGCACCTTGCCCTTATAGTAAGATTCAGTAACATCAGCCGAAACGTTCTCACCTTAAACTTATAGAGATCCTTGGTCTTAAGTTACCCATCACTGTCAAAGATATTGGTTTCTGAAGAATTTCCTGTCTTGTGCTGAAGTTAATCAAGAGACCTTTTCTTGAACCTTCAGTAGCCTCACGATACTTGTTCACAATCTTTCTCTTTCAAATGCATAAACCTTAGTTTGCTTTTTTTTTTTTTCCTTTTCTTTTTCTGAAGCACCATTGACCAAATTATCTATTATTGTTTACTAAGGATATTTTCGAGTTATAGTTTTTCTGATTCACAATAATGCATAATATAGTTGATAGTTGAAGCAAGTTTGTGAACTAATACTCATTAGGCAATAATTGGTCATGTCTGCTACAAGTTAAAATGTAGGAGCTAACGAGTATATCTGCTTTATTATTTTCTTATATTCTTCTTTATCCTATTTGATACTGTGAGCATTACGGTTTCTATAGATTTATATTGACTTTGTATAGAAGAAAAAGGGGGAAATTTAAGGGAATGGCGAGTTGACGACCAAAAGAAAACAATACAAATAAAGACTACAAGAATTGCATATGTTGCTATATTAACTTCTATATACTTGTTAGTATAGTTCCCTTTATTGATGATGTTTCTTATTATGCAGTTGCATGATGGTAAAAAGTAGACTACTGTTTTTGAGAATTTTTGTACGTTACTCCCATTTTGTTCAACTACATGCTCTCTAACAAACAACTATGCGTTTTTTTTTACAGATTCAAGTTGACCACTGAGACTATAAAAACATGTTTGGTGGTCCGTCGGACGATTTATGCTCCTTTTAGGTCTTCTGTTCACCCTGGATATCTCTGTGGATGTTGTAGCAACTAGTGAAGTCAGTATCTCTGTAACACTTCATCCGTCAAAAATTTAGCACTAACTAAGCAGGCAAGTCAATTATCTTATCTTTTGAGAACGGGCTGAGGCAGCAGGGAAAATTAGTAGGAATCATAATAAATTTGTGTTTGTGGGTGTGAGCAGGAACTCGACCATGTGGTATATATATGTTATATGTTTTGAATAATTAAATGTTATATGTTCTACAACCAACACAGATTGTGGTGTATTTGTGCTAAACCACATGGAGAACTTTTACGGACATATTTATGACTGCGAAGCGTTGATGTTGGTATGAAATTTTCATATTTTTTTCTAAATTTTAGTTTGTTATTTTGATTTAGCATGATCATATTTCGTCAAGTAAACAATTTTCTTTCTTCATTGGTTGATGGCTAGGGGCACAAGGATACTTAGAGAAAAATATTATGCAAGAATTGTATTATCAAAACTTATTCAACGCAAAGATCAAACTGTGGCAGAGATAATTGAATTTTTGAATCCTCCTGCAACGACAAAGTGATGATGAAGCAAACAATGCTATGGATTTTGAAGATGAGGCAGCAAAAGTGGTGAAGCTTCTTATTGATGGAACTCAAATCTTAATATTTTTGTTGATCAAGAGACTCTATCCTAGACTCTATCTATAACATACTTAGTATTTGTTGCTTTAGGTGATTTGTATCCACAACATACTAATGGATGTAAATGTCCTTATGCTTGTTTAAGCTCAATTCATCTTCATAGAAAAGGATTATGTTGGTAGCCAGACTTGCATTTTAAAGAGTTAGTGATAGTCATATTAAATTTAAAGTGGTAGTTTTAACAGACACTGATATTTCACATTGCAATTTTCTTATTTTGGTTTTCTACTTTCCATTTTATTACGAAATGAGTAACAGTGTCATCAAATCAATGTGATAGTTTTGATGGATAAATCAATACTTTTCTGTGTTATAATTTTCTCGTTGTTGTTTTTCTATTTCTCCTTTTTCGATATAACCGACACCGTATATATTTTACATACAACATGAGTAATAGTTCCTATAAATCACAGTGATACTCTTAACGAATCAAGATACTTTTTTACATTCTAATTTTCTCATTTTTTGTTTTCCATTTTTCATTTTCGACGAAGCCGATGACGTGTATATTTTATTACGACACGAGTGATAGTCTCGACGAATCAAAGTGCACTCTTAACGGATAAAGTGAGTACTTTTTACTAGTGATATTCTCAACGAATGAAAGTGATATTTTAACGAGTAGAGTGATACTTTTTTTCTATTCCATTTTTTTCGTTTTTTGTTTTCCATTTTTCATTTTCGACGGATCCGATGACGTGTATACTTTATTACGGCACGAGTGATAGTTTTAATGAATCAAAGTGATACTCTCAGGGATAAACTAGTGATATTCTCAACGAATGAAAGTGATATTTTTAACGAGTAAAGTGATCCCTTTTTTCCATTCTATTTTTTTTTTTTCTATTTTCATTTTCGGCGAAGCTAATGACGTGTTATACTTTATTACGGCCCAAGTGATAGTCTCGACGAACAAAAGTGATACTCTTAGTGGATAAAGTGATACTTTTTTCCATTCTAATTTTCTCGTTTTTAGTTTTTTCTTTTTAATTTTCGACGGAGCCAATGACGTGTATACCTTGTTATGACCGAGTGATAGTCTCGACGATTCAAAGTGATACTCTTAGAGGATAAAGTGGTACTTTTCTCTCGTTTTTTTGTTTTTCATTTTTCATTTTCACTAGTTATAGTCTCGACGAATGAAAGTGATATTTCTGACGAGTAAAACGATAATTTTTTCCATTCTATTTTTTTCGTTTTTGGTTTTCTAATTTAATTTTCGACGAAGCCAATAACGTGTGATACATTATTACAGAAAAAGTGATAGTCTCAACAAATGAAAGTGATACTCTTACTAGTGATATTCTCAACAAATGAAAGTGATAATTTTGACATGTAAATCGATACATTCTTCCATTCTAATTTTCACATTTTTTTCTTTTCCATTTTTCATTTTCGACGGAGCCTATGACGTGTATACCTTATTACGAGGCAAGTGATAGTCTCGACGAACCAAAGCGATCGTCTTAGCATATAAAGCAATACTTTTTTACATTATAATTTTCTCGTGTTTTGTTTTTCATTTTTCATTTTCGACGGAGCTGAAGACGTGTATACCTTATTACGAGCCGAGTGATAATCCCGACGAATCAAAGTGATAGTCTTAGCGAATAAAGTGATACTTCTTACTAGTGATATTCTCAACGAATGAAAGTGATATTTTTGACGAGTAAAGTGATACTTTATTACGGTGTGAGTGATAGTCCCTACGAACTAAAACGATACTCTTAACGGATAAAACGATACTTTTTTCCATTCTAATTTTCTCATTTTTTTTGGTTTTCATTTTTCTTATAAACTTTGTGGACAAACTAAAGATAATTTTTTTTTTCAAAAGAGCAGCTCGTGAAGATGAGTTCACTTCTTGCAGAGCAGCACGCAGGCTTTCAGCCGGCAACATTTCTGACAGACAACGGCGCAATTCGACATCAGAAATCGAAGTCGAACAAGAAGATCAGTGTGCGACGAAGACTGTTTTTCCCCAAATTTGATAGAGGGGAAGCCGAAACCTCCAATGCCGTTGACAAAACCTTCGTCGAGCCAGCTCCAAACCCCGAATTCAACTGAACTCTAGCTCTTGAGTGGAGAATTCGACAAACATACCTGAAATCTCCATGAATTCACGGAATCTCAGCCACCAAGGTATCCAGAAGCTTCTTCCCCAAATTAATCAACTTCGAACCCTTGAAAAATTCCTTGATATCAGCTGCTACATCTACGGCGTCCTTGGCCGATGAGCCGTCGCCTGATTCCGTCAAATTGATCGGCGACACGTCAACTCACAGAGCCTCACACGATAAAGCTGCGACAGCGTCGACAATGGAGGTTAATGCGGCGGAGCGGTGGTCCAGAATAGCGGCAACTCCAGCAACAGCAGCGGCAGAGAATCGAGCAGTGGTAAATCAGCTGAAGCATCGGCCTTTTAGCTTGTGATCCGAACCGAGAACATTCTGATCGAGGATTTCGATCAATTGAGCGCAAGCCGAAGAAGATGAAGAAAGCAACAGCTTATCCAACCGTAGGATTACAGAAGCCCTAACTTCCTTCGCCGTTAAATAAGACGGAATCGAAAACGAGAATGTTGCGGCGAAATTCGAAGGGGAGGCGGAGGTGAAGAAGATTGTGGTGATTCAGACATCATCGACGAGAAGGAGATGAACGAATTTTTTTTTTTATATGGATGGTTGGGTCGGGTCGGATCGGGCCAGGTCGGGTCAGGTCCATTTCTACCGTAGAGATGTCTGTACAGGAGTCCTCCTCTACGATAAATATATAATGTCCTTATTTAATATTTTAATTTTTTATTTGTATCAAAAAATGTTAAGCTAATAAAAACTGTAGAGATATTTTCTCAAAAAAGAGATACTTATTTATTAATTTATTAAAAAGGTGAGATTTATTAATTTATTGCAACTTTTTTTTTTTTTGAGGAAAAAATTGTTTTTTAACCACCAATTCCGGCTCTCCGCGTCTCCTCCTCCGCCTGCAATTCTTAACCCGTGCCGGCTTAGTGGCGCCCGCGGCATTCTCAAGCTCAGAGCTTCGCCTAGAATTGGATGTTCTTCTATTCAGGTAAAAACAAATTCAAAACAGCATTTAACTTGCAAATAATCAGAAAAACTAGGTGACACACTTAAGAATAGGAGGGAGTAAATTTTATCTCTCTATTCCGTTCCTATTGACTGATTTTCTTTCTATATATTATCTCATTACTGTTGGCTCGGACCAAAAATAGCAAAATTAATGTAAATTTATATTGGTAAAACTAACATCATTGGTCTGGTTGATATTTAAACAAAACAGAGTTAATTAGTAGTAACAAATTAAACTAGCTATGAATGATAAAATTTCAAAACAATAGATTAAAGTTAATTGCACAGTACATGTAAATAATGATAATGATAATAGTAAAAGCTCAAACGGATTTCAATATATCAAACTCAAACTGAATCGTGGAACAAAATTGTATTTGGTTCGATTTTCCAAGTTGACTTTATCCCTAGCAAATTGTTCTTTAATTGGTGATTTCGAATATAAAAATATGAAGAATTTAGTTATACTTATAGGTAATATACCATATTATACCCCAAACCATAAACAAAAATCACAATGGTTTCTTAATGTATAAATAAATTACAATCCTAGTCTAATGTATAATTTATTGTCCACATTAATTATTGACATCATGTACAAGTTTTCCTCCTCACAAAAAGATTAATATGAAGAGAATTAAGATATTCTGCTAAAGGTTACTCTATACTTGTAAGAAGACGCCTATTAATAAATGGGGCAAACGTTAAAATAATTATTTTACAAAAATAAAGATTAATTCTAGCAATTATTAATCTTTAAAAGAAAGATACTAATCAAAATATTTATAAATTATTTTTTTGTCTTCATCTTATCATTCTCCTTAATTTTTAATCTGTTAATTAACAACAATTCTCTCTACAAAAATACAAACACACGCACACACTCACACTCACACACACACATATTGCACACACTCACACACACATACATATATACACACTATTACACACTCACACACACACATATACACACATATATGACTTCATATTTTCATGCATGTATTTATGAATTCATGTATGGATTCATATATGTATTCGTATCTCTCATGGATGAATTTATGTCTTTATGTATGCCTTATATGAGTTTGTGTATGTATTAACAAAATAAGATATAATCTTGTTTTCCCACGAAAACTATTGATAGAATCATAAAACAAGGAGGGAAATGAATTTACACCTACCACATTCTAACAACTATAAATACAATATTCAAGGCTAAAAAAGTCATTACAACACTTCACTATATATAGAAATTTTGTAGCGATGTTGGTACGGCAAAAAAGTTCAAATTTGAGTAAGGCAGACCGCAATTAGTTAGCACAATGGCTCCACCAACACAGCAGGGACTCGAAACTACATCATGGTGCCAATAAAGAAGTTGCTAAAATCTTCAGCATAGATCCCCAAACTGTGTGGCGCACATGGAAGACAACAGTTGCTCAATAGGCCTTGGGCATGGTGCCAAAAAAGAAGCTGCTGAGATCTTCAACATAGATCCCAAGACTATGTGGCGCACATGGAAGACAGCAGTTGAAAAAATGTCCCATTTACTATTGGGCACGAGATTTAAAAAAGTTGGTAAAGTTGTATAAAGTGATGTAAAAAGACTTAAGGGGTAGTGTTAATTTTGACTGTTTAATTACAATTAACAATTTAACCCCAACACCCCCCCCCCAAATTAAGTATGTGTCTCCCACCAGTCATAAATCTACTCGTCATTTTTTATGTGTATCATTTTAATTCTTCAAATTTCAATGACAAATTTTATTATCAATCTCAAGAACAAATTTAATACTTCAAATTTCAATAACAAATTTATTTATCAATTTCAATAACAGATTTAATTTTAAAATTAGACAAAAAAAATTGAAGGCTCTAAAAATACAGAAACAAAGCACTTGCATTAAATGGAGGGAATCAATGTTTGGTGCCAAAATGAAAGATTTACACTAAAATTCAAATTTCCCACGAAAACTATTGATAGAATCAAAAAACTAGGAGGAAAATGAATTTACACCTACCACATTCTAACAACTATAAATACAACATTCAAGGCTAAAAAAAGTCATTACAACATCAATAAATACAGAAATTTTGTAGCGATGTTGGTAGGGCAAAAAAGTTCAAATTTGAGTAAGAAAGGCTGCAATAAGTTAGCACAATGGCTCCTCCAACACAGCAGGGACTCGAAACTGCATCATGGTGCCAAAAAAGAAGTTGTTGAGATCTTCAGTATAGATCCCAAGACTGTGTGGCGCACATGGAAGACAATAGTTGCTCAATAGGCCTTGGAATGTAAATTGTCCTTAGATGAGTTGTTTTGTTAATGAATTTAGTGTCAGCTTTATTTAAAAACATGTGTTTTTGCATCATTTACTCAATAGCAATCATATTTATGCCTCCAAAACTAGAACATAAAATATCCTAGTGGTGGCATTAATAGAATAGTTCAAACAACTCCCAAGGCAACAATCAATTGTAGTATCAGTTCAAGTATCAGTTCAAAATCATGATCAGAAATGCAGTATCAGTTCATTATTAGAAATTCATACTAGAAACTGCATAATTAAGGCATCATCAGTCAACCCCCACGAAATCAAATGCAACATCAGTTCAATATAAAAAAATTAACAAGAAACTGCACAATTAAGGTATTCACCAGCCAACCCCCACGAAATCAAATGCAACATAAGTAAAAGATCAAAAGTAGCATCAATTCATTAAGGCATCAATTTCAGATTCAGACCTCATCACACCCAATCCATAATTAGAAAGAATTCACCTGATTTGTTAAAAAAACTAGGGCAGAAAAGCCCTAGTGTTTGGAATGCAAATTTTCGTTGTACAACCTCCGACGAACTCGCCGTTCTATTTCAACGACCTTCCATTCTTCGTAGGTCAAATTAACTTCAGCATCACAGCCGCTTCGAGGGGATTCAAACTTAGCAATGATGGCCGGCAGCGCGAGTTTTTTTTTTTCGGCACAATGGTGGCAGATCCGCCGCCAAGCGCCTAGAGTTTGTTTTTTTTCCAACACAATGGTGGAAGATCCAAACGAATAACCCTCAGAAGCGGCACAAATTCACTCTCCGGCTTGAAGCTCTCAGATTTGAGGTGTTTAGAAGAATAAATCTCATATTCGTCATCGAGCACCTCCAATTCAGTCTCCGGCACCAAGGTATCGGGCCTATCGAACTCCAAACTAACAGTAGGGAGCGGTGATTCATCGGTTGAAATCGGGGTTGGAGATAGATAGGGATTCCAGATGGAAAGTAATTGTGATGGAATGAAGCCATCGCCTCAACATAGGAAGAAATTGGAGGCGGTAGAGGGATTTCAGATTTAGGGATTAGGGAAGAAATTGGAGGCGATCGATTTAGGATTTCAGATGCAGATGCAGAGGCAGATGGAGTGAAATGAGGGAGAGGCGATAGATTAGGTTGGGAGGGGCTGGGTGTTTTAGGGTTTTGATAATGGGCTGGGTAGACTTAATTTGGGTTGGGTCGTTAGAGTTGGATTAGGGATTAATTAATTTGGGGTAGTAAAATGGGTTAGTAAACGTAATGGTATAGGGTGTAAATAAATGTGTTTTGAAGGGTATATAAGTTCATAAAGTGAAACAGAACATTTGATGATGTATAGTTGAAATGTGGTAAGTAGTGCATTTTTTTCAAGTACGAAGGGAGTGGTTCATTTTCTTAATTGAAATAATATTTGTTGGGAAATTTAAGTAAAAGTTTTGATTGATTCCAAAACCAACTGACCCCAACCGAGTAGATGTTGCCAGTTCCTAATGTTAGTAGTTAGGCTCGCTGTTTGAGCATTGTTAAGATTTTATCTTTACAGGACTCCAGCTGAAGACGGCAACAAGGCTTCACTCAGATAGAACATCAATTGTAAAGAAGACAACTGAGCGTTCACCATATGAAGCATTGAGAAAGGGGGAAGTTACACTCAACAGATAGAACATCAGTTGTGAGGAACACAACTGAGCGTTCATTCCATGTGAATTCAAAAAGGGAGAAGATACAAGGAAGACAACTGAGCGTTCAGTTTCAGAACATCAGTTGTATAACTCAACCCAGAAGATCAACAGCATGAAGTAAAAGTCAGCTGAGAGTTCAACTGTCAGCAGTCAGATAGAACATCAGCTAAAGAACAAGCTAGTTGAAGATCGAAAGTCTTAACCGACCACTCCTTGTTGGAAGTCTGTTGTTAAGATTTGAATTTCAAAAAGGAAGTCACGTGAGGGTTTGACCGTTCAGTTATTACCCCATTTGGCCCAACACAAGGTTGTCTCAGATGAAAAGCAGAAGAGCACAGATGCCAAATCCGAAAAGTCTGCAGAGATGAGAGACAAGCCATCGCTTTCAAAGAACAGAGATCAACAACTCCTCCAACGGCTAGTTGATACTCTCCGCCTATAAATAGAGGCCTTCATTCATTCAGAGAAGACACACAATAACAAGACACACACGCGAGAAGAAACCAGAGAGCGAAAGAAAGAGCTAAATTCTTCACGAGCTGAACTGCATTTAATCCTTTAGAACATCACTTGTTGAGAGTTCTAGAGTTAATTTCTGTGTCTTTAGATCGAACCTTGAGAACATCACTTGGTGAGAGTTCGTAGAGTGTTAGATCAAAGCTCACCTCGTGTTCGAGCTTTTAGTTGGAACCCATCTTTTTCACACTTCCTCTCAAAAGGAGTGTTAGGACCCTACTCTTCCCAGAATTGAGTAGATAGGTTGTTTAGTACCCGAAAACTAAACTGTAAGGTTGATAAGTACCCGCAAACTTATCCTTAACGGTTGCTCAGCCCGCGTAAGCTGAGTGGTTTGTCCAGAAGAACTTGGACTGAGTTGTGTGGACTCACAACTCCCCATGGACGTAGGAGTGTTATCTCTGAACCACGTCAAATCTCTGTGTGCTTGTGTTTTTTCTTTATTCAGTTATTTCTTGCATTTTCAACTAACCGACTAACCAGCATACAAACTGCATCTGTGCATTCTCAACTGTCTTGGTTCTTAACCGACCGTGCATAAAAGCGTGAGTTATTTTTAAACGAGTTATTTTCCACCACATTCCGCACAGCACTTCACTTCCAACTGAGTGTTTCCTCCTCAGTTGTGAGTCCAGCTGAGTATTTCTACTCAGTTGTGATTCCATCCGAGTCTTCTTACTCGGTTATGATATTTTCAGGGGGTTAATTTTTAAAAGCTTTATCTGGTGTATTCCCCCCCCCCCCCATACACCAGAACTCGTTTCGGGACCATCAATATTATAACATGATTTTATCATTCAGTACTGAGTCAACTTTTGATATAGCCATATTGAGCAATAAAACACAAATTTTAGCCATTTTTTAGGGACAAAAATACCCTTAATGAAGGGCGTGTGGGTCAAATCAGGGCGCGAGTTAGGTCGGATTCAGGTACATGAAGTCGGGCACTTTTGGCACTAAATTAGTGTCAAAGTACCAAAGTACCAAATTACTTATTATTTTTTGTGTTTTTTGTTGGCACTTTGGCACTAATATGGTCATTAGTGCCAAAGTGTCAAAGTACCAAATTACTCAATATTTTCTTTGTACTTTCTATTGGCACTTTTGGCACTAATATGGTCATTAGTGTCCAAGTACCAAATTATTTAGTTTTTTTTGTGCTTTTTATTGGCACTTTTGGCACTAATATGGTCATTAGTGCCAAAGTACCAAATTACTTAGTATTTTTCTTTGTACTTTTTGTTGGCACTTTTTGCATTAATATGGTCATTAGTGCCAAAGTAACAAATTACTTATTTGTCTTTGTGCTTTATGTTGACACTTTTGGCACTAATATTGGTACTTTTGTCACTAATATGGTCATTAGTGCCGAAGTACCAAATTTTCACAATCATTACATTTCGTTACGACAATGTCTATTTTTGAACATGACAAGTTATGCTGATCCGATTTTGCGGCTCCGCCTTCGCTCCGATTACTAATATAAAGATAAACGTTGGGCAACAATTTGAATTTCTTCAGCTCGCTCCGAAGCCTTCGGCTACCTTCGCTCGAATCTTGACTAAAGAAGAAGCGGCAAACAAAAAACAAATGGGCAAAAAAAAAAGAAGGCGAAAAAAATTTGGAAATTAAGAAAAATTTGTAAAAAAAAAAAAATATACTAGAAAATAAAAGAAAATAAAATTTGAAAAAAGAAAAAGAAAAAGAAAAGAAATCTGAAAAATAATAAATCTGAGTATTTGTGGAATGGGGAAAATTGATGTGTGGAATAATAAATAAAGATAAAGTAGAGCAATTGCATAAATCAGGGAGCCTTGATGTTGCTTCCACCTAATTTGCTTCCAATTTGCACAATCTGAAGACACATGTTATTTTCCTTCAACTTAGTAAAATTAAATCAAAATTTTAATTAGGGAAACTCTGGTTTGGTTCTTTTCTTTATGTAAAAAAGTCTGGTTCTTCTCTCTCTCGAAGAAGAAATTTTGGAAACCTTGTGATTCTTCCTCCCTTACAGAAATTCATTTTCGCCTTCTTTTATTCATTGTCGATCTAAACGAGTTTTCTCAATTTTCTTCATAAGCCAATCCGCATCGTTCTTGAAGTCAATTTGAAGCTCGCACCGATTAAGCTTCACCTGCGCACGGGTACGATAACATCGAAGGAGGCGACGGTGACGAAGAAGCGTGGGCCCAGGGTAACAATGAAGCCGCGGAGAGTGTCACCGGAAATGCAGGCTTTCCTCGGCGACGTGGCTGAGATCTTTCGATTCCCAATTTAAGATTTTTATTTTGAAGGAGATCCCATTTAAGATTCAGTAACCATAAAATCGAACGAGTTATCCATACTTTCTTGTAAATCTAGCTTGTAGTATACGATAATGCTGCTTTCTAAATTCGAGGAATCTCTTTCATATAGTATATTTCTGGAGTCATCCTATATTCTACTGCAACTTGATATGTTAGGATGTATGATAAATGTTGATCTCAAATGAAATACAATTGATTTGTAAGCAGCTTTAGGAGAAATTCTTAATCTTTTTGAAATGTTGTATATACATGAATGATATTGTATTTTTGTTTTCTGATTAATGATCCATTGTAAAATGGCGGGTGAGTCGATTTACAAAGAAAGATGTTCCGTTTGGAAGATGGGATGAGTTGGGCCAAGTACATGTTCATATCGGGTTCGGCTGATGATGAATACAATACCATCAATTTGCAGTATACAGAAGAGGGAGATTATTAACCGTCGATGAGAATAGAGACGACCATGGTGTTGCCTTTGGAGATGATATAGCAATTGAGTGTCTTGCAAAAGGGAAATCTTTGGGGAGATGATATAGTAATTGAGTGTTTGGTAATTCCTCACTCAAAATCCCAAAGCTGCATACAAGGAATGGACTCTGTTACACTAGTTTCTGGGTTCAGACCCGAGTAAGAATAGCCCAAGGAGAAGTAAGTGAGCCTCCAATAAACTCTACCACAGTTCAAGATAAAAAAAAAAAAGAAAAAAAAAAGAAAATTTAATTACATTTCCAGATGGACGGCTCTGTAGAAAGGGAAGCACGCTATGTTGATGCTATGTTGATGCAGCTTCCTATTTGCCCATAAATCATGTGTTTCAAAGACAATTAAATATTACTTTCTTAAAGCACAAATCATGTGTTGACATAGTAAGTAAATCATGTTTTGACATAATAAGCCCAATTCTCGATTTGGAGGGAAGTTTTATTATGTCAACACGTTCGTTACACGCCCAGTCGCCCACCACTAAACCCATTTTTCGTTTGCATCTTCCTTCATTTAATTTTAATCCGCCAAAGCCATTTTGTTGCAAAACAAACACCAAAACGACTATTATACCGTATGATGCGGTGCCTTTTTTCTTTTAATAATTAATATTTAATCATGATATAAATCATTTTAAATATGGATTAATAAATTCTAACTCAAGGTTGATAATCATAATTGAGGATTAAAATTTTTTAATTGAGATTAATAAATTCTAACAAAAATTAATTGATAAATAATAATTAAGATTAATAAATATGATTGGAATTAATGATCAACCGTGTGGTGGTTTGAAGAGACAAACTTCCATGGGCTAAGTTATGGGCCAAAACATAGCATCGATCACTAAAATAACTATTTTGGGCTCGGATAAGAAATCAAAAATCTTGTATATAATAAAATAAATCATTAAGTTTTGAAAATACTACTAGTATTTTGGCTTCGGCATAAAGTAAAATACTCTCTCTATCCCACCAAATACGGCCTGTTTTCCATTTTGAGACGTTCCACTATACTTGACTTGTTTACTTTAAAGAAAACAATTAATGTATATACAAGATTCATCATTTCATCTAAATCCTACTAACTTACTCCAAATACACACTCAATCATCACACCTATAACTTTATTAGCATTATAAAACACTCTCTTTATACTTATACTTTATTTCTTACTCTCCGTGTCCATATAAACTAGGTTGTATTCGGCGGGACGAGAGAGTAGTAATAATAATAATAATGGTTAATAATAATGGTTGACGTAATAGAGGCATCCACAGCGAGTCAATGAGAAAATCACAACGAATTAGTTGCATCCATAACGAATATATGAAAGATACCAATAAGTATTACAAAATCAAAACATATACTATATGTAAAATCACCAACCAATAGATAAAACCTCGTTCAGGATCGAATCATTGGAAATTTGAAAGCTTGACAAAACAACTGTACACAACCGCTAGCCACTTATTCATCAAATTCAAGCTACAAACAAGCAAGATTCTACTAATATAACGCATTACTTACACTACCATTTCTCAATACAAAAAAATATTTACCGACTCCTTGCAAATAAACAATCATACATCAGAAAATGGACTTAATTGGAAAAAGTTTGGCTACTTCTTCTTACCTCCTTTTCCCTTTCTTTGGCTTGTTTTTCTTCTTATTCTTTCCTTTACCCTTTTTGCTGGAATTGACCACTGTTTTGCTATCTTCATCATCATGATTGCTGTCAGAATCTTTCTCATCATCATCGTTCTCTTCAGTGACGACAGCTGCATTGTGATCGAGCAAAATTAGGTTACACAGTATTCAAGCACAAGACATTTCCCATCTCTATACAAATAAACATAACACTCATTCATCAGGAAATGGAAGAAATTGGAATAAGTTGACCACTTCTAACCTTCTTTCCCATTTTTCGACTTGTTCTTTCCTTTTGCTTTGCTGCTGGGATTGGATTCCACTTTCACAGCTGCTGAATCCTCTGTCTTACTATCTTCATCATCAAGATTGATGTCTGATTTATTCTCATCATCCTTCTCTTCAGAGACAACAACTGCATCTGAAATGTTCTTCCCTGCCGCGATCCAACTCAGTGCCTCTTCTAGTAGAGGCCTCCTCGCCTCCATGCTCTTGCAAAGCTCACCAATCTCTGCCATGTCTTTAGAATCAAACTCACTGCAATCAAGGATTGTCATGGTTTGAGTTAGAAGAGGACATGCAGTGTAAGTTTGAAGCAATATTTATAACAATAACTTTAGTTAATATTTTTAATTTTGAGCTCAACGTGGATTCATTGATTTCTCTTATTAAATTTCAACAATCTCAAATTTATTTGATTCCATTAGAAAAGCTATATAACAGAACTCAAGTGTTCTCGAGCTTGAACGTTACTCAAGTAGCTCAAAACTCAAGCTTGTCAACTAAACTACAGTAAGGAATGTAAGCTTATTGAGCCAAGTTTAGTTGAGCGCTCAAGCTCGACATGTAATTGAGTTCAAGTACTTTACAGTTCACTGACCTTTGCTGGATCAAAGACATTAGTTTGTCGAAATCACTGCACAAGCTGCTGGCATCACTGGGAAAATCATTATCTTCACCAGACGGCCGTGCCATTGCCCATCCAAAGAAAAATGCCAACAATTTGGGTGTCAATTTTACATGCTCCTCTATTTCCACCTGAAAAGCAGAAACCAAATCAACTACATGATCCACATCAGCCAACAACTGTGAGATAAAAAAATGAACTTCAGCTTACCTTTTTTCGCAGAAGAAGAGTCTTCAGATTTTCAGATTCTGCAGAGGAAATCTCCCCAATAAGATCCCAGTTTATTTGCAAATTCCCATTCTCTGAGCTTGTGTTTGAAGCAGTTTTTGAAGCCATTTCTGAGGATTCGACAATAGAGTTCTTGCCTTCAACGCTGCTAGGCTTGGTCACAAGTTTTTTAACTATAGTAGGCTGATCATGGGATGCTTCTGCTTCTGCGCTTTTGGGAAGAAGAGTTTTCATGACATCAGTCTTTCTTGAGAAGGATCTCAAATCGAGGAAAACGGTATCAGAATATGGGAAGTTGCGATTAATGTCATCCGAAAGCACAATGACTAGAGGATCACCAATAAGCTTGAAAGCACTAGCAACTGTTGATACAAATGAATTGTAACCCCAACCCCAGCCCCGCCTTTTAGGTCGAAGAGCATCATAGAATTCTCTTGGCAGCTGAGACGTGATAGCACACCTAGACATCATCTGATTAAATATTTCAAAAGACAAGTCCCAGTTTATCGACAGCACACACAGAAGCATGAGCAACCTCAGCACAAGCACAGGAAAGTAGAAGTTGCAGTTGACACCAGATCTTTTGATCCACTCTCGTGTCGAAATGCTGTCACTAAGAAGTTCTCTGACCACTTTGACAACAAAGTTAACCATGGCTACAGGAGGGGATTTGTTGTGTGTGACCAAACTGGTTCTTGGATTGGCATCCGAAGGCACACTTACTAAGTATTCAACAAATGAGGATTTTGTTGTGAAAAAGAAGCCCTGTGGATGAGGAGCTAAAATCAACATTCGCTCCAAGAGATAAAGAAAACAGTGGGGAGATATATAGTCATGTGCCCTCCAACGGATGTTATAAGTTTCTGCCAAAGCTCTATGCAGCACTTCACTCAAAGCTTCCCGGGAGTGTGGTACTGCACCAGATTTAGATTCCTTCGCTGAATCGGACTCAGCAATTGCCCTGAGATTGTCGATGAATAACTTCCAAGGTATGTTGTTTGAAAGTCTTGCAGCAATTTTCTCATAGATGCCATGCTTCAGCTTGCCACTTCCCAGCATTGTCATCACTGCCCGTCCGATCTGCCCACAACTGAGCTCTTTCCTTCCACAAATATTTCTGAAAACACTCTCTTCAAGTAAATTCCTAGAAAGCTCAGTTTCTCTCAAAGATATCATGTTCTCGGATAATGACACTCGAGGGTCTAATGGGAAAACAAACAAAATGTATTGAGAGCATAGATCTACAAATTCCTGCAGCTTCCTGTTATCTGTGTAGCTAATCTTAAGGGACTTTAAATCGAGGAAGAACTTTGTTATGTCAAAGATGTGTAGCAGACACACACTTTGGTAGTACAAGGGCAAGAGCTTTGCAATGGAACTCTTATGAAGATGTTGAAGAGAATCTAATACTCGAAGTCCAACAAGAAGTAATCCTTGGAGCCAATAATTACGCGCAGCTGATGCAACATGATGAGCTTCTAGAGTCGCCACATTTCTGTTTAGCCGAATGAACTTCCCAACAGCTTTTACCCAAGCAGCATCACAGCTCAGCAAGCACAAGGTGACGCTCGAATCATCAGTCAACCTCAGCCCAAAGTAGTTAAAGCAGAATCCAACAACACCTTCTAATTCAATAGAATCTGTCCTTTCAAGAATGTAAAGACATTCTAAAATCTCTAAACTGCGTTCCTTCCACAAGTTCCAAAGGAACACAAGCGATCCAACAGAGACTTGGTTGCTCGCAATTCTCTGTTCGAATGACGTTGTATCCAACTGCAAGTCACGATCCCACTCATACTTGGTAGCATAAACTTCAAAATGTACGTCTAGAAGTTTTCGAATAACGAAAACTTCAACAACTGGAGTTTCATATAGCTTTGACAAATCGTAAAACTGCATTAGTTCAGACATATTCTTCTGATCATATAACAAAAAATTGGCCATAGCACAAATCGATGCATGGAACGTTTCAGAAACCTTCTGTGCAGCTGACATTACTCTATTCAGAAGTTCCATTTTCTGAGAAAACGACTTCAACGGCCATCCTAGATTTCCAGATCCCCACAAAACTTGAGAAATAACATAAGAAATCATTAACGAACAAGCATCAGAAAACCGTCCCGCTTTTTCCAGCAGATCAGCCTCTCGTAGAGTGTCTCCTAAACTCTTAGCAATCTCAGAAGCTTCATTGAAATTTTCCAACTCTTCCTCCAAAACTAAAAGTTCTTCGAAACAGTCCTTTGACTTTAAAAAGTTCCGTTTGGATTCTGGAGAACAGAAAGCTCGGACAAACCTCATCATTGATGCATTATCCTTTTCATTGTAACACTTTAGAGCGCAGTTTTCCAAAAACTCCTGCACAATTCTATCAATCTCCTTAAATCTAGCCATCAATATGCTGTTTGATTGTGCTTGTTGCTTCCATTTCTCAATATACTGCAAACCAAGGTCAAAATGATTCCCCTTGGTGCAAGCTGACAAGCACTCTCTGAAAAAGTTCCCGCTGGCATAAACTTGTGCAGCAAGTTCAATTTTCCCAGCTAACAAGAAACATTCACCAGCTTTTCCTAGCTCCGATGTCTTCTCACAGTAGATCCTTCCTGCAGGCACATTCAAAAAACATAACGAGTAGAATGAATATTTTGTATCTAACTAAATTATGAGCCTTTTTCTGATTAAATTGCAAAAAAAGAAAAATGGTTAATCTATGATGTACCAGCTCTTTCATAGTCCCTCAAATCATAGAAACATTCTGCTGCAGATTCAGCTCTGTTAATAGAATCAAACATTTCCCCAGCCTCTCTAAGCATTGCAGTGGCCTCTTCAGAATTAGAACAATGTAGACTTTCAGCAGAAGCTCTAAGTCCCGAGGCTTTAGCCATTTTCTCCATCGTTTCATCACCTGCTTTTTCGAAGCACATTATCGCCATCTCATAGTTTTTCTCCCACATGAGCTAACACCAGAAATAGACAAATAAATTGATAAATACGAATACACTTGAAAACTAGTACTAAACGATAAAAGAAATAATAAATGAAAGAATACAAGGAAGAGAGCAACCAGACCTTCATTCCCTGTGATTTCCACTCTTCGGGAGTGCTAGCCCTTTGCATTGCCACTGCCAGCGAATCATCTATTTTTCGCACTTGCACGAGGGACAACCTCCTCCAATAGTCTAGCATTGGCTTGGAAGCTTCTACATTATTTTCACAAATCCATAGTCTTTGCCTTGTTCGAGTAATTGCCACATATAATTGCTTCAATTCAGAGCATAAGATATTGTGCCTTGACTGACTAAAACTTGGAAAAGACTTTGCAGAATCACCATCAAGAACTTTTTCATTCAAGAATTCATACACGACTCTCCATTGGTTACTCAATGGCGAGGAGCCAAAGAAGTTGTACAACAGAACATCCTACATCCAGTACAAGATCAAGAAGTCAAAAGGCAATGGTAACAATAATAGAAGCACTAACATTAATAATTGATACAAAGTTACAAGGAGAAGCTTAAGAAAATTAGATAATACTACTATTCTTCTAAATTAACAAAGTAAAGATATCCATTGCAATCTTTCAAATAATTCCATCTTCATTGAGATCAATATCCACAAACATAACCCCATTAAACAGAGAGAATAATAACAATAATCAGCATTCAATAAATTGCATACTCCATGAGGTTGAAGTGGACATAAAGTAGGCACTGAGAGGTACAAATTAAGACACAATAAGAAATAAAGATAAAATGGATTGTTGACCTGAAACTCAAGGCCCTTGCACTCGACTATAGTCAGAATGAGAGCTTGGTGACCAATGTAGTCGGAAACTTCCTTTTTTGCTGAATCATCCAGTACTAGAATAACCTGGTCAGCGCCAAAACCCACCCATTTTCCACTATTCTTTCCGCTATGTCCAAAAATGGATATAATCAAGTTCTCAGCACTTCCGGGCTCAAGAACAATAGGGGACTCACCATATATACGACTAGTCTCTGGAGCTAGCACGTCAATGGAGTGTGGGAAATAATAGCATATAAGATCCACAACACTCTGAGCTAATCTAAGTACTCCAGTGTGAGTACGAAAATTATGGTTCAAATAAAACATGTCAGATATTAGTCCCTTATCTCTTTTCCCTGAAAATTCACAACTCTTGGATCTCATAAGAAACTCGTTATAGAACAAAGATCTGATATCCTCAAACCTAAAATCGATGCCTCTCGCAATGGTTTGTGCTGTATCACCAGAAAAAATAAACCCTTCATCGATATTTTTGCAGATGTATTTGAAGAGAGAAATGTGCCTCATTGTAAGATCCTGCACTTCATCAATGTACACAAAGTCCATTTTGTCACCAGGTAGATCTTCTTTCTTAAGTCTGAGGTGAACGTCACTTACAAAATCAGCAAGATCGAAGTCACCAAGCTCCAACTTCATTCTCTCATAGTTCTCAAAAATATCATAAATTGCATCTCTCTGCTCCTCACATAAAGTGGATACCCTACTCTCAGACAATGACATGTAATCGTGTCTGCTTCGCTTATACTCACATGCCTCACCTTCCAAAGGACCTCCTTTAATGTGTGACATGATCTCGGTATAAACTCTCGAAGCATCAAGACCCTTAGTCAGTTTCGCATTGAAATGGGGCCAATATGCAGAGGAAAATCGATCATAAGTGACCTCATTCCTCCTCAAGAAAGTTTGAAGTGCAACTGATCTTCTGCTTCCTTCATAATAAGAGTAATCTCTTGCACAAGGAAACCTCTGAAAGTACGACTCTCCAAGAGTGCCATCTAGCATCATCAAAAACTTGTGAAATGTAACGATGAGAGGATATTTTTCTTGTGGTATACCAACAAATGAGTCTGGTATGTCTTTGAATTCAGAAACATCGTCAACATCATCCATTCCAGTGAAGTTGTCATGTCCAGGAGTGTTTTCAGTAGCAATGCTGCGATAGTTAAAAAAGTTAAGACATAAAAACGGAGTAAATGTAAAAAAAAAAAAAAAAACTGTCTTCGGAAAGAACTTGAACAAAATATTCTTGCCATATACTTCAAAAATTCTCTCTTTCAGATATAAGCTTCGTACTTGAACTAGGCTGGTCGTCAACTTTTAAGCAAATTTAACTTCCAAATGTTCATAAGGATGAGAAAAAAATCAACTTTTATTTACGAGTATAGCATTGACAATCAACATAAATAATGAAAGCTCTTAAGACACAACTTCCTTGCACATCAAAGTAGATGATGAAAGCGCGATGATCACACCTCTTCATTTGAGATACATTCTTCTTAACAGCATGACACAGTTTAGGGCTGACGGTAACAAATAGTTGGTGTAAAACAGGAGCCTTGGATCCACCATGGTACTCTTCGACATCAACTTCATCAGGGATACTAATATTGTCATCAGCTGTCACAGAATCTCGAGAAGCAATACAGTACTGCTGAAATTTCTGGTACAACTTCGTAGTTAATATAGTCGTCTTCCCAGTACCAGAACGACCTAAAATGAAACTACTTCTAGGAAAATTTATTATTTCCCTTTCCTCATCAGTAACCTCAAACGGGAGATCAATTTCATTGCCCTCAACATCCGAAAGCAAATGATTCACAGTACCACATGACAAGGAGTAAAATTTCATCAATAGCAAGCTTTCGCTCACTTTTGAGTTTTCAACATAAGTTCTGCATTCAGAGGAGCTACCACTTGCACCAGAGTTTAATTTGGTGTTACTCGGATTCTTGAAACGTATTATATTACTAGCAAGGGACCAGCTCCTTGGCACCTCCAAATTCCTAAACAAAAAGATAATCGAATTTAATTAAACAACAATATTCATTTGTGCTAATAAGCATAAATTAGATAGGATGATTGCATCCAATATCATGTAACCAAATTGACATACCTCTCGAACAACTTATCATTGCAGTGGTCGATGAAATCTTCTGTATACATAGAAACTATGCTGTCGATTCTTTTCAACAACTTTGTGGTGTCCGTCATAGGCAACATGTCCCACACTTTCAGAACTTGCTTATAGACTGAATCCTTCATGATATCAACAGAGCAGACAACATAGTATACATCAACCTTAAACTGTTTCAAGATGTATACAGAGTTGTCACATTTCCAGTCCACGTTAAATTTCCTAGGCCGCCAACCGCTTGCAAGCTTCAGTAACAAATTTATGACCAACTTCTTTGTACTACAGAATCTTAATTTGTGAAATGACTTTCGAAAGTTATCACTAAATAAAATCTGGAGATAAACAAAATAAGCAGTGAGGAAAAGAGAAAATCAAAGGCTACAACATGCAAAGATAAAAGTCTTTAGCAAAACTATAATTTCAGTGGCAGGCACAGAAAAAGAAAGAAACGGCTTCAGGAAATACTGCATATTAGCTGAGATTTACTATCCAACAGAGAACTAAGCAGCAAGAAAAGAAGGTCTAAAATATCTTATACAATGAAACTTAAAAGAAAGATGCTTATCTGTGGCTGACATGAGTAATCCATAAAAGAGAAGAACATAATGAGCAACAAAAATTACTAAAGAAATGAAAAATAGACCAATACCTGCCACCGTAAATTTTGGAAAAGCGTACTATCCCCACTTAGAAGATCATCAAGTTGATTCATCTCTTTCTTAACATCTATAATAACTTTTCCAATGTCACTATCATCATCAGCATTGAAGAAACATTGCCGATCCTTGGCATCAGATACTATAGCTTCCCAAACTGAATCACTTTTACTCAGTGTTCTTTCATTTCCTAATATCCATAAACAATGACTAGAAGAAAGGAATGGTGATTAGAATCTCTTTGAAACAAATAAATAAATAAAATGCAAAGATCATTTTAATTCTTACCGAGCTCTCGTCAATGCAACATTGGTTCTTTGAGGACTACACAAAAAGCCAATGGATCCACCTTTGTGAGACCTCACAGTTGACATTATTATTATGTCTTCCTCGCCACCTTGAAACCCGTCAATTGACTTCACCTTTACTGTAAATTTCTTCGAGTTCTCAAACCTATGTTGAAGCTTATCTTGAATTGCTGCAACTTGAGCAGCATAGGGAGAAATCAAACCAATACTGAGTTTCTCATTTGAGCTATTCCATGCTGCACATAATACATGTCAAAAACACATTGATAAGAAACAAGGATGCCCGATTATTGAATATGTAATCTTCATAAAAACTCAGTAAAACAGTCTCGTGCATCAAAGAAATACATAAGATTGATATTATACAGTACATATTCTCTGTGTAACTATTCATTATTTTCTGACCAGTGACCACAATTTTATGGTTCATGCAGCAGGACATTTAATGTTAGAATAGAGGAATTCAAAGTTATTAGAATGCAATAAACATTTAATAAATATTCCGACAAATAATGCATACCTTTGAAGAGTTTTTGAACAATCTTCACTACAACCGCAACTTCAACCATGTTTCTTCTACTCACACCCACATCATCAAGTTCTTCTCTGCCACCACGGACATTTATGAATGAATACGGACCAAACATATTCCCTTGAAGATACAATCTTTCATATCTTTTGCTTTGCACATTAGGACCATCCAATATCTGATTCTGATAGAACTTTAAATTAGGAAATCGACTTATTGATGGATGCATCCTATACTGCACATCAAGGAGATGTTTGGGATGGCCCATCGAGCTTAATCTTTCAAACAAGCTTCTCCCAAATCCAGCTCCTTCAGAAAGCTGCGTACAAAAAAAAAATCATTATCATTATTGAGAATGATCGACTCAAAAATATATCAGTCAGAAACAGCCTTCAAACGGCATGCAATTTAACAAATAAGAACTTCATCCAGACCTTGCTGGACACTGTAGCTGGCAGTTGACACTCATCGCCAACAAGGATAGCATGCCTCACATCTTTGATCTGAAACGCTATCGTTGTTTCACACTCCTTTACCTGAGCTGCTTCATCAATAACCAGTGATTGGAATGGCTTCATATCCATTGAGTGTAGTTTGAATGCAGATGAAATAGTGCAAAATATCAGCGAAGCTTTCTGGAAACAGAACTCTGTAGTTAAACTTTTACCAGCAACTTTTGGAAAGTCGAGTTTACCAAGAGATGCCCGAAGTGATCTTAGAATGAACAGACAATGGCTTCTTATGCACTCTAAAGATGTCGTATCAATAAAAGATTCAGAGCCAGTCGTTACTTGTTGCATAAAGATAGTCTTTAAATCCTTCGATGTCATGCCACTGTCCTGAAACAAGAGATTTTCTAGAGATTCGAGAAGAGAAAAAAGTTGCACTATGTTCTGATAGTTTCCGTCATCAATGAAACTTCTTGGTAAATGAGTGACAACTATCAGCAAGCAATTTCTCAGAGGTGGTGCTAGATTTCTAAATCGATCTCTAGCAAAATCCAAAAATGATATTGTTTCAGACTGCAGGCGTTCACCATCAGAATGTTCTTTAAAATTGATCTGTTCATTTTCCACAAATATTTGATGCTGAGAAACACAATCCTCGAGAAAATCTAGCATGGACGAAAAACATTGCCTCCAACCAGTAAGTGGTACCAATATCTCCGCAAGCCTATCAAGACGGTATTCCAGAAAGATTTCCTGAATGTCGGAGCCAACTTTAAGACGGTCATTGTTACCAAATAGGAGCATGCCTCCTAAAGGACAAGCCGAGAAGCTCTTACCACTCCCAGTTTTAGCAGAATTTCTCACTAGTGCCGTTACCCGAGAAGCCAACTCTGTGACTGCAGTATTTGTTGGAGCACAGATGAGTGTCCTCACGTTCATTTTTAAGAGAATATACAGTAATGTACTCAAGGTTGATGTCTTCCCTGTCCCTGGTGGACCCCATATCAGTTCCACTGAAGACTCGTGGCTGCATCCAATTTTGCATATAGAGGCCAGAACTGCCCCGAGTTGTGATTCATTCAACTTGGACAACACAGTTGATCGAAATTTCTCTTCAACTTCACGGGGAATATTTCGGGGGCAAATTTCACAATCTTCCTTTTCCTATTTAAGAGTATACACACTAATTAAAAATAGACAAGTAAGGAATGCAGAGGATTAAAATATTTAAAATCTACCAGACAATTAAAGTACTTCAAATAACAGTAACTACATTAGCATTCATAATGGAGGCATCCGAGGCATATTAGGAAACATGCAGCAATTATTACAGCTACAACTAAATACTAACACTATCATATGTAGCGTCTACCTGAAACGATACATCCTCTAGACAAATTATTTAATTTTAAGACGAGCAGAATAACATACCAGGTCATTCTTGACCAATACTTTCTCAATGATCCTAAGATTTTGACGCATGCTTAATGCCTTCCATATCCTTTTTTGAGTAGTAATGTTTGTCAAGTAAACCACATAGAGTGACTTGCTTCGCTGATCACCATCTTCAAGGGCGCCAGCTGCTCTAAGTGTGAAATCAGACGATGTACACTTATCACCATTATCATCATCAGAGATTTTTCTCACAGCTGCAAAAGTGTATGTCCTTCCAACTCGTAGCAAGTCAGAAACACTTTCAGGTTTTGAATCTGAGAGCAGTACAAGATCACCGGGCAATGTTCTGTAAGGCTCTTTGCCACGATCACTAATTTTGTATCTCCAGCTATCAACTGTAATGTCGTACAGAAGTGCATCTGGTTTCGCCTCCTTGAAAGCTATGACTTCCGCAAAGGGTGCTTTGTATACAGTTTCCAAGGACGAAGCAATAGCAGCACGTGTTTCTTCTATCAAAGGGTACACGTATGATGCAAGATATTGATCCACACTTTTGAATACTTCAGGAATACTCTGCACCTACAAGTTAATAGAAACTGAAGTTTAATATACAAACTTAAACTATCTATTTATCTCATGATGCTCGACTAGTGATATCATCGTGTAAGAAACAAGAATTCAATTACTTTAACTTCCCATCTTCATCCAAACATGTATGCCTTAATACTGCCAGCATATGTAGTGAAATTAAAAGCTTAATTCGCCAAAATAAATTTAACCATTTGTTTAACATGTCGAGCATCATTTACAAGCCAAGCAGCCTTAAGAGAGGCATATTTGACACACAAGCAAGCCATGGCATCTTCCTCGGCCTTCTCATTTAAACACTTTATTTATGTTTTTGTTATGATCATTTCAACACATTAATTGTATGCAACACTGTTTCACAACTTTAAGAATTACCAATTAAAAATTAGACTGAAGAAAGCTGTTCAGAGTCCACATTAGTTGAGAAAGAAATCACAATAAGCATAAAAATTAACAGGCAGTTTTAATCTACCCAGAATTTGCGGGCACAAACACACAGACAAGCGGGTATGTGTGTTTTTTTAAAATGTAAAGTTTCTTCAAGTATAGTTCGTCAGTTTTATACTTTTATCATCGACCAAAGCCCAACTTACACTAAAAACATAAAATCAAAGATTAATAAACCTAGAAAAGCAAAATCACTTCATCCGCAACTACACACACTTACACATACCTGATACATGTACAGATCCTCATCAAAAATATCTTTGATAGTCCATGAAAACAATATATCTGTAAAATGATCTTTAGGCCATGATCGCTTACTAGTTCCTGAACAGTCACCTTCCATTTTTCACTATTAACACCGAAATTCTGCAGAAAACAGAGAGTAAATTATGAATATGAACATAGCGTTGTTGCATGCAAGAATGGTAAAGATAAAATCGGCAAATCAAAAACAGAGATATAGAGAAATGATTTTTCTTAATGATTAAGGAAAACTGTAGAGAAAATGTTACCCCCACAGCCTAAGAATCTTCCGTACGCAGTAGAACTTTTCAGCACAGTTCCACTTTAAGAGTGAGAAATGTACAAGGATTTTGATCATGAAAAAAAGGTTGGGAAGGTGAAACGTCTCTGGGTGGCAAAAGGGCTGAAAAAATGGTGTTGGAAAATGTGAAGGGCGGGTCTTTTCAATTTTCTTAAAACCTGTGGTCTTCTGTTTTTCACTTTTCATCCATGGTAATTCACTCTTTTTTAGGATTTATTTAAAAATTTCGATCCCATGCTGCAAAGCCCCATGGCTCGAGCCCATCTCTACAGAACGAGACAGTCTCGTTTTCTATAAAACAAAAAAAAAGATGCAAACTAAAAGTATAAATAAATAAATATGATGACATTTAGTACAATTGAACTTTGGCCTACTAGTTCAAGACTCTTTGTTCTTCATAAAGAGGAGGGGTTCGAATTCCCTTTGGAACAAATTGATTTGTTCTTTTTTCTTTTATTTTTTTTTCTTTTTCCTTTTTTCAGTTTTTTTCTTTGCATTCTTTTCTTTTTTTTTCTTCATTTTTCTCTTCTTCTTCAGTTTTTTTTTTCTTTGTTTTTTTTTTCATTTTTTCTTCTTTAAATTTTCTTTTCTAGTAAAGTGATTTTTTTTATTTCTAGTAATGTACTATCTCCGGTCCCTAAATTTCTTCCTATCTTTCCTTTTTGGGATGGTCCCTAAGTTTCTTCCTAGCCATTTTTGAACATTATCCCACAACAAGTTATTATCTCTTACCCTTACTTTATCAACTTATTTACCTAAAATATCACATATGGTCCACCGTTATCTCAATTAATTAATAGTATATCATTACCCTCAATGTGGAACCAGTTCTCCACTCACAATAAATTTAATCACTTTTTCTCTACTAACAACCAACTTATCAACCTTTTCCTTAATACTCGTGTCATTTCCTCTTAAGAAGAGACTTGGAGACTGGAAGTAGTAATTTTTTAAATAAATAAAATTTTTCAAATTTTCTCATTAAAACTAATGTAAAATAAATACTCTCTCCGTTCGCGAAAAGAAGTCCCGTTGTGTGCTGGGCACGGAGATTAAGAAAGCTGATAAAGTTGTTGTGAGTAGAGTTAAGGTCCCACTTATTGAGAGTGGAATAAGTGGATTGAAAGTTAAAATTGTTGTGAGTGGAATAAGAGTCCCACTTGTTGTGAGTGAAAAAGATAAAATATAGTTATAATTGTTATGAGTGAAATAAGGGTCCCACATATTGTGAGTGGAAAAAGTTAAATGAGAGTGAAAATTGTTGTAGGTCCCACTTGATGTGAGTGGAAAAAGGTAAGTAGGACTTCTTTTGGTGAACAAAAAAAAGAGGGCAAGTAGGACTTCTTTTGGTGAACGGAGGGAATATAAGAGATAGAAACACCCTATAAAGACAGTCCACTGCAGCTCACTGCCTCTATCTATATCACACCCTATAGGAATACCCTATAGAAATATTGTAGTCTAAAAACTATTGAGACCAATTTAAAGAATATTTAGAATATTTCGACCTTTGGATAAATTAGTAGATTAAATAGTGAAAGCATCGATTTGGCGGCTGAAAATGACACTGTTCTTATATTAAACAAAAAGTGACTTTTTTTTTTGTATTAATATCATAACATTGAAAATGAAAAAGTACACGTTGGATAGGATACCGCCGTGTCGTATAACTTTCAATCGTTCGAGAGATATACTCCGATTATAAATCAAATTGATAATTTTCAAGATTAATATTGTAGATTTGATATTTTGTCAAAAAATTGAAATTATTTTAAATGATTTTTGAAGATCATTATAAATTTTGGCGAAAGTGAGAAAGATCCTAATGTATAAATAATCATCTTTTCATTTGGACAGTTTTTACCCATGGTTACTCCAATGATTACTTCTACTCCCTATCTAAGCTCTGATTACTCCAACGAATAAATTCATGTTTTTTTCGTTTGCAAAATATGCATGAGTAGTAATTTATTTATGAAGGAATAATGTAAGTAAACAGTATCACGACCATAAATAAATAAATCATCATCATACTCTGAAAACAAAAACAAAACTACACTAAATCAAATGTACATTGGGAGCTTTTGCATCATTTAAATGAATATACGCGATCATAATCTTTATCTTATAATCTATTGTCTCCACATATATATAATACTACTACACAAGAACGGAGGTTTATCCAATACGCTTTGAAAGTAGCGCTGCGGGTTCCACTACATAAAAAAAAAGTATATATAAATATATGAAATGACATCTTCCAATTAACAAATCAATTTGAGTGGAAATTTTGAAAATTGAGTTAAACTCAAGATCTCAACTAATATACTGCTTCCGTCCCAGCATTCATGGCCTAATTCGGAGGGCACGAGAATTCTCTGATTCTAAATTACTAGTGCTCTCTCTTCCCCCTCCCCTCCCCTCTATCTCTGATTCTCTGTGTATCCGATTTCTCTGGTGTTCTCAACAATGGCTTCATCCCTTCCTCTCTCTTAATTCAATTTGCCAAAGGTGAAAGGGGGTGACTGAATTGAATTGATTCAACACTAGGAATTTGGAATTTTTGGGTATTTGGAATTTGGTAATGGACGGTGGAGTGGTAGCTGCAGGCGTTGGCGGATTTTCTTTCTGTTCCCGGCAGTGGCGACCACGAGTGTCTGCGGTGGCGGTTTCCAAGACCTAGCCATCGCAGCCCGCCGCCAATCTTATCTGTCTGCCGGGCCCCCCACCACCATCTTCGCCCCCTCGGATTCCTCTCTCCTCACATGCCCATCTTGCTCCATCTCTCTCCTCCTCCAAAAACACTCTGTCCTCTGTCTCTACCCCCTCCATTTCCTCCGCCGCCTCGCCTTCGGCACTAAAATCGAGTCTTCATCAACGGCGTCGAGATCGTGAAGCCGAATTTTTTCAACGGCCTGATCATCGTCCATGGCCTTCAAGGCTACGTCTCTCATCTGTCGCCGCTTTCTTGCGCCGTCGAGAGCATGACTACTTTGTCCTTCCCTCAACAGCCACTGTCTACGGCAGGCTTCCCTATGAGACCCCATCATCCCCGTTGCCGCCGCCGCCGGCGGCGGCCGCCTGCTCTGTTTCCTCCGCCCCGACGGCGGCTTTGTCATCACTAACCCCCGTCACAGGCTCCTGTTGCCACCTCGCCTCTCCAGCGCCGCCACAGCTGATTCGCGCCATCTCGATGATGGCGACGGGCGAAGGCTTCAAGATTGTTGTCGTCTCCGGCGAGATTCCCAGGATTGATATCGATGATGTCGTTTGTTTCTGCTTTCTCTTTTGAGCCCAGGATTGAAGGGGATGAATAGTTGGCGGAAAATCTAAAGTTCTCTAATTCGTTGGCTTTGCCAATTTACCATGCAATTTTGGATGTGAGGTTGAAGATTGAGGGGTTGCAAGAGAGAGAAGAGGGAGGTGAGGTGAAGAGTGAGACGAGAGAGAAGAGGTGAAGAAGATAGGAAAGAGAGGGTAATTTTGTCTATTAATTGTATAACATGAGTTACTGTTGAAGTGGTTTAAATAATACCACCCAAGTGGTCCAATTATTTAAGTGCTCATTGTTGTATTATAATACCGGGCTTTTCTCTATTAACGGGCTTGATGTATTAATAATTTTTCTTACTAAACAATGTATTAACCCATATTAATAATATAGTATGGCTTAATATGGCCTAGCAAACGAGGCCGAAATGTATTATAATGATTCAAAATGTATTATTGTGACGATGCATTATAATAATGCATAAAATGCATTATTTCAATATATAAAATGCATTATTATTATTATTATTATTATTATTATTATTATTATTATTATTATTATTATTATTATTGGAAAAGCGTTAGCACGTGAACCAACACTATGTTTAATAATACATTATGTGCTTAATAACATAAGTCTATCGCACTAATGTTTTGATTTGAAAATCACACACAAATTACGAACTTCATTACTTTAGTCATTGCCAGGGGTTAATTAGTCTTGTATGTGGAACGATGTAATGATCCAATTTTGTTCCCGCAATAAATTAGAGTTAGATCGTTTGAGTTTGGTATAAGTGTAAATTTTTCGAGATTTATCTTATATGCGGATTCAAGATCTTCTTTTAAATTTAGGTCCTACGTAGCACAATTTCAATTCGGTATTTCTGTTTATTTTAAATCTTCATTTTATGCTTTTTGATTCATAAATTAATAACCCCAAAAATTCAAGGTATTATAATATAAGCAGAAAATCACACTAATAGGGTTATATGCTAGATCGTAAAATTCTAGACGCCAGCAGGCGGCACTAGAAGGGATTCGTTGGTTTATTTAGATTGAAATTATCAAAGAAAACATGGGTTTTTCTTTCCTCTATAAATCGAGAGTTCTTCATTTCATGTGGCACCAACATATCATCAATACTGATGTATTTTACTTAACAATAATTCTATTCGGACATACTATGTCTGGACATACGTGCTTGAAATAAGAAAAAAATGTTCGATTGCCTTGAAATTTTCTTTCCTACTCAAATTCCCTTCCGAAATATCAATCTCACGCACACCCGCTTTCAAATTTTACTCTCATCCACACCCAACTCTTAAACTTATGAATTTAAATTGGGATACAACTTTATAATTTAAATTAAAAAATGTATGTTTATTAATAATCAAGAGGCAAATGATGATATGTCATTAGGGTACATGATAATAATAAATTTTATCAAAAGTTCACTTTTGACAAAAATTGGGTAAAATTGCACCCAATTTGACTGAAATACCCTTATAGGGTAGTGGGGGTATACGCAGTGGCAGACGCAAGATTTTTATTAAGGGGTGGCAAAAATAAAAATTATACCAAACGAAACAAATATATACTCTATACAAATGATCCATAAAAATTCATCCATATTTGACCGCGACGGTTCGTCATAGTTTGAAACTTATGCATGAGAGCATCATTAGAATCACAACTAAATACATCCTTTTCAATATACACTACCAAATTATCACTCATCCATTCATCACCCATTCGGTTGCGTAGGCGATTCTTCACAATCTTCATAGCTGATAATGCTCTTTCCACAGAAGCTGTTGCAACCGGTAGAACTAATGCCAAAGTTATAAGCTTGTAAACCAACGGATGAACCAAATTTCTACGAGTCATCACTAACTTTTTGGTCATATCCCCGAGCCCTTTTACATCAGAAGTATCAATTCTTGAACGCATATCTAACACAAAATTCTCGAGTTGGTCCGGCAATGCCAAGAGCTCTATGCCTTTAAAATCATTTGGATAATATTCAGCTAGTCGAACTAACTTTTCTTTGTCAAAAGCTTTGAAAGAGTTGGATGGATTTAAACAAGCAATACAAAGCAAAACCTCATTGAATTGACCATTTAACTCAAGCAACTGCATATCTATGACAATATTAAATACATCTACACGGTAGCGGTGCGAGTTTGTCATCACTTCATCATTCTGATTTCGTTTCAATCTTTTCCCACTCACATATATAGCATCCATATCAGGCACTACAATCTCGTATTTCACACAAAAAGTCGATACATCCTTCATCAAAGAGCTCAACCCATTATCTCTCATAGCTTGGAGACGTTCCTTGGAAATACCAACTAAAACCATTGCATTCACAATATCTTGATCTTTTCTTTGCAATGCCTTGCACAGTTCATTTGTTATTCCCAAAACATATTTCATCAAGTGCAAATCAAATACGAAATCAAAAGATAGCATATCTCTTACCAAACGTGATGCTTCACCCCTTTGACTACTTAAAGCTCCTTCTTTTATAACAATATTAAGCACAACAATTATAGAAGCAAATAAATCAATAATTCCCAGAATAGTACCGTAATGAGAGCTCCAACGTGTATCACATGGACGAGGGAGAGTGCTTTCTTGATTTAATCCTCTTCCTCTAGTAATTTCTTCATTTTCCAACGCTTCAATGATTTGTACAGCTTGTTGTTCTGGCAACTTGTCTTTCCGTTTGCACGAACCTCCAACCACATTGACCATATTACTCATCAAAAGAAAAAGTTCACTAATACGAATGTGGTTTTTTGCAACTGCTACCAAAGCAAGCTGAAGTTGGTGTGCAAAACAATGGACAAAATATGCTGTGGAATTTTCTTTCAAGATAAGAGACTTTAATCCATTGAATTCACCTTGCATATTGCTCGCTCCGTCATAGCCTTGTCCACACAACATGGATATGGTTAATCCGTGTGCATTCAACAAATCTTCAAGTGCTACTTTGAGTGAAATAGCATTTGTGCACTCGACATGCTTAAATCCCAAAATTCTCTCTAGAACTTGACCATTTTTATCTACAAACCTCAAAGCAACAGACATTTGTTCTTTTATCGATACATCACGGGACTCATCTAGAAGAACACAAAAAACTCCATCACCAAGTTATTCAAGTATAGATCTCGTTGTTTCAGATGCACAAGCTCTAACAATATCTTTCTGAATACGAGGGGCTATTAACTTAAGATTTGCAGGGGCATTATGTAGAGCAATTCTCCTTACATCCTCATTGTGGTTAGCTAGGAATTTCAGAAGCTCCAAAAAATTACCTTGATTGCTTGACTCCTCAAATTCGTCATGACCACGAAAAGCAAGTCCTTGCTTCAAAAGCTACCTAATACAATCAATCGAAGTATGTAGTCGTGTTCTATAATTCTGCTTTGCTTCATCCGTCATTTTAAGCAATACAGGTTCAATGTGTTGCTTCTGATTCAACAAATCTTCACATTTACTAAAAGCTTGTCTATGAGCACTATTAGTACCTCCTTCGTGCTTTCGAAGCTCCTGTTTATTCTTCCAATCCCTAAAACCTGTTACTGTACTAGCATCACCACCCCTTGACCCAATTCATTCTTGAAAATATAGCAATAAAGACAGAATGCAGCATCCTTCTCTATACTATATTCCAACCAACTAAATTCATCGTACCATGATCGGTTAAAATCTGCGCATTATGCCATCAAAATCTCGTTGACAAAAATTCTCAAGATTTGGTTGACAAGCACCATCTAGATAGTACTTCCTCCGAACTCTTTCAAGAATATTGGGATGATATGTTGTGATTTTTGGTCGCTTTCCTGGGTCTGAAAGAAGTTCTGGCAGGTCAGAGTTTTCATCAATAATTTGTGGTTTCTCTTTCAAACTCTGAGATGATCCAGGTGGAGTTGAGTTCCTGATCGTTTGAGGCAAGACTGGTACGCTCTCGTTGGAACTCACATTAGGCAAAGAAGAGTTTCTATTGATTTTTTTATAGTACTTCAACATCAGTATATCTGCATAAAAATCCAAATGAATAGCAATTAACAAATCAATATGATTATATGAAATGCCAATATCTTTTAATATTTGTTATACCGAGACAAGTAAAACATCATAAGCTTTGTGATTTGTGAACTTTCTATTGTAAAGTAACTTATATCAATTATCATTAAGAATTAAAGATAAAGTATATGTTAGCAAAATATACAAATAAATAAACATCAAACAACATAAAGTGATAAACACAATTAGACAAAGAGTCAAAGGCAGAATAAAAAATTGCTAATGACAACTTGGCTACTTGAGTGGTGTTTTGAGCAAATAAACAATCAATACATAACGATTACGAATTTGATTTGCTCAAGTCCAATATTCTTTATTATCTCTCTTCTCTATTCTATATTTCTATTTGTTCTTTCACATCTTCACGATTGCAGTTCTAAACTTCTAATCACTCTATTCTTCTTTAACTCTTCCCAATTTCTCTCAATTCATCTATATTTATTTTCATTAATTCTTATACCAACATATAAAAAATTATTTCAATACAATTCAATGATTTTACCTTGGGAAAACAGAAAAGTAGTGAAATTTTCGAATATTAGTTGTTGCTTGCGGTTGCGGAGCGAGCAGCGCTCAGAGCCTGGGGCTGGGAAGGAAGATTGAAGGTGAAGGAGATGGAGGGCTGAGCGACTGAGCGTGGAATTTTTTGGGGGAAAATTCTGAATGTTATATTATTTGTTTAATACAATTAAGGATATATTTGTAATTTATAAATTAACCAGGGGTATTTTAGGTATTTCATATTACAAAAAAACATTAATAGCAATTTCCTCTCTCTTCCCTCTCATTCTCTCTCCCGCTTTTCTCTCTCTCTATTTTCTTCTCAGCCTCAATTCCTCTTTCTTCTCAACCCTATCTCCGCCTTCAACCACTCTCCGCCGTCAACCTCGTACCTCCATTTTCTAGATGGCGCCGCGGACGAAAAAGCCAAAACCGCCGAACCAGCGGCGGAACAAAACCTAGAAGCGGCGGAGGCGAGCAAACCCGTGCCGACCAAGCCGAGCAAAACCGCCGCGAGCAAGCCTACCAAAGCCACGGCGAAGAAGAGCAAAGCTGCAACGCCGACCAAAGCCGCGACGCCGAACAAAGCCGCCACAAAAACTAGGTCTAAACGCACCGAAATTCCTCCGACGGCGCAGAAACAAATCCCACTGCGCGAACAGACGCCACCGCAACAAGACGAAGAAGCACATTCGCCGCCGCCACGCGAAAAAGAAGCACCACAGTCATCGCTGCCGTGCAAAGAGCCCGAAGCACAGTCGTCGCCGCCGTGAGAAGAGGAAAAAGAATAGTTGCCGCTGCCGCACGAAGAGGAGGAAGCCGATGAAGAAGATGTTTTGCAGATTTGCCGGTAAGTTTTCCAGATCTGAAAGTTATGGTGGTTGCATGTTTGATTATCACTTGATTTCTTCGATTTCGCGGGTTTATTATGTTTTGAATGTCAATTGCGTACCTAGTTTGTTGAGTAGAATAGAAATTAGGGTACAATTTGTAATTTGGGGGAAAATTGAACTGGCACACCTGGTACGTTTTGTGAAATAGGTACCGGTAATTTCAGATATGTAATTTCTGGAATTGAGCATAGCTTGTTGTTGAATTTCTGAGATTGTTTATGCATGGTATATTTTGCATTCGGTTAATGTGAATATGGCATTTTCTGGTTAAAATTGATACGATTTTGTAAAAGCATATAAGTTGCAACTTGATAAGCATTCGCAAATACGTACCAGGAAAACTAGTGTGTTTCTAGTACACTCGGTACGTATTTTGAAAAACGTACCGAGTGTACCAGTATTTCATTGTCATGAAGGTACGTATTTACAAAAGCGTATCTACTTTACTGGTACACTCGGTACGCATTGTGAAAAACGTTCCGAGTGTACCAGTAATTCATTATTTTCAAGTACGTATTTGCAAATGCGTACCTACATGACAATTACATTAGGTACGCAATAGTAAAAACGTACCAAGTGTACCGGAAATTTTAGTACGTATTTGTAAAAGTTTACCACTTTTACCAAGCAAATTATGACTAAAGAGTGAATAAGTATTTGTTATTCAATTGTTTTCTGTCTTATTGCAACACAACTGGACATACAAGCGGCTGGAGCTTGCCACCTTGAAAAGCAAGGTGATGACTCATGGTTATGAGTCACTTATTTTAGACATTCGAGGATGCCTCGTTGCAAGTGAAAACTCAACATTGGAGAAGCTGAAGTAGTCCTGCCTCGGGCACTTTATGGGTATAGAGGACTTCAACACGCGATCGGGGAAGACCATACACTGGATGGTGCTTCGTCAAGTGGAGTCGTTCCCCGAGTATGATGAATCAGCTGTATGGTTCAAGGTTTACGGGAAGCTCTTGCGCTTCTCCAGATCAGAATTTGCATTGATGAGCGGGCTGAGATTTGGCCCTGCAGAACTCAACCCATACGCCAACCACACTATACCGCGATCTTCGCTGTACACCAGACTCTTCGGCAACGAAATGGTCACCCCTGCAGAGGTGTGGACACCAGTTAAGAACCAGAAGTTTTTTCGCAATAAATCTGTAATCAAGCTCAGCGCTGACAACTACTTGAAGTTGGCCAAAATTCTGTTGGCAACGTCGTACGTCCTGGGCTATGAGAATGCCAGCAAAAAAATTCCAGATTGGGTATGGGTCTTGGTTGAAGACGAGGAAGCTTGGGAGAAATTCCCCTGAGGCAGTTTCTCTTTTCAGATGGTTGTCGATTCTTTTAAGCATATCGACACAGAAGATAAAAAAACAAATTCGGCATCGCTTACCACATTCGAGGTTACAGCTTCGCTTTATTGGTAAGTTAATGAATGGTAAAATTGGTACTCATTGGAAATCTTGTTACGATTTTTTAATTACGTATTTACAAAATCGTACCAAGTTTCCAAATATAATTATAAGCTATTGAAAATCTTAGTACGATTTTATACCAAACGTAACAGTTTAATACTGGTAAACTCGGTAAGCAATTAAAAAATCGTACCAAGTTTCCAAATATAAGTATGAGCTATTGGAAATCTTGGTACGATTTTATAATTACGTACCAAGTAAACCTATTGTATCTTGTTTATAATTACATACCAACAAAGTTTATTTATTAAAACAGGGTTGGATATATGAAGCTGTGTCGGCGATAGGAAAGAAGGTGGCATTGAGGTCCACTGAGAATAAACTGCCTCGAATGTTTAGGTACATATTCCTCAGAGACATAGAAATCCCTCCAGAGGAAAAGATAAAATTGGTAAGATTTCTTCTTACATCTAATATAATTTTAGTAAAACTTGGTACGCATTCACAAATACGTACCACTTTTACCAGTGTAAAAGTGCTACATTTGGTACGCACTCACAAATGCGTACCAAGTGTGCATAGATATATTGGTAAACTTGGTACGTAATTATAAATGCGTACCAAGTGTACCAAGCTAAACGAGCAGTTTATTAGGTACACTCGGTACGCAATAGGCATTTCGTACTGAGATTAATTAAATAAATTGGTAAACTCGGTACGCAATTTTCATTGCGTACCAAGTGTACCAAATTTACCGGCAATTTGTATAACCATATTGTATCCTTGTCAGAATCTTCGACAGGAGCTGAAGCCCTCCGATGCTGAGAAGAAAATACCGTACTGGCTATCTCTTCAAAACGACTCAGATTTCGGCAAGTTTGCATTTGAGTATCATCCAAACGATGCTAAAAAAAAGAGAAAAAGAGAAATAGCTGACGATAGTGGGGATGATCAACAGCCTGACGCCAATGAAGATGATGAAGACACTCCTCCTCCTCCTCTTCCTCCTCCGCATACCAACACTGCATCCACCTCCACCGCTCCTCCTGCTGCCAATACTGCTTCCTCTGTCCTTGCCACCTTAATGCAAGGGCCGAAGAGAGCGGTTCTTGTGAGAGAGATAGCTGAGGCAGCATCAAATCTGCTGATATCATGGCTAACGAATGAAAGGCAGCAGCTCGTGAAGGATGTTAGGAGCTATGTTGTTAACAAGCTCCAAGAAGAAGGGATAGTCCAACCCTTCACGAGTGCACATTATACATCTCCAGCCTCTCCACAAAATGACATCGAACCCAACTCTGGCAGCATCCCCGTGGACGTGGATGGCGAGAGGAAAGCGCAGAGAAAGAGGAACAAGAGGCAGCAGCCAGGGGAAGCGCGGAAAAAGAGGAACATGAGGCAGTAGCTGGGGAAAGCAACAAGAAGAGCATGGAGAAGGAGGGATGAGCACCAGAAGAGCAAGCCGGTGAGAGGATGACGGAGCAGACAGATGATGATAAGGTACAAGATGCATCTTGAGTTGATGCATAGCAATATTTGAACAATTTGATGGTGGGATAACTTAAACAATTTGATATTTTATTTTTCATGTTGTGAACAATTTAAATTTATGTTCATGTTTATTTGATGTTGTTGTAACCGAATTCGTAATACATTGGATGCATTATTTTTCATCATTTGATATGTATTGTAATTGGGTACGCATGGTACGATATATAAAATCGTACCTGTTTTGACGCGTACGCATGGTACGATTTTCAGAAAAATGTACCATGCGTACAAACAAACTTTTGTTAAAAACGTACCGAGTTTACAATACAAATCTAGTACGAAATTTGGAAAAACGTACCACCAGTTCTCTTTTCTCAAGCAGGGCCCTGAACAGACAGGAGATCAATTTCCGACACTCAAATCAACATGTTGTGGGACACCTTCCTGGAAGGTGATCAATTTACACCTCCGCAACAGAAAATTCTTCAAGCATCTACAGCTTCAACTGGATCATTCGAACAATGTCCACAATTTCAAGCTCCACAAGGTCCACCTCTACAAAATCCACAAGGTCCACCTCCACAAGACCAGGCATAACAAGTTCTAGCTCCACCACAAGATCCACCAGCACCACAACCAGCAGCTCAACAAGATCAAGCTCTTAGAATGACGGTACGCATCTTGAATCCGAGGCCAATCCGAAGAAGATTTCCAGCTCCACCTCTACGCAGTCCATTTCTCCCGGATGACGTGCGATCAGCCCATCACACATTTGAGAATTGGTTGAACTCAGATGATATGGCAACGTAAGTTAAATTTTTTATCTTAAAATATCAAAGTTTACACGTTTAATACGTACAATTTTGTAAAAACGTACCAGGTGTACCAGTGTAGAATTGGTAAACTGGGTACGATTTGGTCAATGCATACCCGGTGTACCAGTGTATATTTGGTAAACTTGGTACGATTTTGGAAAAATTCACCAGGTGTACCATTTTGCAATTGGTAAACTCGGTACGATTTTGTAAAAACGTACCAGGTGTACCAGTGTACAATTGGTAAACTCGGTACGATTTTATCAATGCGTACCAGGTGTACAATTTTTAATTGATAAACTCGATACGATTTTATCAATGCGTACCAAGTTTAACTAATATTAATTGATAAACTCGATACGAATGTTGAAGAGGTTTTCCCCGAAGATGAAATGAATAGGTTGCTTTTGTTTGCCGAAGCAGCTCAGCCAGCATGGGGGGAGAACGTAAGGCCTTGGGTTGACTGCGACAAGGTACGATTTTATTGATACGTGATGATAAATCTAAGTACACTCGGTACGCATTGCTAAAATCGTACTAGTTTTACCAAATGCATATATGGTATACACGGTACGATATTATAAATGCGTACCGAGTGTACCTAGTTTTCCAGTACGCATTTTCAATAACGTACCATGTTTCATTTTTTTTTAGGTAGTTGCATTGTGTTTCTATAAAGAACACTGGGGTACCCTGTTGATAGATCTCAAAAAACAGAAGATAACTCTATGACTCGAAAGAACATACATTTGAGGACCACCATTTTGATAACCGACGAGATCCATTTCTGCCAATGACAAGAACGATGCCACAAATCATGAAGGCTATTAGATATTACCGAGAGCATCGCATCAAGGACCCACAATTCAGCCAGTGGGAATTATGCTTTCCTCCAAAGAAGGGCCAGAAGATAAACAAATTCCAGCAAGATAATGGATATGATTGTCGCCTCTATGCGCTCAAATATATGGAGCAACTCATCTCAAAAAATCTAATAACAATGCGAAGATGTTTGGAACAGCGTGAAGACCGGGTGGAGTACAGAGACCACATAGCAAGGACCATTTATGCCCATAGCACGGAGGAAGTGACACCGGAAGTCATGGATTTCGATAGAGTCAATGAAGGCAATGAAGACAATGAATGAACAGTGAATTGATGTTAATATTTTGTGCAGGATGGATAGTATTTTGTCAATTCATACACATTAGTATATTTTGAATGTGTATTTTGGATAACTATTAGCATATGCTACTGATGCTATATATATTTTTTTTATCTTTATTGGTATTATGCATAAGATAAGTATGTAATTGCATTATGGTACGCATGGTACGCAAATATAATTTCGTTACAGTTTTTCTAGTACGCAAGGTAAGCAATTAAACAAAACGTACTAAGATTTACTTGAACACTTGGCATGCATTTCGTAATGCGTACCAAATTCTGATAAGCAAACTTGGTACGCACTTGTAAATGCGTACCAGGTGTATCACATCCAAACTTGGTACGCCAGTACGTTTTTAGTCAAGTTCATAACAGTTTTTATAGTACGCAAGGTAATCAATTAAACAAAATGTACTAAAATTTACTTAAAAAGTCCCAATAATTACAATAATATTTGATACAATATTAATAAAAACGTCATAAATTTCAAACAAAAACCTTGACAAACAGTACACATCTAATAAAAAACAATAAATCTCCAACTATCAACCAAATCTATGTGGATCTTGACATGTTTGGTGAGTATGACCCGCAACACCACAAATACCACATTTCTTTGTTTTGCGGGTTCTCGTTTTGATGCTTGATTGGTTGCTACTCCCTTCTTCTTCCAGATTAATCAAGCAACGTCTTAGAGGGCATGTACTCATATAATAACCTTTCTCATGACACCACAAACACCCTCGACTGCGTTTGGTATGAGATCCAGTTGGAATCCTCTTTGTACGCGGTCGTCCAGCTTGCTTAGGTTCCTTAGGTGTAAGAACAATCCTTGAAGCAACATGTGAAGGCACACACCACGAATCTTTATCCGGAATAGGCATCACATCATCAGCATAAATCTCACGCCACATCGCAGTAGAATAATATTCATGCACATATGACAGTGGAGATTCCTTCTTAAACCTAAAAATGTGCAAAAATTAAAACTTCGTCGAAGGAAAACATGATACGTAATTAAAACTGTGTACCAGGTGTACCGCATTAAAACTTGGAAACTTGGTACGAATTGGATAATGCGTACCGGCGTACCAAGTTCAGACGATCAAACTTGGTACGCAATTGTAAATGCGTACCAAGTTTACTCGTCAGAACTTGATACGCCGGTACGTTTTTATCCAAAGCGAACAGTATTCTAGAAGAGAACATGTCGGAAGTTTTCTAGCCCACCGAAGTCTTGAATTCATATTCTCTATAGCGTTGGATGTACCAAACCCAAACTTCTGCACGGGGCTTAGTGCAACAGACCATTTGCTCGGACCAATACTCATAAGCTTTTCATAGCCACCACGAGAGACCTCCTTCAAATTTTTCATGTACTCCTCATAATCCTCTACTTTGTAAGCATTGGCAGCAAGATGGAATAGATCAGTCACAACGGTACCCCAAGTCTTCAGGTTACCCTGTATATGAAACTTACAAAGACCATGAGGTATGCCAGGATAAACTCGATCAATAACATTCTTGATACTCAGATGCTGATAAAAAACTATCATAAAATCCGGAGGGCAACCAAACGTCCGACAGACATGCTCCAAAAACCACGGCCAAGATGAAGTATCCTCCACATCACCAATGCCAAATGCTAATGGAACAATCTGTTCATTAGCATCCTTCGTAGCTGCGACAAATAAAATGCCCTTGTATTTCCCTTTCAAGTGTGTGCCGTCAATGACAATCACGGGCCGACATGCACGAAAAGCTCTTATGCACGTAGAGAGAGCAAAGTAACAATATTGAAACAAACCGTCTGGACAAGTCTGAAGGTCCACAATTGAACCCGGATTCATCTGCTCCAACATGTATAAGAATTTGGGAATCATCTGAAAGAATTTATCTCAATTAATACAAATAATCACTGAAAGTACACTCGGTAAACATGGTACGCTTTTGAAAAGATGTACCGAATGTACCAGTAATATAATTGCAAACTAGGTACGCGTTTAAAAAAAGTACCAATCGTACCATGACAATTGGTAAAACTTGGTACGTTTTTAGAAATACGTAACAACATACTATATTAACATTGTACACTAGGTACGTAATAGTAATTTCGTACCAAGTTTGCAAGTATATTACCGGTACACTGAATACAATTTTGTAAAATCGTACCAGGTGTACCGGTAAAACAGTCGCAAACCTGGTACGAAATTTTAAAATCGTACCAAAATTACCATAATAATTAGGTGACACTAATATAGAAAAGGATAGAGAAATCTGAAATGAATTATCCGCATCGCCAAATGAGAGTTCCAGAGCGTGGTGCTTACCAGCCAAAGCAGTAGAATATTTTACATTCGCATCAAATTCCCTTCGTATCTGTGATTGAATATCCTTTGGCCTAAGACACGAACCATCTTCCCCAAAATTTGGGCCAATGTGTACAACAACAACTCTAGATGAAACCTTAAGATCAGGGTGATATGTTAAATTATACACACAAGAGTGACGAGTGAAGAGATTGATACACCACAAATTATATGCTGCACTTGCTCGCATCTCAAACTCACATCGTTCTACCAGTTTTCATCTCACATGGTAGTACACCTTGTTTGATCGAATCGTTTTACACTCTAGATGTTTTTTCATGTGATATAAACCAAGAGCTGACTTCATTTTCTTCTTTCCGACAAAAGTGCCACCCTTAACAAGCTCATCCACACGCACAACCGGTGCAACTACTTCATCCGACGGAAGAGATACTTGCTGGGCTGCACCGGGAATAACCCACAAACGCTGTCCTACACTACTTTTATTACCCACATCACTATTATCATCCACATTGCTATTACCAACATCATGGTCATCATTCTCACCAATGCCATCAAAACCCAAATCATCACAAGCAACATCAAAATTGTTCTGGTCTTCATTCTGCAAACCACCATCAATTAACGGACTCCTCCTATTATGAGATTCATCAATCGTGGGAGAAACCGACACATATACACTAGGAAACTCCAACACATCCATCAAATAGGACAACTCAAAATCATCTGTAATCTTCATTCTCATAGTTTCACCACTAGGAGACTGCACTAAACCATCTATATCAAACATATACATACTCTTATCCTTCTTCATTCGAACTTCAAGCTTTGCTAATAAAGATTCAAAGCTTATACCACTAGTTGGTATAGGAATATACTCATTCCTACCACCCTCATAAATGTTCTCTTTCCAGTATCCTCCATGCGCAACCACTAAAGAAGATGGCCTTACCTGCACCGAGTAAACTTGGTACGCATTAATAAATGCGTACTGCGTACCCAGTAAACTTGGTACGCATTCAAAACTATGTACTGCGTACCAAGTACACTTAGTACGTAATTGTAACGCCCCAATTTTCATAAATAACATGAAACGTTATCTTTCTACATCATAAGAATAATAAATACTTATACGGCGGAATAATATATAAATAACATTTAAATAAAGCTCATTTTGACTCTTTGACCATCACCACTCGCTCCGTCGTACATCGCCCGAGCCATATCCTGAAAAGATTAAAAATTTTGGGGTAAGTACTTTAGACTCAGTGGGGTGCATTTATCCAAATTATACAAATCATAACAATAAATAACATGGAACACTCGCATATAAATAACCTTGTAGCTCGAAGGCCATAACCTCGTAACCTCGAATAGCCCGTAGGCTTAACATCGAATAGCCCGTAGGCTTAACCTCGTGTACCTCGATTAGCCCGTAGGCCATGCTGTATATCACATGAATATATATTGTGCAAAACATATAATAAGGATAAATGATAACTGCAACATTGAAAACAAACCCCACCTTAACCTTTCTTGACTCGACTGGAAAATCTGCAAATCAATTAATCAAGTCTTGCGCGTCATTCCTAAATAATAATTATGAAATGTCACAATGCATGCTTTGATGAAGATCAAAACTTACAAATAAAAGACAAAAACCCATCAAAATAGACAATTTCTGCTTCTTTAATAATTAATCTTGCATCACACAAACACATTAATATATAGATACACACAAGCTTAATGAAAGAAAACATTCTGACAATTTTTAGTCATTCTTCCTATTAATCTAAATTTGGTTTCAATTCTTTTATCTCATTATAGATAAATAGAAAATTCATGCAGACACACATAAATACATAATGATTCTATACAGACAAAGATCATAAATTACATAATAGTTTATACTAACATAAGATTACATACGTTATAACTAAAAGGTCACCTTACATAACAACAACCTTAATTACCACATAGTTATACATATGTATGATAATTAGTATATATTGTAAAGAGCACACACACGTACTGACTCCTTCAATAAACTATATACACACGTGCAAATCCATGAAAGAAATATTTATTGTTCTTGTATACTTAATACCACTATACGAATCAATTATAAAATTATTATTTGAAGAAAAGTCAAGAATGTAATAAGCAAAACCCAACCAAATTAATTACTGTATATATGCTCACGTGCATACCACGACAAAAGATATATATAAAGGTAACCAAACTACTTCACAGAGGATAACAAGTAAATACTCATCTTTAATATGATAAAAGATTGGTAAGGTTTCGAAGTGTTAATTAACCAAGAAAAACACCACAAGAACATGCAAAGAAGAATTAATAGAAAAACCTAGCAAATAAGATTAGACTTACAGTTTCCAGAAAGACGACAACGAAAAGAGATACGCCGAAAATATAATTTAATTTGGTAACTTGCGTGTGTAAAGAGAGATGATTAAAATTTGGGTCGTATATTACTTTCTTAATTACTGAATACTATAATCACTTCTTTAATTAATAAATCTTAAATCCTACATGCATGCATATATCCTCACAGAATCATCAACTAAAATATTAATTTAATTCACTTATGTTCTAGCTAAATTATTGCATAACAATTAACACACTCACACACCTACTTCCTTTACAATAAATTTTCGAGAAGATAAGACAAGAAAATCTTAGACACGCAAACAAAGATTTTTGTCCATTTCGACAGTGAGTAAATAATGTAAAAACAACAACAAATAAAAGGAAAAGTGTACCTCTACAATCAAGATCTGAAATTACTCCTTCAAAAAGAATGAGTAGGGAGCATGAGGAAGGGAACTAAGAGTGAACCGATAGCCTCTCTATTTATACAAGAAGTGGGTATGAAAAGATAACTATAAATTTTTAACAAGCTTATCTCTTAAGGGTTTAAAAAAATAGACGTAGTTTTTATTAGTAATATTAAAACTATTATCGCTGGCAAAATCTAATAAATTCTCAAAACTCACATAGAAGCTAGAAGTTCAAAGATATGCATATTAAACATTCACGTGACCCACAAAGAATATAGACACTAGAAACTAAATAAAATAAAATAAAATAAAATAAAAACTCCAGTGATACAATTATTAATCTTTCATCTATAACATAAAACCTTAAACAATTCTGAATTAACTAGTTATTACCCACGTATAAAAATTTCCCAAATAAATAATATTAATGAAACTATCAACAAGCACTAATCTTCTTCGGACTCGAGACATATAACAAGGGCATGCAAAATAAATAAAATGCCATGCAAATAAATAAATGACATGCCATACACATGCTCGTGAATTACTTCTAGCGCGACTTATAAGACTTGAATAATTAATTGCATAAACATAATTATATATATTAAAATTTCTTTTAAAAGATAAATAGTTTATAAAAATTTGGGTTGTTACAGTAATAATAAATACTTACTGCGTACCAATAAAACAAATTAAGTTACGCGGTACGTATTTATCTATACGTACTGCGTACCAGGTAAACTTGGTACGCACCAGTACGCAATTGAGAAAACGTACCAACTCAGAACCAGAATTCAGTCGCCGGAGAATTACTTCTATATCTTTGACGCCACAACCAAAAATCACCGAAAAATTACAATCGAACACCCCTAACACGTTCTAAACGAAAATTCAAGCATAAAACACAGCAAAATCGCAAACAAATTTGCAGAATAAAAAAAAAAACAAATTCAAAAAATTCTCCACAAATCACAACCAAATTGCTGCAAAATCACAGCAAAACCAGGAGAAAGATAGACGACGACGAAGAAGACGACGACGATGACAGACAAAAAAACAGAGGCCACACCGACGACGAAGAAGACGACGATGATGACGGACAAAAAAGCTCCAAAATATGGAGACGAAAGAGACGACGGTGCAACGACGACGAAGCAGAGGCGACGACGACGGACAAAAAGGATTGAGAAATCAACTGAGGGAGGAAGGATTAACGTGAGGAAGAAGAAAACACAGAAAAAAAACGAGAGAGAGAAACGTGAGGTAAGGGAAGAAGAGAGAGAACAAAAAGAGAGAAAAGTAAAAGTGAAAAAGTAAGAGAGAGAGTGTACTAGGGTGAAATAAGTTATAAAACATAAGGGTATAAATGTCCAAAAAGTAAACGTATGACAAAAATTAATAAAATTTGAACTAATGACATTTTTTAATATTACATTTCAACTAATGATATATGGGTGCATTTCCTCAATAATCAAACTGTCGAAACTATGATATTAAATTATTAGTTAAAATATTCCGTCAAATCTCTATTTTTACTATTATATGTCTGGACATAGTATGTCCAAATAATACTATCTTTACTTAAAATGTAAGGAGTTTTGTATTCATGCCCTGTTAGTTATAAATCTCCACCAATTAAATTTAACTAAATACTTATTTGTGGAGCAAGACTCATGGGTAAATATTTAATTTAAATCCCTTTTCTTTAGTGAAATACACTTTGATCGAAAATCATGGGTGTAACATGCCTCCATGAAATGAGTCTGAAATGGAATTGTTTTAAAGAATATAATTTAGTTCCGTCTAAAAAAAAAAGAATATAATTAAGTTGGAAATACTCATATGTAGAATAATGTAGTTCATATCCATATCTATATCACACCACGGTATGATGAAATTGCATGTAAGAAAAAAAGTGATTCATTTTTTCTTTTAAATATGTGGAAATTCGGTATGATCCATTGATTGTGATTCCATTCTGTGTGTATTTTGTAAGTGGGTCCGACTTAATTAAAATATTATAATTCTCGATTATTTAATTGCAGTAGACGAAAAAAATTCAATTATTATTCTAGTGTCGATATTACAGAATATAATTCTCATCATCATTAACTGTAAAGATATTTTCTGCTAAAAATATTCATTTTAGATAACAACATATACTAGTTTCCAGAACTAAATTTTTTAATTTATTCAATTAAAATATCTATGTAAACTAGATATATTCTAATTTAATTATGCTTGTATGTAATCTATATTAGGTATGCAAACAAGGACATGGCTAAATTTAGATTTGATGAACAAGATGTTGAGGTAAGTTCATGCATCACACACTTTTGACGATCCTTTCTTTTAAACAACCTTTACATGTGACATTCTTTTATAAAGAGCAAAAGATATTCAAGTCCCCTTGGAAATGGCCTAGTGGTAAAAAGTGAGCGCCTAAAACTGAGAGGTCTCAAGTTCGAATCTTATGAAACGTTTCTATAGGTCGAGCATGTCACACTTGTACTTGGAAAGTGTGGTTTACCTGCCCCGTGTGGTTTGCAGGCTACTGCACAAGGGACGGGGGTTACCTAGTGTGCACCGAAAGTAGCGGCTGCAGGTTCCCACGACATAAAAAAAAATAATAATAAAATAAAAGATATTCAAAAAGAAGAAATATCGGCCGGGTGCATGTATTGATTTATATTGGAAAGCTACACTTTCTTTCTATGGATGAGACCAAATTTCTATTAAGTTTTCAAATATTAGAAAACAGAACAAAAGTTTAATTTCAAAATGAACAAAGATTATGCAAATTTAAAATCAAATTAAAGTAGAGCCTAAAACAAAACTAATCCAGTCCGACGTAGCGCCCACTGCCCGGAATTGGATTTGAGCATCAATATTTCAGGTCCTGGTATAATTTCATAGGCAAAGCTCAGTGGAACAATATTTTGGACCTGGTTAATTAGGTCCCAATTTTTCCGGCGTGACAGAATATCAGCTTCGACTCGTCACCCGACCCTATCTTTTGCTACCTCTATCTAAATTCTAAATTACTTATTTATGCATTTGCATGTCCAAGGTTTTCTTAGGGCATCTGCAGCGGCACCTAAAAGTCGTTGACGCTTGTTGCGGGAGCTCTCTTTTTGACTGGCGCTACCGCTGCTGCCATTGCGTTGGCGGAGGGAGGAGGGGAGTGATGTGGCATGGGTTGATTGGTTGAATAAGAAGAAGAAGATATAACGAAGAAGGAGAAGAAATGGCGAGAGGAAGCACGAGAAGAAATGGGGAGGAAGAAGAAGTGTTGGGACCCAAGTATTATCAATTTTAGTTAATTTATTTAATTTAATTCAATTTTACTTTTTTAATTTATAGTTTTTTAGGGATTTTTTTTTAATATGAGTGAATAATGTTAATAGTATGTTTTTTTAATCATAAATTATATAATTCATTAAAAATAATAAGTACAAAAATAATTACAAAATGATAAGTACAAAAAGGAGTGTCATTCATGTTCGCTTGCACCATAGTGAAGTTTTTTTGTGCGCTAGCGAGCCCAATGAAAATTGGATAGCGTCCACCAAAACGGTGAGCGATGTTGTAACGGCGCTAGTTCGTCGTTGGCGCTAGCTGTGGGCTGACCTACGAGCTTTTCCTCTATTATCACAAGAAGGATGATGAAAGTTATGCTACACCGAAGGATCAAAAACTTGATGTAAGTTTTAAAATTTTACTTAATATATAGTGATAAATATAATTGATAGTTTATTTGTTTACTAACATATTTTTATGTTTGAATTAGGAGAGGATTCATCAGATTGCTGCTGAGGAAGGGCGATCAGACTTGAACGAGATCTATTTGGAAATTTATCATCCGTTCAAGTCACGTCACTATGGGACTGGAAGCGTTGGGGAAAGCCAGCTGAGTAGGAGTTCTACACGCAGCACCGGCACTTCGGGTGTTCTTTCGCAGGAGCTGTTTCGGACCCAGCTAAGCACCTTACTGGAACAAATGGCACAACAGCAAGAGGCGATGCACAAAGCGGAAGAACAACGAGCTGCAGGACGAGCAGCACGTGAAGCCCTCGAGGAACGGATGGCCATGTTTGAGAGAATGATGACGTCGGGTCAATTTTCTCCTCGTCCACCTCCAGCAGCAGATACGTAGTTTTTAGTTTATCTCGATCTATATATTTTTTTCTGTAGAACTACTTGACAACTATACTGTTTATTTGGTGAACTAGTTAACTAAATATTGTTGAATGTTCAGACATAGTTTTATGAATATTGGACATTTTTAGTATTATTTGGCTATTTGGTGTTGTATATATTTTATTTAAATTTAAACAGGGTGCAGAAAAAAAAACAAAAAATAAAAAAATAATAAAAAAAAAATAGCGACGGAATTCCGTGGTGATTCCGCCAGTGATCAGCGGCAGAAGTTCCGTCGGTGATCAGCGGCGGAAATTCCGCCGGTAAACTGAAAACGTGTCACCTCCATGTGCATTCATAAATCCGAAAATCAACGGCGGAATTTTTTCCTCGTTAATTACCGATGGAAAATCCGTCAGTAATTTGCCTCCTTTGCCACCAGGCAAAATTCGCTGGCATAATTTACCGGCAGATTTTCCGTTGGTAATCACCGACGAATTAAATTCCGCTTGTAATTGCATCACCGACGCTGTTTTTAAAGGCGGAGTGCGTCCGTCGGTAATTCCGTCGGTGATCGGATCACCGACGGAAATTGGGTGATTAATTTTCCACCGGTAATCCGACGAATTTTTGTAGTGAGTTAACTCACTGGCGCGGCCGTTGCCGCCAGCGAGCTAGCGGTGGAAAATGGCGGAGTGTGCCATTCAATCGCAGACGTGCCAAACTGTTGGGTAGCCGTTTGAAAATGTTTTTTTTTTTTAATTCTATTCCATTTTTTTCTACTATAAATACTACACTATATTAATTTATTGTTCACACCAATCTTCTCATTCTTCTTATTTCTCTCTCAATTTCTATTTCAGTTTATTTCATTCTATTTTCCTTAAAAAGATATGGATCCTAATTCTCCTTGGTTTTCTTCTTTCGAAGCTAATGCCGATCCCAACTCTCCAAATTACTACTATCGATCCTCCTCAATTCCAAACGTTACTATTCCCGCCTCCAACCACAATTTGTTCGGATCGTTTGGTTCGCCGTTGTCGGCATTTGCATCGCCGCCGTTCGGTGGCGCCAATCGGCCTCAAGTTGTCGCCGGCTCGTTCGCCGGCTACTGGAACAAATCCTATTAATAGCTTCCAATCTGCCGTCAACTTGAACGAGTATCAAGACAAGGTCAATGTGGAGCCGGAGGAGCGCGTGGCCACTTCCACGTCGAAGAAGAAGACCAGAGTATGTACTCAAGGCAGGGGCGGCAATAGACATGGCGGCGGCAGCACCCGTGAGGCCCGAGGGCCGTGTAACTATAGCTCCACTAAGACGGAAGCATTTGCTCGTTGTTGGATGGATGTCAGCGAAGATACAATAGTGGGCAACAACCAAAATTGGCCACGTACTAGGAGCGTTTGGTGGAGGGCTACAACGACTTCCAGCTTGAGGAAACCTACTCGCACCTTTAGTTAATTGCAATCTCATTGGAAGCGAGTGACAAAGGAATTGGTAGACTTTCAATAAGTGTAAAAAGAGATTGCCACCGAATATCGTAGCGGCGAAGTCGACAACGACGTCCTTCGAAGGGCACTTGTGGAGTGGAAGAATTTCCACAAGTTTGACTTTATCCACGTGTAAACTTGGCACATGGTGAAGGACATACAAAAATTTGAAAGGGTTTGCGACAACTGGGCCGTCTAGAAAAATGCCACCAAACAGTCAAAGACAGCCGAAGATGGGGCTACATCACAACGGCGACTGCAAGCACTCAAAGATCAGACACTCTGATCTCCGACGATTTCACATCGGGCAATAGTCAACACTCCTCACGGTCAATTGGTATGAAGAAGGCCAATGAATTAGTTAAGGAGAAAGGGAAAATTAGCGAGTTGTCCAAGCGGATCAAGAGGAACGAGGCAAGATTGGATTCAATTTCCGACCAAGTGGGACTTTCATGGGTATACAAAGTGCTTTTGAGAAATATGGATAACTTGGACCCCGAACAACTTAGGAACCAACAACTTATGTGCGCTTTTCTCTAGAAGAAATATGAAATTGAGTAGTGTAGTAGTATTTTAATTTTTTCTTTGTAGTCTTTTTTTTAATGTAATTTGTTTTATTTTATTTAACTAAGTGAAATTAAGTTTTATTTTAAATTGAAATGTTAAAAAAAAAAAAATCAAATCGTCAGCAGCCTGCGCCGTTGTGAAAATTGGAAGTCCACCGGTAGAGTAAAGGTTAGTAGATATAACGTAGGGTGTAGCTATGTAGCTCATAACGTAGCTCAGGCAAAGGCAGCTAAATATACTAATAGGAGTTGTCGACCTAGACATCCGTTGGATGCCAAGGTCTTAAGTAGCTCATAACTCATAGCTATAGGAAAGGTTAACGCTCTCCTATTTCATTCATAAACGAATGGGAGAGGCGTAGTCTTAGCTGCAGGAAAGGATAGCACCCTCTATTCCATTGGCTCCGGTAGAGATCAATGGTCGGGGTGCTGGAACTCATAACTGCAATTAAAGCAGGCCTTCGGGTTCTATTAATCTCTTCTTTCCCCATCTAATGAGTAGCTACAATTGAATTATTTGTTCTGATACTATCAATAGAATATTAGGACTTCTAACGAGGAGCTACAATTCTTTAACAGTAGGTTTAGCCGCCTCCCTGCCGGTCGGCTACAACTGAGCGCAGGCCGCCTGCACTTGTGATCCCCTAGAAAACTCTCAACGGCGTCCTCCAGTGGTACCATTGTGGATGCTCTTATGGGTTGAAAACTCACCAGATAGTGAAGAGGGAGAGATTCTTTTGTTAATATCTAGCTCAGTTGTGTAAGATACAAAAATCTCTCAACAAGACAATCTATACTTATATAAAAAGAGCTTTGGTTTACAAAATTTGAATCACCTAAGATATCCTTACTACTTATCAAAATTAAGGGCAATAGCATAATATAAAATGTAATATTTGTATAATATTTCATAAGATATATAAATTTACCTTATAGTATTATATTATGATTTGAAAGAAATATTTTATTAATATACCTATCATATGCGTTTATAACTTTTGTTAATATGTGATATCAATCTTGTTATTTAGTCAATATGCGATTTTACTCACGTTATTGCAATTTTTTAAAAAAAAACTTTTGCAACTCCAAGTTACCTCCGATCTTCCAAGAGCCACTTAAAATTCTTAAATAATTTTGAGGTTCAATCAATCCGTGTTGAACTTGCCTAATCTTTTCGAGGTACCAAAACTTGGCGCTGATTTATTCTCTATTCTCATTCATGGTCTATCAAAAAGATCTACTGCAAGTGCATATTTCAAAATGTATACTCATATTCGTGATAAACCATATTAGGTAAATTTCTCTATGCATATACTTGTGCAGTATACTTATCTATTTTTTTAATAAATATAATTATTCATTTCTATTACTCTTTAATATGAGTTAGGGTTATAAAATTCTTTTATATATTCTTTTTTATTCTCGGCACATGCAAGAAGAATCCACTTTATTAATGGAAAGAACGCAGTGACGCATGTTGGTATACTTATCTATTTTATTGTTAATGAATATAATTTTTCATTAATATTACTCTTTAATATGAGTTAGGGTTATAGAATTAATATATTCTTTTTATTCTCGCCAGAAGCAAGAAGAAGCCACTTTATTAATGCAAAAAAAGCAGCGATGCCTGTTGATGAATTTTTTTGGGTGGTGCATATTTTTTTAAAAGATTACATTCGACAAAAAGCCAACAAATTTCTCAACACACCTTCTTAATCCAAAGAGAGCAACGATTTGATGAAGAGTCATATATCTTTAGGATCGACTTGTTCAAGTTTCATTTTTTAAGATAAGTTGCTTCTTTTTTTCTTTTCTCGAGTTTGTTTGCTATTAATAACCCCTTTTCATTTGGAGTTTCTGTTGTACGGTCGTTCAAAATTTGATTTAATGAATTCAATTTTGAAAGAACAAAAAAAGTGAAATATTTAGGATTTGTTCTTTTTTTACTCTAGGAAGACCAACAAACATGATAGTCATTGTATGAGATGAATAGTTTATTTATGTCTAAAGATTGTGGAGATAACTGCATTTTTCTATGTTATTAGATTTTGACAATATATGATTATGTGACATCATATTTTATAGTATTACATGACTAGACAATCTAAACATTCTTATTAATTGACATAAAAACAAAATAATTGTGTGAGTACCAAAGTTGGTAACAAGTATTCTTTTGCTAAAAAATATGGATGGAGTTCTATTTGCTCTACGTTTACTTTCATTTAATATAAGCATGCACTTTCTATTGTGTCGTAGTTAAAGCACTAGTTAGAACGACATGAAGAGATTGAACCTAATTGTATGTTCTTAATTAATAGAATAATGAATGGACATATATAAATTAACGTTGAAAAGATTTTTAAATTAGACAATGACATTAATGTAATATTTTTTTAGAATGTGTTTTCTTCATGCAACGAATGCAAAAAAAGGATATCAGTTTTACTTGCAGAGAATAGTTTCTTTTTCAAAGTAAGCACTTGATGAGAATTTGTGTATTTAATTTTGAACTCTAAAATCAAATAACTAATTAGTGTGAGTTATGATCTTTATTTTAAAGTTTGTTTTACTTGTTACATAAAATCGTCTTAACATAAGATTTGGGTCATGCCTTTCAACATATTTTATTCTTATTAACCTTTCTAGAATGTTAGATATTTTACAATGTTCTCATTAGATGTAGCAAGAAAAGTTTTGTGAAAACGAGTTCCACATAAAGGAAATAAAGGTACAAAATTTATAGGGATCTGACTTTTTAAATACCAAAACATAAAAAGGAGTTGTTTTATACCCCTTGTTTAAAACACAGTCTTTTATATACCAAAATCTCTTAAAAGACCAATATACCCTCAACTTAAAAAACAAACAAAAATAAAATATAAATTAAAACAACAAAAAAACAAAAACAAACCCTACCCCCAATTGTCGGTCCCCACCACTCAAATTTTGTCGGTCTCCCCCACTCTCTCTCTCTCTCTCTCTCTCTCTCTCTCTACCCCAATTCCTCTCCCTCCCTAACGACACCATCTTCACGATAACCTTCATCGTGATAGGACCAACATGAGCAACCGCAACCGCCGCCGCCATGACTCCTCCGGTGAACAGGAGGAAAATTTTGAAAATAGTAAAAACTTTCGAATCCCAATTCCGCCGGTTAGTATTCGACCGGAATTCATTTTTTTTTTTCGATTGAATGCATGTTTATGTGTTTCTACATGTTAGAAATAGTTCTATGTTAGAGTTAGGATGAAAAGTGAAAGATTTCGACATTTTTTTGGTGTTTAGAGTTCGACATTTTTGAATTTGTTGGTGTGGGTTTTTATAGTTCGACATTTTTGGTTGGGTAGTTTGACATTGTTATTGTTGGTGTTCTTATAGGGTCGATAGAGGTTGGGAAGATGACGGCATCGTGGTCACGGCGAGCAACCAGCTCACAATGGAAACCCCATCGTGATGTCACGATGATGAGGGCTGTCGTGACCAAGGCAGAACCCTTCACCGTGATCGCGTCGGTCCTCCTCCTGTCGTGAGCATGGCCATGAGTTGTCCCCCCGTCCTCCATATTCTTGTGTTATGTTGCTTTGTTGAATTCTAACACGTTATTACGCTCTTAATACTTGGTTTATTGATTTTGTAGGAACATTATACGTGGGTGAGACCCGTGATGCTCTTCTAGTAAATTGAACCTTTACATGAGGGTAGACGTGTTTGATGAAATTAGAAGAGTTTTAACCGTCAAGCCGAGGAGTTCTTAAGAACCGTTGTTGTTGGGTGGTTGGTTGATGCGAGAAGAAATCAGAGTGCAAGTAATGCGCTAAATCTCACAGTATCCCGACAGTTGGAAGGGATTGGTGCTAATTGGGTACCAGAGAATAAGCTTTGGTTTCATCTTGGTCATACGACCATTTATATGATGGCAGTAGAATATACTCTCATCACCGGGCTTCACTTTGGAAACTCCACATTTAATCCACATGCAGTTCATGTACCTCCTAGAACTGGCATTCACTACAGATTTTTCAACGGCCGAGATATAAAGACCAATGAGTTGCGCGACATCTTCAATAAAAGGACTTGGGATAAACATCGAAGACTATTTGAAGGCGTCCAATTTGCTCATTTACTATTATTTCCTCCTATATCGGGACAAACCCGTGATTGAGGATTGGGCATGGACGTTAGTTGAAGATTTCGAGGTTTGGGATATTTTTTCATGGGGCTCGTACACATGGGGAGCACTGTGTCACTATGTAAACAACGTTCAGTTACTTCCAGAGCAAGCAGGCAAGGACTACCACCTCTATGGTCCGGTTTGGACTCTACAGATTTGGACTTATGAGATGACTCCGGTTTTGGGAGATTTATGTGGAATCAAAGATATTGTTGAGAGAGTGCCTCGGTGCTTGAGGTGGACCACATGACAGATGAAGGTTGATTTTACTCAATTCTTCGACAATCCACGAGTACATTTATGATCTTATAATGGTTTTTCTTCATTCAATGATTCTATCTATATTAGTTTCTAAAATCTAATATTACGTTTTCATTACCTTTGCAGCTTCAGGTATTGAAAAGGTTCGAAGCTACGGAAGCAGAGCTTTCAGAGTATTACATGCTCAGCTTCGAATATGGAGATCCTTTTGATGTTAAATACATACCTCATAAACAAATTGCTTCCAGGAATAAGCCGACTACAAAGAATGTAAAGCTGAAGACAATGGAAAAGTTGAAGCGTCGTCGTGAGAGTACCCCACCACTTCGTACTCCACCTTGCAGTTCACCACCTCGTACTTCACATTGGGGGCCCTCCGGAGAGCCAAACACGGTCTGTTGTTTGCACGGACGACCATACCCAGACCATGATGAGGGCACGAGCAGCAAGGGTGACGAGATTGAGCGCCAGTTGAAAAGAGTTTTGGACGACGAATTTGACAATGACTTCCTTGCTAAACTGACTCGGAGAATGAGTCAGTTTTTTGTTATGAGACGCCCAAACAGTCCTCCAAAATAGTTACATATGAGTCGTAGGACGGTACTGGAGCCTCACCTTCACTCTACCTCGGCATTCGATGCTCAAATGCAGTTTGGTAGGGCCGAGCAGGACCTGGATCTGGCCCGTCACTATTTTGCTACAGGTTTTAGTCAGATGCAGACTTCTTCAGTTCGGTCCCACCACTCTCCAGTTCAGTCACACCATTCTGCAGTTGGGTCCCACCATTCTCCAATTCGGTCCCACCCCTCTCAGAGGTAGACTTCTTCGCCTCATAGCCACCACTCTCACCGGCAGACATCCCACCATTCTCTGGTGCGTTCCCACCACTCTGGAGCTCAGTCTCACCACTCTCACCGGCAGACTTCCCACCACGATGAGAGGCAGACTTCTCACCATTCTACGGTGCGTTCCCACCACTCTCGAGCTTAGTCTCACCACTCTCACCGGCAAACTTCCCCTCACTCTGAGCCAGATCCTCCTCACGACTCTGCGGCTCCTTCCTATCACCCTCAAATGGTATTTCAGTCCGTGATGAGCCTTTCCAGCAGTTTGGGCCGTTCCAAGCTGATTAGGAGGCGCAATCCTCACAGTAGATTGGGCACAACTTATTTGTCCAGCTCTTTCAGCCGATGACGATGCCGGCCCCTTACAAGACACGGCAGCAGCCAATTTACCAGAGGCCACAACAACTCACTACCAAACACCTTTGCAGCTCACCTATGGTCCGAGTGAGCTTCAAGAATCTAGCTCACACACTCCCGAGCAGCACATTGTAGATGATCCAGTTGACAAGGATGATGCTCAAGATGAGGGGGCAGGTGATGCTTCCTTGGGTCCTCGGCAGCGCAGACCGTCTGCTGCTCTCTGCACTCCTTTTTAGGGTGCAACTCCAAGTAAATCTGCAGTGTTGAGGAACATGTATGCTTACTTTAGGAGGATGGGATATGATTGTTATGTGTCTATGATTGAGACGGGCTCGTCTAACAAACAAATACTTTGATATGATGGAGAATCCGAGGAAGGACTTCATTCAAGAAGTAAGTTAGTTTTATTTTCTATAGCAAGTTTTTATTCATAATTATACTTATATTGAAATTGATTTGAAATTTACATTGTCTCAGATAGTAGACAATTACGTGCCTTCGGTTCGCACGAGGATCTCTCGGCATAATAGGACTGCGGAAAGCATTGGGCGAATTAACACGATCATCGTCGGCACTTAGTTACTTGTAAGTTTTAATATATATTCTGTATTTTTTTATTATAAATATTGAAAAATGATATTAATCTTGTATGTTGTAAATTTGATAGAAAGTTTTGCGTGCCAATATGCAACTCCTCCATGAAGATGATCCAAAATTCATGTACATAAAGAATAAGCCCTCGTATAAGAATTGGAAATTGCCTCTGGGATTAGACAAATTGGTGAAAGGGCTAGACTTGCCAAATGCTATTTCATGGTCGAATTGCAAACATGTAAGTGTTTAATGAAATATATTTCAATAACATGTTGCTTCATTGATTTAAATTAGTATTTTTTTTGTATTCAAATAGATCTGCGCACTATGTAATGTCTTTGAGAATCATTGGGTTACGATTTGGATAAGTATTGCTAATTGAACGGTTGAGTTGTACGACTCAATGTCACACAATTATGATCGTAATAAGGTCTCAGATATTGATTACGAGCTCAATCTCATTACTCGTCTCGTTCCTCGTCTACTAGCTCTCTCAGGCTATTGGAAAAATAATTCAACAATGACGAAGCGAGATGGTGAATTAATGCTTTTGAAGATGCCGATCAAAGACCAGTTTTCCCAAACAGACAGTCACTGTTGTGGCCCCTTTGCATGCATGTATTTGGATCGTTTGATTAGTAGTAAGCCGAGACATTGGAGTAGAATCACTGAAAACTACATTCAAAGATATCGGTGGCTCGTATCGACTAGGATTTACTGGCTTGCAATACTTGACCACATCTAGTAATTTATGGTGTTTGAAACAAGTATTTGAATCTTATTCCCTCGTATATATTGTTAGTTTGTGTATTTGAATATTATTTTATGGGGTAGTTTGTTAGTTTATCGAGTTTACAGATTATAAATTGTGTTTGAAACATGTATTTTGGATCTTATGTTATGGTATAGTTTCTTAGTTTATCGACTACATGAATGAAATAGTTTGAGCAGGTATTTTATCATACATTCGGGGTTTGATCATGATGACTTCACCGTCGTGACCTCACAATGAGGTTGCCATCGTGAGCTCACGATGAACACCCCATCGTGACTTATGATTTTTTGCCTAATTTTGGTGTTTTAACCGGTTATATTAATTTGATACGTGTTAAATATGTCCTACTTAACATTGAAATACATCAATGTATGAAGAATTACACATTTAAACACACAATTATAGTGTTGCAGAAATTTGAGACACAACAATGAATACATAACTATATGTTACATATACAACGACTGTTGCATTTGATAAATAATACACCTCTAACATTAACTCATTCAGTGTTTCTTTGATATAAGAACACAAAATATGATGTGCAAATATTGTTTAAGACATAATATAATATTACAAGACTAATTAATCATTGTTTTCGGTGTAATCGATCCAGTTCATTAGTTCACGACGGGCAAAATACATCATCATAAACATGGTCGTGAACAAGTCATCGTGATCATAGTGACCTTAGCCATCGTGACCTCACGTGGAGAAGCTATTGTGAGGTCATGATGGATAGGCAATCGTGAGGTCACGATGACATGGCCATCGTGACCTTTCCAGAAACTCGAAAAAAATCTTTTTTTTGATCAAATTAGCATCAAATTAAGCATCAAATTAAACACCAAATAAGTCTAGTTTAATGCCACCAGTGGCTACATAACTTAAACATTCATAGAGGTCATAAAGTACCAATAAAGTTCAAACATAAACTAAATGCATCTAAACTACACTAAACACTCTAGTCGACATCTATCGTCGTTTCTTGTGTCGCACCACCATCTTGTGCATCATGTGCAGCTTTGTTTCTGGCCTCTAACTCTGGCGGCAGATAGTTCGTGTTTCTAATGATCAACTCTCGGAGTTTAATAAGTTGAGGTGTCGACTCCATCACCTCAAAGATCACGGCATCATCGACTTTGAGTGCGAAAGTGCGTGTGAATTCTTTCTACCCGCTGTACTCAAACTTCAGTTTCTTCTTAGTACCAAGGTAGGTCAACTGACATTCGGTTCCTATATGATTGACAACCGTTAGCACATTTGCACGAGGAAGTTTATCTATCACATATGCCGGTACATGCTATTGCATATAAAGCATTCATTAAATTCAAAAGAACCATAAAAAAAAATTAACACATTACAATTGTTTGTGGTACAAATTCTTACCAGGTGCCATGGAGCCGAAACAAGTGACTTGGATAGGATAACGTTGAAAAAGGGTTTATCTCCTGAGAGACACATGTATGGAGCCGAGGATTCGAAGATGACGACATCTACAACCATTCATATGCCACAAAATAACATAAACATCAACATCAACCAATTAAATTCAAGAATTCAACACATCATCATCAACCAATCAATTAAATTCATCCATATGCGGAAAACATAAATTGAACATCAACATTAACATCTCCAACCAAATTCAACAATTGACACAAAAGAATAATCAATTCAACATATGCGAAAAACATGAATTCAATAATTCTTACATATCAACAACAACATCAACATCTCCAAATTCAACAACAACATAAATCAAACATAAAACTCAAACCAAATCGAACATAAAATAACAATATCATCAACATATCAAACCAAATTCAAGAATTCTTACAAAAGAATACTCAATTCAAATATAATTTCATAACTCCTCATAATTGGGTTACATTGGGGTCGAAAAAATACCTACCTCAAATCAGAAAAGAGCGGTGGGGGCGGCGGTGGAGAAGAGGAGCGGCGGCAACAAAGAGGAAAGAGGAAGATGAAAGAGATAAGGATGATGTTGGGTATTGGGCGATAAGAAGGGTAATTTTATGGTGGAAAGAAAAAGTTTGAGATTTTGTCCCACTTTATCGGGAAATCTGGCTACCTCACGATACTATCACCATCGTGAGGTCACGATGAGAGTGGCCATCGTGACCTAACGATGGGTGCCTCATCGTGACCTCACGATGGTTGTCTTCATCGTGAGGTCACGATGGTATTGTCATCGTGATCAAGGCAGGAAGTCACCAAAAATCATGCATGTATGCAGATAATACCTGTCTCAAATATTCTGAACATAAAAATAGATATTAAAGGTTACAATAGGTCAATACAATGCCATAAACTCAACAAGTTCTGCTACTGCTATATTTCATCTTTAATTGGGTCAGGACATGCCCTAATATCATGACCCTCACGACGGCAATTGCTACATATTTTTTTCCTCCGGTGCCTTTAACTTGATTCTGCTCCCCCAAAATCATGAAAATTTTGTTCTTTCTCTGTTTCTTGGAGAGGGAAATTCAAATCTACTCCACCCAGGGAGACAGAGTCGTGTATTTTTTCCTATTGTGCCCAGATCCACCACACCTTGAGCAAACTTGAGGACGTCGTGCTCTCGTGCCTTCAACTGCTGACCGAGCACGACTCGACCTTGGACGACCAGCCTGACGTACATCTTCTAGAGGGTAAACCTAGTTGATTTGATCTCCAGCGGCACATTCCACTCATCGGGGTGTGGTATTTGATTGATCTGCTAAGCATAAGTCTGTCTTAGGCCCTCTTGTTTGAAATATCTATGTACGAAATCGTACACATTCAAACGAATGTCGGCCCGCCTGTTAAAATAGTAAAAAGAAAATTACATACATACAAAATGAATATAAAAGCTAAAGAAAATTCTAACAAATAATATAAATTTTACCTTATAGCGGCAGCGGCATGCTTACATGGAATCCTATCCTCATCAAAGACACAATAATCACGCGTCCAATTTTGAAGATCGACTTGATATTGTTGATTATATTCGTCTACTTTATAAACATGTTCGGTGATTGCTCGAACAGGAAGAGTGAGGCTCGCTTGCACTGGTAGAGAAAGTTTGTTGAATGTAGTGACAGTCAACACATGATCTCTCGATTCAGCGTCGGGACTCCGCTCGTCAAACCATTTCTCCAAAACATGGCGAAATGTTTCAAGTAATGAGCACACTGGTAAACGCCTACCCCACCATAAAACACTGTTCACAGATTCGACAACATTGGATGTCAGCAATCCATAGCGCCGCACAAGACACTTTGGCTTAGCCCACTTCTCTGGTCCAATTTGAGAAAGTCGTCTGTAAGCACCATTAGGACTTACATTGTACAACAATTTGAAAAAGTTTTTAAACACTTCGTGACGATAACTATATGTTGTTTTATATAAGATTGTGGCCACAACTTTTCCGTATGGGGTCAAATTTTTCTGCAGATGGTGATAGCACAATGCATGGAATGCATTTGGATAGACGGTTCAAATTGCATTCCTAATGCTCTTATGTTGGTCACTCACAATCAAAAAATCTTCGGGAGGATTGAAGCATTTGCGTAGGTTATAGAGAAAATAAGTCCATGACTCGCCGTTCTCTATCGGACCAAGGCCAATTGCAAGAGGAAATACTTGCCCGTTCCTATCCTTCGTCACCGCAACAAATAAGGTTCCTTTGTTTCTACCCTTAAGATGAGTCCCGTCTACTATAAGCACAAGTCCAAGACATTGCTCAAATGCTCTAATACACTGTCCAAGGGAAAGGAACGTGTGATAGAGCACTCCTTTCATTAGTCGTCTGCAAGTCATATACAGTCCCAGGATTACGTTGTTTCAACAAATACAGATAGGACGGAATCTTCTGATATGACGAGAGGAAGTCACCGTACATTCTCTCTATCACTAGTTGTCTCATTCGGATGGCAAAGTTGTATAACATTCGAACGTCGTATCGCATGCACATCTCTGCCATTATCTCCTTTGGCCTCAGAACGACCTTCTCATCTATCAATTTCTTAGAAAAATAAAATGCGGCCACCTCGCCACTCACCGACCTTGCACGTACAGCACGGTTCAAATCTGATCGACAACTGTGATCCAATGCCAACTTAGTAATCCGAAAAAGAGTTGCACATTTCACAACACACAACCTAAACGTGCAATTCGTTCTACCACTCCTACATAGGTACACTACATGATTCGAAGCGGAGCGAACGGTCTTACACTCTACAAAGTGCTCCAAACGATACATTGCTACAGCTATCCTCAACTCTTGCAATGATCGAAATATGGACCCTACCTCGAGACTACCATTGATGACGATAGGCCGCTTAGCCCACACCAACTGCGCTTTCGAGGTCTAGATGTGGAATGATTCAATTGCGCTGTGTGCGCTCATGCTCAACCTCGCTTTCTGATTGATGGTCCGATGAAAAGTGTCGCTGCCCCATGAGCCTATCCATTTAAGCTGGCTGTCCAATCCAAGCATAAAACTCTTCTTTCATCGATTCAAGCAAATCTTTACGATGATCTTCCTCTTCGTCTTTGGATGTAGACACCACTTCATCCTTCTCATAATCTTCATCATATTCATCATCATCATCACTATCATCTTGTGCACCCGAGGTGCTAGCTTTCACATTAACTTCGGGGTCGGAGTTGTCGCCGTTTTCAATTACATAAACCTCCGGATCCTCTTTAGGGTCCACTAATCATCGAAGTAATTCTAAATCGCCCCGCAATAGCACTTTTGCTTTCATGCCTGTTAATGTTTGTGATGTACCATAACACATATTCGGTCTCCTTCCCACCATTCAAACCCTCTCTAATGAGTTCCATAAGGTTAGCACGATTAATCGTGCCGGGATCGATGTAAACAAGAAATTAATCCCCGTTCATATATGTCGATCACTCCCAATGACAGCCGTGATGTATCATAATACGGAGTAAAGACATCTGAAATTAACAAAAGATACAAAAACATAGTGTAAACAAAGCGACAATCCCATTGTGAGCTCACGATGGTCATAATCATCGTGAGGTCACGATGAGATTGTCATCATGACCTCACGTTGATGATCACCATCGTGGCCACGATGAACTTCACCATCATGACCATGGCAGAATTCGTGGTGAGCTCAGAACTAGGTATTTCAACTTCTTTAACCCCCCGATAATATGAAATTTTTAATTTAATACACCCTTATATGAACAAAATAACATATTTCATGTAGTAAGATGACGTATATCTTGTATTATACTTTGAAAACCCTAACATCACCATAACAATACCATAATTTCAGCAGCAAATATATAAACAAACGTTTTACATATTGTGCTTACCTTTGTATGAAGTAACAAACACGACGAAGCCCCCTTTGATGCTTTCGTTCTTCTTGGGTGAAATTTTGGATGCTTGGAATGATGATTCTTTTTTTTTTTTTGTATATTGAAGTGAAGAGTATGTTGTTTGTTGATTGTGAGGTTATGAGTTTGAATGTTATTCTTCCCCATTACTACCACCATCAACCTCTTATTAACAAAATTTAAGAAAAGTGGCTTCATTTATTACCTAGGACATCCGAAAATATTCACCAAATCGAATGTGCAGATGCAATTAATAGGTTTCGCATGCATCTGCCTTGGTCACGATGGGAAAGTCCATCGTGACCTCCCGATGGGAGTGGCCATCGTGACCACAGTGGACTTTCCATCGTGACCACTTCCATAGTGACCACGTGCGGATTTAAAAATTTGACACAGTTGACTCTAGAAAAGTTGGAGGACAAAAGGGTATTTTAGTACTTTTACACGATTTTGATATACAAAGGAGTGTTATTTAAAGAGAGGCTATAAAAGAATGTTTTTTATATTTTGGTATTTATTTGTTAGTTTTCTCAAATTTATATTACCTAATATAACCTTATTATATTTTAAATTAAAAGGTATTATTGTAAAACAACATATTAGTATCTCTTAAAAAATTTCTTCATATAACCACCACTAAAAAATAAGAGTACATTTATCATTAACAATTATAAAATATAATAGAGACATATTTTAACCCTACCCAAAATAAAATTCTTGTCGCTAGTAAATCGCCGACTAGGTTTACGCCAATTAAATCCTAATAATATATGAATATTAGCACTTATCGTCCAGCATCGTCCAAGACTCGTACATCAATTTCACCATCTAGGTTTGTTCTACCTCTTCACCACAAGGCACCTAATGAATTCTTAGATTCGGGTGTCAAACAATCCCCGTCAAAGAAAGAGATGATTAAGTTTCAAGTAAATTTTTCACTCTCTAATTTTCACCGCCCTTTGTCATGCGTAACAAAGATATTAGATCGCTTGATTTTCCTCCAAAACACGGTAAGGGTGAAATAATTCACAACACTAAATTATTTAATTATTAAAAATCGAACCGAAATAAGTGAACCGATTTTATTTATCGAGGGAATTAATGTTAGGAACATTATGTGCAAAAGTGTTGTTTACATTTTTTTAAATCTGACTTTACGCGCGACATGAATTTTTATAGTTGGAAAATGAGATCTAATATGATTTTTAAAATAGAAAATCTCATTAGGTGATTAAAATGAATTTCTCCAAAATACGAAGATCTGCTTTATTTTACTTAAAAAATACGAGAAGAATTATTACATGGATTATTATTGAAAATTAAATTTGGAATGAAACATAGGCTGTGATGCTTCGGAAGTTGAACCGAAACTGGACGAAACATAGGGTTCGTAATCTTAAAGAACTTATTTGAATTAATTGTTAAAAGTATTTTTCAACTTAAAAAAAAAATTACTAGTATATTTTACATCATTCAAAATTTCAACTCAAATTTTAGACTAATTTTATTCCATGTCACAACTAAAATTCCATGAGTTTCCCATCAAAACTGAATCACATCATTAGAAACTGTCACCTCACTTTCTGATCGATCCATATCTATATCTAAACATATTGTAAAAGTGTGAATTCTTACAAAATTTGATTTATTTAATAAATCCTTATTATTATAGTTATTCTTAAGATAATATTATAAATTTGTATTAAATTTATATTTTAATTAAACTTAAATATAAACTTCATATATATATATATATATATATATATAAATTCTTCTTCTAATAAAACTCTTTTAACAAATTACTTATAATAAATTAATTATCATAAATAAGAGGTTATAGCAAAAATTGCAACGCACGTGAATCTCTACTAGTATAATGCATGTGTAGATACGGTGGAGAATCACATACTTATTTTAAAAAATACATGAAATCAAATGTATGTAACAAATTTTCTAATATTTGAAAACAAACAAAGTTTTCATTTAGAAACAAAGAAAGATAATGTTGCAATCAACTTAGCTTTTTCTGACAAATTGAATTTGTGACCCGTTACAGCATGCATATATATTTACCATCTTCACAACCCGGAAAGGCTACGTTTTGCAACATTTGTTCCTCGACCTCAGAAACACATTTAAATTCTACAAAAAAGCCAATTCTAGTAGCGGTTTTTTCTGTTTATCGCCCTCTGCCGTCAAGCTCCGCCGCTCCACCGCCGCTAATCTATCATGTCATAGCTGTAATTCTTCTTTTCGTTTCTCTCCCCCCATATATCTCCCTATCATTTTTGTTTTAATTATTATGTATTTTGTCGATAATCGGTAAAGAAGTCGTGGGTTGAGTTAGTGGAGTTTCATATTTATATGCTTGAACTCTATATCTGCTAATCGAGTATATAAGGAAATTTGTTGGATGAGTTATACTATTAAATTATGAAAGAAGAAAAAATTTAATTTCCGTTCATTTACTGTTCTATTGCTTATCGGACTGAAGATTTCGGGGGTGTGTGAAATTCAGAGTTACAAATGAAATTAGGATGTTTTGTAATTTCATTTGGTGACATTAGTCAAATATTTGGATTTTGGAGTGGTTTTGGTGGATTTGAACTATAAACTTGATTTGGAAATATTTGAAATCCCACCAAATCAAAACCTTTATCCAGCCACAAACTTATGCGGATTGCTGATTTTACTAGAGAGATAAGTAGTTGTTAATAATAATTATATTTATATAATTATGAATTTCATGGTATGACGTATCGGTTGGTTGTTAATATAATCAAATAGCGATATTCATGTATTTCAATGAATACTTTCTATATTTGGTTAAAATTCATGTACTTGAGTTTTGCACACCCGTTATCTTCCTTTTTATCAGGAAATTTGTTATTCTACTTGTAGGCTGAAAAATATTAGTATTATATTTTGGAGATATGTGTTTTTATTTGATTGCATATTTTTTTTACCTATCTAAATGTGCAGCTTTTCTGTCCTTGGATCTCTCAATTTCTAAGTTTCAGTCCTGAAGCTGATTAAAGTTTTTTCAGGGCTTATTCCTTGCAAGGTCACCTATATAAAGAATAAGCTGTATTTTTAGCCTTTGGTAAGGGTGTGTTGTTGTCCTCGAAGAACTATGGCCTCAACTTTAAGGGGATTTACACCAAGCATGGGATTTTGGAAAGTATTGAAAATAAGTTTCGGTTTAAATGTCACTGAAATTCTCTGACATTTGCTCGTGTCCGGATAGTATCTAAGTTAAATGGAGGACTCTCCATGGGGCTGGATGGAGGGTATGGACCTGGGACAGATTGAGAATGTGCAGGCCATGGATTTGGATAACTCATCTACTAATGTTGATGAGCTGATTAATGTTGATGCATATGCTCGATGGCTTGACAGTCCCAACAATTTAGATCAGATGACTCCCTCTTTCATCTTATCCCCGCTTAGAAGCACATCTGCAAGTTTTTCACCTTTCAATGGGTTCAACTTTAGTCCATATGATTCAGGAATTCCCCTGTTGGATGGAGATATCATGGGAAGTTCGTCGCATGGAGAAGATCAACTGCATTTTCCAACAAATTTAGTTAATCATGATGTCAGTCTGATCAGAGCTAGAGATAAGAGTCAATATGTAGTTGGGGATGTGGAGAAGATTGGGATCCCAAGGCCTTCAATGCAGCCACTGGCTGAAAGAATGCTTAGAGCATTATATCTACTCAAGGAAAGGTCTACGGAGGGAATTTTAGCTCAAGTTTGGGTCCCAGTAAAGAGTGGGAATGAATACATCTTAAGCACATCAGAACAACCTTATTTATTAGACCACCAACTTTCTGGATATCGTGAAGTATCTAAATTGTTCAATTTTTCAACTGAATCAAAACCGGGTTCTTTCCCAGGTCTTCCTGGTCGTGTGTTTACATCAAAGATTCCAGAGTGGACATCTGATGTGAAGTACTACAATGAGACTGAGTACCTGCGGATAAAGCATGCTGCTGATCATGAGGTTCGGGGATCTATTGCCTTACCTGTATTCGAGGATGATTTACCTGAAAGATCATGTTGTGCAGTCCTGGAGCTGGTTACCATGAAGGAAAAGTGTAATTTTGATTTGGAAATGGAAAATGTTTGCCAAGCACTAGAGGTCAGTTTCTCGATCATGCTACATTTCTTCTTGCATGATATCAATATGTTTGGAAACAAATTACATGACAATATTCAATTTTCTAATCAAGGTGGTTAAACTTAGTGATACTTCAAAAGGAATGTGAAGAAAACCTAATCAAAAGATATGCAATACAATTTTTTCTTCTAAAGTGATTTAGATGCATACATTTTCAAGATTGGAGTTGTACTTATGGTTCAACTTCAACACCTTAATGTTTCAATCACGAGTATTGATATTGTGGAGTTTTTACTTATTATTCTTATAACATAGGAAGTCAAATTTATGTTATCTTTCTCTACCTATATAATTCAATTCTACCTTCTTTAGTTTAATGACATTTGTTCAGCCTTTGGTATTACTGTTTATATATCGCCTTCAAATTTCTTTTCCCCAAATATTTTTTTTGTCTCTTAATGTACGGCAAAAAGTGTGGGCATATTGGATGAGAAGTTTTACATTCATTGTTCACGTGTAAGAATCATAACTTGTTATATGAAAACGTTATAGCACCGACATGATTCTTGACTATTATTTAGTTCTGCTTTTCTTTGTTTTGTAAAAAGTCGTTCTACATCTTTCATTAGATACATGTGAAATCCTTCAACTTCTTTTGTTCAATGCCAAAGTAAAAGATAAATATATGAGCTTTATTAATATTAATTTTCTCTTTTTTCTCGCTTCTTCGCAATTATACATAATCTCACATTAGTAGCTTCAATCACTTAGAATTTCAATTTTAACACTCATCTGCAACCATTTACAGGCTGTGAATCTAAGGAGTAAAGTGCTTCCTAAGCTTTACCCCCAGGTTTGCATTAAACCATGATTTAATTGTTTTTTCTTCTTTTACATGTAATACTTTTATGATAGCATGCACGGTGGGCTAAATCATATAATCAAATGTCAATTTCAGGTTTTCTCAACAAACCACAAAACAGTTTTAGCTGAGATAAAAGATGTTTTACGTGTCGTTTGTCATACACATCAACTGCCTCTTGCACTAACATGGATCCCGTGTAGTTACGTAGAAGGGGTTGATGATGAGTCTATGAGAGTACGTGTTAAGGAATATAATAATGCAGGTCTAAATGAGAAATATGTTTTGTGCGTTGAGGAAACTGCATGTTACGTAAATGACAAAAATATGGAAAGTTTTGTACATGCATGTGCAGAACATTGTCTTGAGGAAGGACAAGGTATTGTTGGGAAAACACTACAGTCAAATCACCCATTTTTCTACCCAGATGTGAAAGAATACCATGTCAACGAATATCCACTTGTTCATCATGCCCGTAAATTTGGCCTAAATGCTGCCATCGCAATCAGATTAAGATCTACTTACACTGGTGACATAGACTATGTACTAGAGATCTTTCTTCCTATCAATATGAGAGGAAGTATAGAGCATCAACTCTTGCTTAACAACCTCTCGATTACAATGCAGAGGACATGCAAGAGTTTGAGGATTGTGTCACACTCTGAATTGCTCAAGATGGAGGATTCTAAAATTATATTATTGGATGACAAAGTGGAAACTCCATCGATAGGAACATTATCTAAGAGTTCTGATCAACAACTTGTTGATGGAGAATTAACCTTTGTTGATTGTCGAACAGAAAATGCACCTGAGTTGACAGGAGTTGTTTGTTCTCATGATCGGGTATGTTTGCATTCACTCTTTACTTTAAGCAAATATTATGTCATAATTTAAGTATTTGTTTCTTGTGATACTCACTCATTTAAAGAAAATCTTTGTATATGATATTGAGATTAATTATTGAGAGACTCATCATAAATTCTGGCAAAATATTGTTTAGTTATACATAAATCTCTAAACAAGTCTTATTATATTCTAGCCAACTCTTGGATCGAAGAAAACAATGGAGAATAAGAGAAGCTCCGCTGAGAAACATGTCAGTTTGAGTGTTCTTCAAAAATACTTCTCAGGGAGCCTCAAAGATGCTGCCAAAAATATTGGTGGTGAGTCGCACAACCAAAAATATGATCCAGTTCACTTAGTTTATTCATTTTCTTTTTCCTTTTCTCATTGTGTGTACGAACTTATGTAACTTATTGCAGTGCGTGCATAATCGTAACATTTTGAATTGTATATTCTTGTTTCGCAGTTTGCCCAACTACTCTGAAAAGGATCTGCAGACAATACGGCATCCTAAGATGGCCTTCGCGAAAGATCAACAAGGTGAGTCGGTCTTTGAAGAAAATACAAAGTGTGCTCGACTCCGTTGAGGGTGTGGAAGGGAGATTGAGGTTTGATCCAACCACTCGGGGCCTTGTGGCAGCTAACTCAATCTTCCATGAGCTTGACCTTGAAAATAGGATTGTATTGCCTACTAAAACTCCTTCAATTGGAATCTCTGATTTGGTAATTCAAAATGTGTCGTCATCATCATCATCATCGTCTTCTTCTTGTGTGAGCATGGATGCAAAAACTATGAAAATGAAAGAAAAGAGTCATTTTGATGGAATTCAGAAGACACACATAAACTCAAATGATTTTAGAAGTTATGATTCAAGATTAGCTGCAATAGAAGCCAAACTGTCGACTTATGTTACTTCAAACTCCACGAAGTGGACAGAGCAAGAAGATACAGAGACACTTTTCACTTCTCGAAGGTCAAGCCCCATAGCATGTGTTGGTCGAAAGAAGGACGAAGTCGAGCATAGCCAACCGACTTCCTCTGGGATGACAGACTCGTCAAGTGGGTCTGGAGCTGGTTCAATGATGGACGGCAGTTTTTCAAGCTCACAAAGTGTTAGAAAAAGAAAGACAATATCTGAGGCAAGCTGGGATGATAGTTGGTCTAAAGTGACAATCAAAGCAACTTACAAAGAAGATACTGTTCGTTTTAAATTTGAAGCAAGTGCTGGATGCATTCGACTCCATGAGGAAATAGCAAAGAGGTTCAACCTACAGATATGGCAATTCCAACTCAGGTACGTTGATGATGAAGATGAATGGGTGATGTTGGTAAGTGATTCTGATTTGCTGGAATGCCTCGAGATATTGAATTTTATGGGCAAACGCAACGTGAAGATCATGGTTCGTGACATGCCTAGTGTCTCAGGAAGCTCAACTGGAAGCATTTCCTGCTAAATTGACACTCCAGAGTTTGACCTTCAACAGAAATTATGTCATAGGGTATCTCTAGTTTTGATTCGTATAAAAAACAAATTATGCATAAGTTGTTCAAACTTGAAAGAATGTGTGCTACCTGTGGAATAAAGTAGCGTTCAGTTTAGTGGCCTTATTTAGCTTTTTTACGAACTTGAAGTTTTATTAATTGTCGTGAGAGAGTAATTACGAAATCAAAGATAAGTTTTTTGTTTTTTGTTTTTGTTTTTTTCTTTTCTTTTTAAAAGTAAATAAAGTTGGAAGTTATAAGAATAGTTGGAGACCTTGTGATAGATCTAGGGTTTGCAGAAATAGCAGAAAATAACAATAATGCGACGACACAAGGATTTACGTGGTTCGATCGATGTGATCTACGTCCACGGGAGAGAATATAGAGAGCTTTTATTTTACTTGGGAGTACAATGAGTATTTGAACGTATCTAAACCTCTAATCTAGCATCTATTTATAAGCCTTGAATGGAGCCCTAATCTTTCTAGGATTTGGATTCCTTATACATATCTTATTTCCTAGTACATGCATATCCGATTCCCGTTCATAATAGGATTCTATCTTCCCCCAAAGTAGGGCTTCGAGACTTGGTGTTCAAGGTAGGCGTCGACTGTAATTGGGCCGAGCTCTATGGGCCGAGCTTGAATGTATAGGCCCACCTGGATTGGGCCTTAGGTCAGGCCCAAGAAGAGGCCGGTACTATCACATCTCCCCCCCCCAAAAAAAAGAGGAAAGAAGACGTGTAGACGTAGACTACGGGGTCGAATTGCCGAGGTGATTGAACGCGCAAATCACCGCTACGAGTTGAATTATCGAGCTGATCTTCCAAGCTCATCCTCCGAGCTCGAGGTGGTAGTGGAGAAACACCAACCTGAGTGCTGGCCACTTTACTGTGCTGGATGTGGCCCATGTCCGAACTTAAAGGGAGGGAAAAAGTAATGGGCCGTTTGAATTGGGTTGAGGGACGGTTCATGTTCCAAGAATATCGGGCCCACGTTTACACGCGTTGATGTGGTACGGCGGGATTCAAATGTATATCCTTTGGATACAAAACGTTTCCCCCTTTTCATTTTCACATCCGCCATTTTTAGCAGAAAAAGCTTTTGCCCAGAAAATTTTCCTTCTCCCCTGAAATCCTCGAATTTCCGCTTTCCATTCCGCCGGCGTTTATTCTGTTGGGGTTCCATTCACAGTCGCCTTGCACAGTTCCAGACGCGCTCACAAGTAAGTATGGCTTCCCCCTCTCAGACTAGCAGTAGCAGTAGCGAATCCCCTATGCCAGTCAGTGTCAATAGTAGCTTTAAATTTAAGGTTTTCACTCTAGGATCTTCGGAACCCACATTTGAAACTCTAGTAGTGCCCCCTCGTGTGAATAAGGGGAAGGTGAATGATTACGCCTCATCCTTAGGTGAGACTAGGATTAGGTTTCTCGCTCAAGCGTACAATTTTCCTTCTGACGCTGGGTTAATAGAACCTCGCCTAGAGGATAGGGCGTGTTCCCCCCCGACGGGTTTTGTTACGATCTATGAGGATAGTCTGCACGCGGGTCTTCGAGTGCCCCTGCCTGAAGCCTATTCCGAGCTCCAACGGAAACTTGGCCTGGCGTTAGGGCAGATAACCCCAAATTCATTTAGGTAATTCACCGATTTGGGTGTGGCCGCCGCTAATGAGGGTTATCTAATATCCGCCGAGCTCATTCACGAGCTCTTCCTCTTCAAAAATAATGCGGGCTGGTACTATGCTTCAGCCCGAGCTGAGTTCAAGGGGCGAACTCAGAATAAGGTAGATAAGTGGCATTCGAAGTTTTTCTTCTGCCGTCACAGTAGTTTTGTTGACCTGGTGTGGAGGGTAGAAAAACCTTATGAGTGGGTAATAAGCGAGGTGGATAGGGATCTGGCGACTGTTGTAAAAGTGATGAAGGACCTCGGTTCTTTCGAGGGGAGATACACCGAAGACTCGCTAGCAGAAGCGGGGTTGAGCCCGTATGAGCCCCATCGTATGGCGGATCCTTCGACGGGTGAGGCCCCGCTTTAGCTGTTAGGATTGCCTTTTTTTTTTTTATCATTCTTACACTTTTCTTGTTTTGATTCGCAGTGAAGAACTTTGGAAAAATTAAGGAGGTCGGTGTCAAGGCTACTAAAGCCAAGGAGGTCGGTGCCAAGGCTTCGGGCAAGAGGCCGAGGTCGTCGGGGCGATCTGCGTCCTCGTCTGACCCGGGGTAGGTCGGAGGACCTTCTGACCCCCTTCAAGGAGCTTTAGTGGTGGAGCCTGCTGTTGCGGATGCGAGCCTTCTGACCGCAAAAGCTGCTTTTTCCCCTTCTCCTCCTCATAAACGGGCTAGGGTCGTTGAGAATATCATCGACATGACAGGCGATGATACAAGCCCGGTAGCTCCCTCGAACAGGCTGGGGGACTTGCCTTTCCCCGAGGTGAGTATTATTGCGTTCTTTTGCAATTCTGTAATTCTTATCCATGTAGCTTACTATATTCCTTTGATAGGGTCTTGATGTGTTTGTGGACTGGCTGAGGAACAACGTCGGGCTGATGTCTGCTCGGCACGAGGACGAGAAGAGCCGGTACTCTGAGAAGCTGATATCAGCCAACGCCCGGACGAAGAGAGCTGAGGCCGCGCTGATCAAGGCCGCCGAGGAGGTGAAGGCTGCAAAGTCCGAGCTGGCCGTTCAGCTCGCTAGGGCCGAGGGTGAGGCTGAGAGAGCTCGGGCTGAGGCAGAAAGAGCCCGGACTGAGGCGGAAAGAGCTCGGAAGCTAGAGTCCGAGCTGGTCGCGGCAAGGGATAGGGAGGCCCAGCTTGCAGCTAGCCAATGTGAGGTTCTCCGAGCCTATACGAAGAGGCTTCTGCTGTCGGAGGGTTTTGCCGGCTTGGCCAATGACTTGGCCAACCTTATTAACGGCAACTTCGCCGTGGCCGCTCTGGAGAAGGCTGCCCAGGACTTCCCCGATCTGGACGTGGCGAAGTTCGGCTTCGAGCGTCTTGGGGATGATGCTCTGCCTTCCCGGTATGCAAGGGTGGTCCGGGATCACCTCGCTCAGCTGCCCGTCTTGGAGTGTCTTGCTAGTTCGTCGGAGTTGCTAACTGCCGAACAGGTTGCTGACTGTTCGGTAGATCGGGATTCCGAGCTGGACACGGTTTTTGAGTCTCTTCAGGATGAAGAAGAAGAAGATGAAGAAGATGCTGAAGATATGGGAGAGGAGCGGGAGGCTGAAGGTGATGCTGAGCAGGCTGAAGGTGATGCTGAGCAGGTCCCTTCCGAGGGTCCCCAAACTACTAATGCTGAGAACCCGAGCTCCGGGCTGCCACCTTCTGAGACTGAGAAGGTCGGCGATTCTTAGTACTTAGTTTTTTTTTTTTTTTTTTTGAACATTGTATCCTTGTACTGAACTTGGAATGAATCAATGAAATTTATTTTTCTTTTCTTGTGTGTAGACCTCGGTTCCTGTCGATGTTTCTTCTTTACGCAAACAGGTGGATCTTCTTTCTCACGACCTGCGTGAACAGCGATCCTTTGCTCAACAATGGATGAATAAGTGCCGCCGAGCTGAAGAGCTTTTCGCCGAGAAGTGTTCTTTGTTGAAATCAACTGAAGCCGAGCTGAAGGATTGGCAAATGAAGTTCGAGGCGCTTGGCATGGAGGTTGAGATCAAGCGGGTCGCTGCTCAAGAGCATGCTGATTTGCTTCAAGCTAGGCTTCTTCAAACTGAGGAAGAACTGGAAGCTGCCCAAGGTCGAGATAACCCTGTTTCTGAGGATCATAAGAGGATCGCCGAGGAGCACGCCGAGTACGAAGATATTATCCGACGTGCTGGTGGTATCACCATTTCCGAGGCGGAACTAAAGACGAAAGAAGACTTGGTGACGTATATCGATCTAAAAGAAGCAGTTGGTCCCGAGTCTCCTTTGCTCCAAGGTGCCTTTGACATGCTCAAAGAGAGTGCGAGCAGGTATAAGTGTATTTTAGAACGCCGACCAAAATTACGTGCGCTGCTGGCCAAGGGTGCGGGTGTCGACCTCTCGTTTTCTTCTCAGACGGTGCCTGCTCGCGAGGTAAAAACAACTTCGCATCGACATCAGGTCGGCCCGAGCCGAGGTAGTCGAGCTGCGAGGCCAAGGTCGGCGACTTCGCGAGGTCGGGGTCCTTCCTCTGGAAGCGGTCGAGGTCGAGGTCGAGGTCGGGTTTCAATTGATGACATCCTGGGAATTACTTCATTCGAGGATCGGTGGCTTAACTTTAGCAAGAAACCTCCTCCTTCGTAGACTAGCTCGTTTTTGCCTGTAACTTATGTACATACGAAATATTCTAAATAGTTAGAAATAAATAAATATAGATTGAGTTCGTTGAACTTCCTGTTCGCCGTGAAGATCGCTTTCTTAGTTTATTTGCATGTTGCATTTATGAGGGAGTAGAACTCAGACCTCTTTTTGTTTACAAGGGAACCTTAGTTCGGACCTCGTATTGTGATTCTCTCGGGGGAACTTGGTTCTGACCCCGATTGAGATCTTATTATCCTATGTGAGGGAGTTTGACTCTGTCCTCGTAGGATCTTCCTTTTTGGAGGGAGACGAGCTCGGACCTCGAAAGGGTTTTCTTTGCGCATTGGATACTTCGTATAAGCAAACTAAAAGACACAAGAGTATGCAAGACGAAAAGAAACTTTATTAATAAAAGAGAGACCAAAACAAAAAGGAAAGTTTTGACGAGCTCGTTAAAAACAAAACACTGACTCAAAGAAAAGAAAAGGAAAAAGAAAAACTTAAAGACTCTATATGCAGGATTTTGTTGCTCATACGAAGAATCTCTTTAGGTGGGCGATGTGCCACGTTCTGGGTATCAGCTCGCCTGAAAGATAGGCGATTTTGTAGGCTCCTTTGCCGAGTACTTCGTGCACTCTGTAGGGTCCTTCCCACGTGGCCTCGAGCTTGCCGAGCTTCTCTGAATGGCTTACCTCATTATTTCTAAGCACAAGATCACCGACCTGGAACTGCTGGGGTTTGACCCTTTGATTATAATATCGGGTCATCTGCTGCTTATACCGAGCTTCCTTTATGTTGGCTAGTTCCCGCTTCTTCTCAAGTAAATCCAGGTCGGTTCGGCGCTGCTCTTCATTGGCTTCCGCTGAGAAGTTGATAGTGCGGGGGCTTGGTGCCCCGACCTCTACTGGTATTACCGCTTCTGTTCCGTATACTAAACGGTATGGGGTTTCTCCCGTTGGAGTTCTGGGTGTAGTCCTGTATGACCACAAGACGTTTTGGAGGTTGTAGATCCATTCCGTTTTGTCCTTCTCTAAGCGGGCCTTGAGTCCGTTCACTATTGTTCTGTTGGAGACTTCGGTCTGGCCATTAGTTTGAGGTCGGTTGACCGAGGTGAAATTTTGCTGGATATTGAGTCCTTCGCAAAATTCTTGGAATGCTCTGCTCGTGAATTGCGTCCCGTTGTCCGAGATGAGGACTCTTGGAACTCCAAACCGGCACACGATGTTCTTCCAAACGAAGTCGACGGCTTTCTCACTTGTGACTTTTGTGGAAGGTTCAGCTTCGACCCACTTGGTAAAGTAGTCGACGGCGACTATTAAGAATCGTTTTTGCTTTGAGGCCGGGTAGAACGGCCCCACGATGTCAATGCCCCACTCCACAAATGGCCACGGGCTCTGTATAGTGGAGAGGTCGGTCTGGGGTACCCTCGTCACCTTGGCGTGCAGCTGGCATTCAGGCATTTTTTCACGAATTCTTCCGCGTCTTTTACCATTGTTGGCCAATAGTACCCCCACCGCATGATTTTCTGTGCTAGCATCCGAGCTCCGATGTGGCTTCCGCATGACCCGGAGTGCACTTCTTTCAGTGCGTAGTCCGCTTCCCTTGGTCCCACACACTTTAGGAGAGGCTGCAGGTATGACTTTCGATAAAGGATTCCTCCTTCGAGGACGTACTGCGTGGATTTAGCCAGGATTTTTCTGGCTTCCGTTTTGTCCTCAGGAATCTCCCCGCTCTCTAAATATTTCTTCAGGGGGGTCATCCAGTTCGGGTCGTCTTCCTCAATTGCGTGGACTTCCGCCTCTTCTATACTTCGATTCCGAACTTCTTCTATTAGAGTTGAGCCGGTTGAGTTCACCAGCTTACTTAGCTCGTCAGCTCGGGTATTTTGGCTCCGAGGAATGCGAACTATCCTGAAGAACTGGAAGGATTGTTCTAGGAGCTTGACTTTCTCCAGGTATTTCTTCAGCTTCTCACTCCTTGCTTCATACTTTCCTAGCACGTGGTTGACCACTACTTGGGAATCACAATAAGTTTGGATAACTCGTACCTGGAGTGTTTGGGCAAGACGCAGTCCGGCAATGAGGGCCTCATATTCCACTTCGTTGTTCGTAGTGGGGAACTCGAATCGCACTGAGTATGTTAACTCCTTTTTTTCCGGGCTGATCAGGAGTATGCCAGCTCCGCTCCCTTTCTTCCCCGAAGCTCCATCCACGTACATCTCCCAGCAGTCTGGGGGAGTCTTCTCTCGTATTTCTTGGAGTTTTGCCTTGGCCTCAGATTCTTTTGGTTAATTCACGACCGTGTACTGAGCTTCTACGAGGAAGTCTGCTAAAGCTTGGCCTTTTATAGCTCGGCGAGGAACGAATGATATGGAATGCTCTCCGAGCTCGATTGCCCATTTTGCGATCCTTCCTGAAGCTTCCGGTTTAGTGAGGACTTGCCGGAGTGGTAGGTCGGTCAAAACTTGTATTGGGTGAGCTTGGAAATAAGGTTTTAGGCGCCGAGCTGCATTTACCAAGGCTAGAGCGAACTTCTCGAGGGGCTGATATCTTGTCTCTGGATCTTTCAGGACTCTGCTGACGAAGTACACCGGTAGCTGCCGATCTCCTTCATCTCGGACCAATACTGCGCTAATTGCTTCCTCCGACGCTGCGAGGTATAGGGATAGGGATTCTTCCTTTTTGGGGACCGACAGAGTTGGTAAGTCTCTTAGGTGGCGCTTTAGCTCGTCGAAGGCTAGTTCGTGCTCTGGTCCCCATCCAAACTCCGGTGCCTTCTTGAGGATTTTGAAGAACGGAAGTTGTTTCTCGGCAGCTTTCGAGAGGAAACGACTTAGCGCGGTTATGCAGCCTGTCAACTTATGTACGTCGCGAATAGTTCGGGGTACCTTCATTTCCTGGACGGCTTTAATTTTCAACGGGTTGGCTTTGAGTCCCTCCGGCGAGATCCAGCACCCTAGGAATTTCCCAAATCGCACATTGAAAGTGCACTTCTTGGGGTTCAGCTTGAGGTTGGCCTGCCTTAGCACGTCGAGTGTCGTTCGTAGATCAACCACCGCTGAAGCTTTTTCCTTGCTTTTGACGACAATGTCGTCTACATATACTTCGACGATCTCGCCAATGTAATCTCGGAAGAGGAAGTCGACCATTCGTTGGTAAGTTGCTCCGGCGTTCTTCAACCCGAAGGGCATGTATTTGAATGCGAAGACCCCAAAGCTCGTGGCGAAAGCTGTCATGATCGCATCTTCCTCATCCATCAGGACTTGATAGTACCCCTTGTAAAGGTCAAGAAAGCTGAATACCTCGTATCCCACTAAGGATTCGATCTTCTCGTCGATGTTGGGGAGGGGGTAGCAGTCCTTTGGGCAAGCTTTATTGAGGTCGGTATAATCCACACACATCCTCCACTCCCCTCCTTCTTTCTTGACCACCACCGGGTTAGATAGCCAAATTGGGTATTTGACCTCGAATAGTAGCCCTGCTTTCAGCCACTGCACCTCGTCATAGATGACCTGGTTCCGCTCGGCAGCAAATGTTCTTCTCTTCTGCTTTACTGGGGTGGAGCTCGGGTCGATGTTGAGCTTATGTGTAATGATGTCCGATGACACCCCCGTCATGTCCGTTGGCGACCAAGCAAAGACGTCTTGATATTCCCTAAGGAGCTGGATTATCTGCAGGCGGGTTTGGGGCCCCCCTGCAAAGCTGACCTTGACAAATTTGGTAGGGTCTTCTTCGGATAAGGGGACTTGTTCCACCGAGGCGTCAGAAATCGTTGTTGCCTCTTCCAACTCCTCGGGATACTTTGATTGCTATGCTTGCGGTTGACCTCGAAGGGCAACTTGCATGCACTCTTTGGCCTTTTTCTGGTCGCCGCGGATAGTCAAGATTCCACCCGAGGTCGGGATCTTCAGTAACAAGTGATATGGCGAGATAATGGCTCGGACCGCATTCAGCCAATCCCGACCCAATATGATGTTATACGGGGAGTTCGCTTTGACCACGTAGAAGTGGATTAGCTTGTTGACGCTGGTTGGCGGGCTGCCAATGGCGACGTCAAGTGCGATGATCCCTTCAGGTCGCGTTTCATGCTGCGTGAAACTTTTGAGGGGTAGGGGCGCCGAGTTTACCCGAGCTGGGTCGAGTCCCATCCTATCCAAGCAATGTTGAAAGATGATACGGACGCTGGCCCCACTATCAACAAATACGCGGTGGACAATCTTATTGGCCACTCCGACCTGTATTACCAGGGCGTCGTTATGGGGCGTTGCTGTAGGTACAAGATCGTCCTCGGAAAAGGTGACTGTTTCGCCTTTCTTGAACCTCTTTTTCGTCTGCTCCTCTTCCGATGGAATTGGTGGTCTGCGAGCTTCAGACCTCAGCTTAGTTTTTGTTGTGCCCGGGGTTAGCCCGGAGATGGTTGACACCACCCCGTCGTACTGTGGCACGTCGTTCTGAGGGTCGTCATCTTCCTCATCATGACTGGTTTTAGCTCGCTTATTATCGGGAGCACAGCGGCCCTGTCCGCCCTTTCGCTTCCCCCTTCTGTTCTTCTTTCCCCCGACCTCGTACTTCTTCAGAGCTTCTTCTTGGGCTAACCTCTCTATTTCCACTGCGAGGTCGCGGCAGTCTTCTGTGTAGTGCCCGTGATCGTCATGGAAGGAGCAGTATTTGTTTTTATCCCGAGGTTTTGACCCCGATATAGAGCGTGGTCTTGTAAACCAGTCCTCATGAAGTGCGAAGATCTCCGCATTTGTTTTCACAAAGGGAGGTCGCTGAGGGGGCTCCGACCCCGGCCGTGGACCGAGCCGGGACTGAATAGGTCCAGGTCCGAGCCGGGATTGGATAGGACCCCGCTGAAGGCGTTCGTGGGCACTTCTCCGATCACGATCATTCCGGCCCCGATCACCTTCAGGCCTCTTCTTTTCTGTTTCTTCCCGCTTCAACCGGTCCGCGTCTTGGCCATCTGCGAACTGGTACACGATTCTCCACATCTCCTTGGCCGTCTCGGGTTTCTGCTTAGCGAGCTCCTGGTTCAGGGACCCAGGAGCGACCCCGTTTCGGAAAGCCGAGATGAGGAAAACATCGTCGATTTTATCGACCTTCAAGCTTTCCTGCATAAATCGGGAGGCGTACTCCCTTATGGTCTCTCTGTCCTTTTGCTTCACGGACAGGAGGTAGGCCGTGTCTCGGCGAGCTTGCACTTTCATAAGGAATCTTTGTTTAAAGATTCCTTCGAGGTAGACCCAAGATCCTACGCTGCCAGTCGGCAGGCCGTCGAACCAAGCTCGGGCGTAGTCGACCAACATCTCTGGGAACAGCTTGCACATGTGCTCTTCTGTGAGGCCCTGATTGTGCATGCTGTACTTGAACCCCGTCAAGAAATTGAGGGGGTCCTCCAGCCCATTATAGGGTGGTATGTTGGGCAACTTGTACGTCGCGGGAAGCTTGGCATCGAGCAGCTCATCGGTGAACGGGCTGACGAGTCGGGCTGATCTTCCTTCCCGTCGGTGCCGGTTTACCTTGGGGCTATAACTTCTGGAATAGCTCGGACTTCGGTCCCTGCCTGGGCTACGATGTCGCCTTGGGAGATGGTGTTGCTTGGGACTCCACTGCGGGCTGAAGCTCCGGCGGCGGAGTGGGCTTCGCTGAGTATCGTGCTTTCTTTTGAGCTCGGGCTCCTGCGTTTTGGGATGATGTGAAGTTTTGGGTATAGACTTCCGTGTGGAACTCTCCCTAGCTTCGGATATTGGGGGCATCCTAGCTGTTGTGAGGAAGAGTTTGAAACTCTCCCTATTCGCTCTTGCGAATTCAGTCGCGGCGTATGCAGTGGCGAGGTCGAAATCGTCGAGAAAATCCTCTCCTTTCGATCCGGATTTTTGTGGACCCTTCTGAGGGTTGTCCTCTAGCGCGGGCATCCCTTTGAAAGGGTCCTCTTCTATAGGGTTATTGTCGTGCCCCTCCTTTGGGACCGAGCTGTCTTTTTGGTGATTGCCCCTGTTCGTGGGGCGACTTTCTGCTTCGTCGGGGTTCCCACGTTGGCTTTGGTCTTCCCGCACGTTTTGTGATCGCGTTACCGTCATAGTTCTGCTACCAAAGAACCGTCGATCGTTTTCAGTTCCCACAGACGGCGCCAATGATAGATCTAGGGTTTGCAGAAATAGCAGAAAATAACAATAATGCGACGGCACAAGGATTTACGTGGTTCGATCGATGTGATCTACGTCCACGGGAGAGAATATTGAGAGCTTTTATTATACTTGGGAGTACAATGAGTATTTGAACGTATCTAAACCTCTAATCTAGCATCTATTTATAAGCCTTGAATGGAGCCCTAATCTTTCTAGGATTTGGATTCCTTATACATATCTTGTTTCCTAGTACATGCATATCCGATTCCCGTTCATAATAGGATTCTATCTTCCCCCAAAGTAGGGCTTCGAGACTTGGTCTTCAAGGTAGGCGTCAACTGTAATTGAGCCGAGCTCTATGGGCCGAGCTTGAATGTATAGGCCCACCTGGATTGAGCCTTAGATCAGGCTCAAGAAGAGGCCGGTACTATCACCTTGGTGGAGAGAGTTCATTATTCTTACTTTGTGCATGTTTATTTGTGTTAGTATTTCAGAGGCTTTAGTAAATAAACTTTCATTACAGAGAACGAAACTAGTACTTTTTATTTACAATTTGTCTTCTCTTATTTCACACACTAAAAACTACTAAAAACTAGTTTAGCAATGTATATGTTTTGGAATTTCTATGGCAGAGGGTACCCCAAGAAAACAGAAAAAACTAGTTGTTTAAATCAATTCTTACGGTTTATACTGTTTCTAAGTTGTTCTTTCATTGGAAAATGTTAATTAAAATCCATTAATAAATATTACTTGTTTGATTAAAAATGGAACCGGATTACTTCTAAAGCATGCGCAATGGGCGACTCGATAGTAAGCTCTAGCCGCCTGAACATCGAGCCGCCCCGTTGTTGCGCCTTAGAGAACAAGCCTCATCCTGTTCTATCTCACCAGCTTGATTATCACCGACGCACCTAATTAAAAATAAAAATAATAAAAAAATCGGATGAATTCAAATGCAACGGGCAAAATGTGTCTCTTTTTTTGTGCCGTTGCCGGAAACAGATTTTTTTCTAAATTTAATTTTCTATCCTATATATATCCCTCCTCTCACATTCATATTTCACACTCAATTCATTATCTTCTCCATCTTCTATATTCAATTCTCTTCTTCAATTTCATACTAAGGAATCCCAACAAATCTCAGTAATCCTATGTCAGTACATTGGTGTCTCGATATGTCGGGAAATTATTATATTTCCAGAGGTTTCTTGACTCAATCATCATTATATCTATTTATACCTATTATAAAAGAACGGATTCTTACATTACCTAATATATCCCTCTTATTATATTTATTTTAAGGATATTATTATAAATTTCTATATTAAATTTATATTCTGATTAAACTTAAGTTTAGACTCCTTGTATATAAAAAGTCTTCTCCTAATAAAACTCTTCTATTATCTTACGTATAATAGATTAATTATCATAAACAATAGGTTGTACGTGCAAAGTATCTCTATTAGTTATATTATTATATTATATTACTAAAAGAAAAATGATTCTTCCTATGAAAAAAATCTTATGTGACACCCCTCAAATCTCTCCATTCCTAATTATCTAAATTCTCAAATTTTCTGAATTAAAATATTAAATTTACCATATTTTATATTCTATTATTATTTATCAATATTTATATTCCATATATATAAAGATCCTAACTCAATATATTAAGTTATAAACAATAAAATCATATCTTATATTCCATATCTTAAAATACAATATTTATCATATTCTATTAGTTTATATAATTAATCATATATTACATTGTAAAGAATTAATATATATTTTTTATAACGAATAAATAGTTGCATTTTTTATTGAAAATTTTCATTTCCTCTACAGTAGTTTGATAAAAGAAAACTGACTTAATGTAAGCATTAATTCATAGTAATCGGATCCTAATAAAAGAAAAATAATTAGGTATAAAATAATAGATTTTAAATATCCACTAAACTTTTGTGTCCCACATCGGTTTTTTAATGAAATTTCACATTTTAAAAAGCCTATAAATACCTTGAACTAATGTGTATTTTCTCATCTTTTGCACCACCAGTTTTATTTAACCAATTTATTAGTTAGTTGGCCGAATAAATAACAATATTTTTATAGTTTCATTAATTTAATTGGTCAATTTATTAGTTGGACAAATAAATTATTTCAAAATAATTTGGCTAATTTATTGGTTGGCCAAATTAAAATTCGAAGTACTCTAATAATTTATTATTTAATTTGATAAAAATAATTAATTTTAGTTTGGTCAATTAATTAGATAGACGAGCCAATTACAACTGACGTGTACCTCAACTCCAGATCCCACGTGGTACATCTCTATTCTTTATTCTTATTTATTTTAATTCATTCTATACATTTTTTTGGTCATGTATTTTCTAAAATCTAGAATCGAATAAATAAATATTTACGTTATTTGTAGTAGGGTTTCCAACTTTGTATAATTCATAAATGTAAATTATGTAATTAGTGAATATTATTATACAGTTAAGGAAGAGAACGAATAACACAATCAATTTTTTTTATTATCAAATTTTTGGTCTATATAAATTACGCACTTATAAATCAAAACTGTGGTGAGCAGATCGCTTCCGACCCGGAAATGTAGTGGTAGACGGGCCAATTCCCAATCGACGGAAACCTCAACTCAGAAAATTTTTCATTTTATTTTTTTCATGTATTTTCTAAAATCTAGAGTTGTCGGGTTCCAATTTTGCATAATCTATAATTGTAATTAGCAAATATTACTATACGATTAAGGACGAGAACAAATAATTCAAATATTCAATCATTTTTTTTATTGAATTTTGCATCTATATAAATTTTTAAATGAGTTTCATAAATTATGCACTTATAAATCAAAGTTGTGGTCAATGGGTCGGTTTCAATCCGGAACTGTGGCGGTAGACGGGTTAATTCCCAACCGATGGGTATTGCTATCGGAATTTTTTTTTATAAAGGAACACAAAGGGGTATATAAATTTGAAACAGGTTTGAATAATCTTAAACATACCGTCTCAAATTTTTTTATTAATCGTCGCCGTTGGAAAACGTTGAATGTGTAGGAAAATCAGCTAAAAATTTACAACGATTTGTCCACGGGCCAATTCCGACCCCGAATTGTGCGCGTTGAGGGACCGATTCATTACCAGCAGGGCAACTTTTATTTTTTAATAATTTAGAGAGACAAATAGATATTTGTTATAAAAAAGAACTACCTCAATTTTCATACAAAATCAACACAAGATAATCTTTTTGAGAAGTAAATAATTTTTGTCTCACATCAATTTTGAGAAGAAAGAGGACTTTTAAAAATATCTATAAAAATAGGTGTAAATTAGATTTGAAATTTTAATAGGTATTACTTAAAAAGATAAAAAAAAAATATTTAACAAACAATACATTTCTTATACTATCACATGGAGTATTAAATTATATTAATTTTATTAAATAATAATTTCTCATCGATTTTCGACGGGCTACTCACTAGTAATCTCAATTTTTTAATCTCCAGAGGGTTCTTGACTCAATTAACCTAAACGAATCTCAATTTATTTAATTTAATATAATTTATGATTTATCTATTAAATTAATGCAATTTTCAATTTCATTCGAATAAGATTAATCAAAAAAATTTAAAACTCAAAAATAAATTCCACCACACCCTTTATGCAAGTTAACCATTGCATTTTATATAGGGCGTGTTTGATATATTTGATTAGACTGGATTAGGAAATGTATCCCGCAATACACGTATGTTTGGTATACTCTGCACATATTACTTATGGCCCTGAAAAACTCAATGGCCTGACCATAGGTTACTGTTCATTGTGGATTACGCAATTGGCACCCCCCCCCCCTCCGATACGTTTTCCAGCCATGTAGATTGAAATCCATCTACCGAATTTGCCCTCGATTTTTTACTCAACAAGTCGTGAAAATAGAAATCTCCCCCACATTTGCGAATCTCATCTTTCTGCTGACTCCCGTAACCCTACTTCTGCGCAGATTCACGTCGACGATGGGTACAAGCTTATAACCCCAATTCGAATCAGTAATTTCTTGTTCCTTTTAAGTTCGAATATGTGCATTCGTGTTTGTGTGCCTTGAATTTCTTTGCTGAAACTCCCATCGATCCCTAGACCAAATTATGAAGAAAACCCAAATGAAAACCCAAATAATGTGAGTTTTGAAAGCCAAACTCCGCCATTTTCCTGCAACATTTAAACATCTCCGTATTTCTGTATTTATTTTCAATTTTCTTTAATCAAACACATAAATTCCAAACGCAACAAATTAACTCCAATGATTCAAGAAAGTGAAAACAGTAGCTACACGAGATTATTCGAATTCAAAAATCAAAATCCCAATAAATTATTATTCAGATTTTAAAAAGAAACCTCACGTTTATCAGATATTGGGTTTGGGTTTAGAAGATTCTTTGTATTTGGCGGTGGCGGTGATAAATGGCCAGTGTCTGTTGAGTGAGTGAGAGAGATGAGAAATAGAATGAGAGAAAAATAAAGAAAAATATACTTTTATTCCCAACATTTATTTTTGTTAATAAATATTAAAATAATATTAGAAAATTATTTAACAATCACAGTTTAGTTTTTGAACAATTAAAATTTAATTTACAGGGTTAGAATTGTAAATTCCAAATTTAATCTTATATTAAACTAGAGTATCAAACAACTATTTATAATATCTATACTTTTTTACTTTTATCTACCAAACACAAAAATACGATACCAATCCTACGATATATCTCTTGGTTTAATCTTCTATTGCAACGACGTGACATCCTAATTAATTTCCGTTGGCTTGCTGTGTGATTGAAATCTCAAAATGAATAGAACGATGACGTGAGTAATTCTTTTCTTTGAAAAGTAAAACACAAAATATAAAGTGGAGTTTTCTTTCTAACTTTAAATTGTCATTATTAAAGAAGTGAACTCGAACCAGCGGCTCTAAGTTTATCAATCAGGTGAATTGATTCCGGCGGCCGGACATACATCGCCGGCGACAACTTGGCGGCGTTTACAGTTTCTGTTGCTAAAGGTAGAAACTCGACGTTGAAAATGAATAACTTCTATAACAGATACGGCGGCTATCTTAGAGCAATTTCGAGTAATTAAATGCGAGTTTCCATTTTTCAATAACTGGTTACTCTGATTATCTGCTCGTTGAATGTGGTTAATCCTATCAATCTTATAACCATAATTTTCGTTTAGGCCACTGCATTTTGTCCACCACGTGTTTGTGTTTATGTCCGTAACATGAAATGCCAATAGAAAGAGCAATTTGTGCATGGCTGTTTACAGAAAGCTCTTATTGTAGGCGGGAAGCTTTGATTTTTTTATTGGTTTAGTTTTTCCTGATTGCTAAGTGAATACTTTGAGTGATAAGTTATATGTTAAACTATTAGGAGGGGAAATCATCATGGAATAGATATTATAGTCTAATAGAATTATTATTTCTTTGAGATTGTTATTTTGCATTATCTCTCAATAAAAAAAAAGATATTGTTATATTGCATAATTTTCTTCCATTTACTGCTTTTAAACAGGAGTATGCGTCGGATCGGATGGTTAGTGCTTCTCCTGCCCATTTTCTTCATTGCGTATATTTTGGCGTTACTTTAGTCATGTATGTTTAGTTCATTCTGCAAGTGAAATTCTCATTTACAGATAATTTATTAACCATTACCTACAAAACTGATGCAGCTGGAACAGAAAGTTTCTTGACTGCAATTAAGTTTGCATCAAAGACGATTCTTTATGTCTTAGATTCTCTATGCATCTAAATTATGTTTAAAGGTATGCGGTATCCTACCGTTTCATCAGTGACCAATCTCCAAAATCGCTGTCGCAAAATCAAAGAGTCATCATCAGGTGGGAAATGGAAAGAAGTGTTTTCTCACTATAGAGAGATAAGAAAGGCTGGATTTCAATTGATGGATCATGCAATCTACTCTCATGTTCTAAAGGCTTGTTCAGCTTTCTCCTTTAGACTTGGACAGTCTGTCCATGCATCGTTAACTAAGCAGGGATTTGACTCATTCAGTTCGGTGGGAAATTCAGTGATGGACTTTTATACAAAATCAGGTGCATTGAGTTCTGCATTAAGTTTTTTCAATTACACAAAGACGAGAGATTCAGTTTCATGGAATATAATTCTCCACGGGCATCTGGATCAAGGATTTCTTGAAGAAGGAATCAATTTGTTTATTCAAGCTAGAGCATTTGGCTTTGAACCCAATATCTCTACTTTGGTGCTCATTATCCAGGCACATCAAAGTCTACAAGCTTTTGAAGATGGACAGAAATTTCATGGGTACTTGATTCAGAGTGGTTTTTGGAGCCTAACTTCAGTACAAAACTCTCTTTTGAGTATGTACACAGAAATTAGGATGGACTATGCCAAAAACCTTTTTGATGAAATGCATGAGAAAGATGTAATATCATGGAGTGTGATGATCAGAGGATATGTTCATGTGGACGATAATATATTTGCTTTGGAGTCATTTAAGCAGATGGTTTCGGAGTTTGGAGTTGAACCAGATGGAAAAACCATGGTAAGTGTGCTTAAAGGGTGCGCTCATTTAGGAGAAATAAAAATAGCAAAATTAATTCATGGTTTTGTAGTCTTAAGAGGTTTAAATTATGATTTGTTTGTAGGAAACACTCTTGTTGATATGTATTGCAAGTGCGGAGATGTAGACTCTGCGACTATAGCATTTGAGGAGATACCTAATAAGAATTTAGTATCATGGAATTCTCTGCTTTCTGGGCTTGTTGGGAATGAGAAGCATGCTGAATCATTGAAATTCTTTGCTTTGATGGAAAAATCAGGAATTGATGCTGATGAGGTGACTCTAGTGAACCTACTTCTTACATGTAAAGCTTTAGGAGTTTTGCATCAGTGCAAGTTGATCCATTCTAGAATAATTCGGAGAGGTTTCTATTCAAACGATTTGGTCATGAATTCTTTAATCGATGCATATGCAAAATGCAATCAGATTGATCTTTCGTGGAGATTATTCTGCCGAATCAAAAGACCAGATATTGTTACCTGGAGTACAATGATCTCGGCTTTCACTCACTGTGGCTTGCCTGATGAGGCAATTTCTCTATATCGACAGTTGAGGCTTTCACAAGAAAGGCCAAACCTGGTTACGTTGTTGAACCTTCTTGAGGCATGTGCACTTTCTGCTGAATTTGGAAGATCGAAATGTGCTCATGGCATTGCTATTCGAATGGGCTTGGCATCATATGTAGCAGTTGGGACATCAGTTCTTGATATGTACTCAAAGTGTGGGGCGATAGAAGCTTCCAGAAGGGCGTTTGACCAAATATTGCTGAAAAATGTTGTTTCTTGGAGTGCAATTATTGCCGCATATGGCTTAAATGGACTCCCACACGATGCTTTGGCTTTGCTTTCTGAAATGGAAGTTCATGGTGTAAAGCCTAATTCAGTAACAATTCTCTCGGTGTTATCTGCTTGTTGCCATGGAGGATTGGTTGACGAGGGACTGGCTTTCTTCAACGATATGGTGAACAAGCATGGAGCTGAACTAAAGTTAGAGCATTACTCGTGCCTTGTGGACTTGCTTGCTAGAGCTGGAAACCTCGATGATGCATTTCAACTGATTAAATCCATTCCTGCTGCCATGAAGCCTGGTGCTAGTGCTTGGGGTGCACTTTTGAGTGCCTGTAGAACCTATGAGAATCGGAAAATCACTGAAGGTGCACTTCCTCGGATACTTGAATTGGAGCCATCAAGTTCTGCCGGTTACTTACTTGCATCTAACATGTTGGCTGCTGGAGGTTCATGGACAGATGCGTCTCGGATCAGATGTTTGATGAAGGAAAGAGGGGTGAAGGTTATAGCTGGTTACAGTATGGTTCATGTGGGTAAAGACATGCATACTTTTACAGCCGGTGATAAATGTCATCCTTTGTCTCATATGTTTGGTCCCGTCATTGAGCAATTGCATTCCTGTATGAGGATTGATACAGAAGCAAGAATACTGGTTATCTAGGAGCAAATTCCTTTTAGTTGTAGCGACCAAGGGTAAGAACGATTCAGTCTTTGAAATCCTCCTTTTTCCACTAAAACTGAAGTGTTGCTTTCTTTACCCTCATACTCTATATTGCATATAAGTATGGTATATTCTCTACGTGCATGTAGAGTTCCAGAAAGAATTGAAAATTTGGTCAATGCTTGTAACTTTTCCTCGAAGACTTTGACCCGAAAAGATTTATTCTTTGGGGGATGGCTAACCTTTTTAGTACATATATAAGAATGAACTTTCCACTTTTTTTTCCGGGTCACCAGTGACGGATGATGTTTGTTCATTTTTCTTCCTTATGCTTATTTGTACAATACCTAATGCTCAATGATTAAGGAACTTCTATGGTGGTAGGCTGTCAGCAGAAAAATATGAAGTTGCTATCTGATGTAAGAAGATGCCACCATGACTTAAGGAGCATGAGGGGTTGACCACTGATTTCTAGCTGTTGCGGGCAGGGCTGAGCTGTCAGCTGAAGGAAAACGATTGCTACCATATGAACGGTTAAGATTCCACTGGCAAGGTATTAAGAACCGAGCTCCTTTCCAATGAATAACTTTACGAAGACATTTGTGTTTAGAAATCTGATTGAATATCTCAAGCAACTCTGACCGCTCGTAACTGGAATATCTGTTTTTAGTAAACCTTGATTCAAAAATGTCTATATCAAAGTCGCTCGAGTTTTTTCCCCGAAACTGATTCATTTGAAGATACTTCTTTTATTTATTTAGTTATCAACAATAACAACAATAACAATGATGTCCAACTGTTGACAAGTTCTGAACAATCTCATGACCGAGAGTATACATGCTGACAAAATTTTAGTTAATAATAGTATAAATTATCTGAAGTTTTTTTGTTGCCCTTGTGTTTTAATGCATCGCATATAAGGTAACTGAATCTACAAGCGTTATTTTACTAGAGGAAACCTCTTGAAATCCTGAGCTCACATGTTCTTATATCGTTGTCTATGTTGCTTTCCTGTGATAAAAAACTTGACAAAATTCATGCCTGCTACTTTCACCAGCTTCTTTTGTCAACTCTTTAGCAGTAAATTATCTAGCATTTTTTTTTTCCTTTTTCAGTTAACATCACATGTGTCATCCTCTATAATATTATTTAATAATAAGCCGGGTTTGCAGCTCACATTCACAAGCAGATAGTCACAATAGTGAGTATAATTTGACTGTTGGCTGCTGTATTAGTAATATTGTTGACATTTGATTTCATCACCGACTGAAAGACTCAAATAAGATGCAAAAAATCAACAGAACTAGGTGACTAAAATCAAATCAAAAAACAAAACATAAGGCCAGAAAACAGGAATTACTAGAATTGAATAAGAATGATATATTTTTCCCCCTAAACTTATATAAGTATCCCCACTTTGATCCACTCATAAGAGTAGCTAGCAATGAATCCATCGATGAATGCCTCGTTCCCCTCTCAACTTCTTGTCTCGATGCATCGTTCTGTACGTAGAGATATCCGAATATATACTAACAGTTTGGTCTCAATGATGCCTTTTGCAGATGGCTATGAAGCAAGAAGTTGTTCTTGACAATTTTGGTAACAATGAATCAGTTGGTCCAGTCAAGATTATTCGATTTTTCATGATAAATATATATATATCTTTCTTTGCTGGTGGCTGATGAATGAAGTGATAAGAAAAAACCAAGATCTATATACACTACAACCTATGAAAATTACCCTGCTGGAGATGAAGTAGCAGAGAGGATTGCAATCAATTGTCTAACGCAACGAAGCTGCCTCCTCGCATCATCTCCTTGAACTCGTTGAAGTCGACTCTTCCATCGCCATCAGCATCGACCTTCGTTATCATCATCTTGCAATCCTCAGCACCCCTCCCTTGCTTGAGGCCGAGAGACGCCAGCACGGAATTCAGCTCATCAACGGTGATGAATCCATCACCGTTCTGATCAAACACGTTGAACGCCTCCTTCATGTCTTCGTCCTCATTGCGCTCGTCCATGATGGTCTGATACAAGGTGGCAAACTCATCAATGTCAACGCAGCCGTCTCCGTTGACATCGACCTTCTCAATCATCTGAGACAGCTCGTCCCCCGCGATGAAGATTCCCATGTTCTCCAAGGAATCATTCAGCTCATTCTTGGTGATCCTCCCGTCTCCATTCCTGTCGAACATCTGGAAAACCCGTCTCAGCTCACCGGCATCCATTCTTTGAGAAAGGCGGAACGACGGGGAGGATGGGATGGTAGACGAGGAAAAGGGCGAAACGGGTTCTTTCTTGCTATGCAGCTGTTGTTGTTGTTGTTGTTGGTGTTCATACGAGTACCAAGAAGCGGGGAGATACGTCCTCAACTTCTTGGGTACTAAATATTGGAAAACTGTGTTGAAGAGCTTGTACACAAGGAAAATTCTTAACAAGATGGCTGGCATTGTGGGAGGAGTTGATGCTAGTATAGAGAGAGAGAGGGAGAGGATTTGAGAGTTGATAGAGAAAGTTTGAAATGATGTTGGAAGTGGTGGGGTGATAAATAAGTAAGGCAGCCGAATTGAGGGAAATTATTTTTAATGTGGGGTTGAAAAAGAGCTGTCTGTCTCGGTGCAATTTGGATCTGTGGGAAGACGCGTTTTAGATTCTTGAATTGTGTAATAAAGTAATGGCGATTTATTTAATTCGGAAAACCGCGTTGTTATAATTGGTGCATTTGGTGTGTGTGCGCGCGTGTTTGGAAAAACTAATAGAGTAGTGGGGCCAATTTGCAATTATAAAAAGATTGGGTGAAAAGCGAGCGGGAAGAAGAAGTGACCGTTGATAACGGATCTAAAGTAGTGAAAAGAAGAAAAAAAGAAGAACAAAAAAAGGGAAAAAAAAGGAAAACGTAGACGTTGGCTTTAAAGGCCGGCTGTAGAAAAACGCGTGATTTGGTGGGAGGATGACACGTGGATGCGTGAAGTTGGCGCCAATTACTTTTTGGTCGTTGGTTTGGTTTGGGTTGATGATACTCTAATATTTTATGTTGCATTTGGCGTACAACTTTGTACTAGTAATTTCGTTCTAAATTTACATAACTACAATATACTACTTATAATAAAACCTAATTATTATACTACTATTAGATAAATACTTCTCACGTAAAATGAATGCATCAAACTAAACCTTTTCGTAAATTTAAATTATAATTGAAGTATAAATGAAAATAACGTTGGACTATAAAAAATAATTAAATATAAAGACATATTAAAATAAGTGTATTAAATACATATGAATTATTTGTGAAATTAAAAACAAAAAACTCAATATTTTCATACTTTACGTAGCAATATCATTTTTGGAAGGAAAAAAATAACACTGTTAATAATATTTGAAGAGAATCCGAAAATTTATTTAAATTGAAGAGTTATCTTTAAGAAGTAGCTTGGTATATAGGTTGGCAAATTTTTGGGTGAGACGCGTGTGATCGTGCTTGGCGCGTGTACTCCACGAGCGCGCTTCCCATGTGCGGCGCGGTGCGTGTTTTGCACGTGCCTTTTTTTGCAATAACCCCATATGCACATTACCATATATTCATATGCACACCATTTAATGTTCAATGCACACCGAAGAATATTGATATGCACCAACTTTTTCTAATTTTTTTTCGATTTTTGTTTTTTTAATTTCCAAATTTATTTTGCACTCTTTTTTTTTGTCTTTTCGTTGTTTTGTTTGTCGCTTCTTCTTTGGTCAATATTCGAGCGACGGGAGGCGAAGGCCTCGGAGTGAGCCGAAAAATCCAAATTATTACCCGACGATTATCCTTATAATAGTAATCGGAGCCGAAGGCTCCGCCGGAAGAAAAAAAAACTGGAATTTTTTTTTTAAAAGTTGGTGCATATCAATACTCTTCGGTGTGCATATCATCATAAAGTGTAATGCATATGAATATATAGTGAAGTGCATATGGGCTTATTGCAAAAAAAAAAAAAAAAATCGAAAAAGTTGGAACATATCAATACTCTTCGGTGTGCATATCAACATAAATTGCAGTGCATATGAATATATGGTGAAGTGCATATAAAATTATTGCAAAAAAAATCAAAAAAATAAAAATTAAAAGAATAGGCGCGTGTTGTGCGTGGAAAGCGCGAGCGTGGAGTGCACGCGCCACGCACGGTCTCACATTGTGAGACGCGTTGCACCAAAGAGTTACTCATATAAGTTTTGTTGGAAAATATATGATGGTGTGTGATATGTGTACGAAAATGAAAGACAGAAAAGAAATAAACCGAGTCTAGTGCTAGGCACTATCTCCGTAAGATAATATTGCTCCGTTATCGTGCACGCGGTCTACAGCAATTGCCTCCAAGATACTCTTTCTACCACTATGTTAATATAGAGATGGTTTTATACAACATTTTTGGCGAACCTGAGACGTTGCACGACGTGTCGAAGTTCCGGCGAACTACTCGATACTCGGGATGAGTACTCGATCCTAAACTCAACTATATATGAAGTGAATGTATGCAAATGCTCGTTGGATCCCCCTTAGAAATCGAATTCTGTGGGGTATTTATAGGCAGAAAGTACCCGTTCCGAACGGGTGCCTACGGGGTGGTTTTTGGCGCCAATCAACCATAGGCCGCCACGTGTCGCAGGTGAAAGGACGTCTTGTCTGGTGCAGCCACGTATCGAAGGAGTTGAGTCGGTTGGAATCGACATCAACTGCCGAGAAGTGCAAAGTGCGCCTCAAAGCGCCCATTGCGACAAGTACGACGTGCACGTGCTCTTCGCCGTCGAACTCGGACTCGGACTCGGACCGCACCGTCCTCGTAGGAATCATAGTCAAGCACAAAAGGTGCCAACACTTGAGTCACTAAGGTGCACCATAAGATAACACACTTGGATATACTCCCTTATAGTATTGCTCCTTATATATAGCACAAAACTTTCTTGATTTTCCGATGTAGGACAAATAAGGTAGAGAACACACAATTCTAGTTTCAAGTAGTCATGTTTATGTATTAATTGCTCATTCATTCCTTATTGGAATTGAACAAATAAATACATTAAATTATAACGCTCAAAATGTAGATTTCGTTTCTACCATTAATTTCCTCACATCCCTCATGAATTTAATGCTATAATAATTCCAGCAAGTTTAAGCTTGTTAGTATAAAGTATACTTATAAAATAAAAAATAAAAAGTATAAGCATAAATAATTGGGTGGGTATCTCTCAGTTTCTAAGGTAGGGTCGAAACGTGAGGAACACGCCCAATCTTTTGGGTTCACTTTCTTGTAGTGGCAGCGTAAAGTTTAAGCTTAAAAAGTTGGCTAAAATTAATTTTCTATTAGCTTGTTTTTGCTTTTTATTCTTCTAAATGAATTATATAAAATCTCATCCTTTATATTTTTCTTTTCTTTCTTTTGAATTCTTCCTTTGTACTTTTTTGTATTCCTTTTTTTTTTTTTTTATACGGAGGGATAATATTTTCTTTCTAATTTATAAGGAAATATTTTCCATCCAGAGTGAAAATGAGAAATAAGAAATGAGAGAAATGAGAGATTTAAGAAAGAACTAATGAACAATCCGTCGATTTTCGACGAGATATATTATTAGGCGAAATTTACTTGGTGGTTATAAAAATTTATTTTGAAAGAGAAAATCTTTAGTATGTAATTAAATTTACGAAATTTGATCCGTAATTATCCTGTCCTCAATACTATTTTTGATAATTTTAGTTCAATTTAATCTACATGCTTCAGTAAGATTACAGAAAAAAATTCTGCGAATTTCTTATCTTCATTTACTATTTTTTTTATCCTTTTCAGTTTAATTTTAATTCATAATATTATTAAAATTATTGGACACAATATGCTTGATACTTATAGAAATTTTTAAGTTTGTTGTAAACATATTTAGTTTCTTTCTTTGTTACTATTTTATCTCCCTATATTAATATTTTCAAATATTAATTGCCTAATAAGGGCATTTGGATACTATATATAGTATATGCTCCAAACTCATTTTAAATTATATTTTCCTATATGTTCTCGTTTCAATATATAGTAACACTCGCTAATTATAAGTTGATATTTCGACGTCATTACAAATAAGTATTACATGAAGAATCATCTCATGGTAGAGCCAAAATAACTCTATCATTAATAGGTTTTGGCACTTTACGTTGTAATTTACACTTATAACATTAAAAAAATAATATTTCGACAATCATTGCAAATAAATTTTACATGAATCGTCTCGTTTTGCTCAAATGTTTAAAATCTAAAAAATACAATTTTGTACTCCCTCCATCCCGCCGAATACGGCCTAGTTCACATGGACATGGAGACTAAGAAAAAGGATATTGGGTATAAAGAAAGTATTTAGTGTAATGTGAATGCAATATTTTATAATGCTAATAAAGTTATAGATGTGATAGTTGAGTGTGTAGTGGGAGTAGGTTAGTGGGGTTTAGATGTAATGATGAGCCATGTATATAAACTAATTATTTCCTTTAAAAGAAACAGGCCAAATATAGTGGGACGTCCTAAAATGGAAAACATGTCGTATTCGGTGGGATAGAGGGAGTAGATTTTTAAAATATAATTATTCAAGATGCATGTTAGAGATAGTATTCAACAAATATGAATTATAAAAGGAAACCCAATAAATTTAATTGTTTAATATGGAAAATTTAAATTTTTTCTTTTTTTTATTTTGTACGTAATTTTGTTTCTGAAGTTAGTATGAAGTACGGGATGAAAAAAATCAAGTAGGGAAAATATATTTATTTATTGAATACGGAAGAATTTGATCGTTTTCTAACTATTTCGAATTTTGTACAAAATTTTGTGTCTTTAATAATCATTATGTTTTGCAAGATAAGCATGAACATTAAAAATATTTTAATAATTATTTTAGAATGATATATTTTAATAATTAATCAAAAATATTATTTCTTTTATTTTATTCCACTTTCTTTAGCAGGGAGAAATCAATCCTTTTTTTTGTATACTAAACATAATGTGAAATATGAAAATTTCACTTTGTAGTTACCTCATACTCTATCAAAGATTTTATCCTATACGATGTTAATTATTGTGCATGTGTGATCATCTCGTCACGAATTAAAATTTTGAGATCTCCTTTGCTGGTGGACTCATGAGATTGCAACATATTATAAACTATGTTTAGCGTGGTCATCTCGTCCCACATTTATTATTGTAATACTTATAAAAAAAATTATTTAGTTAGCCAAAATTGATTTTTATAAGAAATTATTACTCCTTTTATATAAGTTTTTCAATTAGTGACGAGAAAATAAATGTTGATCTTGAGAATTTATAAAGATTTTCCAAGAATGTAGTCTTATTGAAAACCGATATGGATATAAATTAATACATAATACCTGAACGTAAAATTCAAAAATTATAGCTTTAAGATAAATAAAAATAGTGAATGAAGAACGCCACGTAGAACCTTGAATTAAAAAGAGAGTTCGAATTTATAATTATTTAATAATATATAGATGAATTCGATATTATTAAAAATAAAAAAGTTATATCGAGCACGAAAAGAATGATATCTAATTCTTGATATAACATCTACTATTAATAATGACTGATAAAAGTTCGATGTGCATAATCATGTCGAATATGTTCTTCAATTAATTTATGTTCTTCAAGTAATAAAGACTTTTAAGAGTTGCGAACTGGATGGGTGCTTATAGTTGGCCTTTGAACCTTGTTGATTGGTTTGGCTGGATGAGCATATATAAATGTACAAATAAAATGATTATTTGATATTTTATCTAATCCATACACTATAGTTCTTGTCAAGAAAAATAATTATCTGGTGAAATTAAACAAAAATTATTTAAAATTAAGTTGTTGGCTAAACTAAAATTTCGAATAAAAATAAGAAAAGTTTAAAAATATAACTTATTATTTGGCCAACTAGTTAATTAATTAGTCAAACTAATTTGATTGTGCAATTAAATGCAGGATGAAACATACATATTAAGTTTAGGTACTTATATAGGTAATTCAAGAATAGAGTCTTATTGAAAAATGATTTTGGATAAAATTTCATCTTTAATACCCTGATCAATAATATAATATGCAAGATCTACCAATTTAAAAAAATATTATATTAATTATTTCATTATTATCTTTATATTCATAGTTGTCGTTCTTTTTTTAATAATATAATTGTAATATTTTTTTAGCCATATTTGATTTGTGATGGATATACTAAATTAATAAATTAATGAATAGCCGACGGGAGTCTTATATTATTACCTTGTTCTCATACCAAATTGGCCATAAAATAGAATATTTTAATACCATATTATATATGATCAAGATGCGATAACTATTAAATATATATTGATTAAAATATTGAAAATTAAGATTTAAGATAAATAGAAATACTAAATGGAAAGCGAGTCACGTAAGACCTAAAATTAAGGGGAGAGTATGAATTAACATTAGTTTTAATAATATATAGATAGGTGAAAGATTTGAGTGAAATTTTATATATCTCTCCATTTTGAGGGCTAAAAACAAGTTTTTTTGTCTTAATAGTCTGGTTTGTCAAATAAATGAAGAGATTGTAAAATTCATTTATATTAATACAATATTATTATGTGAATGAGATGTAGTACATATACATGTAGCATAAAATTTCCCAACAAGCAAATCGTTTGGACAAATTATTATTTATTTCATTGTGTTTCTTTTGTTTCATAGACATAAATGCTCTTTATGTTTTAAAATATAATGTCTTCTTATTTTGCAACCATGTCATATAATGATTGTAGACGAATAATAATGTGGAACAATCATGTTGTTCCATGTGTAACACTCGGCAGTTGTCACTTTTTCTTATTTCCTTTATCCAAAAATTATTGCCCTTGCTCACTTTTTTTTTTCTTTTTTTTTGAGTGAAAATGAAATTCTCATTAAGAGTACTAGAAGTACTTCAAAACCATTCAAATACAGGATCGAACTAGAAGTACGGCAAGAGAAAAGAAAATAGAAAAACAACAATTAAAGTTTCGCAGGAATACAATCAATAGGATGTGAACTCCAATCGTGCAGAGAAAAACAAAAGGAAGAAGGATAATGAGGCTTCAACCATTTTCAAGAGCTAAACTTTATGCTCTCCAAACTTTTTCCGGTGTTCGGTGCTATCTCTTTGAAAATCTTCTCGTTTCTCGCCTTCCAAATCCTCCACAATGTACATTGCCAAATGAGGCCAAAAATTTTATTTTTCAAATTGCCAAGGCCGCAACTCACAATTCCTCAAAGTGATCTTTTAGATCTGCTGCATAAATTAATTGATGATCAAGCCAATCACATACCTCTGTCCAGACAAGGAAAGCTTCACAACAAGAAGAAAATAAATGAACAACATATTCAAGCTGGCATTGGCACATGAAGCAGCTCCCATTTTCACCCGCATGTATGATTCCTCTTTTGATCAAGTTTTCATTCGTTGGTAATCTCCCTTGCAAGGCTTTCCAAACAAAGGCCGAGACCTTCAATGGAACGGCTTTTCACCACAAGATCGACCATGGCCCTCTCACTTCATCCTCATTTTCTGATGCATTTGATATGGAGAAATAAAGGTCTCTTGTGCGGAACACGCCATCAGCCGAGCCCGTCCAAATTCGGGAATCCGACTGATTAGAATCAAACTGCAACCTGTAAATGTAATTCCAAAGATCCAAAAAATTGCAAAATTCATTAGAATCAAGGACCCGACTCCATTTGGAAATCCACAACCGAGAGACTCCATCAGACTGAATGAACTCTTTGACACTACAAAATTTCTGATTTGATAAAGTATACAACCCTCTAAACCTATTACACAGACTTCCTCCCTCTTTTAACCATGGATCTTTCCAAAATTTTATAGAAGATCCATCACCCAAAGATAACTCAAAACTGTTACAGAAAATTGCACCATAATTACTCTTTAGGATGCCCAACAAATCCCTCCACCATAGAGACCAACTATTTGACAATCTACTAGAAGACCAAACATTGTTTATGGAACCATATCTCGATTTGAGAATTTGTGTCCATAGCGACTCTTCCCCCGACCATAATTTCCACACCCACTTACACGAGAGACTCACATTAAAGACTCTAATATCTCTCACCCCCAGCCCCCCGGCACTTTTACTTTTGCATACTCTTTCCCATTTTACCCAACTAATTTTATTGGAATTTTCTTTCCCTTCCCACAAAAAACTCCTCTGAAGTCTAGATAGAAGTTTTATGATGCACTCAGGGGCTTTAAAAAAAGAGAGAAAATAGATTGGAAGAGCTGAAAGAATTGAATTAAGAAGAATGATCCTTTCTCCAAGAGATAGATTTCTTTTTTCCCATACAGAGAGCTTTTTTCGAAAACGATCAATGAGAGGTTATCAAACTTCTTTCTTCCTCTGATTTGATCCATTCGGAAGACCAAGATAAATAAATGGGATTTTCCCAACTTTACAGCCAAGAATATCAGCAAGCTGTGTGATTCGATGATTATCAATACCAATACCATGAAGAGAGCTCTTGTGAAAATTCACGCGAAGGCCTGAAGCAATCTCGAATAACTGGAGTATGCCCTTCATAGTTTTGGCATTTTGGGTGGAAGCTTTGCGCAATAACACTGTATCATCGACAAACTGAAGGTGGCTGACCTTAATTTTATCGGCTCCAATCTCACACCCTTTAAATATTTGCATATGGTCGGCTTTTTTCATAAGACAACTTAGACCTTCTGCAGCGATCAAGAAAAGAAATGGGGATAAAGGATCCCTCTGCTTGATTCCTTTTTGAAGATTGAATTCACCCGAAGGACTTCCGTTTACAAGAACTGACATGGAAGCGGTTGAGAGGCAACTTCTAATCCATTTTCGCCATTTCCAATTGAAATTCATACCAAGCATCATCTCGTCCAAGAACTCCCAGAAGACAGAATCGTATGCTTTCTCAAAATCCACCTTGAATATCATTCCTTCCAACTTCTCACGTTTCAAGAAATCAATCGATTCGTTGAGAACCAATATGCTGTCCAAGATATGTTTATTCCCCACAAACGCACTTTGATTTTCAAATATAATAGATCCCACGACTTTAGCTAATCGTATAGCCAAATTTTTTGCCAATATCTTGTAAGTGCAGCCAATTAAAGAAATAGGGCGAAAATCAGATATTGCTTGAGCCGTACCTTTCTTCGGAATTAATGTGACAAAATAAGGGTTTCCTCCTTTGACGATTCGTCCGGTCTCATGAAATTCCTCCAAGAAGTTCATCACATCGTTTTTTACAATATGCCACATTCTCTTAATAAATCTGAAAGTAAATCCATCAAGGCCCGGACTTTTATTTCCGCCACAACTCCAAACAGCTTCTCTGACCTCGTCTTCAAGAAATGGTGCAATGAGACTCAGATTCTCAGAGTTATCCAATTTTTTGGATACCAAGCTTCTAAGAGAGAGACTCTGATCATCATGAACTCTTGAAAAATGTTGCTTAAAATGATTAAACACTGTAGACTTAACTACATTAACATCTTCAACCCACACATTATTTATCATTAGACCATCCAGCTTGTTCCACTTTCTCCTGTTGTTAACACATCTATGAAAGAAAGATGTGTTAGCATCTCCTTCACGAATCCACAGAATCCTCGACTTCTGGAAAGTATAATTGTCCTTAATTTTCCGGAGATGCCAACCATTTGATTTGGAATCTTTCAAAGCTTGGAGTTCAATTTCGGAGAGATCTCTTGACTCTTGGCAAAGATTAAGATGATTAAGAGTTGCAGTAGCTTCCTCGATCTTCTTGTAATTGTGATTGCAGTAGCTCCAATCTCACACCCCTCAAATATCTCGAATCCACATATTATTATACGCGTGGTTTTCACGTAATTGTGATTTCACAAATGTTTTTTCTTGTAAAACCACATATTTAAACTAACATATGTAGAATATATCGCTTTGTTAATTATATCAATGTGTTATACCATACTTTACTTTTAAAATATTTAAATTAAATGGTAAAAGAATTGAAAAGATTAAGGATTATCACAATATTGTTGTTATCATTTATCATATAGAATGGTAGCTTTGCCTATCCATTATTAATTGCTCTCGTTTCAATTATATCAATTAATTAATATGCAAAATACGTATGAGTTTATACACAGTGATTTTGGAATATTATTTGACATCGCCATCTTAATCTAATGAAATTAAATTTTATCAGACAAAAGCAAGAATACACGTACGTTCAGATTTCATTTTCAAATGAAACGGTCAGATTATGTATCTCCGTATCTTTTGAATACTGTATTTTTTAAAAATTTTGTCCTTTTCGAAAAATATATTTATCTTGTTTGCATTTGGAAATCTTTGGAAATTTATTTGAGATTTATAATATTGAGGTGATTTCTTGGCTAAAAAATTAATAGAATTTTTGTGAATTTTTTTTTTAATAGAAGTTAAACAAATTCTCATTTTGAATTATTTACCGAACGATCTGGATGCACATGAAATCAATGGTCTCTTCGAATACTTTCATCATATCATTTCAATCCAAAGCTAGCAATCTTTAAGTTTTTGTTATTCCTGAATCCTCCTACTCGTTGATTGAGAAGCATGTGTAACTGAAAAAAGAAAATATGATTAGAATAGGATAGTCAATGTCCATTTAATTAATTAACCCCTAATCCTTGCACAAAATATTAATGTGACTCACAATATTTTATTTGGATGTGTCATACGACTCATCATACCCCTAATATTTCAAATTCCAGTCTAACTAGGTTTTATATTTGATAAATTACTATCCAAGGCGCATGATTTATTTGCTGAGGTGGCATTATCCTATTGACTTCATAAATATAGTGAGGAAATAAAATTAATAAAAGCCATTCTTCTGGAGTGTCGTCCGGCTCACCAAAAAAAAGTTAGTGTCATTCATTTGATTGACATCATTGTTGATGCTCTAAGAGTTCAACGTCAAAAAAGCAACTCTGCACTTAGCCGCACCATAACCAAGAGAAAATTATCATGTATACTTATTATTGGGATAACATATATTCTCAATACCCACTATGATAATTTACTATCCCATATACTTACTTGACCCATAAAGTGTACTTTTCACTATTTGTTTAAGATTTTTTATTTAATTATCTATACAATCATGCATGCCAATCTACAGGACATGATTGAATCATCATTAGTTGACTAGCTTTTTGAATAAGGTCAAAATGTATTTGAGTGAGATGACAAATGAGTAAGTTTCATGTGAATAAAGCCTATTAAAATTGGCATGCATGCAAAAATTGTATCAATTTTAACAGTAATTTTGCATGCGGGTAGATTCTATATTGAATGCAGAGACTTGAATGCATTATTGAATTGGAATTCTTCAGCCTATATAAGATTCATAGTTTGAAGGATTTTGTATGCAAACATAAAAAGGAAAAAAATAGAGAGAAACCCTGAGCGAATATTAGATCGAAGAGTTATAGTAGTCATTACCGTTGTTTACATAGAGGTGAGCATAATAAATTTTTTTATTATTTTGTAAAAAAAAAAAATTATACAGATCACTCATATTCTGTACAAGTGGATAGAAATATGTCCACCACTTGTACAGAAATGAGTCAATCTTTATAGTTTTTTTTTTATCGAAAATTGTAGTAACTGTTACAAGCTTAACTTATATTATTTTCCTAACATTATTGTTTGTATTTTACATAAAATTGAATCAGGCATCTTTCAAACCTCCTTAATCGAAGCTAGAAGCAAATTAACATTGTTTTTGCAATTTCCATCTCCAAATGTAAGTCTTAAAAATTTGAATTAATTTTCTAAATAATTTAAAACTGTACAGATCTTAAAAAAACTGTAAAGGTCGGTAGAAGTCATACCCGACATGTATACTATTTATAAGATCTATATAATTTATTTTTTAATTAGATTATTTATTTAAATGTTTATGTGTTTTTATAGCATTAATATATGTATTTTGAAAAAATACAATCTAAATTCGAAATCTCATATATAGGCATTTCTTCAAATGCGGGTGAATCCAAATAAACTGCGTTTTTTCATTTCCAATTGACAAATTTGAGTGTTTAAAACATTAATTGAAATTTTGTAAAAAATAAATAATTGTACAGATCTAACAAGAACTGTACAGGTCCGGATTTATTTTGTGCGACCTGTACAGTATATTTTAGATCTGTACAAAATTGAATTTTGTAATAAATTAATTTAATTTTATTTACGTATATTTAATTATTAAATTTTGGTTTTGTTTTGGCAGATGGAATGCAAGATGTTCCGCGTTAAATTTAACGGCGTTTGGGACGATTTTGTTTATAATGGCGGAGAAGAGCGCACATATGATAAGTTTTTCCAACATTAAGGAACAAATAAATTTCATAATGATGTCTAGATCGTTAAGTGAGAATTTTGAAATATTCTATTTTTCAACGTCTCAATTCGACGTCGAAAAATTTAAATTGAGTAATGTTGATCAACTTCGTCGATTGTGTGGTACTGAGTCTGAGCCTACCTTGTATATCAGTGATTCAGTGTATAGACCTAGCCTTGATTTGAATGCTTCTTCGCAATTTGTCTATGATGATGTGTATCCGTCTCAGTACTCGCAGTACGACGATTGATGATGATGATCCTATGCCACTGTCGTAGAGGATGATGATGATGATGATGATGATGAATATTCTGCTGAATCTGAGTCTGACGACACTGATGACGAAGAGGAACAGACAGCCACTCTGCAAATTGGAACTATGGCTGAATTTGTTAATTGGGTGCATACTCAAGGCGGTGTGAACAAGCTCCTGGCAATGCTGATGCAGAAAAGTCATATACCTCTTGTTGACGAAGAGACGGAGCTCGCCACTGAAGCGGCCGACCTACAAAACTGGTTAGTTCCCATGATTCCATTGGAACCTGCTGCTTTGCTTGTTGAAACTGTTCTGGATAACATGCCTGAGGGTCCTTTGAGTATGAACTCCCTATTTAAAGACAAAGAGCAGTTGAGGCTTGCAGTTGGATTGTGGCACTTGGAACAACGAGCTGAGTTTTGTACAGATCGATCAGATTCAAGGCATGTTACTTACAAATGCAAGTTTCGAGATGTGTGTCCTTTCGAATTGCGCGGAAGGAGAGAGGGCAACTATTGGTATATTCACCTGTTCAACCCGACGCATACTTGCACAACTAATATGAACCATCCTCTAATGAAGAGGAAGGTCGAATCTAGTGTGATTGCAGCTCATTTTGCGAAAGGCATGAAAAATCAGAAAGAAATCATCACACCAAAGATGATTATGGCAGTCTTATGCGGGAATATGGCGTGGCTGCAAATTACAATGTGTGTCTGCGAGCACGGAACAAGGCCCTGGAGATGCTGTATGGTGGATACATCAATTCGTTTAAGATGGTTCCTCAGTATCTCTACATGCTCCAGAAAGAGAATCCAGGTTCGATTGTTGACTACAGTTTTAGCCCTGATGATTTCCGATTCGAACACTGTTTTGTGACATTGTCAGCTTGTATCGTTGCATTCAAGTACTGTCTTAGGCCGGTGATTATATTGGATGCAACGCACTTAAAGGGAAAGAATAAGGGAGTTATGTTCGTTGCGATGGGAAAGGACGGGAACGAGCAACTTATACGCTGGCATGGGGGATCGGTTCAATTGAGAATGACATCTCGTGGACATGATTTGTAAGTCGTCTGAAGCTGGCATATCCTCCTCGCCCTGATTTAGTGTTCATCTCAGACGCCCATCTTAGTATTGCGAATGCCATTCGGGATATCTATCCTGGCATATTCCACGGCCTGTGCTACTTTCACATACTGAAAAGCATGGTGACTTATGGAAAGTCTATCACCAAGTTGTATCATAAAGCAGCATTTGCGTACATGAGAGCAGCCTACGAGAAAGCAATGAACAATATAATGTCGGCAAAACCCGAAGCGCATGCCAAGCTGATGTCTATTGGTCCAGAGAAGTGGGCTCGATGTATGTGTCCAGGCCGACGATATAGTAACCTGACGTTGAATGCCGCAGAGCAATTCAATAAAATTTTGAAGTTTGCTAGATGTATACCAATTTGTTCGTGTTTGGAGACCCTTAGAATGACCGTCGAGAGGTGGTTTGATGAAAAACGACAATTATACGCATCTAGTACTGCGTTTGTCACGAGCACGACATATGCTAAACTTGCAGCTGAGGTTGAACTGTCAAGAACGTACACTGTCATTCCCTTTAGAGATGGTGTATTCAAAGTCCACGACGGAAATCAGACTCTTAATGTCGATCTCAACGCGAGGAGCTGTCCATGTCGAGTGTGGGATTTGGACTTGATACCGTGTTCTCACGCCGTTACAGCAATTCAGTAAGGATAATTAGAGTTTTGTTTTCTTATTTGTACATTTTTGTATAACTTATTCCGTGTATTAACTGTTTCATTATTTGCAGACGAAATGGCCAGCACCCATACAATTATGTGGCGGATTACTACACGAGAAATACCCAACTGCAGATTTACTCACTAGAGGTCAATCATGTCCCTCCCAGAGATGAGTGGTTTATTCCTCCTTAAGTTGCTGCTGTGGAAATGTTGCCTATGCTTCCGGTTAGGCAAGCGGGTCGCCCAAGCAAAACTCGTCGACGATCGTTCCTGGATAACTTGACTGCAAGAAGACGTCAGCCCACAGACGATGGTGCCTCAAGCAGTAAAAAACGAGCACCTAAAAAATGCTCTATATGTCACGAGAGTGGTCACTCGAAAAATAAATGTCCATACAAATGAGGGTTTATTTTTTATAAAATTTGCTAGATGTGTATTATTAATATTATTTGCCCGCTGTGTATGCATATTATTATTATTATTATTATTATTATGATTATTATTATTATTATTATTTATATAGAATAAGAATAATAATAATAATAATAATAATAATAATAATAATAGAGAATAATATGCGATCAAAGAAGGAAGATTTAAAATAAAATGTAGTAGTCGTAGTGATAGTAGAGAATAATTTTAATAATAATAGAGAATAATATTATAATAAGCAGGAAAATTTAAAATAAAATGTACAGATCGGGTGAATTATGTACAGGTCAGTTGTACAATGTCACCGCCCTGTACAGAATTTAGACGATCTTTACGTTTTTTTTTTAAATCGTCATTATTATTATTATTATTATTATTATTATTATTATTATTATTATTATTATTATTATTATTATTATTATTATTATTATCGCTATTATTATTATTATTATTATTATTATTATTATTAAATGTAGTAGTCGTAGTGATAGTAGAGAATAATTTTAATAATAATAATAACATTAATAATAATAGAGAATAATATTATAATAAGCAAGAAAATTTAAAATTAAATGTACAGATCGGGTGAATTCTGTACAGGTCAGCTGTACAATGTAACTGCCCTGTACAGAATTCAGACGATCTTTACGTTTTTTTTTTTAAATCGTCATTAGTATTAATATTAGTAGTATATTTTTAGTACTGGTATTAGTCTTATATTATTAGTACTATTATTTTATATTATTAATAGTACGATGATTATTAGTATTATTAGCTCAATTAAATTTAAATGTGACGAGCAAAAATACGAGCAACAATTAAAATAGGATAATTATTAATATTATTAGGTCAAAAAATAAAATGCCCCAAACAATGTCTTCAGCAAAAACGTACAATACAACATATAATAAGTCTAAACACGGTCTTGGCAAGCGTTGCACAAAATGTCACGAGCAATTTTTCTTCTATAAAGTGCGACATTCCCAGGTCGGTTACCTCATGGGATACTCGGGGCTCCGTTGATCATTCTTTCAATGGCCATGAGCGCAAATTGACCGCAATTGTGACTGACGTCTTGTCTAAATTGTGTGACAGGGTCACGCTCAGTAGCCCTAGACGGAACAAGTATAGCCAGACCGTCACTCCTATTTTTTGCCTTCGGTTTTCTCGGGGTCAGCCAATAGCCTCCACTGTCTAGGATTGTCCAGAACTTACGAGCAAACGGTTTTAGTGAGTCTACTTGATATATCCGAGCATCTTCTAAGTGCGACTTTGAGTCTCACACCTCCATCACCCATTGACCCATGTTGATGCGGAGAACAAAAAAATGTTGACCGAGGATGATTGGAATTATTATCTGTAAGAAATAATCAAAATATTAAAAACAATTTAAATGATAACTTCAATTTTAGTATGCAGTGATTTTTTACCGTGTCAGCTTGCCGCCAATTTTTGACATTAACACCTACATCAAGAGACATTGTGATGCTCGCACTCAAGCTTGTCGACCTCTCCATTTTGTTAAGTTTGTGCATGAATGTCGTCTAAACACGAAAAATATTAGTAAATGTAATGGATTACAAATAATAATAATAAATTTAAAATAAAAGGTTGCTCACGAAGCAGTCGACGTTCAAAAGGACAGTGTTGGTGTCAGTAATGTGGTCCATGATGTGCACACGTTCCCTCAAACGCTGTTGCAACAACTGAACTGCAAAGACGAAAACCTGAGAAGAAACACAAAAAAGATATATTTATTAAAACAGCGTAAAACTAATGATAACAAGTTTAAAATTTAGAAACTTACTGGATGATCCATGTCAGCATTTGGGTTTTCAATCCGGTGAAAGTAGTTATCTGTGCATGTCATTGCTCCCACATACACGCACGAGCCTCTATTTTTTAAAAACAGGTCATATCTGTACCATTTGTCTTCGTCGTCAAGATCGACAGGAGGAACTTCCTGTAATTGCTGAAGTAGACTCGTGTCTCAGCGTAGGCTTTCGCCATCAGTAATACTCTTTCCTTTTCCTGGCTCATCCGGTCGTGTCTGCGCGAGCGACTTCTTAGCAAAATCAGCATATGCAGCGGGATTGTACAACACATCCTGAGGGTTCTCATCAGGAAACCTAGCAGCTACGGGTGGCGCCGGAATGGGCTGAGGATCATCTGGTTCATAAGCATACTCAACGCCACCCTTTCTAAGCCATTCGGGGATTGTGCACTAAAGCGGCGGCGCTGAATGACGGGCTGGCACAAAGGGTTGTTGTTGGTGAACTGGACTCCCGCGGGCTGAGGCACTGGGCGGTGGTGGTACAGGTCCACTCGGGCTAGAACGTCGGCTACTCTTCTTTTTAAACAAGTCTGTGAAAAAAGACTTGATCTCCGAAAAAAACACCTCTCTCCACTGTGTAGTCAATTCACTTCTCACGAGGCCTCGCAATTCCTCCATTAACTTGTTTCTTCTCCCCTCTCTCCGACTGCTGGTTTCTGTGCCGCTGCTCGATGATGACGATTGCACTACGCGAGCACGTTTTCCTTTACTCTTCTTAGCTTTCGCCATATCTTTAGGTGGGGACCTGCCTCTCAGATCATATACACTGGGCTCGACGCTAGGCTCTGACACTGGAGGGTCATTAGAAAGCCGCTGAACTGGGGCACGACGTTCAGGCTGTTCACCCTCGGATAGCAGGTTGACGGGCTTCACATAATTCACCGCGAGCGGGTTTTCAGCATTAACCAAAGAGAACCAGTATCACATCCCTTCTTCTTGTTCTTCAAGGTGCAGGAAATCTCTGCAATTCACCCCGTCGACAAAAGCCCCATACAAATTGCGCTGCAAAGCCTGATCCAGCGTCCATCTCAAACAACGAGGAAGAGCATATTCGTCCACTTTCTTGGCAGTAATCGCAGACAAATAAGGTATAGCCTCGTTAATCCACATCTGCATTGCCCAAACCGGCCCGTAAATGTTATACCTCAAATTCTTTCCAAAAACAGATTTGTGGCGCGGTGCCGCCGAGACATAGTTCTAAAACACTTTGTATGAATATCCACCCCAAAAAAATTGGTTCCATCAGTTGAGATCATCCGATAATACCCAAAGCCACGACTGTATCTTGCCTCTAACGTCGCAACCTAATACTTCTGCTTGTGCGACGAGCACATGGGCTACTCGAAGATACAAATGTGCTTCTAGACCATCCACTTTCAAAAAATCCTCCAACACGTCCTTGAATAATCGGACGTCGCCACAAAAGGCGCGACATGCTTCCACATTCTCCGTCGACAAATCTGCACCGTGTGGATCAAATGAAGACGCTCCAAACATAAGTCCCGAAATAAGAGCGTACTCATGGGGTGAAAACCTCAAATTTCTATCACCAATACGGAACCATAGATCCATCGGATCAGCACCGGCCACTTTCGCACACGCTTTACCCTGATACATTCTAAAAAAATGCCCAAAAGCACCCACAGAGAATGTTTGAACAAGCTCTGCACCCCCAACTTCTAACAGTCGTTTCTCTATCAATGCCAACATGCTGAGCTTGTTGTACGTGTTCACTGTACAGGTCACTTCTTGAAATGTTTTACGTACCCAACACCAACCATGCTGAAACACAAATAAAATCAATTATCAATTACAAAACAGAACTAAAAAAAATTAAAAAACATAATTAAAAAAAATTATATACAGATCGCATATATTCTGTACAGAATATACACGGGCTGTACAGTTTATTTCAGATTATTATCATATATTATTTTATTATTTAATATAATGACAGTATAAATTAACAAATCAAATTATCGAATTACATAACAATGCTTTAAAAAACTAATTATGCATGCATATTTAATAAACTTGAGAAATTAATTAAATAAAATTAAATATGTCATCATAATTATAGCAGAAACTATACATGTCGTGAGAAAAGTATACAGGTCGGGAAAAATAATACACGGCCTGTATGCTTTTTATACGACCTGTATAATTTTGTTTATAAAGGTTTTCGATCTAAGTTTTCCTATATTATGATTAACATGATTTATGGTATTAAACTAGAGATAATATATTAATTATTCGATTAATTAACATTAAACTAACTAACTATATCAACATGCAACAAATTACCATAATTAAAATCATAAAGATAGAGGGATATCTAAAATACAACTCTATTATGTGTCTAAATTGATTACAATAATATTTGTGTTAAAAAAAACTATAAAGATCGACAAAAAAATATACAGGCGGTAAAAAAAAAATACCCGACCTGTAAGCTTTTTAACCGACCTGTATACTTTTTTTTATAAAGGCTTTCGGTCTAAATTCTTCCTATATTATGATTAACATTACTTATGGTATTAAACTAGAGAAAGTATATTAATTATTCGATTAATTAACATTAACCTAACTAATTATATCAACATACAACAAATTAGCATAATAAAAATCATAAAGCACAGAGATATCTAAAAGACTAGTCTATTATGTGTCTAAATTAATTATAGCAATATTCGTGTTAACAAAAACTATAAAGATCGAGAAAAAACTATACAGACCGTATTAAATTTAAAAAAGCATTCTATCGACCTGTATGATATTTACTCGAAGTGTAAGAAATTTACCTCTTGTAAACATTGTTTCTGGGCTTCAGTTAAATCTTCCTCATCAATCTTCGATTTTTTTCATTTAACTTTTCCTTTTGAACCCGATGTTGACGCCATGGATTAGGGGTTTAGTGTTAAAAGTTTAGTACAGGGAAGGAACAAGAATTGTGGAGAAGAAGGCTGGAGAGAATTTTTGAGGAGTAATCTGTATATGAATTGATCTGTATAGATTTTGTATTGGAACTCAGATTTTATTGGTGCATAAATTTGTTTTTTACCGTTTATTTTTAACGTGAGGGAATTGATTCTCATTGAAGAATCTGGCAGGAGGTGGGTGGGGGTTAAATCACCCTGAAAAATCGGTAAAGAGATATATTCATACGTTACAAGAGATATGCATGGCTATGGGCTTAGAGTTTCAATTTTCAAAAACAATAAGACAAATAATGGGACCCTTTCGAGAATCTCTCGGTCAAAGAGAGAGAAACAACTGCTGAAAAGTACACTTTGTGGGCCAAGTGGGTATATAGAATACATAATTATCTTAGTGGGTATATGAAGTACATGTTATACTCATAGTGAGTATTTCGAATTTCAACTCAAATTAATACTGTAGTAGTACTTTTTTTTAAAGAAGTATCAAAACAATGAAAAACATTCTCGCACTGTCCTTTTTTTTATATCGTGCTACTTTCAGTGCGTACTGGGTAAACCCTCATCCTTTGTGCAGTTGCTTGCAAACCAAACGTTTCGTGGGGTTTGAACCTAATTCTCGCTCTGTCCTATTTATATATAAACTTGTTTTTCTTTTTAATTCGGATGTACCAAATATATATAGACTCGTTTCTAAAAAAAGGTAATGTTTTTTTAACTCATTTAATTTACTAGTATATACCTATTCAATTCTTGATTGACTCATAGAAAAATGTATAGTTAATAAAATAATATGAGCATGATAGGAAGTTTACTGTGTAATTTACTTTCTCAGTTATTTTTCTTAATTCAAGTGAAAATTCCAGTCAGTCTATACATATGGGACGAAGTATTATTTATTTACATGTTGATGTTACCTCACATGTTCAGTTATATAATAAATCTAAATGACAATTAATAACTTTGTTAACAAATGATTCAATTTATATAAAATGGTACAACTCATATAAAACGAATAAACATCGCCAATTCGTGCAAGAATATGGACGAAAATGTTTTTTCTTCCTTAGAGAATTACTGCTAAGTAAAAATATCGTCGAATAAAATGCTATATCACCGTATTGATGGAACTATACCACACGCAAACGAGATCACTACACCATCACATAAAGTGTGAATATACTACACCGCACCAAGGCCCTCGCTAAGGAGAGACTTGTGGTACCTCAATCAGTCGTTTGAGCTAGACCTCATCAGCGACTATGGACCGAGATGTTGGTTAATTAAGATTATTAATACCAACTATATTTATTTAAAGAATAATTTATTTATATACTACTATTATTTATTTATATTTTATATCGTGGGATTATGCAACCGCTATTTTCAGTACACATTGAATCACTACAAAAAAAAGCGCGTTTAACGACGGAATTTTCCGTCGTTAAACCACAAAATTCCGTCGTTAAAATGGGTTAACGACGGAATAACGACGGAATGCGAACGTCGTTAAGACTTATTAAACATTTGTTGAGTGTTACTCATTGAACTTATTAAATTGGCTGTTGAAACAATAAATATGTACCATTGATGTTTCTTTAAACTTGAGAATGTCATTTACGGCTATAATCCTAGAATTGAAATACGTATTTAATTTGAAATGTGCTGACAGAACTCCAACCCATAATATTTTAGTAGAAAGATCTGTTTCGCACCAAAATTACAAATACATGCTTTAATTACAGTAAGTAAATGAACATAAACTATTTAATGCATTAACATGTTAATGCAAAATAATAATAATAATAATAATAATAATAATAATAATAATAATTGAAATTCACTGTTAAATCGGAAGCATAGATCAACCAAAATCAACAGATTTGTTCCTATTTTTTAATTAAAAAGTATTCATTTAGTTTTATCCTTATATATGGGAGTTGACTTAGGTTTAGACACAGTGACAGTAAACACGAAAAATAAAAATAAAATAAAACGGATCAGACAATAAATGGTACTGCAGATTATTTTATGCCAATTGTACACAGTATCTTAGTTGTTTTCAAAAACTCAACGTTTGTCTTTTACTGTACTTAGGATGATGTTAGTAATGTTTTTATCCATCAACTATCTAGTGTACACCGAAGATAGCAACTGCAATTTTCCACGATTAGGGATGATAATGGGTCTGGTATCCATCCATTAAGCATTTAATTTCTCAAATTCAAATCCATGAAAATTTCCAACACTCAAACCCGTCCAAAACCCGATTAAAAGATAATTTTAAAACCCATACCCGATCCGAACCCTTTGGATAATACCCGTTTATTACCCGTTAAAAACCCGAATACTAAAAAATAAACATCAAATAACAAAATAATATAAATATGATTAAAACATAAACATCAGCAGAAAATTTCACTAAAATTAATCTCAACGCAAAGTACTACGAACTTACAAAATCTTAAAACATAACTAGAAGTATGAATTATTGATGTTACGTTGTCGTTGTGTCGTCATATTTCAAAAGTAGATTTACAAAAGTAGATGAGAAACATTAAAGACTTGACTCTTACGGAATGTGTGTGTAGATTAAGAAAATCAGATAAAACCCAAAATCTACTAATATTTATACTAATATTTATAATTATATAATAAATTATACATATAATAATATCTTTTATCTTATATATATAAATGGGTTTGGGTAGCGGGTCCCCGGAGGTAATTGCCCAAACCCGATCCAAACCAATGACGGGTTTGCATGTTTCGATCCAAACCCGTCCCAAAACCATTTAATATTTTCCAAATTCGTCCCATCAGGGTTTGAGAAGTGCGGGTACCCACGAAAATCTGACTCGTTGCCATCCCTACCCACGACATTAAAAAAAAAAAAAACTGTAAATTATGTTACAAAGTTAATATTTATCACCTCTCTTATTTTCCTCTATATTATTCTCTCAGAAACACCAAAAATAATTTTCCATGTAATAAAAAGATTTCAATGTTAAAGAGCAATTTTAGATAGAAGACCTGAAATTTATCTAATTACATTCTTATAAATAATACTCCCTCCATTCCGTTCAACATGTCTCACTTCTTTTCAGTACGAAGATTAAGAAAAGAAAGATTAGATGTTAATTGTGTGTTTAGTATAGTGAATAAAGTAATATAAAGTAGTTTTAATTGATAAATTGATATAAAGTGTTTTTGAAGTGACATAAAGTGATAAATAAAGTGGTTTTGAAGTAATATAAAGTGAATAAAGTGATTTCTTAATATTTCTTTAAAAGAAAATAAGACATGTTGAACGGAACACCTAAAAAAGAAAATGAGACATATTGAACGGGACGGAGGAGTATACTCTTACTTCAAATTGAGAGTGTCTTATTTTTGGGGTGTGGTTCAAATTGAGGAGTTTAAATTTATGTACTTGTCTTGTGGTTATTGTTTCAATTTGAGCTCAGTAAATAAATCAATCTTAGTATTTACTTATTGGGCCATAACCTATTTGGGTTTTGGCCCCTAGAAATATCATTTTGTGAAAAGAAAAATAAAAGGGCTCTAAAAATAGTTACTCTTGGCCCAAATATCTTGCATGGCCCAAATATTAGTTTGATTTATCTCTCTCTATATCTTGCGATATACTCACTCCATCCACCACTTATTAGCCACAACTAAATCGGCAGAGAGTTAGATAATTTGGTTGACTTAGTTTGAGGTGGAAGTTAAGTGAATGGTATGTGACCTATTACTAAAAATTAAAGTGGCAAATAAATGTGGACGTACAAAATAGGAAAACAATTAAATTGATTGTGAATTGAGAGAGTATATATCGTTTTGAAGAAGTGATCGACTAATAATGGTTCTTCGGTTTTGAAATTTTATATTTCAATAGAAACATTATCATTTTTATTGAACAAATTATCGTGATTGATAATGGATCGTATTTGCAAGATTATAGTAGTAACAATTAGACAACATTTTCAAGGACCGATCTTAATTGCAAAATGCTCCATAAAGATAAAGTGATGAATTATTTGTTAACCGTCACAAAATGTCCTCCGTCCCGTTCATAATGCAACATATTCCTTTTTGGGGTATTCCATTCATCTTGCACGTTTTCTTTTATGGAAATAATTAAAAAATCATTTTATCTACTTTATTCACGTTAAAACCACTTTATATTACATCAGTAACACTTTCTTCACTTTAAAATCACTTTATATCACATCAACAACATTTTATTTACTTTAAAAATATTTTATACTCCCTCTATACGTTAAATAATGCCCCATTTGGGATTTTGTACGTAGATTAAGAAAGTTGGTAAAGTTATTTTTAGTGGGGTAAAAGTTAGATAATATGGGTATTGTTAATGATATAGGTTTAGTTTGTTATTGTAAATTAAAGAGAATGTGTGGTTGTGTTGTGTGAATCCAAATTAAAGAGAAGAATGTGTGGTTGTGGTTGTGTGGGTCCAAATTAAAGAGAATGAGTGGTTGTGGTTGTGTGAGTCCAAATGACAATTGGATATAAATATGAGAGATTATTTAGGGGGTAGAAATGTACATAAAGTGAAACAGAGCATTACTTCACGTACAAAAAAAAGGGGTAAGTAGGGCAAGATTTCACGTACGGATGGAGTATCACTTTATTAATACATTAATCACCATCTTTATTCTTAATACTCTTTTTCTTAATACACGTGCCGAAAAGTGCATTATGAACGGGACGAAGGGAGTATAAAAACTACTCCCTCCGTACGTTAAATAATGCCTCATTTGGGATTTTGCACGTAAAATAAGAAAGTTGGTAAAATTAGTTTGAGTGGGGTAAAAGTTAGAAAGTAAGGGTAGTGGTAATGATATAGGTTTAGTTTGCTAATTGTAAATTAAAGATAGTGGGTGGATGTGACTTTTATCATTTCTTTTATACTCTATTTAATTTAATTCCCTTTGTAATTTAAAAATATGGAGGGAAATTAATTTTTTTTTTCCTAATTCCTGATTTAGTCGAATGGACTTAACAGGTTTTTTTTATTTATCATTTAATCGAGCAGATTGATTTTTTTTCTAATTTCTCATTTAATTGAGCAGATTTAATTTTTTTTTTCTGATTTCTCATTTAATCAATCATTTTCATTAAGGAAATAAAATGAATTGAAGAAATTGAAATGAAGAAGGAAGGAATCTGCTACTCTATTAAATAAATTGAAGAAATAAATTTATCATTCACACAAGAGTCACATCACTAAAAGGGCAATTACATCAAAAATTTCTCACTAAAACTAAAACTTTGGAGGCAAGTTTTTGGGGGGAAATTTAAACAACACCTAAGAAGTCTAAGTGTTATAAGTAGCAACATTCAATATTGATTCCAGCATTCATTACAGACATCTGAGTTCTCTCTCCAATACAGCAAGAAAAAAAAATCAGAAACTACAATTAAGATGATGAAGAGGAGGCCGGATCTGACAGATTTAGAGGGCCATGGTGCAGTGGCTTATGCATCACAGTACAGACTATAAGCTTCACCATGGAGCAAAAAAGGAAGCTGCACAGCTCTTCAAAATTGATTTGAATACTGTTTGGAGAATCTGGAAATCTACTTCTCCACAGCTTGCATTGGGAGGTCTTGTTTCAGTCATTTCAAAGAAAAAGGGAACAAAACATAAGGATACATTAGTGTTTGATGCAGAAAAAATCAAGTCTTTATCAATTTTACAGAGACAAACAATCAAGAAGCTTGCATTGAGCCTTGGGGTCAGTAAGAGGCTTGTACAAGAGTGGATTAAAGCTAATAAGGTAAGAGCTCATACTAATGCTATAAAATCATTTCTAAGTCAGAAAAATATGTTGACCAGACTTCATTTCAGCCTAACACAGCTGAGAAACTTAAGTGTAGATGGGAAAATACATTTTAAGCCAATGTATAATGTGATTCATATGGATGAAAAATGGTTCAACTTAATCAAAACCAAAGGCAGGTATTACCTTGTAGATGGTAAAGTAGAGCCCCACAGGACTTGCAAATCCAAGACTCACATTGATAAGATAATGTTCATATGCATGATTTTTAGATCTATATTTGATAGTATAGGCAACATCATCTTTGATGGCAAGTTTGCCATCATTCCATTTGTTTATGAGGAGCCAACCCAAAGAAACAGCAAAAACAGAGCCAAAGGAACAATGATAACAAAGCCAATTCAGACTATAAATAGGGCAGTAATGAAGGATACATTTCTGCAGCAGGTAAATATTCATAAATGACTATCAGAAACATAAATCAGACACTATTTCATCACTTAGTTGAATCACTCAATCACTGCTGCAGATGATACCCATTGTCAAGGTAACATTTATGGTTGAAGGTGTTTGTGTCTTAAATGAGAATGTTTGAAATAAATTCAAACATTCCTGAGCATGTCAATTAGACTAAATTAGCCATCATAGCGCATTTAATGTAAAGTACGGCTGAATATCAATAGCCTTACTTTATAGTGCGACTGGGCTGACATAATAACATTTCACCTTCTCACGCGCTGGTTGGAACTCGGAATTCAACGTCAAGTCAAAGCTAGTCAACAGTCGCGAGATCTCAACCGTTGATGGATTCGCACCATTCAACCCTAGCCGTCGATTTCAATCGACCCACGAACCTATAAAAGGCGGTAAATCAGGAAGTGATTTCTTACCTTCTATTCTTGTGTATATCTGTAGTAACTGTTCATCTTCGTCTCTAATTTGTCTCACCATTTTCTGCAAGTTTTTCTCTCTATATATATCTTCACAGAAATATTAAATGGCACAAAAAGCTTCGACTCAAGGAAAGAAGATGGCATCTTCTGGACCTTCTCTAGTCCCCTCATCATACGACGAGTCCTTTGATATGCTGCTCTCCAAGATTCATTTTGAGCAGATTTTATCGGACGAAGCACTGGACTAGCCGGTGTTGTCTCCCCTCGCCGATATACTCAGGAAGAACGGCCTTCTGGACTGGGCGACTCTCTTCCCCACCCACCTTCTCAGGCGTCAAGTCGGAGAGTTTTACTTGAACCTGAAATCTCCAATCGACAGCAGAGATGGCCTCGTTACAGAAATATCTTGTCGACAACGAGATGTTCCGGCCAGAACCATCCGCCGTGTCACTGTTCCCGTTCCAGTTTCTGATTTGCTACGCTCCATCATCCCTTCAAATCTCACCGCCATAGACACAGTTGAGAACATCACCGATGCGGAAGCCGATCAATTTCTGGAGAGTGCTCTCATCACCCCAGAAAAATTGAGAAGTAATATGCAGCGAACGAAGTTGAAGCCAGAGCATCGACTTCTGTTCGATGTTGTATCCAAGGTGATCTTCGGATACAACGGCGCCTTCGGAGACATCAGCCGACCGAAGCTCAAGCAGCTGATTGCTTTGGAGCACAAGCACAAACACGACATCAACTGGTTTAGCTATTTCGAACACCAGTTGACACTGGAGAGGCAGAAGATCTCCGAAACCACAACCGACTCTGGAGAGAAGTTGTTGAGTGTCAAGGAAACTCTCAACTTCGGAGCTAAAATTTCTGCCCTGATCCTTCTCGCCACGAAGGATCAGAACATGGTCTGGGAAGACTGTGAGGAGACCCCTGTGAAGAGGCAGATGTTGTTCCCAACAGCTAAGAAGGCTCAGGATGTGATCAGGAGTGTCTACACTCCGAAAGACAAGCGGGAAGCTGTGAAAACAGCTGAAGAAAAAGATACAGCTGAGGAGCTGCCTCCAGCTGTCGGCGGCACTTCCAAATCTACAACCGCACGCCGACACAGAGCTGAGTCGGAGAAGGAGAAAGAGGAAGAACCGGCTAAGAAGAAGTTGAGGCTTCGCCTCAAGAAGTCATTTGCCGTACCAGCTGAGGAGGTACCAGCTGAGGAGACTCCAGCTAAGGACGCACCAGCTGAGGAGACACCAGCTGAGGAAACACCAGCTGAGGAGGCATCTGAGTCGAGTCACTCAGTTGACGCGGCTGCCTTCGAGGTTGTTCCTCACAGAGACGTGATGGAAGGGATGGAAACTGAACCAGCTGATGAGCCGACTATCTCCTCGGATGCATCTTCTTCATCTGAAGAAACCGAAGATATTCCAACCTCCCCCACGGCAGGAGCTGATGCCGTATAGCCCGAACAAGTTATCCCAACCGACACACAGCCAGAAATTCCGAGCTCTCTGCTCGATGCCAACATTAAGACCACTCTTTTGGCCAATGTTGAGGAACCTCTTGATACCAACATCCCCACACAACCAGAAATTCCGAGCTCCTCGCTCGATGCCAACATTGAGACCACTTCCTTGACCAATGTTGAGGAAACCCTTGAACCGATCCCATATGAAAATCTCTCTCTCTCCTCCATCGACGAAGAAGCCGACCGTCGAGCTGTAGCGCTGGAACATGAAGGCAAGCTGGCCTACTGTTTTCAGAAGCTGATCGGGATGTTTCCTGAGGCGCGCGACATGCCCACTTTTGCCACGCTTGGAACCGAGCTGCTGTATCAGTTCAACATCATCTTCAGTCACTGGTATGTGAAGGAAGATACCATCAGGATACACAGCTGGAACCAGCTGAAGGCAGATGAGTCGCGCATAAGGGATTACTTCAACTACACCAACCTGGAGGTTGCATACAACAATAAAATCGCACTGCTGACTCGTCGTCTGGACCTCAGCAAGGCGGAAGGAAGAGACACGTGGGAAACAGCTGAACAAGATTGCGTCAATTTCCTGGACAACATGCTAACAAAATCTGTTGATTTTATAGATGATCTTGATGCAGCTGCAGCAGCAGTGAAGCAGGAAGAAGAAGAGCTTCAACAGTACCTGGCCAATCGCCATGCCATGGTTACTGTTGAACAACCAGCAACTTCTGAACAACGAGCTCCAGCTGATCAGCCAGCTCCCTCCACTGATGAAATTTGCGAGCTGATCGCTGAGAGGGTAAACCAACTGAGGAAGGAGATGCTTGCCAACATCCAGCTCAACAAAGAAGATCAGCTGAGGATGTTGGAAGCTCAGGCAGAGAAGAACAGGAAGTTGAAAGAAGAGAATGAAGAGCTGAAGATGAAGCTGGATGAATTCTCAACATCCATCAGCCACGACATCAATGCACTGAAGACAACCGTTCATGGAATCCGATAAGATCTGAATGTCTTCAAGTCTATCTCAGACTCCAACCTGGCCAAATCTCAACAAACTCAGGATGAAGAATGGGATTCTCGTTTTGAATTAAGATGGGCTGAGTTTGTCACCTTCCCGACCGAAGTCACTGAAACCTTCGCCGCCATCAAGAAAGCTGATGAAGAGCACCGCGACAAGGAACTGGCAAAGAAGGTTGAGGTGGAATGCGCAGTTGATGAGCTCTTCAACCGAATCCAACAAGCTGAACAGCAACTCACCTCTCTGGATGGCTCAGTTGCAAGCCTTGTTGCTGATGCCAAAAGGGGGAAGAGGTGATGCAGCAAGATGAGATGCAGGGGGAAGATGTGATTGGGAAAGAAGAGACTCAGGCTGAAGAACAAATGCCAGCTGAAAAGAAATCTCAGCTAAAGAAATCCCAGCCGAAGAAGACTCCGAAGAAGAAGTCCGCTCCAGAGCCAACCGATGTCGGCGGAGCTGAAATGGCGAAGGACATTGAACAGGCGGAGGAGTATGGAGTTTCCTACAACTCCATAGCCGAGATAGCAGCCGAGCTCGATGCTGAACTCGATGGTATTACAACCGAAGAGTGTATTGCTGCTGCTAAGGCTATGGATGTTCCGGAAAAGGACTACATGAACTCGGAATGGGTAAAGAAGTTTGCAGCTAGCCAAGCGACGAGAGTCAACCAGTTTGAGGAGGAGCTTGCCAAGGTTACCAACAACTTGGACAGGAATATAGCCTCTCGCAGCCGACGCCGTATAGAAAAACATCAAGTAAAGGCTGAAGCAAGGTTGAAGCAACAGAGATTGCCTGGGAAGATAAAGCTCCAAAGTCGCTTCAAACATGTTGATAAGTGGATGCCTGCAGAATGGAATGAGGATTGGGAATCATTCAAGCAGGAGTTTGTGAATGATTTCTATTATCGGAAGGTTTTCTCAACTGAGGATGCAAGAAGAGCCTTCAAGGAAGCCCTGACCGAGCTACACTGGGGATCCGGGCATGTTCAGCCAGTTCAGGCGAGCAATGATTGATGCGAAACTGGATATGAACACTGTCCCCGTCCCTCAGAAAGTCACATACCTTCCTCCATTCCTTCCAGACTCAAGAAATCCCAACCGATAAAAGATAGCAGCTGAAGCAAGGAAAGTTTGCCAAGAACATGTAGTTGACATTTCGAAGGAGTCAGATGCGAAAAGAGAAATTTTTGTCAGAATTTTTGGGAAGTATGGGCTAAAATTTTAGCCAAGTTAAAGTTTTTGAGCAACTGATGTATTTTGATTTTTTTGTGCATTTTGTTGTAACCATCAGTTGTAATGAAAACTTTCATCAGTTATCCGATTCACCTTGGCGTACAATATCTCATTGTCCAAGCTCTGAATCGCAAAGTTATATCAATACCATGTTATAACTGTGCTAACCATTTGATGTTTTAATCTTATACACTGTCTAGAATTTCAGCTGAGATTTTAGATAGGTCAGTAGGGTTTAGATCAGTTTGTTCAGTAAGGGTTTTGGCATCATCAAAAAGGGGGAAATTGTTGGGAAATTTATTAAAGTTTTGATTGATTCCAAAACCAACTGACCCCAACCGAATAGATGTTGCCAGATCCTAATGTTAGTATTTAGGCTCGCTGTTTGAGCAATGTTGAGATTTTATCTTTACAAGTCTCCAGCTGAAGATGGCAACATGGCTACACTCGAATAGAACTTCATATGCAAACATCAGATGTGAAGCCAACTGTTTGGATATAGAACATCAGTTGTAAGAAAGACAACTGAGCGTTCAAAGGGGAAGATGTAAGAGAACATCAGATGGAAGAAAGTCATCTGAGCGTTCGAGCCAACTGATCAGATTCAGAACACAAGAAAGACAACTGAGCGTTCAAGATACAGAACATCAGTTGCAGGACTCGAACTGATAAAATCGACAACATGAAGTTCAAGACAGCTGAGAGTTCAACGGTTTCAATTCAGACAGAAGGTCAAATGGAACATCAGCTGAAGACCACTTGGATGAAGACCAAACTTCTCAACCGACCAAACAAGGTTGAAAGTCAAAGGTTGAAGATTTGAATTTCAAAAAGGAAGTCACGTGAAGGTTTGACGTTCTGTCATTACCTCATTTGGCCCAACACAAGGCTGTCTCAGATAGAAAGCAGAAGTTCACAGTTGCCAAATCGGGAAAGTCTGCAGAGATGAGAGACAAGCCATCTCTTTTACAGAACAGAGATCAACGGTTCATCCAACGGCTAGTTGATTCTCTCCGCCTATAATAGAGGCCTTCATTCATTCACCAAGAGACACACTAAGAAGAAGTGCGATAAGAGTCTAAACGAGCGAAAGAACGAAAAACTGCACACAAGCTAAACTGCATTTTTACTTTCTCAACTGATTTGGTTATTGACCGACCTTGCATCTGAGCGTGAGTTATTTTATACGGGTTATTTTTATCCACCACATTCCGCACAACACCACTCTCACAGCTGAGTTTTCCTACTCAGTTGTGATTCCAGATGAGTCCTCTTACTCGGTTGTGATATTTTTAAGGGGGTTGTTTTTAAAATTTCTAACTGGTGTACCCCCCATACACCAGAACTCGTATCGGGACCATCACAACATCAGCAATTAAGCATCAGAAATTGAGCATGATAGAGAAGGCAACATCAGAAATCAAGCATCATAAATCGAGCATCAGAGGGAAGCCAACATCAGAAATTAACTCATCAGAAATCAAGGCATCATAAATGAGGCATCACCAGCCAATCCCCCACAACGAAATCAAACATAAAAAATGAGGCATCACCAGCTAGTCCCCCACAAGACAGAAAGCTCAAACCTTAAACAACATAGGAGTAGAAGGGGGTAAATCTGATTCACCATCAGATTCACCATCCCATTCAACATCAGATTCGAAGTCACTGGCGAGCTTGGCGGCGCAATAAATCTGATATGGGTCGAGGGTGGGCATCTCAACGCCGTCATGAAATTGAGTTTCCGGCACGACTTCATCCTATTTCATCGTCGGATCTGACTGAATTGGGGTTGGTTCCCACTCGGATGGAACCCATAAATCCTCCAAAAACTCAGGAGAATCGCGGCGGAGCTCAGAGCCCACGGGGCTTGGGGTTGGTTATCACCCCAGTGGAACCCATAACTCCTCTAAATCAAGACTGTCGGCGTGTGGATCCATCGGCAATCGGAGGAGAAATGGCGAAAATGAGAGATAGAATCGGAGCAACGATTAAGGCTTCTTCAACAACAGAGGAAATGGCAAGAAATGAGAGATAGAATCGGCAATTCGATGTAGGGTTCTTCAATTTCAGAGAGAAATCAGAGAAATGAGATGTAGAAGCTTGCAAATCGATTTAGGGTTCTTCGTCACAATAGAGAGAAATGAGAGAAATGAGTGTAGAATCGGCGCAAATAGAGAGAAAGTATGGTTTGTGAGTTTTGGGCTTGGTTTTGTTTATGGGTTGTTGGTTTGGGTTGGGTTGATTAGGATTAAGCAGTTTAATTAAAATGGGTTAAGTAGGATTAGTATATTTAATTAAATTGGGTTAAAATTAGTGGGTGGGTCCAACAATGACATTTGATGTAATATGAGTGTTTTTTTAGAGTATAAATTTACAAGAAGTGAAATAAAATATTATTTCACGTTTGAAAGAAAAAAAGGGTAAATAGGACATTATTTAACGTACGGAGGGAAGTAGTATTATAATTTTAGGTATGTCTTGAATGTATAAAAAATTGGCACTGCAATAACTACAATTCTTTTCCGCATTTTCTCGTTTTAAGTCAATTTCATTGGAGAAATAGAACATCCAAAAATGCATCACTATTTGGTTTCCTGCAGCTCAGTATCGACGAAGATGAAAACTTTCCCAGTTTTGCGCAACTAATTCAACGATATCGATCCACCCCACATCGCATAACTCCCATGATTGTTCATCCTCGGAGCTTTAATCTCTTTTTACTTTCTCTCTGTATTCTTCAGCTTTCTCCACCAGCTACGGCTATCAGGTAATATACATTCGATTTTAATCCCAATTTTATCAATTTCGAGGGTTTCTCGCCGACCCCTTTTGTCGCTGTACCGTGAAATCTTTGTTTTTACCGTCGGGATTGTGATGCTGTTCTGATTTTGATTTTGATTCAGTATACAGTAGCTATTATAATATTCTGATTTGGATCATTACTTCTCCGTTAATTATAGATTCTCAGAATTCTTGAATTTGTAGAAATTTTATTATAGTTTGCTGATTTGTTAAATTCACTTGTTTACTCTTCCCCCCAGTTTTAGATGGTCAAATTTACTTTTTTTAGGGGGATGGTTAATTTTTGTAAAATGATGTTGATTTGTATTTACGCCGTTGCAGGAAGGATGTGAGCCTTCAGCTGAAACGGCATTGTAAAACCACGGTGCAAGGAAGATACTACCTCACTGATGATAATGGTAATTTTATTTCTTAAAATTTAAATTTGGTAATTTTTGTGCCATTACTGAATTTGATTTTATAACATTCGATTATGATAGTTATGAGTAATAGAACAATATTCACTTACAGAACTGAATTCTGTTGCATAGAACACACAAGTGAATGAAGGTACATAGAAGAAACTATTTGCAAGGGAACAGTAATTTTTTTAAGGCTAGTGAGCTCGTTTACTGGGTGATAATGTTCCTTAAAAGATAGGTTAACATACAATTGCATAAAATTTTCTGTTTTTAATCACAAAAAAGGGAGATTCTTTTTAGGCTAATCTGAGGTTCAACAGTGTGTGCTTAAGGAACCATAATTGCCTTTTGAGAGATTCGTTAGTGTCTAGTTCGTCTAGGTGATCTTAGGTCTTCTGGGGAAATAAATTTTAAGTAGCCTAATAATAATAAAAAATATTGTCTTGATGGTTTCTCATTTTCCTAGGTTACGTGTGTGATGCATTCTCAGTTGACTCATTGACCCGTTGCTGTCCTAGAAGAGGAGATCAGTTCTCTTGTCAGTGAGTTATCTCTTTTAAGTCATTTTTTCTTTTCATCTTTTTTACTCTTCGCAAAAGATTGTCGTTGGTCCTTTTACTCTTTCCTGATTTGGTATTAGGAATTGGTTTTTTGTTATCTTCCTTGTGATTATCTTGCAGGGGGTGCAACATTGTTTCTCAGTGTTGCAACTCATATGAGTTCTGTGTTTCTTGCTGCTTGAACCCTCAATTGGTAATGTCAACTGAATTCTTGGGCTTCCTCTTAGCTAATACTTCTCATTCTGACGCACTGTCTACTTGCCCTACAGACTGATAGGGAATTGGCTTTAAACGTCCAAATAGCGAAGCCTGTAACTGCTGGTAAACTCTATTTTTAAAGAAATATTCGATTTAAGTGCTAAATTTTCTGCTCATCCTCATTGTAGAGTTCTTCAAACTTGCTTCAGATTTTAAGCTAAGCCTATTGTAAGCATCCCAAAGGGCTAACTTTTTGTTATAGATGTTTTAAGTTTGATCTGAATGAGTCTGAGATCTACGTGGTGCCTTTTTATGTGAATGAGGTGGCATATTCCGAGATTAATTTCTCAATATTCTGGATGTGTGGCTTATGCATGCATAATTATTTAATCTCATAAGCTATACATTGATTTCCATGATGATTTCAGATTTGGACTTTGTTTGACAGGAACCTATAGTAGTGTTTTTGACTATTGTGCTGGGAGGTGTCGCCATAATTCTGAGAGCGTGGTATGCACTCTTTATTGATTGTACTTATTGTTTTATCATCATGTATTTCAGTCACTAAACATAAAACAGAACTATGGTGGTTTTTTTCATTGTTTCACAATAAGAACTGACCCCGGCTCTCAATTTTTTTTCTTCATTATCTGATATGGACCTTTCACTTTTATCACGCCATTTAGACTGGCATTTGATCTAGTTTTCTGATATTACAGGTTCATGAAAATGCATATCTGAGTGAATTTCATCATTGTTTTTCCATACCAACTAATTCTTCAGGTTAGTGCATCATGTTCAAGCATAAAATATAGGTTACAACATTAACGTGTGTTATGACCTCCATGGAAGGAGTTGATTTTGAATATGTTGGCCTTCTATTCTTTCCTCATGTTCTTAGTTATTCTTAATGGTTTTATAATTTCCATGTGATGATTTATGGAGGTTCCGTAATTTACAATTGTTATCGTAAGGATTGTCACTAATTCCACCCTTTTATATGGTTTGCATCTTCATTTTCGATGCTCATGTTCCTCAAACCTGATTTCTTTTACAGCTGGGGCATCGAGCCTATTGCATGTCTAACTATATGTACCTTGCAGTAATATAAGCTATTTTAATTTTAGATTGAGCATCATTATGGTGCCTTTAATTGATAACTACTTTAGGTAACAAGCTAACAGCTACAAGCAGGACAAATTAGTCTGGGGGTCTTATAGTAACAAAAATTGTGTATAGGAAACTGGAAATATAATATTTTTACCCATATGGAAATAATAGTAAATGTTTTATACCTAAATGTTAAAAATCATATTGTTGATTCATTTGGGCATTTATAAAAATAGATTTACCCTTAATGAAATAACAAGCAAGCTGTTGATTATTTCACTGTCTTATACCACTTCTGCTCAAACAAATTTCTTGTAAGGGATTTGTGCCCCATCTTCAATTCTTCACTTATTTTAAGATGATAACCGTTTCTCTCTCTTTGGTTCTGGGTTCACTATGTGGTCTTAGTCACACTTGTACGGCGATCCTGTTCTTTTTAACTAAATTATGGCTGTAGTTATTGCTGATACACTTTGTGGTGAAGTCTTATTTTAGATATATCTCCAAACGAAGAAGTTTATGTATGATTCCCAGATACTAATTTGATCTGTGCTTAATAGTATTTTAATGACAGAATCTTCTAGCACACAGCTAGAAACAAGACTGGCTGGCATCAACGTCATTATCGGAAGGTAAAATATCCGAACCATTGTTTTATATTTTGAAATTGTAGAAGAACCTAAATGCTAACGAATCCGTGATATCTCCCATCCATGTAAATAGACAAGGAGAATCTTGTGACTCTGTCTGCAAGTCAAACGGAGAATCTTGCGTTCCCAACAAGCTTGCTCTACTTAATCAGTGTGAAGTGTAAGCTAATAACCTCTTCTTACATTCAATGCAAGCTTGTCTCGATTCGCCGCTCGTCTCTAACTGATTTTCTTGCGTAACTCTTAGCATTAAGAAATACATGAGCTGCAAAGGTGCCTGCGTGTCAAGTGTTGGAGCTGACCAACCAGCTGAAGTAGTTGATGATGCTCCGACATATCTGGTACGTTTGCTATTTCAAGTTCAAAAAAACCATGGCTGTGAGGAGTAGAAGCCCTCTTTTTGCCAAATTATCTTTGCGTTCTTGAAATATTGAGCGCATCAGTTTTGCTGGTTTATTGTGATCCGTTATATATGTTGCTATTGTGCGAAGCTTATTTATAGTACTCAGATATTTCTTTACACAGGCACCTTTAGATTTGCCTGTTTTTTTCTGTTGGTTTTGCATAATTGTAAGATTGCATTAGATTCTATTAATGTCTCTTTCTTCACATTCTACACATTTAGAACCCCGGTGCATGCTTGTACACAGAAAGGCAATCTACACTTTCTTGCGATGGCTCTCACAGTCACACGAGGAGGCTTTGCCCTTGTGCATAAGGTTGGTTTATTAGGCCTCTCCTTTTCTCTCTGGCAATTTTAATTACTTGCAGTTGACTTATCTTCATTACGAAATTCATCAAACAGGAAGCTCATCAATTATAGTCCGAGCCTATCGGTTTGCTGTGATTTAGGACGACCAGCAAACTGTAAATGGTTGTACATCAGTGGTTATATCTGATCGAATATAATACTATGTCGTTTCGGTTGTGCCACACTCAATGTAATGGTAGTTCCCGATCCTTTGTTAGAGTTATTATGTATCATATAGTCCAAAATTTTGAAGAATTTAACCTCAAACTTTCCAGAATTTGTTGTTGCTCATTTGTATATTGTAATTATTTTGTCATAGCAATTTTCAACTTGCTAAGACTAGTTATTGCAATTATAATTTCGTGAGGTGCAAAATAATAGTTTTATTAGGCAGTGTATGAGTTAGCAGATATGTTGAGTTCAGCTAGAACGAGAGAGAAGAAACAAGAAACAAACAAGCCCTTTAATTGAGAGGGGGTTTATGATGAATGTGTCATTATTTGTGATGTTTTTTTAGTTTAAATTGGAGCTTACAAAATTACATAAAATGAGTGAGATGAAGTTGTGAAGCAGAGAGAGAGAGAGAGAGAGAGAGAGAGAGAGTACAAGATACACTGCACTGGGAACAACATATAGAGTTATTCAATTACACGCATCAAAATCATATTTCCAGAAACATCATTATATTTATAACCATTCTTCAAATTATTAAGCAAATTATATACTCCTTTTTAGTTGATATAAATCATACTAATAATATAAAATTGTAAATATGATTGAGATCTAATACGTACAAATATACTATTCTTCTAATTATTAAGGTTTCTTAAGTTGATATAAAACCATACTAATAATATATCGAAAGTAAACTGTTTTTGGAGCGAATATTGAAACTATACTATTCCTAAAAATTAAATAAGCATAGGGTATATGATACACAACAAATTTATTTAGTAATAACATAGTAATAGGTACAAAATATAATGTGCAATCCTAGTCATAATAGGCGATTGATGACAAAATAGATTAGATTAAATAGGCATGAATCAATCTAAGTTTACCTTAATTGAAAAATAGAATTCCCGTATTTAAATTTGGTAGTCCTATTTTCAATCGGAATAGAAATTTCCATATATACTACACATAGTACGTTTATATACCCATGTTAACATTGAGAAATCATAATTTTCAATCAGAATTAAATTCAACAAATTTCATACTAATAATGTCAGAAGAAACCCCCAAGTTTTCCAAACTGATGATGGTCGCCGATTCTTCCTACATTCCAAAATATAATCCGGCCAATCCACGCGGCGAAGACGCCCACTTTTTCTGCCGGAAGGCGCAGGTCATCGGCGTCGCCGACGGCGTCGGCGGCTGGGCGAAGCACGGAATCGACGCCGGCGAGTACGCGCGGGAGCTGATGAGAAACGCCGCCGACTGCGTGAAGAGCACCGTCCCCGGCGCCGCCGTCGACCCCAAGTCGGTCCTTGCCGACGCCTTCGCGAAGACGGCGAAGCCCGGCTCCTCCACCGCCTGCATCATCTCGCTCGCCGACGATGGCCGGCTCCGCGCGGCTAACGTCGGCGACAGCGGCTTCGTGGTGATCAGGGGAGGGAGGACTATCTACCGGTCGCCGGTGCAACAGCACGAATTCAACAGTCCTTACCAGCTAGGGGCTGCTGTCGCCGGAAGTCCTGCAAGAAGCGGAGGAGATGGCGGTGGAGGTGGAGATGGGCGACGTGGTGGTCGCCGGGACCGACGGGCTGTTTGATAATGTGTTTCCGGAAGAGGTGGGGGCGACGGTGGAGCAATGGTTTAACATAGGGATGTCGCCGGGGATGGTGGCGCGTGAATTGGCTACGGAGGCGCGCCGGAAATCGTTGGAGCACGACACCGTCACCCCTTTCGCAGTGGCGGCGCTCGAAGCCGGAATTGGACGGTTTGGCGGGAAAATAGATGATATTACCGTTGTTGTTGCTTATGTCATACCTACTGGGTTAGCTTTCGCATTCGATTAATACGGTTTTATTTTTGGAATAAGGGTTGATGAAAACGATTGTTCATGTACATAAACACTATTTTTTGAATTAATTAATAATATCGATTATTTTGGTTATAATTTGAATCTTATTTGTATGGTTGAAAAATTGAGATTTCTAGATTTTTATGTGCTATTGAAAATTTATTTCTTTTTTACTTGGGGAATGAGTACGAGAAGGCATGGAATTCAAAACCTCTCTAAACGTACTGTCGTTTGAATGTACTGAACGGAATAAATATATATTATAAATTTATTGACTCTATCTTGACTGTCATGTTATTGCACGAGCGCGAGAGAAGGAAGTTGATAGTGTTTTGTGCGAGAAGATGTTCGATTTTTCGCGGCAATAAAAGCATCAAATGTCATTTTTACTGATGTTCGTCGTGAACTTAATATGGCGGTTCATAATTAGTTATTTTTCCAAAGTTTTCAACCACCTTTATTGCGTGGCGTGATAGGTGGCCTTGGCGACTCATATTTGTCTCGATTCGTCTTAATTAATGAAATTGCATTGTGACCTAGAAAAAATAGTAAAGCTTTCTCGGTTTGCGTCTTAATAGTATTTTCTTTTAAGTATGAGGGATCAAAACCTCCCACGCTAGTCAAATTATCTACTCTCCGCCCATGATAAGTATATGGTTCGGAGGGAGTGATACGGGTTTTAAGAAACAGAGAGTGGGTGATAGTGGATTGTCCCTCTGTCTCGTTATTCTTGTTTTGTATTCCTTTTTGGGCTGTCCCGTTATTTTTGTCATGTTTCATTTTTTGGAAATAATTAGGAGATGATTAGGATATAATTAATTAATTTGTTAAACAATTCACTTTACACTTTTCATCCTAGTTTTCTTCCTCATTTTATTGTCATTCACTATTCCTCCCTCTCTACCCAATTTATTTCACTAGTCGCTCTGTCTATACCCAATATATTTCACTCTAAAAACTCCACTAAACATACATTCTACTTTTAATTGTTTTCATATTTAACCCCGTGCCCAAAAGAAATAGGCCAAGCCTGGTGGGACGGAGGGAATATTTGTTATGTGTGGTGGAAAATCAACCAACTCAAGGTTATTTGGTAAATAAAGAAACTTTTACGCATAAAAGTGTAATGGGTTATGTCCATTTTTGGCTGTACCACACTTATCATGGACGGTCAAAGAAAGAAATTGGAGCACACTTATCATGGACAAAGGGAGTGTAAGGAATTTTGTTTTGTTGTTCACATAGAACCTGAAAGACATAAATTTCGGCCATTTCTTTTTTTTTTTGTTTCGAAAATCTATTTTATTTCCTAAACAAAAAAAAGAAAATATTTAAGTATAAAATAAAAATTGAAATTTATAAAAAGTGAAAAGAAAATTTGAAAAGAGAAAGACAACAACGCACAAAAACAAACAAGATCTTCTATTGCCTCTCCATGTGACATCTTTTATTGCTCTAATAAAGAGATGACACGTGTTAGAATTAAGGATTTAAGATTTAGGGTATATATTATCTTTATATATTTTTAAATCTTAAATTATTAATTATACCACATGTCATCTTATTATTAAAACAATAGAAGATGCCGCATGAACAAGCAATCAAGACATATTAAAAGTGGGGAACCAGGAAACAATAAGGAATTGAAATAAAATACCAAACGGATGCATACCAAAAGAAAATTTTAATTGTTCACTCACGCAGCATTACTTTTCATTTGTGTGCAACATTGCAGTCTTGCACAAAATATAAAGAGGATGTTTGCTTTGAAGGATATGATGAATATAAGATTAATAGGATAGGATATGATTATAATATTAAAATTTAGTTATTTTAGGATAAATAGAGATAGAGGTGTTTACTAAGTGGGATAGGGATTGTATGGCTATTCTTATAATCATTTTAAGGATTTTTTGAATTCCACCCTTTAGAGTGGGATGCATATCAATGCAATAGTCTCAAATATGAGCAGTAATCACAAGCTATGAGATATTCTTTGAATCTACCCTTTAAAAGTAAACACTAAATTCATATAAATTATTTTATCTATCCAGGCTTATCATACTTAGTAAACGTCCCCTAGCGAGAGAGAGAGAGAGAGAGAGAGAGAGAGAGAGAGAGAGAGAGAGAGAGAGAGTAGAGAGTTTGAACATTGATGTTAGAAAATTGAGAGAAATTTTAGAGCAAAGTTGAAAATTTGCATATGGTTTGGATGCGTGATTAATAATAAGCCCAAAATAAAAAGGGTAGTTTACCACTCATATGATTGATATGAACACCGGTCTAGTTATTTAATACAGGTTGAATCATACAAACCAAACATATCTAAATTCAATACTGGTCTAGTTATTAGTTACTCCTAATCACTCAAATCAAACGCTCTAAAAAATGACACTCCATATCTACGTGTAAAAATATATCCACATCATTAAATAGATATTGCCTCATCAGATTTTAATGATAAAAAACTGGTGTATTTAAATTTATTGCAATAAAATATGACGATATGGTCTCAATTACTCGGTTCAAAGTCATGTTACAATTGCAAATATAATAAAAATTGTGCAACATTCCACAATTAACCCTTAAATCAAATGATTAAGACTAAATTTTTGCATTGATGTACAATTATAAGAAACTACACTATTTTTTGACCAGATATTGAAAGTATATTTTTGTTATATAATTAAATATGTATATGGCCGGTATATGATAATGATACACAACAAATTTAAGGTAGTGTTATTTAGACACACTATGTCCAGTCATACGATGATAAAAATAGGGATTTGACGGAATTTTTTAACTAATAATTTAATTTCATAGTTTCGACAATTTGGTTATTAATAAACATACAATTTTTAAATTTTAATTATAAAATTTCATCTCAATTTAAATTTACAAGTTTAGGAATTGCGTGTGGATGAGAATAAAATTTGGAAGTGGGTGTGCGTGAAATCGATATTTCGGGAGGGGGATGTGAGTAGGAAAGAAATTTTGAAGGTAATTGAACAATTTTATTTATGTTTCAAGTTATTGTAAGATTTAATAATGTTTGAATGTAGGTAAAGAGACTTGATTAAATAATAAATTAATTCGTTACTTAAATATGGAAATATGGAGTTAATCTAAGTTTATCTTAATAAAAAATACTCTCTCCGACCCTCAAAATTATGTATATCTGTCCTCCAAAATTATGCATAGTTCATTTTAGGAAATAACTTTTTCACTTATTACCTTTATAATATAAGACCCCATCTACTTACATCTATTTTTCTCCACTTAGGGTAACTCCAACGGTTGGGTTCCAAAAGATGGAACCCAACTCCTACCGCTGGAGTAGCTTTCGAAATGTGGAACCCAAGCGAATGGGTGCGAAGTTGGACAGTTGGATTCAAAGGAAATGAAGGGACCCACCATGCATGAGAAAGTAATGGCGTGGAGGACACCGCCTCTCCTTATAGGAGCATTTCCCTCACATGCGAGTGAAGCAAAGGAGTGGAAAAAGTGGCAGGTGTCCAATCTTTTTGGCTTTTCTTTTTTGTTTTCTTTTTTCTTTTTTCATTTTGCATTATATTTAGTTTTTTTTGGCATTTTAATGACTAAAATTTTCCTGAAATTCATTTAACTTAAAAAAAATAAAATAAAATGGAGTTCAAATGAATTAGTTATGATAATTTAAAGGAAAAAAGTGCTTAGTTTATATATTATATAAATCTTTATAAAGTTAAAACGGCAATATGACTAGTTATTTCGATGTCTAAAATTCCATTGAAATATATCGAACATCATCTTATATTGTAGATCACAAAGAAAACTTTCATTCGACATGTAAATCATAAAAATTGGAGTTCAAGTGAATAAGTTATGACAGTTTAAAGAAAATATCAAATTAATTATGACACAACATATTTGGGCACAGTTCACTTGAAATTATCCTTATAATTAAGTTATACTCCCTCTGTCCCAGGTTAGTATGGTTACTTTCCTTTTTTAGCCGTCCTTAGTTAGTATGGTGTTTCCATTTTAAGACATATCTTTTACCTTTTTACCCTTAAAAGTTCAATATATTTACTCCAATAAAGTTTCTTCATCCACTAAAAAATTAACAACACATCATAAGTGGGTCCCTTCCTCCACTTAAACTATCCCTACCAAATATTTATCTACTTTTTCTTAAAACTTATGCACGGCCCCCGCACCATACTAACGGGGGACGGAGGGAGTATTAATTTTTATAGAATATTTTGTGTTTAAATTATGCATTAGTAGTGTAATTTTTATTTTAGTTATGTAATTTTAAATTTCAGTTATGTAAGTTTGATTTCATTAATGCAATTTTAATTATTATTTATAATTACAGAATTTTATTTTAATTTATTTTATTAATTTGTTATATTTAAATTTTACTTTAAATATATAATCGAACATATAATCAAAAAACATAAAAATAGTTATGTAAATAAAATTAATTGGAAAAATATATATAGAGATATAAAATAATATGTATTGAAGTGGGGTCCTATTTTTATTGGAAGTTGGGTTCAGTATTGGAGAAAATTTATAGAAAAAAGTTGTTGGATTCCAAAATATGACGTGTCGCTGCCAACCATTGGAAGCACCCTTATTACATCTCACTTTTCAGGATTTTCTTAAAACCGGTGCCCACCAAAACTATGCATAAATATGGGGGTCGGAGAGAGGAATAAACGTTCTTTTCCAAATAAAATATCCAAGTGACTGATTTAATTGTCACTGAATTCCCCTATTAAACAAGATTTGATATTTCCAATCTTGAATTGGAATCGAAATTTCCACATATACATGTGTATAGATGTTAATATTAACATAGAGAATTGAGAAATCATAATTTTCACTTGTTAAAAACTAAAAGTGCAGAAGGGAAGATACGAAGAGAAGAAGGAAGAGAGAGAGACATTTAGGGGAAATATTTCCTCATTGATTATATTGTGAAAAGATACCACCGAAAAATACAATAGAATCCTATTTATACTTATCACTAAAACCACTAATCTAAAAAATAAATTTCTATTTCTCATACTCCCCCTCAAGATGTGTGCAAAATAATTGCAAACATCTTGAAACAACAACAAAAACAAAACTAGCTATTACAACTCCAAAGAAGCAACAGGAAGAAACAAGTGCACATCTGCTAACTATGATATCTTCTCAAAGTGAAAATGCTAAAAGAAACATCAAGAGTTACATCCAAAAGAGTTCTTGACTGAAGCACATAAATCACAGCACGACAAAACCTCAATTCCTTGTATGCACCTGCTGCACATTTCTGAACAACCACACAGACTACAAACTCTAAACAGAATCAATCCAAACTAATGAAACAGTACAAAAATGCGAAGCTTAACTGCTCCCCCTCAGTGAGATAACTAGACAAAAGCAAAACAGATACTCACTCCGATCAACATAGATTGGATACCACAATTTGAGAACTTAGACAACGAAAACATGAACTGAACAACCATGAATCGATTAAAAATGAAGAGCAAACAGCGAAAGAGAGTTTCAATCGGCGAGAACAGAGCCTCAAACAGATTCAGCATAGAGACAAGCTCGGTTACAACAACCAGCTAACAATTCAATACCAATCGACAGAGATTGGAAAACCAAAAACCAGGCATAGACAAGATCTACACAGATCTATGAATTTGACAAACATCACAATTCATGATGCGAACAGTGAAAGTAGAACACTAAGATCAACAATGATCATTAGCAACAAAGTTGAAGAATGCACTATGGCGAGAACCAAATCTATAGAAGAGAAGACAAAAGCTTGGATACAATCCATCTAACAATTCAATTCTAATCAACATAGATCAGAAAACCAAAAACTGGAGACAAGATCTACACGGATCTAACAAACATGATAGACTAACCAAATCACAACTCATGATTTAGATGAAAGTGGTAAGAAGCATTAAAGCGAGAACATCAACCGAATGAAAATCAGTGATGGAAACAGAATCAACCAAATTGGAATTTAGGAAAGGAAAAGAGAATCAACCGATTTTATTGGTGAACAAAATAGATAAGAACAGATCTAGATTTGAAGATCTAAGAACTGAAGAAGAGAACAAAATTTAATCGGAGGCAGATACCAATTGAACACTAATTTAGATTAGAGATGGAAATAGAAAAGAGAGGGAGAGATTCGAACCTGAATCGAAGAGAGTTACCAGAAACTAGAATAATAGGAATTGAGATGACACAACAGTGACGAACTCGATGATTGATCGGAAAATTGCAACGACGAATTGATGAGATGGATACCACGATTTGGACCATTATGGCGGTTAGCAGCCATCGGAAACGTAGAACTAGACGGAGGAGACAGACGCAGCGGCGAACGATTTCAGATGTGAAACTTGAATCCATAACTATAGCTTCATGGTGACGAGAATGATTTTGATCAGAGATTGATTGGAAAATTTCAACAATTAATCGGTGAGATGGATGGCAAATCAGCGGAAAATAAGGTATAGCTCTGATACCGTGTCAAAAACTAAAACTGCAGAAGAGAAGATACGAAGAGAAGAAGGAAGAGTGAGAGACATTTTGGGGAAATATTTCCTCATTGATTACATTGTAAAAAGATACCACCGAAAAATACAATAGAATCCTATTTATACTTATCACTAAAACCACTAATCTAAAAAATAAATTTCTATTTCTAATATCACTCAGAAAAAAAAAAGACACATAATTAAATTCATCTTGTCACAACAAAACTTAGCACGGAATATAGTACAGAATATAATGACTAAGCTAAGTAAATGACACACAGAATGGTAACCCAGTTCGGTTAATCAACCTACGTTTGGAGGGCCACGCCCAAGAGAGAATCAATCCACTATCGAAAGTTGTAGTTACAGAGGCTCTTACTCATAGAGGTCTTCTACCTTATGATATCCTTTCACTCACACCCTTCCCGATCTAACGTGAATCAACGATTGCTCAAGACGCACTCTCACAATCTAAGTTCGAGTCACAACCCGACACTCAACCCCCTTACAAAAGTGTTTGAATATGAAAAGAACACTCTCAAGAATATACTCTCACGAAATAGTATAATACTCCATCCCTCCATCCCGCTCATATTGTAATCCTCTTCTTAGCTAAGTGTCGCACTCATATTGTTATGTTCCAAATAAGAAAAGTTTTAACGCTTCAAAATCTTTCAAAAACGATGAGAGATATCCCATTATTTATCTTTTTACTTTTAATCTCAGCATCGAACAATAACATGACAAAAGGAGTATTAAAATTATCGTATTTACATACGTTATCATTATCTTTGGTTTTAACCAAATCTTGACAACCAATTTCTTAGGTAAGTAACTTATATTCACGTTAGATTTTGTGACTTGATAATCATTGCTTTTGCATGATTCTTGAGCCTTAATTGAATGTATTTTCAATGCAAAGTCGTGTTGGTATTGAGTTTTATCGTCAATTATCATCTTTTTGGAAGAATTTGATACTCGGTCGTTGTTTTAGTATTTTTATAGGAAAATATGCCGACAAAATGGAGAAAAAAATAATTGAGGTTTATGCTCCTTCAAATACACCCGCACTTTCCGCTCTATTAGTCGCACAAAATGCATAAGAGGCAAGCCAAGAAGAGAATTTCTCGACCCTATTTATGCTCCCTCTTATATGGCCGCATATATTGCATGTATGGCCGCACACATTTTATGCTCTCTCTGATGCGGCCGCACATCCTGCAGAGAGGCCGCACATATTGCATCCGGAGGAAAACTCATTTTCTCGACCCTAGATGTGTGCCCCCGACCGCACCCGCATATATTGCACTTTCAACCGCACATTTTGCACGTTTTTGAGTAGTTTGACAATCTTGCCCTTTTACTAATACCTTTTTGCCTTTATTTCCTGTGGCCTATAAAAGGGCGTCATCCCCAATTGAAAAAAGATCTTTCATCTTAGTCAATTTTCCTCTTTCCAAAGTTATCTTTTCAAGTATTTTCTAGGTTTTCAGCCTTGTAATTGAATTGAAGATTGGATTTGCATTCCATTGAAGAATTAATTCAAGATTTCTCCATTTGGGTTACTTAGTATCTTTAATTATGCTTTTATTTATCTTTTCTATTGTCATTTCCTTCATAATGTCTAGCTAATTTCCTTTGTTGATTTTGGGGATTTGAGAAGATTCAATGATATGATGAACTTAACCTTCTAATTCTAATTACCTTCTCCTAACTAATTGTGGTTTTGGCTCTTATTTTCATGTGGGAATTATTGATCATCTTTCTTGCATGCTAAGTGTTTGTGAAAATTCTTAATAGGTTTTTACAAGCATGAAAATCAAAATATCACGACATGCATGGTTTTGAGACTTAGTAGGTGATGAATTCATGCATGGAAGCTTTTAATCTTTGTGCCTTTTGGAGTTGATTTCTCGTCTTGAGTCTTAGCCGAGATAGTCGAGAGATTGGTTTACTTTTGCTATCTTTCGAGAGAGGATAATGAATTGCTTTGTGATTGCTTCTCGATTAGGAGATTCAACATGGTTATGTAACTTAGGAAGTTATTTTCATTATCATCTAAAATTGGATCGAATCCCTAGAATCAACGTTCCCTCTTATCGTATCTTCGATCGTATTTGTGTGCTTGTTTGCTTTTGATTGTTTCTTTGCTTCAAATTCCTTTTCTCATTTGTTAAGAAATCTGAAAACTATGCCCCTTCTAAAGCTTGAATAGTATGAATGTGTATGAGCTTTGTTTTCACCTTATTTTCGATCAATAGTCCATGTGGATACGATACTCTACTGCTACTACTACAATTACCTTTGAGTTGTGGTTTATATTGCTAGTAAATTAGTGATCAACTTTTTGGTGTCGTTGCCTGGGACTATTTAGAATTTGTAGTGTTAACAATCTTTACACTGAGATTACTAGTTCAAGCATTTGTTTTATTATTAATTTGTGTAGTTGCTAATTTCTTCAATCTCTTTATAGGTAGTGCATGATCACAAGGTCCAAGGGCCAACAACCAAACCCATTGGATTTGGAACTTGAGACAACGCACAAAAGAGCTACTAGAGAAAGAAGGAGAAGGCAACACATGGCTAATCAAGGGCCGAATCATATGACCGAGTTAGAGAGATAAATGCATGAGTTGAGACGGCAAATAGAAGAGCAAACAAGACAAGCTAATCGAGCACTTCCACCTCCTATTAATCAAATGTTCGAGCCCCAAGTCAACCAATTCCAAGACGGGGGGTGGGGAGCTCGATGTAATGCCAACAATTTTGAGTTGAAGCCGGGCTTAATTCACATGGTCCAAGCGGAGCAATTCGGTGGAGGAATCAATGAGGATGCAAATGCTCACTTGAGTGCTTTCTTGGATGTTTGTGAAACCATCAAGTTACAAGGAGTCTCCAATGATGTGATTCGATTAAGGTTATTTGGGTTTTCATTGAGGGATAAAGCTAAGACGTGGTACAAGACTCTCGATCGGTCAGAGATTACAACTTGGGAACAAATGTGCCGGCTATTCTTAGCTAAGTACTTCCCTCCTTCACGTGCTCAAAAGCTAATATCGGATATTTCACACTTTTCTCAAATGGGAGACGAGTCTATTCATGAGGCTTGGGAGAGGTATAAAGATATGTTGAGAAGATGCCCTCAACATGGTTTGTCCAATGAGCAACAAATCTTTAACTTCTATCGGGGCTCACCAATCACACAATGTAAGTTGTAAATGCTACCGCCGGTGGTGGTTTGTCCAATCGGGGCTATGAAGAGACGGTGAGGATCTTGGATGAAATGTCGGCAAATAGTTGTCATTGGCCTCAAGAGAGCACTGCATCAAGGAAAGTTGCTTCTATATCCGATGACTGATATGATGATCTAGTTGAGCAATTTGCCATGCTCAAGAGAGACTATGAGGCTGAGAGAAATGGCAAGATGGAGGTTAATATGGTTCAACAACAAGAGGGTGCCAATTACATCAATCAAAGGAGTTATAATCATAATCAATCAAGCTATCCTTCGGGGAATCAAGCATATAACTCCAATTTTAGAAATCCAAACTTGTCTTATGCCAACCCGAACAATGCCATTCAACCATGATGAAGCCCAAGGATCATCGTTGGTGCAAGATCCGATACGTGTTCCCGTGGGTCCAGTTACACGAGCTCGAGTCAAGAAGTTTAAGGAGGACTTGGCAGGCTTGGTCCAAGAAGTCTGGGATCAAGAGTAGTTGAAGAAGCCCTGACTCAACCCAAAACATCTATGAATTGACTCGTAATCGCACGAGGTCACTCTAGTGTGATAAGCTAACCTAATTCATATCTCAAGGAAGGCTAAGCAGAGCGATTAATCATGCTACGCACAAAAAGCAATAAATCCTAAACACTCTAAACAATTGGTTGGGTCTGACATTCTCACTCTTTATTATCTAGACTGAAATTGAATACTAAATTACCAACACAATAAACATAGACAAAATTAAAGAAATAAAATTATCAGAATATAAATCCTAAACACTGAAAATTCTTGAACTAACAACCGTAAATAAATTAACAAGCACAAATACTAAACATCAAAATGAATGACAATAATAAAACATATCAATAATGTAGAATCAAATTAAGTAGAAGTAATGACAATACCATCTCGAATTAGACAAAGAAAACTGAATACTGGAGAGAATAATTTAGATTAAATGACAACTACCAAATGGAATTGAAAATGCCTTCGATCCTTACAAAAATCCAATAACTAGAAGCACCGGGAAATTGAAGAAAAGAATACAAAATGATTCCCAGAAAAGAAAAGAAAAATCATCGTCTGTGACTGAAAGGAAGGGATGATACCTAACAATAATTACAAAATGCTAATTTATATCCCTAATGAGCTCCCGCTCAATCATAAGCGATCGCCGAAGAGATATACGAAGTTGACAACTAATTAAAAATGAGCGACCGCTCACACCAAATATGGGAACTTGAGCCTTTGCAACGTGAGAGACCGCTCAAATACGTGAGAGACCGCTCAAAAGTGAAGTCGCTCAAAAATGAGCGGCCGCTCAAAGAAATGAGAGGTCTCTCATATATGAGAGACCTCTTAAGCGGCGGCTAATGAGCGGTGGCTGCCTTTTGAGCCGCGGCTGACATATGAGCGACGACTGACTTATTCTTCGAATTATTTCTTTTTATTACCTTTTTCTCACCACTTTCCCATTACTTTCAATCTTCTGCAAAACTACTTCCACAACCATCAAAAGCTCACAAATTAGGCCAATAAATATATCAAATATATCGCAACAATTTACTCAAATAAGAACAAATAAGCACAAAACAAGCCCATTGGAGACGTTGGACTTGGTGAATTGGACAACCCAAGTTTTGTTAATCTTATCATGTGCGAGTGGGCTCAAGTTTGAAGACTTGTTTTGTTTTGAAGACTTTATTTACTTATTTTTGTTTTATTTCAGCCCATTAGTGTTAATCTTGTTATTTTCGATATTATGGGTTTTGTTTAGTCGATTAGTTAGTTGGGTTATTATTATAAGCCCGTCCATTAGTACTTTCCTTCCTAGACTAGGTTTATGATTTTTGTCTATATATAGGCTATGTTGGACGCCGTTTTTGATACCTATTGATTAATAATATTGTGAGTTTTATTCTCTCTCGAGAGTTTAGAATTCTTCTTGGTTATTCCAAGTCGAGTTCATTTATCGGCGAATCAGCGAGTCAATCATCCCTCGTTGTGTGTCATTCATCGTCCCCGAGTTATTGTGTCATCTTATCGTTAGGTTTTAGGAAACATCCGTACGCCTAATTCACTCCGCGAGATAGATCCAGAGGTTTTGGGATCTTCCACCGTTCCATTGTTCGAGTCTTCCGTTTAGCATGATCGAGGATCATATCAAACCATTTCCCGAATTTTTGGTTTCTCATGGTGCCGTCAATGAGTCGAAGAAGCCAAGTATGGAAGAAATTAATGCAGCAACTCCTTCACAATCAAAATGTTATCATTGGGCAAATGGGTCAAAAGGATCACCACTTTGGAGAGCACCGTCTTGGCCTTGACAAAGCAAATGAAGATGTTGGACGGTCAAGTGAGTCAAATGGCTAATCAAGCCGCCTCTCAACACAAGCCGGGTTAATTTCCAAGCAACACGAAGGTCAACCCGAGAAATTAATGCAATGCAATTCATGTGATGAGTGTAGCTTCTTGTCTAAGAAATTTGAAGGAGAGTGTAGAGGATTGGGATGAAGAGTTTGATGCGGAGGATTGCCGTACTCAAGTGAAGGAACACCAAGAACCAATTAAGGGGCCTCGAAGATTGGCAAAAGTGAAGATAGATGAGAAACTTACCAAGTTCATGGACATGTTCCAAAAGGTAAACATAAATATCCCTTTACTTGATGCCTTGAGAGTTTTGCCCGGATATGCCAAATTCTTGAAAGATGTCATCTCCCGAAAGAAGAAGTTTAAGAAGTATGAGACAATCAACTTGTCGGAGTAGTGTAGTGTCGTTTTGCAAAGGAAGCTTCCTCTGCAGTTAAAATATCCAGGAAGCTTCACAATCCCATGTGAAATTGGAGGGCACAATTTGATGCCTCTCTCAATTTTCAATGTTTTGGGCAAAGGAACTATCGAGCCAACCTCCATTATTTTACAATTGGCGGATCGATCAATGAAGCATCCCAAGGGAGTGGTTGAAGATCTTCTCGTGAAGGTTGAAAAGTTTGTATTTCCGACCGATTTTGTTGTGCTTGATATGCCGGAAGATAAGAATATTCCTCTCATTCTTAGACATCTATTCTTGGCCATCGGTCGTGCTCTAATTGATGTTAAAGATGGAGAGTTGACATTTAGGGTGAATGATGAGAAGATGACAAGTTCCATCTATAATGCAATGAAGAAGTCGGGAGAGCTCAATGTTGAAGAATGCAACTTTGTTGATTGCTTTGGAGAATGTGAAGAAAGCTTGCCCTTGCCACTTGAAGACCCTTTAGAGCAATTTTTTATGAAGGGCCTTCCATTTGAGTTGAAGACTTATTGGGATATCGACAAACCATTGGAAAGATGAAAAATAGAGTGGACAAGGTGAAAGATGCCTCAAATGGGTATCGTCGAGCTCTAGGCGTTAAACGAAGAGCTTGATGGGAGGCAACCCAACGTTTATTCGTTAATTTGTTTTTGTTGTGTGTTGTGATACTATCTTGTTTCTTTTTCCCTCCAAAATTATTTCTGAGTTTCATGCTCTTGAATAAGTTTGGGGGAGGGAGGGTGAGATAAGATATGTGTCTCACTTTTATAGCTCTATTTTGTTTGAATTTGTTTGTAGTTTCTTTCGAGTCTTTGTCGTGTAAGCATGCTTAGTTTGAGATAGTTGATGAGGCTTATGATGAAAATGTTGTTTGTTTTGAGAAAAAGATTGCTTGTGGATATTGCATGGATTGTGGATTTTTGCTCGATATTCTCTCATGATTGATCTTTTTGAGTTTGATTCAAAAATACCCTTGTAAGAAATTGGGCCTTTCTAACCTTGTTATGGTTAGCTTTCATTCTTGAGTGAGTTTATAATCAATCATGCATGATTTTTCTCTAGAATTTGCTATGGTTTCTTCATTGAGCTTGGATTTTGTGCTTTGAATTTAGAAATGATCTAAGGCCATTTTTCTTGAGATTAAATTGCCCAAACACTCGTCCAAATGCACATAAAAATCTTTGTTCGCCCCTTTGAACCTTTTGCCTTTTCTTTGAATTGCCTTGGGTGGGGTTGTTTTTGTTTGAAAGTTTGGTGAAGTTGTTTGGAAGTGAAGTGTGAAAGATGTGTTGAACTTTGGTTATGAAATAGATTGCTTCTACTATAAAATCAAGATTGAAAATTGTTCCTTTCAAGTGATAAGCAAAGAAAAAGAAAAAGAAAAAGAAAAAGAAAAAAAGAGATAAAAGAGCATAAGTAAGTAGTGAAGCTTGAATTCGGAAGTTTGACAAATTTGTTTTGATATAAGCTTTATTAACTGGAAGCTTTGGTGAAAATTAGGCTTTTGAATAAAATATGGGAGTTTTGGGTGAAGTGTGATTCAATTGGAAAATTTATTAAGTCATTTAGCCAAAAATATTCTACCTAATCAAAGTGTCTTCATTACAACCCGACTAAGTCCTTGTTGATCTTTATTTGAAGCACTCATTTAATCAATGGAGAGGTAAGACGAGTTGCAAGCTTATGGTAGAATGCATGTTATGATTTGAATTGAGTGTACACTTCCCCTTTATTTGTGTGCTTGTTTGCTTTTAATTGTTTCTTTGCTTTAAATTCCCTTTCTCATTTGTTAAGAAATCTGAAAACTATGCCCCTTCTAAAGCTTGAATAGTATGAAAGTATATGAGCTTTATTTTCACCTTATTTTCGATCAATAGTCCGTGTGGATACGATACTCTACTGCTACTACTATAATTACCCGTTTGAGTTGCATTTATATTGCTAGTAAATTAGTGATCATGACTCGAGTAGCAGAATTGTCAAATGGATTATATCAACTGAGCGCGAGTAGACTCACCACTAGCTAATTGCACCAAATTCGATTCAAGTCCACCACTGAATTGGTCTGGTTTGCTTGAGTTTTCATAAAAGAGTAGTTCTATACATATCCCTCATATAAATAATAAAAATATTGATTGAATTACACTATTATTCTTATAGCCACAACTTTAAGTCGACATGACTGCGGTATAATCCCCGCGGAAAAACATGATAAAGTTCAACATGCATGAAGCTCTTTTTTTGGAGGCATAAAATAGATGCAAATGAGCTTCACATGAATCACATCAGCAACACAATAACTCGTATGCGACCCGTCACATGCTATGCAGCGGGCGCGTAGCGCGTGTATCCGCCCACGCGCCTATTTTTTTATTTTTTTTATTTTTGATTTATTTTCCTGTTTCTGCCTTTATCCTTTTTCTATTTTTTTTTCAGCTTTTATTTTAATTTTTTTTTTTGAAAAGTTTACTTTTTTTCACCTTTTTTTTTGTTTGCCAGTTCGTTTTTTGTTTGCCGCTTCTTCTGTGGTCAAGATTCGAGCGAGGGGAGCCGAAGGCCTCGAAGCGAGCCGAAAAAGTCCAAAATGTTGTCCACCGATTATCCTTATATTTGTAATCGGAGCGAAGATGGAGCCCTAAAATCGGAGCCGAAGGCGCAGCCAAAAGAAAAAACTGAAATTAAAAAAAAAATTGACCTGGTCAACGGGTCAAACCCAGATTGACCGGATCGACCCGACCCGACCCGGTCTCATGTGAAATGCAACCTGCGGCATAGGAGACTGCCTCCATCAAAAATATTTTGCTTTACTCTCTCTCCGATCACAAAACCCTTTGTTATCAAGATTCATCATTTTGCCATCACCCAATTAATCAAATTTTCAAGTGAACTTCATCTTTCCAATTCACGAGTCCACTTTAAATATGGAATCAAGAAGCAATAAATCAAGAAAGAAACAAGAGAGAAGGTGAGGCTACTAGAATATCGATTGCGCTATACAATTGGAGTAATTGATTTTGAAGTTTCTTTTCTTCTGCTCAGTTAAAACGTGGTCTTCGTTCTTCTACTCCACATATTTCTACAGCGTGGGTGTTAAATGCGAGTTTTTTTCAATTTTTTTTTTTTGGTGGAGGCTACTAGGGCAATATTAGTTATACTAATACTTTATTATTTTTAATTAAGTGGGAACGGCTCGGCCCAGGATTTGTTGTGATTGTGAAGTGGGCTTTAGCTGAGGCTAGTTTGGGCCACATGTCGGTCATTTAGCTCGGTCGAGATAGGCTTGTTTGTGGGTTGAAAAGGTGTATAAATTTTCGAAAATAAATTAAAATCAAATATTTGAGTAATTAAATAAAACAAATTAGAAGAAGGTCTATTTTTCAAACAAATTCTCAAAAAAATAACTTAACTATACAATAAGATAGATTCTTAATTTTAAAACTATCGTAGTTATGTACTTTATCGTTATCTTTGGTTTTAATTAAATCTTGACGGTCAATTTCTTGGTAAATAACTTATATTCTTGTGACTCATAATCGTCAAATGGATTGGATCGGCGGCTGAGCCAAATCTATATCTTAACAGACTTATCAGTTACCACTAGTTACTTAGCTCCAATTCTGTCCAAGTCCACGACTGAATTGAGTCAGGTTTGACTGAATTTTCATAAAATATACTCTCTACGACCCTCAAAATTATGCATAATTTTCCTTTTTCATTTGTCCCCAAAACTATGCATATTCTATTTTCAGAAATAACTATTTCATTTATTACCCTTATAATTAGAGACTCAATCTCTATTTACATCTACTTTTTTTTCACTTACACCTTTATTTTCAGAATTTATTTAAAACTCGTACCCACCAAAACTATGCATAAATAGGTGTAGGAGGGAGTATATAACAAGCTCAACGGCTCGGCCGGGACTTGTTGTGAAGTGGGCTTGAGCTAGGGTTAGTTTGGGCCAAATGTTGGTTAAGTTGGAGAGTGGAAATGGGCTTGGGTTAAAAGGGACCAATTTTGTTAGATTTTAAGTGAATTTTGTATAGATTATTGAAAATAAATTAGAAATTAAATATTTTAATTACATAATTTATTTATTCCTATGTTGTTTATATTGGTCTTATTATTTCTTATTATAATATAATAATTTTTTGGCAAATAAACTTATTTGTTATATTTTGATTGAATAATCTTGTTAATTAGTATCGATAATTAAGTTTGGATCAGCTTTCATTATGAATTAGAAGCAAATTTTATCCTTCGAAAGAAAGAAAATTTAATTTTAAAATAAAAGGTGAAAATCATTCAAACTGAAATAAATAAAAATTAATAATATAGAAGGGGCTTGGATAATCTGAGACGAGCTTGAGTTGGACTTGGACTGAGCTTAAATTGAGTTTGAGATGGGCCAAATCTTGGGATGATCCGAGATCTCAGATTGGCTTCGAAGGAGTCCATTTAGCCTATTCTAAGCGTCGGTGTAATTGTAATCTATATTGTTGCAGATTGTTTCCTATCCATAAGAGCATGTATTACGGGTGCTTGTGGAGGGATCGAAGGGTTGGGTCGAAGGACTCGACGCACCCTCCACTCGATACACCCTTAGGTTGAGGTTATAATGGACATTAGATCCAACCTTAGGTTGAATGGTGTGTCGAAGGTTGGGTCTAAATATCGACACACCCTTCAACTCTGCCAGTCGGCAACATGGGGACACGTGGCGTGTCCTCATTAGTCCGATGTAATTTTTTTTTTCTGAATAAAAAGAAAATTAAAAATGAGCAACGGCTATATACAATTCACCAGCAATGGCTATACAACGGCTACCCCTCATTTTTCACTATATATAATTCACCGCGAGTAGTTGTTGTGTTTTAATTTATTTCTTAATCATTGTATTTTTTTTAGTCATTGTATTTTTTTTTAAATTCAATAAAATTATCATTTATTAATTTTTTAATTTAATAAAGTAATTTTTTATAATATTTATTACAAATAAAAAAATAACAACAAAATAAAATCTATTCAATCATTAAAATCACGCTTCCCAGTGCTTCAACCTAGGTCTAGTAAGAACACCGTAGTGGATGCTCTAAGAGCATGTACTACGGGTGCTTGTGGAGGGATCGAAGGGTTGGGTCGAAGGACTCGACGCACCCTCCACTCGACACACCCCTAGGTTGAGGTCATCGTGGGCGCTAGACCCAGCCTTAGGCCGAAGGATGTGTCGAAAGCTGGGTCTAAATATCGACACACCCTTCGACTCCGCCAGTCAGTAACATGGGGACACGTGGCGTATCCTCATTAGTCCGATGTAATTTTTTTTTTCTGAATAAAAAGAAAATTAAAAATGAGCAACGGCTATATACAATTCACCAGCAATGGCTATATAGCGGTTACCCCTCATTTTTCACTATATACAATTCACCGCGAGTAGTTGTTGTGTTTTAATTTATTTCTTAATCATTGTATTTTTTTTAGTCATTGTATTTTTTTTAAATTCAATAAAATTATCATTTATTAATTTTTTAATTTAATAAAGTAATTTTTTATAATATTTATTACAAATAAAAAAAATAATAACAAAATAAAATCTATTCAATCATTAAAATCACGCTTCCTAGTGTTTCAACCTAGGTCTTACTAAATCCCATTATAGTGAAAATATCAACCTAGGTCTAACTCAACATCATCAATCATTAAAATCACGCTTCCTAGTGCTTCAACCTAGGTCTAGTAAGAACACCGTATTGGATGCTCTAACGTGACATGCATGATACTCACTCTGTACACCAAATATGTATCACCTTGATACTGGCACGAGTTTCAGTAAATACTACTATGATAGATAGTTTTTGAGTGAAAAAAAAAATTGTTATATTGTTGTGAGTAAAGTAATGTATGTGTGTGGTGTATTGTCACAGAATGAAAAACTCTGTCCACTACAAGTGCAGTATTTTAAATTCAACAAGAATTTTAAAAAAAAGGGTGTAGATTGATTTTTGAGTGGAGAAAGGAATTCATCATAATAAATATTGTGACGTTTAAAATAACTAGATTTATCCGCGCGCGTTGCGCTTAACAAAAATTAATATTTCGATTCTATATTTTTAGAGTTAATAGAGCATCATTTAGATATTATTATGTCTATATTACAACTAAATATTTTAAACTAATAAAATTAATCTCAGTTAACATTCTATAAAGAAAATACCTGTAAAGAAAACACCGAGGTGCTAAGTTTCCGCCTCTGAGGCTCCGCCTTTTTCATCTATAAATAGACTTAAGCCTCGACTTCGCCGAGGCACATGAGGCTCAAGCGAGGCCTAAGCCTCAAGGTTGTGCACTGTTTTCTGCATTTGTTGTTCAATTTTGGGCTTCAATTGGCCTAATAACAATATGGGCTGACCTAAAATCACACTTAAATATTATGGGCTTCTAAATTTTAAGTCGAATTTAGGTTAAAATAATAATAAAAAAAAATCATAATCGGCAGTTTCCATCTCTCCCGCTTCTTCGCAACTACGCTCCTGCTCTCTGCTTCTCCAGTTTTCATCTCGTTCCATTTCCCCAGTTTCCATCTCATTCCTCGACAGTCAACTTCGTCGGCAGTCTTCAAGGCGACCGACGACGGCGGGGCTCCGGCAGGTCAGCTCGGACAAGTCCCCTTTGGGGGACAAAGACTATTTTGAAATGCCCCCAAAATTTAGAGACTTCATCTAAATTTTAGCCTATTTAACTCATTTAAGAAGGATTATGGCTATTTTGAATTTGCATTAGACATGATTTGAGACCTAATTTATGTGCTTATGGATGTTCATGTATTTATGTGATGGAATAATAGGCTTTCTTGTGTTAATTATATGTTTTTCTTATCATAATTATATGTTTTTATGCATTATTAAATAGTTTATATATTTTATATACTTAAATTTTGAGGCTTACGTCTCGTGGTTCTATGACAAAATGCCTCAAGGCTTAAATATGCCTTTTAAAACCTTGCATATAATACTCCCTCCGTTCACGAAATGATGTCCAATTTCGTGTTCGGCACGGATATTAAGAAAGCTAATAAAGTTGTTTTGAGTGGGGTAAAAGTTATAAAGTAGGGGTAGTGAGATAATGACAAAAAATCAATGGCAATGACAAAAAGAGGTGGTATTGAAAAAAAAAAAGTAAACTAAACTAACATCCACTCGACAAGCTGTGTGTTAGCTTTTTGGAGTTCATGACACTCAAGCTCCATGGCTTGAAGCCTGTGGTGAAGATCATCGATCTCCTTACAGTACTGCACAACAATGCTCGATGCAACATTTTCAGTTAATTAGAGCTTACGATGCTCTTCCTTAAGCTGAACTAGCTGCTCTTCATACATATCACTAGTAATACGAAGCTCTTTGATATATTCATGTTGAATTTCCGTAACATTTGTATCAATACAATCACAAAAGGAACAAACATCTTTCTGTAAAATTCAGAAAATAGACATAAATAATTTTTTTTTTATCTCACATCTTTATTCAAAATGACTATAAAGAAAACAGACTACAACTACCTCAGTGTTGGGACAACTGAAATACCGCCGTGCCGGATCCTCATCAGACCATGAAATATTAACAACAACTTAGTTGTGTGCCGGATCCTCATCAGACTATGCTTACACCTTTAATCAGCCACGAGTTGTCTACTTTTAAAATAAAAGAGTGACTGATCAAAACCAAAACTTAGTTTTGTGCCTATACACGTGTCTACTAACATAATACAACTATCTAAAATCATTACATTTTGTTACATCACAAAAAATTCTGAGATGACAGCATAGTAGAACCAACAAATCCACAGAGGTAAACAACAATAATGGAACAAAAAAAAAAGGGAAATTTTGTTACAGCACAAATAGCTATATACAGGTTTTCACCATTACAAAGGACAAAAATTAATAGTGAAAGACGAAATAATAGAAGAAGCAAAAAAAGGACACATAATAACTAGAAGAATGCTTCAACCAAAATAACCAGAATGAAGGAAAGAAAAAAATTGTTACAACACAAAAAAGTAAAGATTGTATGAAAAAAGGACATGAACAAAAAAAAATACATTTTCAGCATAAGAAAGGCCAAAAATAACCAGTCGTCGATGACAGCATAGTAGAACAAAACCATCGACAGAGATAAACGAGAAAAATGTTGCAACTCAATAAAGAATAACATACAATATCACGAATAAATCCTAAAAAGTTGAAGCTAAAAAAAAAAAAAACTATCCATCACAAACTGTAAAAAAACCAGTTCAAACAAGCAATATATACTCCGATCGAAAAGAAGAAACATGAGGCTACGCAATTTATTGGAGAAGACTAATTCAGTAAGAACGCTGGAAAACTTGCCTGGGAATGACGCCAGAAAACTCGCTTGGGAAGTGATAAAAGGACGCCGGCAAGAAGGGTTCCTTCTCCAAAAAGAAACGAATAGATAAGAGATGAAGGAAGGACGAAAATTGTGGATGAAAAAAAGTGTTAATTTGGCGGAATTTTTCTTAATAATATCTAATTATATTATAATCACTCTTTAATTAATTATTCTAATTTTCTTAATTACCCCTAATCCACTCTAATTTACTACAACCGACACTATTGTAGGGTTAATTGTATCCTAGTTTTTGCCTTACGCAAAGTTTGAAATAACACGCTAATTAAGGGTGAAATGATTCGGTGACGTGGGCTTAGATACGAGATGCTTTATAAAAAATGTTGGCCATCCCACCCATTTCAATATTTTTTTTTTCGGCAACCCGCAGTCGTTATTTTTTATGCGCACTGAGTAAACCCTAGCATCAATATTATTATATTATTAAAAAAAATTTGCTTTGAAAAAATCTTGCGTGACATCCCTCTTAATTCTCCATTCCTATTTATCTAAATTCTCAAAATTTTGAATTTTAAAATCTAAAATAATAAATTTTAAATATCTACTAAAATCTTGTGTCCCACATCAGTTTTCCAATGAAACTTCACCTATTGAAAATCCTATAAATACCTAGAATCAATGTGTCTTTTCTCATCTTTTACTCCACCAATTTTATTTGGCCAATTTATTTATTAGTCGGTCGAATAAATAACTACTATAGTTTAATTACTTTAATTTAATTTGGCCAATTTTTAGTTGGCCGAGTAAATAATTATTTTTTTAGGGAACCAATTTATTAGATGGTTGAATTAATGATTCCAAAATAATTTAGCTAATTTATTGGTCAGCTAAATTAAAATTTGAAATAGTCTAATAATTTTTCATTTAATTTCATAAAAAAATAATTAATTTTAATTCGGTCAATTTAATTAGGTAAACAGACCAATTCCAACCGGCGGGTACCTCAACTCGGAATACCATGTGGCATATCTCCATTCTGAATCTGATAAAAAATTAAGTAATTAATTTTAATTTGGTCATTTAATTAGGTATACGGGTCAACTCCCAAACGACAAGTATCTCAACTCGAGATACCACATGACATATCTCCATTCTTTATCTTATTTATTTTAGAATTTTCAATTTATGCATTTTTTTTTATGTATTTTCCAAAAATCTATAATTGTCATCAATGTATTAATTTTCATGTTATTTGTAGTTGAGTTTTCAACTTTGCATAATTCATAAATATAATTAGCAAATATTACAATACAGTTAAGGACGAGAACGAATACTACAATCATTTTTTTGTTAAATTTTGGATCTTTATAAATTATAAACAGTTTTCATAATTACGGACTTATAAATCAAAACCGTGTTTAGCGGGCTTGAAATTTATCTATGAAATTATGGGCAAATTAGATTTTAAATGTATTAGTATATAAGTTACATGTAGTAAATTTACTTTTTAATCAAATTTGAGATATGTTCAATATGTATTACTAAACGAGGTTAGCAAAACTAAGAATAATAATTAAACTTTTTTATACTATCACATATATACTTTGAATAATTTTATTAATCTTTATGAATAATAATATTTCGTCGATTTTCGACGGGCTATACGAATTATCAATATAAACAAACAATATATATAGTTAAATTTTAGGTCTATATAAATTTTAAACAATTTTCATAAATTACGCCCTTATAAATCAAAACCGTGTTTAGCGGGCCGATTCCAACCCGAAAACGTGGCTGTACACGGGTCAATTCCCAACCAACTGGTACCTCAACTCGGAATTTTTTTTCATTTATGCATCTTTTCATGTTTTTTTTTCTAAAATCTAGAATCATCGAGTTTCCAATTTTGCATAATCTATAATTGTAATCAACAAATATTAATATACGGTTAAAGACGAGAACGAATAATAATACAATCAATTCTTTTTAATTAAATTTTGTGTCTATGTAAATTCTAAACGGTTTTCATAAATTACGCACTTATAAATCAAAACCGTGTTCACGGGCCGGTTCCGACCCGAAAATGTGGTTGTAGACGGATCAATTTCCAACCGACGGGTACCTCAACTCGATTTTTTTTTCATTTATGCATCTTTTCATGATTTTTTTTCTAAAATCTAGAATCGTCGGGTTTTTAATTTTGCATAATCTATAATAATAATCAACGAATATTAATATAAGGTTAAAGATGAGAACGAATAATACAATTAATTTTTTTTATTAAAGTTTGTGTCTATATAAATTCTAAATAAGTTTCATCAATTACGTACTTATAAATCAAAGTCGTGGTCAACGAGTCGATTCCGACCCGGAATCGTGGCGGTAGACGGATAATACTAAACATACCGTCTCAAATTGTTTGATTCATCGTCTCCGTTGAAAAACGTTGAATGTGTAGGAAAATTAGCAGTAAATTTACTAACGATTTGTCCACAGATCAATTCCGACTCAGAATTGTGCGCATTGAGGAACCGATTTAGTACTAGCGGGACAATTTTTATTTTTTTATAATTTAGGGAGACCAATAGATATCTGTTATAAAAATAAATCACCTCAATTCTTATACAAAATCAACATAAGACAATCTCTTTGAGAAGTAAATAGTTTTTTTAATCTTACAACAGTTTCGACAGGAAAGAAGGGTTTGAAAATTATCTATAAAAACAATAGGTGTGAATTATATTTGAATTTTTAATTATTGAAATAGATAAAAAAATAATTAACAAACAATACCTTTCTTTTTTTGACTAACCAAGCAATACATTTCTTATACTATCACATAATATTAAATTTTATCAATTTTAATAAATAATCCCGTCCATTTTCGACGGGCTACATACTAGTTCTTAAAAAATTTGGACCATTTCGATTTAAGATGTTAGCAAACGTGATACGATTTTTTTCTATAAATTTAATTTAAATTTAAGGGAAAATTGCATACAAATACCCGACCTTTTCCCAAATTCCGGTTCTGTAACATTCTTTTTTTTTCGCAAACAACGTAGTCACCTTCCAATTTGACGCAATCTCGGTCCGGCAACCATTTCCGGCAAGAAAGTCGATGCTTACGTGGAAAAGTTATACGATGTGGCCATAATTTAGATGATGTGGAAATAATTGATGTGATTTGGACCAAACGACGTCGTTTATACATGGCCCAAACGACGTCGTTTCTAATGGGCTACTAGACTACCACGTGACCCCTCCACTCCACACTTAGCTTATTTTTCATTTCAGAACGAGAACACAACCCTAATCCCTTTGTATTGAAATCCTCATTAACACTGAAAATTGTGAAAAATTGCCGTCGAAACTGTTGTTTATTGTTCGAATCTTAGGCGAAATTGTTGTTTATTGTCGTTTGGAAGCATCTTTGTTGCACGAGTGGTCCCAAATTCACGAAAACGACAGCAACCATGGGGAACAGGTAGGTCCCAGTTCTCATTTGATATGTATTATTATTGTTTACCTTTATGAAAAATCGATATTTTGCACCAAAAATATCAGCAATTTGTCCATAGAGGTGCAATGGAACCTAGGGTTTGTTGACTGATTTTTTTTTCCTTTGTTTTACTTGGATTTATCAGCTATTTATTTGCTCTTTACATTCATCATGCTGGTCACTTTATCGAACTAGATAAGACTGATGTGTATGCTGGGGGTGAATCTGAGGGTAAATTTCATCTAGATCCTGACACATTTGGGTATTTTGATGTGGAAGCCTTAGTTGAGAAACTTGGGTATGCTTCATGGTCAAATATCTGGTGGAAAATTCCTAAATCTCAGTCATTTCGAGTCCTGAAAAATGATTCAGATGTTATAGAAATGCTGTCATGTATTGATTTTGAAACTAGGGTTTTACATATTTATGTTGATGGTGGGATTCTATCTGGTAATGAGGTTGGGGGTGTTTCTGAGGGCAAGAATGTATCTAAGGCTGATGGGATTGGGGATGCTTCTGAGGGTGGGAATGTTACTGATTGGGGGGTTACTGATGGGGGTGTTACTAATGGGGGTGTTTCTGATGGGGATGTTTCTCAGGATTCTATTGAGACAATATGGAGAACTATAGATGACCTATCTCCATTATCTGATCATGAAGTTGAAAAAGAGGGGGATGCTGGGGATGCTAGGGATGGTGGGGATGCAAATAATGGTGGGGATAAGGGGGATGCTGGGGATACAAATAATGGTGGGGATGCTAGGGATGCTGGGGTTCATGGGGATGCTGGGTTTGAGGGGGATGCTGGGGTTAGTGATGATGACGATGAGTACTACCCTATGGAAGGTGAATCATCTGATGATGAATTGGCTGATGATGAGCTTGTGTCTGATGATGAAGAATATGTTCAGTCTAGGCAGAAACTGAAGTGTAGAGTTAATGTATTTGACTTAGTTGATGAAGAAGTTGATAAGGGAATTGGGTTTAGCCAAGTGTTTGAACATGAGCATGCTGAATCAGATTATGCTAGCTCTGATGGAGACATATGCTCAGATTCAACTGATGAGGAGAATGAGGGTAAGAGGAACAAGAAGTTTAAGTGTACCTATGATCCTAGGACAAAGCCCAAGAAGCTGAAATTGCAACTAGGCATGAGATTTGCAGATGGATATCAGTGTAGGGAAGCTCTAAGGGACAATGCAATAACAAAGGGTAGATATATCAGATTTGGCAAAGTCAGCAAAACTTCTTGCAGAGTTACATGCAAGAAACCATGCAAGTAGACAGCCTATGCTTCTCTTGTTGAAGCTAATGATGTCTTCATGATCAAGACATACTATCCCACACATACCTGTACAAGGAAAAACAACAACAGGTTAGTGAGTTCTAAATGGATAGCAGCTAAGTATCAGAATGTGTTCAGGGTGCAGCCTAATGTGTCTATCAAGCTGTTAGCTGAGGACCTAAGGACAAGGCACAAAACTGTTGTTGGGAAGGACAGATTGTACAGAGCAAGGGCTATTGCACAAAAGTTGATGAGAGGCTCTGTTGAAGATCATTATGCATTGCTGAGGAGATATGTGGCTGAGCTCATCAGGGTGGACAGGGATGGGAAATACATGATGAATTTGGGTGAGGGAGCAGTCTTCAAGGGCCTATACATAGGTCATAGTGCACTGAGACATGGATTCAAGAAGAGCTGCAGGCCAATTATAGGGCTTGATGGGTGCTTTCTGAAGACCTACTTAGGTGGGATTCTCTTGGCTGCAGTTGGAAAGGTAAAGTTTTGATGTTAATGATCTCTTATTTGCTGCAATCTATCTTATTTGTTCATGCTAATTACCTGTGTTGTTTAACTTAGGATGGGAACAACCAAATGTTCCCAATTGCTTGGGCAATTGTTGAAGTTGAGAATGAGCAATGCTGGCAGTGGTTTCTGGAATTACTTCTTGAAGATCTTGCAATAGGAGATGGCAATGGCTGGACCTTCATTTCTGACCAGTAAAAGGTACCCTGTTCATTTTAGTATATGAAGACTCATGCACTGACCTTACTCTATTATCTTTGTTGTTAGGGATTGATGAATGCAATTGCCAAGTTGGCACCCTTGGCCGAGCATAGGAACTGTGCCAGGCATGTATACATGAATTGGAAGAAGCAGCATAAGGGCACCACTCTGAAGAATATCTTCTGGAGCATTGTGAGGAGCACTTATGTGTAGGAGTACAACATGCGGTTGGAGGAATTGAAGGCTGAAAATCTTGCAGCTTATGAAGACTTTGTGGCCAGAGATGTAAGTAGATTCTGTAAAGCATTCATCTCACCTCATACATGTAGTGACATGATATCTAATAACATAGCTGGGACATTTAATGGGTACATACTAGAAGCTAGAGGCATGCATATTATACATATGTGTGAGCAGATAAGAAGGGACTTGATGGTTAGGCAGGTAGATAAGGCTAAGATGGTGGCTATGGTTAATGATAGAGTGTGCCCTGTTATAATGAAAAAACTGGAGAAAACAAGGAAGAAGAGTAGTCAGGGTTATGTTTTTCCAAACATGCAGAAGAAGTATGAAGTAAGCTTGAAGGCTAGAGGGATTTGTTATGGATATGGTTGAACGCACTTGTTCATGTAGGGCTTGGGAACTGACTGGCATCCCATGCGTTCATGCATGTGCTGCCATTTATTTTCTGGGTGAGGAGCCACATGCATATGTGCACAATTATTACACTGTGGACAGGTATTTAAAAGCATACAAGTTTGCTATAGAGCCACTTGTTAGTGAAGAGATGTGGCCTCAAGTTGAGGGATATGTGGTGAAGGCACCAGTAATTAGGAAGCTGCCTGGTAGGCCGAAGAAAGTGAGGATAAGGGCTCCTGAAGAAGACCCTAAGAACCCACACAAGCTGAAGAGGTTCGGCCTTGTTATGACATGTCAAAGGTGCAAGGGAAAGGGACACAACAGGAAGACCTGTACAAATGAGCAGGCCCCAGCTCAGCCTAAGGTATGAGTTTGTCTGATTTTTCATGTCTGCCTCTTACCTCAGTTTTAACAATTTCCTATGTGGTGAAACAAGGCAAAAGTGGAAGACCCCGGATACACCCAATCCCACCACCAAAGGCTAACAAAAGGGCAAGATATCAGGGGGCCTTATCCTCAATGAGTGATCAGGCAGCACCTCCCACCACAAGAGCAACAAGAACAAGTACAAGGCCGCAACAACAACCAACCCCATCAACAAGCAACAACACTGGAACAAATGAAGGACCATCAATGCAAGAAAGTAGGAATCCAGCTGCTGGTTTGTAGATCTGTGATTGATGGGGAAAACTTGGCCTTTTTTTGGAGTCTTAATTTCATCATCTGCATTGGTAACTAGTAGTTGTGGGCACTTTGATGATGTCTTATTTTGATGATGTACACTTGGAAACAGATACATTTGTGGTTAGTTTGATGATGTCATATTTTGATGACTTTAAGTACCCAGTAGTTGTGGGAACTTTGATGATGGTTGTATTTTGTGGAAACAGGAAAACTTTGCTGAAGGCTTATTTTAGTCTTAATTTCAGCATTTTCATATATTTTGTTCCCTTTTATTATCTTCACTTTATCTTTGCTTTAGCCCTACTGCATTTGCAATGAACACTTCACAACAACATGAATAAATCCCATCACTTTCATTTACCAACAACAGCATTCAACTCAACACAATTAAGCTTAAAACAGTACCTACAATTAAGATTAAAACATTACCTACAAGTCATTCAACAGGTTATAACCTTCCAAAATACAAGTCATTCCAACTACAACAAGTACAACTACAAAGGTTATAACCTTCACAAAATACATTCAGTCATCTGGCACGTAACAGTGCAAATATCACCCAATTCCAAGTTCAAACAGCCTTAAACCATCAAAATAAACCATCATCACCATGCAGACAAATTCGAGAAAGAGCAACTTTATACGTTCTCCACAGTTACCATTTTTTGGCCAAGCTGCTTCACGTCAACAACATATTCACGGACAATTCCCTTGGACTCTTCAACATCTTCAGCTGCGAAATCTTCAGGTTCTTTTCCGGTGGAATTTTCATTTTTCTTTCTCACCCGAATAATTTCCTCAAGAGCTATATCCCTTTCAATCTTGAATTTCAGAAAGCAATCCTTATAGTAGGGAGTGAGCTCGGGATCAATCCAATCCCAATATTTACAATCTCCTCGCTACAATGCAAAAAAAAATAAATAAATAAATAAATTCAACGACTAAAAAAAATAAAAATGCAATACTTACTCGACCCCGACGACGGCAATAGTAGTAGCGCCTCTCAGGGTTCGCCACGGAATTTGAAGCCTGCGTGAGACAAGGCTCTGGTTCTTCACACTGGCAGAGTCTGATCGGGGGAAGGTAAGCCATTGAGCTTGTCTGTGAAGAAGACGCCATCGATGACTATGGCGAGGAAGAAGCCTGTATGTGCTGCTGGAAGCCTAGAAATTTGATGAAAATGGCGAAGAAGTCCGTCGAAAGAAGGGAGAAAAGGATTGGAGTTGAAGAATGTGATATAATCGATGATGAACCCTAATATATTGTTGAGGAACAAACGACAACGTTTAGGGGGAACTTAAATGACACCATTTTTGTCGCCGGAAAATTTTGACACATCAGCTTTCCAGAGAGCCACCTCAGCTTCGATTTGGGGGGAAATGGTCGCCGGACCGAGATTGCGTCAAATTGGAAGGTGACTACGTTGTTTGCGAAAAAAAAAAGAATGTTACAGAACCGGAATTTGGGAAAAGGTCGGGTATTTCTATGCAATTTTCCCTAAATTTAAACTATACAAATTTGAACTTTGTCAAAACAATGATAGAAGTTAGTTATTTACCAAAATAATCATTATCACACACTTGGCCATCAATTATTAATTTTTTCGATGCACTTCTTAAGGCTAATTTAATAGGATATGTTGATATAGAGTATTGAGTTTTCTAGACGCTATCTTTGGGTGTTTTGCAAATGTTGAAAAAAAAAAATTGGACTTGCAATTGTAAGATAAATTCTCAAAAATTCGTCATGTATAGGACAAATTGATCTCAATAAAGCTAAATTGCACGTGCTTCTTACATGACCTAATTATGCACATGCAAGTTAGTCCCATCGAGCTAAATTTGTCTTACGGTTTCTGAATTTTTCAAAAATTTGTCCTACATTTATGAACGCTCAAACATACAGGCTTAGAAAAACTTTGTTCTCTGACATATATATATATATATATATATATATATTATATACACCAACTCTAAATAGTGGTTCATAAATTTATCATTCCAAATTTCGAGTATCCTCGGGCTACCACAATAATGATTTGGAGTTGATCACCTCCAATTCAAACAACAATATGTGGATTTATTATTATTTTTTAGAGTAATGGTGAGATTTATGAATCACAAATTAACCATTTTCACTAGGAATAGAAATAAAAGTACCACATACAGCAAACTGGACTCTCTCTCTCTCTCTCTCTCTCTCTCTCTCACACACACACACATATACATATACGCGCGCGCATAAAAAGCAAACATTATTAAGAATCACACCTCCATTATCTAGAAATGGAAAACGGTAAAGAGTAATTGAAGGTTTGTGAATTAATTAAAGGTGATGAGTCTCGATGTCTTTGGTGAGATTGATGAAGAATGAGAGCAATGAAATGGGATGCTCCACATCTTCATTAAGCATCTCGTACTCCAACGTCCACGTCACCAAATCGATGCCGTCACTTGTCTCCACGTGGATTGTAATAAGAAAATCTTTGTATAGCTCCATCAAGTCTCCTTCCAGCATCTTGAATTCAATCAACTTTTTCTCTTCATCGATGGCTTGGATCACCTGTTTCGCTTTCTGCTCTTTTCCGTCTGCAACTCGCAAATCAAAATTTGTGAGGTCGTTATACTTGGATACAGCAAATTTGTAATTAATTAAGAGGAATTAGGAAGTAACTAAGAGCATTAAGGCAATAAGATAGAAATCTAGGAATAATGTATTAAGGTTTATTACTCACCGTGGGTGTAGCTCCAGCAAATGATGGAACCAACATGACCAAATTGACCCTCATGCAGATCACAACCTTGGACTTTATCAGGGGTAATTGTGGAAAGATTGTGTGGATTGTGCCTGACAAGTTCGTGGAACACATCTCCACCAGCTTTGAATTCAACTGCTGCAATCAACTTGCCGTGTAATCCCATCTTCAAATCTCCCTTATTAATTGAAGATTGCAACGGAAAATAATATTTTATACTATATATGTGTGAGTACGTGTGTGTGTGTTTGCGTATATTGAAGAAGGCAGGGTGCCAAGAGTTCCGAGCAAATGTCCACTTTATATAGGCGAGGCACATATCTCGTGAAGTCATCATGCACGTCATCTTTATTCCAATTTATTTTATTTTAGATAATAATTGTTATGGTGTCTGTGCGATGTGCGATTGATCACGAGAGTAGACTTTAATATATATATTCTCATGTTTATATGCCATACCAAATTTATAAAATAATACTATTATAAAATGAACTTGCATTAGTTATATAATTCATTCCGATCCTGAGAATGATTTTTTTTGGAAAAATTATAATAATTTCACAATTCTTATACACATAAAGATACATATCTCTATGGATTTCTTTCAAATTATAATCCGATTGATGTAATCACTCATAAAAATTTGAGACAAATTTTAAAATAGTTATAATGATCATTAAAATATAAATTTTCACCATTTAGTCATCTGGTCTGTTCGGGCTGGGTATGAGGCATCTGGTACATCTGATACAAATTTAGTCTTATTAATACCAACTGTTCTAATACATCTGGTACAAATTTAGCCTTATTAGTGTCAATTGTTCCAGATTTGGTAAAATTGGAACAAATTGTCGAATTAGTTCCACATATTCCAAGTTATGAAATGGTACTCTTGGGACGAATATTCCAATTATTCCAAGTTATACTGCTCCTATTTTGCGTCTCCGCCTTCGGCTCTGATTTTACGGCTCCACCTTCGCTCCGATTACTAATATAAGGATAATCGTCGGGCAACAATTTAGATTTCTTTGGTTCGCTTCGAGGCCTTCGGCTCCCCTCGCTTAAATCTTGACGAAAGAAGACGCGGCAAACAAAAACACGAAGAGACAAACAAAAATTTGGAAATTAAAAAAAATCTGGAAAAAAAAAGAGAAAAAAAATTTGAAAAATATAAAAAAAACATTTAAAACGAAAAAAATTGGAAAAGAAAAAAAGAAAAGAAATCCGGAAAATAAAAAAAAAACAGAAAAAAAGGAGAAAGAAATCTAGAAATAAAAAAATCAGAAAAAATAAAAAAAAAACTGGAAAAAAGAAAAAAAAAATTGGAAAGGGAAACAAGTGTCAATAAAACGGGTCAAGGAGTGATGGATCAAAAATAGAAGAGGGAAAGTGGTATTTAGGTCCTAAATTAAAAAAAATAGCCATAATCTATATTTATAAAGAGGGTGGGCCAAAATTTATATTTTAATGTTCATTATGGTTACATCACATGATATTCTCTACAGATTATTAATTGATGGGTTTTTTCAAAGCAAATAATAACATATTAACATCATATTTCCTATGCAATTTCATTAATTTAGAATTATAATTGCAATATATCTAAATATATTTAAAAATACTATTCCCATACACATGACAAATTATTTGCATGAGAATTTTGAAATAAATGTGTTTTTGTGAATGCGAATAAACATCTATATTCAATAATGCTACATTTGGACATGTCAATAGGTATAAAAAAAAAAAGGTATATAACTAGCGTATAATCTCTCTAGAATCGAGAGAAATTATATTTAATAAAATTAATAAAAGTATTAGATAATAATATGTGATATGTTGGGAAAATTAGTAAAGGTTTTGATTTATTCCAAAACCCAACTGATTCTAACCGCGTAGATGAAGCCATCAGTCCAAGTTTAGCTAGAGCTCACTGTTTGAGCGTAGAGATTTTATCTTTACAGGAACAAACAGAAGAAGTCAGCCAGACTGAAGAAGGCAGTTCATGATCAAGATGATCAGCTGAACCAAAACTCGACTGACTCCAGAGCTGATCCATGCAGTTCATGCATGTCGAGCAGTTTTGTTGAAGTCAAACGTCACAAAGTCCCTGTAATCAAAGAGTCTTGATCCCTTAGACCCGCAATCTAAGATAGGCTATACACTTGCCCGCAAAAGTGTTGTAAGATTTTGTTCGAATCCGTAATCGAACTAGTTAGGTTGTTTGGTACCCGTAAACCAAGAGGAATGTTTGATAAGCACACGTAAGCTTTTATCTAGTGGATTACTTTCCCGAAAAAGAAGTGAACGTAGGAGGTCAATCTCCGAACCACGTAAAAAGACTGTGTTCTTTACTTTCAGTATTTACATTCAGTTTTCTAACCTACCGACTTCGCACAAAATAGTTTTCTGATATTGCACCAAGTGTTTGGGAACTTGACCTTCCCCTTAAAATATTTCAGTTTGAGTAACGAGCTTTTAATTCCACCAACTTTCGCATTGCACAACTCTTTAAAACCTCATTCAGGATCACACAGTTGACTCTCAGTCAAAGAAGTCAGCTATGCACCTAACTGTGCAATCAGCTCCGACTGACTTTCTTAGTTGTTGAGCAAACTGAGCTGAACAATTACTTATTCTGAATTTATCAAAGGAATCAATTACATAATTAACAAGTAATTAAAATCCTAAAACTATAATACAAAATTTAGCTAGGGCCAACCAACCGAAGTGATTGAAAATTATTGTTCCTTAAAAAAAGTTTCTAAAGGAGAAAATTTTAAGAATGGGTAGGGTTCAATCATTCGATTATGCTATCTATTTACTAAATTCGTTTAAAATTTTTATATATTTTAAAATATCTCAAATTCAATTAAAAGGAAAATTCACCACATGTTTACGTTCCAAACCCATATAATAATGTCTGTTAAAAATTCTAATTTAATCTACCCTCATTTCTTTCGATAATTTTCAAAGTTTTATTCTTTCCCAAAATCGATATGGACAAAAACATATTTGGTTATTAAAGATAATTGTCCCACGTCGATTTTGTATGAAAATTGAGATGGATCCTTTTCAATGCAAATAATCCTTGTCTCATATTTATTTAGAAAAGAAAAATACGCTACATTATGAGTTTACCCCCATGGTTCAGACTTGGAATCGTCCCATTGACCACAATTCTGATTCTTTGGGCATCTTTAATATAAATAATTATTGATGAGAAAATTGTTATTCAATATATTAATAAAATGATTAGATGTAATACCAGATTAAGAAAGATATTATTTGTTTACTATTTTCTTATTTTTGAATTTTTCAAAGAACAATCATTTAGTAGTAATTTATAAGAAAATAATTGTTTTTTCATTTTGTTTCTTTTCAAAACATTAACAATATATGTTATAAATACTCATTTCATACCCGTTAAAAATTCAAATCTAATTCTCTCTCATTTAAGTAGATAATTTTCAAATATGTGATTCTTCTCAAAGTCAATGTGAACAAAAATATATTTGGCTTTTAAAGATATTGTCTCGCGTTGATTTTGTTTGAAAATTTAGGTGAAATGTGACCTTAAATATCCAACATTATGAGTTCAACATATTAAAAAAAACACTTGAACTTTCGGTTGTGAATCGGCCAGTCAAACTCCATGGTCCCGAGTTGGAACTAGTCCATTTACCATGATCTTGAAAATGACAGGATGAAAATTTGGATGTCAACTCCTAATTTGCACCTACAATGAATTTCTATATTTTCAAATTGATGCATCAAATATGATACAAAAATATAAATTAAAATTAAATGCAACTATATGTCTCGAAAAAAAAAATTGTTATGTTTGTCTATATATGAAGAAAATGTAATTTATAATAAATTAATTTCTTTATTTTTTTATAAAAATAGTAATCAGAAAATACATATTAATTATAAGTATTTCTAAACTCTTAATTCAGACAACTTGTACACTAATAAGTTGGGTAAATTAAATTGGTGAATAAATAATATTAAAATATATATTAATACTAAATATTTATGAACTTATAAATAAGTAAAGTTTTATTAAAAAAAAAACGACATGAAATAAAAGATTTAATTCGTATAGTTTCATGCCAATTAGGAAATGACGGCAACTTTTAAATATACACTCCCGAGCACCCACTTTGTGGGATTGTAGTATACCATTAATTAATTAATTTAATCTATTTCTTCTATATTTATCTAATATATTAATACTTATTTTCATGATATATGTTGATCATATATACGAAAATTACTACTTTAAATTGGTTCTTGTAATTATTTTTCTTTAACCCCCTATTGCAAAATATTAATGGAAATAAGGTCCATCATCTCCTTTTTTATAGATAATTTCAATTCACTCTTTTTTCAAAATCAATGTGAGGTAAATACTATATAAAATAATGTGGAATCATCCTTTTATATAGAAACATAGAAACATTTAAGGGAGCCTTACATCTCCGTTGTTATATAGTCTTAGGGCTCGTTTGGATCCATATACGTATAACAGGTATGAGTATCAATATGGCTAATATTCATGCCTTGTGTTTGGTATCTCAGTATATGGGTATTAAATTGATATACTTGATATGCTAATTTTCAATATTTTTATACCAATTTTTCTAGTATACGACTCATATCTCTACTTTCCTTATCACTTGATATATATCGATATCTTCAATATATTAAATATGAATATCAAATATCAATCTGATACCCATACTTGATATCCGATACTTATACTCATACACAATATCTGATATACTGGTATATGAATATCAAACGAGCCCTTATTTTATGTATAAAAATATTTAAACATAATTGATTTTTTATACACGTGTTAAATAAATAGATAGAGTGTGTTAAATTGAAAATTGAAATAATGACCACCAGGTAAATTGTACAAACAGGAATAAAAGAAGAAAGAAATAATGAATATAGAAAAAAAAGTATGGACAACCAACAACCACAACCAGTGGCGGAGCCACACGTTTTGGTGGTGGAGAGTCTAACTTATCATAAGTAAATGTCCACTTTGTGCTGGGCACAAAGTTTAAGAAAGCTGGCAAAGCGAAAGTTAGTGGGATAAAAGTTAGAATGTAGGGGTATTGTTAATTAAAGTGTTTATTCTTAATCCTTCTTTTACTTTTTTCACTACCATTTCTTTTTTTCCATTCAATTTTCCTTTTCATTTGAGGACTTAATCCTTCTTTTTTTTTCATCCAATTTTTTTTCCTGTTTTCCATTTTTTTCCTGTTTTATTTTTTATCCTACTTTCCTTTTGATCTGAAAATCAATAGCAGAAGTAAGAACAAACAGAAACCTAACTAAGAGGCTTACATCACTGCATCAATCTTCTGGAAATTTTCTCAACAAAACGATCGAAATTGTTCTCAGAAGATCCACCCGCAGCTATTGCATTTCGAAGAGTTGTTCTCACTTTCTCAATTTCCTATCTCAATTCTCGTTAGATCTTCAAATCCTTCCGGCAACACTCCACCGCCACCGGAAAAATCCACCATTCCTAGCCTAGTAACCCAGACAAAATTGACATCGCTCAGTAATAGACCGTCGGCGATTTCAGCAATCAATTTCTTATCTGCCTTGGCCAGGCTACCGAAAGAGATGTACAGAACAGATCTATCTGGCCTCGAATGGAGCCAATCCGCAGAGTTGGATTCAGGCAATAAGCTCTTCACGATAGATCTCGTCGTGAAATCGGCCAGAAAAAATGGGCCGATGGAGTAGAATTGAACGCTGCTCCGTCCAGAAGGAAACATTTAACAAACCGTATTTTCTGGCGATTTTCTCTGGCCAAACGCAAATTGTATCTGCGATTAAGAAATAATTCGAAGCTCCTCTTGAAGAATCAGACTGTAATATCTTCCCAACTAGTTCGTCAACTTTATTCACAAATCCGTCGCGAAAAAACTTCAAATACTGATCATCATAGGCGTGGTCGATACATTAAGAAGTTAAGAAATTGAGAAAGAGAGAGAGAGAGAGAGAGATGGATAGAAAAGAATGAGGGTTTGGGCAGAAATTGAGAGAGATAGAGAGATGGATCGATTTTTGGGTTGGCTGGTGAGTGGGTGAATTTAATTTTGAGTTTTAATTAGGGGTTTAATTAGGTGCTTAATTAATACTATTAATTTTGGCCTAATTAAAAGATAGTGGATAATTGAGTGGCAAATGTTAGTAATATTTGGAAAGTAAAGAGGATAGTGTTGTATGAAAAGGTAAACTGGACATTTACTTGCGAACACTGATACTGTAGCAAACTTGACATTTACTTGTGAACGGAGGGAGTAATTGTAAAAGAAAATAAAAAAATATATAAATGAATAAGTACAATTTAAAATTATTAAATTACAACCTAAAATAACACGTTAGCTTTGATAAGTATCAAGTTACAACCTTTGATGTAGAATCAATCTGTAGCTTTGTCACATAATATTTGGTTTGAATAAAATGAATTCCACAATACTTAGGAATCCAAACCAATTACTCAAAATGCCGAACAAATTATAAATCACTAATAATATGTGTTGATCCTTGCAAAATAGTATCGAGTAACAAGATGATTTGAATCAAAATTACAAATTCACTCCATATATAATAATGTTTTTCTTTTATAATTTAATTAAAATAGCATATATGTATAATCAAACTCACAGTAACAGAAACAAAGAAATAAGGAATACGAAAAAAAAACTCTCGATAACTATCTGACCACATATATGTATAATCAAACTCACAATAAAAAAACAAAGAAATAACGAAGTATACGAAAAATAAATTTCGACAACTACAAGAACATAAAATATAATAAATAAAAACAAACTAAAATAATGAAATATTATAAACGGTTCCAAACTATTTTCTCAATGGCTACTATTTTCTCAATGACGAAGTGTATACAAAAAATGAAGACCAAAGACCTCTATTTAATATATCTAAAAAATATTTATCACAATATAGTTATTATTAAAAACAATATATCATTTCTTTTCGTTGAGTGGATATGGGCGGAAGATTTAAAATAGACAAATCCAATATATAGGAAATAATGAATATTATAATTAGTTGAATAGGGATAGAAATTCAACATATTTATGATTTTTAAATTAAAAATATTTGAGAATTTAGATAAATAGGATTGAAAGCAATTGGAGGTTGCCAGATACAATTTTTCAAAGTAAGAATAATTTTTCTTTAGTATTACAATGATTATACTAGTCATTTAGATAGAAAACTTGGAGCCACCATTATATTTTAGCATAATATATAATTAATGTTCTAAGGAGAGTGTATAAGAGTGAGGAAACTAGATATATTGATATTGATGAAGGAGAGTGAATGAGAGTGTAAAATGTAAAATGATAAGTAATATATTAAGTGAGGATCATTTCCACTTATAGAAATTAAGATCACAATTATTAATGGGGTGAGCACGGTTTGACATACGCAGAAACCGACCGTACGGTTTTTAGATGGTTTGATTAACCGCTTAAATTTGAAACATAGAAAACAAAAACCTCTACACCAGTTAACCAAAAAATCGGTTCGAGTAACCAATGAATTAATAGTTAACCATATAATTAAAAAAGTAAATATTACTCTAGAAAAACTAATTCAATTTTAAGATTATACTTTCGAATAAGTATGATGCACTTGGATTTTTTTATTCTTGTAAATTGATATTACATTAAACACATGATAGAATTCAATTTGTATTAATACACTGAAAAATTCGTAATTGATTCATCATGCGCATAATATTAATTACAAAATACTATAATAATAATATAAAAACAAACCCAAAAATAGAATATAGAAGCTTACCGTGGCGATGAGTGGTCAACGGAGATTTAACAAAATAGAATACTTGAACGGAGATTGAAACCGGACCATTGCCCCCGGTTTTTTAAAATTAGAAATAAAAGAAAAGCATAACCACCGGTTCGATTAACCGTTTTTTCATACGATTTCGGTGTGATTAGTCGCTTGTTTCAATATTTCGGACTTTTTAGCAAAGTATAAATCTACAAGGCAACTCAGTTGACGTTAAGAAATCTTATATGGGCCCACTTTGATCTGGCAAGTGGCAACTCAGTTAGCAGTTTGCTTCAAGAAATCTTATGGGGCCCACTTTGATACGCTGGAGCCTCGTGGTTAAGTAAATTAATCAAAGTCAAATCTTTGGAATGATGAGTGGAAATTCCACTCATTGGTTTCTTATTGGTTTCTAATCATTTAAAATAAATTATAATATAAAAAATGATCAATCGATTGAACAACTTTGTTCAATAATGGCATTCACTACGATAAAGTACTTCCTCCGTTTTTTGTTAAGTGATATTATGAAATTTGATTTATTTTTATAAATAATTAATATAATATTTGCAAAAAATAATACAAAATTTTTTATTTTATTTAAGTAATAAATGATAATTATTTACTTTTAATTTTTTTTAGATAATATTTATAGATAAAAATAATAATATATCAATTTTTTTGATTTGTATGTTTTAACGGCTGGGGACACTTATAAAAAAAACAGATGAAATATTCAATAGTTGACAAAATTTATAAATATTAATTTACTAAAAAAAATTGTAACATTTTGTGATAAATAACTATTATACGCATAAAAAATAAAAAATATGTCACAAAATTTAGTGACATTTGAGATATAATTTATTTGTTATATTTTTATATGTAACAAACATCAGTTATATTTTGTATATAGCTAAAAAATATAAGTACATCGTCCAAATTTTATTACACATAAAAATGTAATAAGTTTTGTGATTCTATGTTTCATCATTTTATACCGTAAATTGAGCATTTACTAATAGTCTCAATATTCATCCGACGACATTTGCAGTTAGACAATTGATATTACGTATATATCGTGTTACACAATCTAGAAAAAATGATTTAATAGGCACAAAATAATACTAGCACTTTCACTTATAACTTCTTATGAGTAAAATATCAAGCAATATATGAATTGACTTCCTTAGTTTGAGTATTTCATATTTTCTTGATTATTTTTATCTTTAATTTAGGAATAATTAATGGAATATTAGATCACCATCTTTAGTTCAACGAATTTGCAATTACATGATCACTTTGAAAATGTAACAAATATATACCCAACCTTTCGATTTTTTGCAGTTGAGGTTATCCAAATATCAGGCGGATAGAAATCGGGTGTCGTTGGTTTAATTTTTTTTGGAAAATATAATTAGTTTAATGTTGGAAATAATGGTTTGGAAATCATTATTTATGGTGGTTAATTATTTAATTGTTGAGAATTAAATAATAGAGGATTATTCTACTTATCATGTGGATAGTCTAAATATTTCCATGTTCTCAAAACCATTATCTGGTGAGTGAGAAATAACATATTTAGGTTGTGTATTGGATATGAATTTGTTGTAGACAAATTCGTATATTGTAGAAATGAGTTCGAGCTCAAGACGATAATTTGTCGGATTATCGCATATTGAGGAAACGAATTCGAGCTCAAGACATTGATATTGGGCTTGGCCCAATTATCTAAACTACAAATAAATTAAACATTTGTATTGTTAATTTGTGATTACATATCGGGCTTGGCCCAATTGATTTTCTAACACAAAGTTAAATTATTTAATTGTGTGATATCAAAAGTTGGCTACAACTTTTCAACGGCGTGTAACCGTCTAATGGAAATTAATTAAATTGATTCAAAATCAATTTGTAACCACCAAAAACAGCTGCTTGCTGTGTTATTACTCGTGAAACAGTCGAGAGAGAAGTTTAATGTACAGTAAATCCTATATGTGTGAAAAGCTACTATAAATAGGAGGCATCGAGCATGCTTTTCGGACACAGAAAAATCTGCTCTTCATTTTGCAGCATTAAACTTGTTTGTTCTCTCCTTCAAATAGCATATTAGTTCATAGTATAGCTCGGTTTTCCTCTTCGTCCAGTTCGCCGGAGCTCTTCAGTTTGCGGTGCTGCTAGTGTAGAGACGTGAAGTCGTTTACCTTTGAGGACGAACCGCCAATCCGAGAGTATTACCGGGGCGTTTCTCTCTTGCGGGCAGAAGGCATCTTCGGACGACTTCTGCAACAATCTGGTTTTATTTCTAGTTTGTTGTTTCGTTTATTTCCTTGTATTTCTAATTTGGTTCTTGTTAGTTCAGATTCTATTTCTATTTCTTTGTAATTTGTCACGAGCTAGTACACCGGATAACATTTAATTGAAATTTGATTAGGGTTTAGTAATTAATCTTCTGGATGCACCGTGCATTCGGATTCCAGAAGAGCGTGGTCGCTCATGAATTTGTTCAATTATTTTGATTTCTAATTGTTGATCAATTGATAAAATAACCTGTGTTGTGATGTATGAAATACAGGCGTTTTAATTACATCGATCTTGATTTTATGTCACGACAAGAACGAAATTATTAAAGTAAGCCACATAAAACACGTGGCAAATATAAAGTTAAATAGATAGATGCATGTAGTGCAATCCTCGTCACATGCAATTGCGGTGGTACACAAAAGTTTGTCGAAATTGGAGCAGCTAGCATGGTCATGGACGCACCCTAATTATTGAGGTATGGTATCAAAATCTATAGGGACACTCTCTAGGAAATTTTGACATAATTTGAGAGAGAGAAGCAAAAAGTTTGTCGTCCTATTCATGTTCCATTCAGGGCTTAGGCTGATACGAACGGATCGCACTTAGTTATTTATATTTATGTCAGTGTAAATTTATATCATTGAAGATATTTGGTAATTAATTAATTATGGTTTAGTTATTTTTATGTTTAATTATTCTGTTGCTTTGGTAAGATTGGTGGGTTGGATTATAAGGAATCTAGTTGGTCTAATAATCTATAGAGGTTGGGATACATATATATAAGAAGTGATTTCCATGCAAAAAGATCTTAAAATGAGAAATAGGAATTAATCTCCACCATTAATTATAGAGAATATCATGTGATATAGTCAATATGAGCATTGAAATATAAATTATAGCCCACCCTTTTCATAAATATAAATTATGGCCATTTTTTTAAACTTAGGACCTAAATACCCTTTTCCCTCCTCTATTTGTGATCCATCACTTCTTGACCTATTTTATTGACACTTAATTCCCTTTTCAAATTTTTTCTTTCTTTTTTTTGTTTTTTTTTAATTTTCTAGTTTTTTTCTTTTTTCTGTTTTTTTTCTTATTTTCCAGATTTCTTTTCCTTTTTTTTTCGTATTTTCCAGATTTCTTTTTCTTTATTTTCTGTTTTATTTTTTATTTTTCAGATTTCTTTTTTATCTTATTTTCCATATTTTTTTTCTTTTTTTTTTATTTTTCAGATTTTTTTTTTAATTTTCAATTATTTGTTTGCCTCTTCGTTTTTTTGTTTGCCGGTTCTTCTTCGGTCAAGATTCGAGCGAGGGGAGCCGAAGGCCTTGAAGCGAGCCGAAGAAATCTAAATTATTGCCCGACGATTATTTTTATATTAGTAATCGGAGCGAAAGCGGAGCCGTACAATCGGAGCCGAAGGCGGAGCCGCAAAATCGGCGCAATATAACATGGAATAATTGAAATGTTTGTCCCAAGAGTACCATGTCATAACTTGGAACATCTGGAACTAATTCGACAATTCGTTCCAATTGTACCAAATTTGGAACAATTGGCACTAATAAGGCTAAATTTGTACCAGAAGTACTAGAACAGTTGGTACTAATATGACTAAATTTGTACCAGAAGTACCAACTGCCTCATACCCGGCCCGACCCGACCCGCGCCTGCCCGCGTCCGACCCGACCCGTTCCGCATTTCATTAAGGGTATTTTCGACCCAAATTAAAAAAATGGCCAAAATTTATATTTTTGAAGGAGGTGGGCCAAAATTTATATTTTAATGGTCATTATGGCTATTTCAAAATATGTCTCTTAATTATATCTATATGGAGGATTAAGATTTGACATGGTCAAAGCAGGTCAAACTTGGGTCAACCCGTTGACTTTTTAATTTTTTTAATTTTTATGTTCAGCTCATGCACCACTTCATATACTCCGATGCACCACTTCACATATTCGGATGCACCACTAAGTGCATTGAGATGCACAAGATTTTAAGTTTTTTTTTTTTCGTTTTTTTCGTTCTTTTTTTTTACGGTCAGGTCATATGCACTACATCATGTATTCATATGCACCACACTATATAATGAGATGCACCACTAAGTGCATTAAGATGAACTAGTTTTGTTTTCATTTTTTTTTTATTTTTGTAAAACGTTGTGCATCTAGTTACACTATGTAGTGCATCTAGTTACACTGTGTGATGCATCTGGTTTCACATTGTGTTGCATCTGTTTTTTTTCTTTTCTTTTTTTTACAGATTTTTTTTTTCAGTTTTTTTCTTTTACAAATGTTTTTTCCCGGCTCCGCCTCCGCCTTCGCTCCGATTACTAATATAAAATAATCATCGAGCAACAATTTGGACTTTTTCAGCTCGCTCTGAGGCATTCGGCTCCCCTCGCTCGAATCTTGACCAAAGAAGAAGCGGCAAACAAAAAATGGGGGAAAATAAATCTGAAAATTTAAAAAAAAAATTGAAAAATTTTGTGCATCTCAATGCACATAGTGGTGCATCTCATTATGTAGAGTGGTGCAACCGAATATGTGAAGTGGTACATCTTAGGTGACTGTTTATTTAAAAAAAACAGTTGAAAAAAAAAAACTGAAAATCTTATGCATCTAAATGCACTTAGTGATGCATCTAGTTATATAGAGTGGTGCATTCGAATATGTGAAGTGGTGCATCTTGGGTGACAGTTTATATAAAAAAAATTGAAAAAAAAAATAAAAATAAAAAATTGACCGGGTTGACCGGGTTGACCTGGATTTGACCCGCTTTGACTAGGCCAAATCTTGACCCTCCATCACCCATAGATCTATGGTGGAGATCTATTCTCATTTCTTAGGATAATATTTATTCTCATATGATCTATTTTATATATATATATAAGACGTGTGGTCCTCACAATGAAGTATAAATTTACACTACCTCATAATATTATCCCTCCATTTATATATATATATATATATATATATATATATATATATATATATATATATATATAAATGGAGGGATAATATTATGAGGTAGTGTAAATTTATACTTCATTATGGGGACCACACGTCTTATACTTCCTCTGTCCTGTTCATAATGCAACATATTCCTTTTTGGGGTGTCTTATTAATCTTGCAACGTTTTCTTTTATAGAAATAATTAGAAAATCACTTTATCTTCTTTATTCACTTTAAAACCACTTTATATCACATCAGTTACACTTTCTTCACTTTAAAACTACTTTATATCACATCAACAACACTTTATTTACCTTAAAAATATTTTATATCATTTTATTAATACACTAATAACCATCTTTACTCTTAATACTCTTTTACTTAATACCCGTGCTGAAAAGAAACGTTGCATTATGAACGGGACGGAAGGAGTATGTTGTTTGGTTGGAGGGATAATATACTTATTTATACTTTCTAGGGGTACCACAATGTATATATCTTGTTCACTTGGGATGAAATTGATGGATAAAGGAGAAAATATCTAAAACACATGGGAGGTATAATATTATACTTCCATTTTAGAGGTATAAATTTATACTCTGAGCAAGGTAAAAGGAGCTGCCCGAAAATTTATACCTCCTACCCGGATTTTTCTTAAATCGCAACCAAACAAGATATAAGGGAGTAAAATAATATTATATCTCCTTTTACCTCCAAGTGAACACATCCCAATTGTTTGTTTTACTATTAATCATCAATATTATTTTCTATATCCTAGGGCTTGCCTTGCGAAGAGTAAGATTTAGCTCTTCATGAGGAGTAGTAAATAAGGTTAGATGGTGGAGTTAGTTTTCTTCATAGGCATAGGCTCTCCAATGCTTATAAGCCTAATTAATTTTCATTGCAGTGTGATCTTACTATTTAGTACGCATGCACCTTTAAGGAATGTAGCCGAATCGTACAGAATTATATTTATCGGTTTTTCTGCACATCTCAAATTGTACTCTAAAGTTTACTTTAGTCTAGAATTTTATGCGGATGCTTTAAACAAGTTTGGGCGGCTTATTAAATTCACTTACTAAAATCTTGAATTAATCCACTACAAATAAACTCAATTATTTCAAGTAATATTTCGATCAATAGCTATGTTCTTCAACAAATAGAAATGAAAAGAGGTTCTCAATTCCAGAGATCGATGTGGCACAATGCATGTTTTTCACAAGTATGTCGGCCATCTTGTGTGTACGTAGCTTAATAGCTAGCTTTTATGACAATCTTGTTTTTATATAAGGTTTTATAAAATAATAATCAGAATCACTAACCAATTTGCATACATTTTCCTTTAAGTTAAGAAATGGCCCGTCAAATAGATTAAAATTATATTATAGTATATAGTAATTAACATATAAACTTTATTCGATTGTGTAGAAATTCAAGTACAAAAGAATTTATATGTTATATATATATATATATATATATATATATATATATATATATATATATATATATAGTTACATAAGAAAAAGTATATTGATTTACTAAACTATATATCCCTGTGAATTAGAATAAGTCCCATTATATATACATCAAAATATGTAAGAATACAAACTTTTATGATAGTAATAGATTAATTCATTTAAAGAAATGGTAACTTTATAATGCAACGAACTAAATCAATATTTATTATTTAAAATCAAAACATAAATAATTATATACCCTTATTATGGAAAATGAACCTTAATAATCAAGTACTAATGATAATCTACATATTAAAAGCTAAAAATAATAATTTAAAACCTTAGTTGGATTAGGATATAATCAATCCTAATTAATGATTTTGAAATTAAAAAAGCTAAATTTAAAACTGAATACATAAACGAAGGAAAAATAAATAAAGTAGAGTGATACAAAGTGAGATAGAAGAATCCTCATTTTTATTATCAGAAACCCATTTATATATTTTAATATATGTCCCACAATTTGTTGCATCTCATTATTAATTTTAATTTAATATTTTAATTCTGATAATTATAAAAGTTAAATTTTATTCAACCACAATTGAAGGTTATTAAATATGAATTTTTACCTCTTTTTGGAGTTCAATTGAGGTTGTTTAGTAGAGGAAAATCGTGTTTACAAGTAAGTTTGAGCTTATGTTTTGTTAATTTCAAAGAATTTGATACTTGCTTGTAATTTGGTAATTTTGTAGGTTTTGGATGATAAAAGAAAGAGAATTGAGCGTGGAAAGTGAAGTTCGATTTGGTATGAGCTCATAGAAAGAAACAGAGTAGCAGTGAAGAAACACGAGTTTAAAGTGGCATGCAGTCTAGCATGCGATTGCATGTCTAAACTTCATGCAATGAAGAGAGAAAGCCGAAAATTTTCAGAGACATGGAGTTGAGGTATGTGATTGCATACTCAACTGCATGTGGCGCCGATTTCAGCTGTAGCAGGGGTATGCAGTCTGTCATGCAACTGCATGGCTGGACTGCATGGTAAGCCTAAAAACGCGGATTTTCTTTTTGGTGCCCGATTTCTTTTCCTACTCGAGATATATTTGTTTCCTAAGTATAAATACATTAGTTAGGGTTTAGAATAGACATTTTTGACAGACTTTTTACATACATTAGAGCTTTGGTACACGTTGGAGATTTGGAGCGTTTGGAAAAGACAAAAGATTCAATTTCTAGAATTTCACTACGATTTTTCTGTTTTTATGTTTAAATTTGAATTCTTGTGGTTGTTTTGCCATGATTATGTGTGGCTAAACTTCTCGTTATCTTATGGTTAGAAAGTAGATGGATATTTGTTCTTGAACTCCTCTTTTAATTGATTAATCATGACCTATTCTCCTTTTCTTTATTCTTGTGCGTATTCATGCTTGATTTATTGGCCACCAATTGTGCATTCTAGTTGTGTTAATTTGATATCAAAAGAAGATAATTAATACTTGAACTGAGAATAGGGAACATCGTCTTCAATAAAATCGAAAGATCTTGAGATTAGGATGAAGATAAATAATCTTAGGATCGATTAGGAGTTATAACTTAGTAATTGATTGGACACAATAGTTTCTAGCATATAATCCACAGTTATTTGCCGCGACAACGGGCTTAAACTAATTTTGTGATTATCTTAGGGAGAATCAAGTCCTTTAAATGATTAATTGATTAAAATGAGTTTAAGTTTGAATATCCATTGAAATCGAAGCTATAAGATAATATCTTCTTTATTTGATTCCAAATTTTCTCTTTATTTTGTTTAAGTTAATTTAGTTTCTTTGTTATAATTAGTGAAACCAAAATCCTTTTATTTAAGAGTTTAAATAGTGGATGTTAATTGAAAGTAGTACTTGTGAATCTTAAGTTCAATCTCTGTGGATTCGACCTTGTTTACTACAATTTAACTGTACACTTGCAATGTTAATAAAATAGCGAACAAAGGATAAAAAAATCTATGTAACCTAATTATGGATTTATTGACCTTAATCAGCAAGTTTTAGCTAAAAGTACAAATTAAATTTTAAAATAATATAAATTTTAATTAAATTAATAAATTATGATCAATAACTGTAAAACTACACGACATTTAAGTTGAATAAAAAATATGAATCTAAAAAATGATAATATTATTAATAGGACACAGATGGGTGCAACAGTGGAATAGATCACTGGTTGCATTCAAAGTCATTTGGGCTAAAGGAGTTCCCATCAAAATTTCATCTTTTGCCTGGAGAGCTTTTCTTGATAGAATCCCATCGAGAAAAAATTTGTTGAAAAGAGGAATTTTGTTAGGGAATGGTGATCAATGTTGCCCTCTTTGCTCCTGCGTTTTGGAATCCACCGATGACCTCTTTCTGTTGTGCCCGTTCTCTGTCAAAGTGTGGGAGCTTATCGGTAAGTGGATGAACTTTTCTCCTATCTCTTATGTTTCGCTTTTCGACCACTTCAATGAGTTCGTTGAGCAAGGTGAGAATAAGAAAGGAAAACTAATGTGCAATACCATATGGCAATGTGATTGTTGGAAGATTTGGAAAGCTAGAAATGAGAAAGTTTTTGAAGATAAAGAGCCTGATGCTCATAGAGTGGTGGATGGTATTATTTTTAATACGTGGAGATGGTTGAAGGCTTTTTATCCAAACAAGTTTGGCTATTCGACCCATGACTGAGCTTTGGATCCTTGTAATTGTCTTTTGGCGTAGTTGTACTTGTTGTCTCCGTTGTGGGGTGTTTGCCATTTTGTCTCCTTTTTATTTTGTACGGGTTTGAGTACCCCTTGTACTCCTCTTCCTTCTAATTAATTGATTTTACCTTAAAAAAAAAGATCATTTCCATTTATTAATATGATATTTGTCTATTTTTTATGTCGTAGGAACCCACAGCCGCTATCTACGGTGCTCATTGGGTAAACCTCTGTCCCTTGTGCACTAACCTGCAAACCACATAGGTAAACCACACTTTCCAAGTATAGATTTATGATCTTAATGGTGTCAACCATTATTGTCCAACACGTCCATGCGAGTATTCGATTGATATTAGTACTCCCTGCCCATAACGTTGGAACATCCCTAAGTAGGTTTAAAGAAAACTTTGAGCAAGAAGTTCAATTTGACAAATTTATAAGTAAGAATTGATTTTACATGAACCGATTCCCCTCTCTCTCTTTCTATATATATATATATATATATATACTCCTATGATTAGATTGAATTCGAACATAATAAGTACGTCTCACAAGCTCCAGTCCTAAAATAAGATACAACACATTACTGAAAACACAAGCGCATGGACATGCACATGCGCGCCTGCACACACACGCTCTCTCACATAGGAAGAAACGTTAACACACATCTTACAAACATTATTAGATATTGATTAAAAACCACATGACCCCTCCTTCTTGAGTTGGAATTGATAAAGAGTGATTCAAAGCTTTTCAAGGTGCATGGTGAGTCTCGATGTCTTTGGTGAGGTCGATCAAGTGGGAGAGAAATGAAATTGGATGCTCCACGTCATCATTAAGCATCTCGTACTCTAAGGTCCACATCACCAAATCGATATCACCATGTGTCTCCACGTGGTATGTAATAACGAAATCTTTGTATTGCTCTATCAAGTCTCCTTCCAACATCTTACATTGAATCAATTTTTTCTCTCCATCAATGACTTGGATCACCTCTTTCGCAGTCTTCTCTTTCCCCTCTGTTGGTCGCAAATTCTATATATTTGTAAGTTGTAACACGGCACTTTAATAAAAAGAATTATCTAGAAATATATGTTCTACATTAGGCCAACAAATTGATTCGGGTTCTAGCCAAAATAAAAAAAAATTAGAAAAATAAATCATTGCATGTGAAAATTCGATTAAAAAAAATATACTGACGTGGGAGAGTATGACATGCATGAGTACGTACCATGGGTGTACCTCCAACAAATGATGGAACCAACATGACCAAATTGACCCTCAAGCAAATCACAACCTTGTATTTTGCCAGGGCTAATTGTGGAAAGATTATGTGGGTTGTGCCTCAGAAGTTCATGGAACACATCTCCACCAGCTTTGAATTCTATTGCTGCAATCAATTTTCCATGTAAACCCATCTCAAGATCTCCCTAACTACAGTAATTAATTGATTGCAATGTGTGTGTGTGTGTGTGTGTGTGATTACGAGTAGAGAGAAGAGTAGGTTGTCTGTAGGGAAACCTTATTGCAATCTTCACCTTATTATATAGGCGAGGCGATCACAAGTCACATCATATACGCACCAATTGTATGTTTCGGGCGTTTATTTAGTTTCCTTCTGTTTTACTACATATTTTATAAAATAACACGTCTATTCAAATTTGAGATGAAGGATTAATCAGTAAAGAACATAGGATCCTTCCCTTTCCACCCTTTGTCCATATTAGTTGCTTTTTGAAGTAAATGCATTCTGGGGCCCCAAATATATAACAGTGTCGGCTAATGAAATGAAATATAATAATATCTGAAATTGTATTATTGATAGTAAAGCATAACAGCATTATTGCATTTTGGATTATCTAGCTATCTCATTTTAGCTGAACTGAACCGAACCGAAATCGTGAGGTTGGTTTTTGATCAACCGAATCTATATCTAATATTCTCAATTTTCTAGGGTTTCATAATAAATTGTGGAGTTTACAGAAAAACAGAATAGAAAAGAGGTGCGGCAGAAGCCAACGAGGCCACGCAACAGCTGAGAAAAACGATGGAAAAGTACAGCAGTTCAGGTTGAGGGCGCTGCTGTTGGCGACGCCATGACGTCGCCAACACTACTCTTTTTTCATTAAGCATATGTTTTTCTTGCCTCTAAACCTATTACAGTAGAGTGTGCACGTTATGATTAATTGTTGTGTTTAGCACTCTATGTTAGGAAATAATACCCACACACACTATCACGAGAAAACACGAAAAGAAAAAAAAAACGCGAGAGAATTGTTTACCCAGTTCGATACGATGTGTATCTACGTCTGGGGTGATGCTAAGCCAAAGATTTCACTATATTATTTTGGGATACAAATTGCAATGGAAGAGTACCTATTTATAATAGCACAAATTGAATCCTAGTCATAATTAAACTAGGAAACAACTTGTGGGCTAAGAAAAGAGAAACCTTGTGGGCCAAGTAATCTTTTCAACCTCCATACACCAACAATCTCCCACTTGGAGATCGAAACTCCCAAGTAACCATATCTTCTTGTCCTCCTCCTTTCTCCACTTAGCATCGCCTAGCCTTCTCTTCAAGTTCCAAGGCTAATTGAAGCTCTAGATAGCTTCAATTTTTCTAAGGTCACCACCTTAGTAAACATGTCGGCTGGATTCTCACTTCCAAGTATCTTCTCAAGTTGCAAGATCTTCCTCTCCAATAGGTGTCGAATGTAGTATACTTCAACTCCACGTGCTTTGTTCTCGAATGAAATGCCAGATTCTTTGCCAAGAATATAACACTTTGACTATCACTATAGAGAGTACTATTCTTGTACTCCTTCCCAAGTTCACTCAAGAAATTTTGCAACCACACCATCTCTTTACTTGCCTCCATTATAGCTACATACCACTACAAAAAACAAAGATTTGACAACGGAAATTTTCGTCATTGTATATTGAAATTTCGTTACCGTTTACGTATCCTGACGGATTTGCAATGGACAAGATCCGTTGTTATTTTGTTAGTCGCCATTCAGATTAACGATGGATTTATGTCCGTTAGCGAAAACAATGACGATCAATGAAGGATATTCCGTCGCGGATACTAGCCCCAGATCCATCACGGATTGGCGACAGATTAGAGACTGATTCTTCCGTCACTGATTAACAACGGATTATTTCCGTCACTATTTTTGAAGGGCTTGGAGACTAATTTTCCGTCACAGATCCATCGGCGATTAACGACGGAACACATCCGTTGTTATTTTTCGAGAACTTAGCTACTATTCATTCCGCCGTTAATCCGTCACTGTTTTTTTTAAATATTAATTTTCTGCTTAATTTTGTTATTCTATTTCCATAATCCTGTTCATATCAGACCAAATCAGAAACACAATAGCTAAAATACAAATATGCAATGAAAATGTGAAATTCAAATATCATAAATAAGTTCCAAATCTAACATTGTCAGGTCAACAACACAAAGTATGTAATATTCAAATTCAAATAGAAACTACATTCAAGATGGTGGGGGCTGTGAACTCTTGAATTGCTGCATAAGCATGTCAAGTTGTTCCTTCATCCTAGCGGACTCTTCTTTCTGTCTCTCTTGCTCAGCAGCCTACCTCTGCAATTGTTGTTGCAACTGTAGCCTCTCATCACGCTCAGCTTGCATCTGTTCTCCTTGGCCACTTTGATGAATATAGAGTTCATATGGACATCTTGCTCTTCATTAGAGTCTAGTAGCTCTATCTCATAGTGTGCAAACTCATACACCTTCTCCTATAGCCAAATATATGTCAAGTACAAAAATAATTACTTACAAACTTATGGTAATAATTAAGTTACTGATCTTTAAATTAGTTCTAACATCTTTTAAACTTAAAAACATGTATATAAGATGTAGAGCTTACATGTTCAATTAAAATAAACTAAATGAAACATAGTTCACATAATTCATAAATTAAAGTAGTAAATAAGCACTAGCTCAGTTTATGACTACTCATTCCTTCAAGAGGAGTGATGCTGATAGCTGTGTATACTATCGTGTTGGTGATGATGGATCTTTTGTATATCTCCTACTCTATGTTGACGACATGTTGATTGCTGCGAATAGCAGTTCGAAGATAGCAAAGGTGAAGAAGCAACTCAGTCTTGAGTTTGATATGAAAGATTTGGGAGCTGCAAAGAAGATACTTGGAATGGAGATCACAAGAGATAGAGAGGCTGGAAAGTTATACCTAAGTCAAAAAGGGTATACCGAGAAAGTTCTTCATTATTTCAACATGCAGAATGCGAAACCGGTTAGTACTCCTTTGGCAGCTCATTTCAAACTTTCTTCTACTTTGTCGCCGCAGTCGGATGAAGACATTGAATATATGTCTCGAGTTCCATATTCTAGTTAGTGGGGTCACTCATGTATGCCATGGTGTGCTCCCGTCAAGACCTAGCTCATGCAGTGAGTGTTGTTAGCCGTTACTTGGCAAATCCAGGTAAGGAGCATTGGAAAGCAGTCCAATGGATCTTTCGATATTTGAAAGGTTCAAGTGATGTTTGTTTGGAGTTTGGGAAGACTAGAGATGAAGTTGTTGGTTATGTAGACTTAGATTTTGCAAGCGATCTTGATAGAAGAAAGTCTTTTACTGGCTATGTTTTTAGCATAGGCGGTTGTGCTATTAGTTGGAAGGCTACTTTGCAGAGCACAGTTGCATTATCTACTACCGAGGCTGAGTATATGGCCATTACCGAAGCGGTTAAGGAGGTCATTTGGTTGAAGGGTTTATTTGCCGAATTGAGGAAGGATTTGCAGATTACTACGGTCTTTTGTGATAGACAGAGTGCTATTTGTCTTACAAAAGATCAAATGTTTCATGAGAGGACTAAGCACATTGATGTGCGTTATCACTTTGTACGTGATATTGTTGCTCGTGGTGATATCGTTCTGAGCAAGATTAGTACTCATGATAATCCTGCCGATATGATGATAAAGGCACTTCTTGTTGCTAAGTTTGAGCGTTGCTTGAACTTCGTTGGTCTTGGATGTTGATTTGAGCCCTTAGGGGTTTTGTGGAAGAGGTGGAGTTTTGTTGTCGATGTCGATGTTGTTTTGGGGGATAGTTTGTGATTTCGTGTCAAGGTGGAGATTGTTATATATTAGTGACACGAATCTTGGCCCATAAGTTGTTTCCTAGTTTGACTAGGACTAGGGCTTTATTTTGTGCTATTATAAATAGGTGTTCTCCCATTGTAATTTGTATCTCATATTTGATCCCGTTTATCCCCATTAGTGAAATCTTCTTCTTTGCCCGTGGTTTTCTCCCGGTTTGAGTTTTCACGTAAATCTTCTGTTCGTTTCGTTTCATGTTTTTCATTTCTACTTGTCTTATATTCATAACACCCTTTTCCGCATTAATTCAAAGCTTAAAAAAATGGTACAAACGAGCAGTTCATGTTTGTACCCTTTTGTTACTAATTTCTTATTTTTTTTCGTTTACATAATATTAAAAGCTTCTATCACCATAAAATTGTAAGGATAGAGAGAGAGAGTTGGATTTACCAACAAGAGAGATTTCAGTGATGGCCGGTGGCAGTCGCTCTGGCTGCAGTGGCTCCAGAGATGGGGCTAGGTGGAAAAATACACATAAATGAGAGAGAGAGAGCAATGGTACTGAACAAAATCTGGGGAGAGGGAGAGGGTTCGTACGAAAAAAATTAAGAAAGGAGAAAAGTGGTGGGAAACGGATAGATGACTTACTGGCGAGAGAGGGACAGCGAGAGAGGAACGACGGTAGACAACCGGCGAGGGATGGGCGGCTGCAGACAACCAGCGAGAGAGAAAAAACTGATGGTAGAGGGAAATTAGGGCTTTAGGTAGAAAGAAGGAAGTAATTAGGGCGAACGAATATGGTATTCAACTTACCAATGACGGATCTTATCCGTCGTTGTTTTATAAAGCAACCACGGATAAGATCCGTCGCTGATTATTACGACGAACGGATAAGATCCGTCGTTAATTATGGCGCGAAGTAATCCTGCAAAATTCCGTCGCCATTCCGTCGTAACAACTGGTTTAATATCCGTCGTCGTTCTGTCGTTGTTCGGTCGTCAATCAGTGACGGAAAAATTTCCGTTTCTGTTTCCGTCATTAATTCTGTGTTTTTTTGTAAGCTTCCGTGGTAGACAAAGCAACAATCTTCTGCAACTTAGAAGTCCAAGAAATAGCAGTACCACCATAAGTAAACACATACCCAGTTGTACTTCTTCTTCTTCCATCAAGGTCATTGGACGCCAAATCTGTATCAACATAACCGACCAACTCAACACTCTTGCCACCTCTCAAGTATCTCAAGATCCACTAAACATCTTGCCAATGTTGCTTTTCCGGATCACCCATGAACCAACTCACTACTCCCACTGCATGCGCAATATATGGTCTCGTACACACCATGACATACATGATGCTACCAATTGCCGAAGCATAGAGAACTTTCTTCATTTCAGCACGTTTCTCCTTTGTACTCGGCGTCTCTTTCTTCAACAACTTAAAGTGACTGCCTAATAGCACACTCACTGGCTTCGATTCATCCATGTTGAATTTTTCTAAGACCTTTTGAATGTAAATGGCCTGTGAAATATACAATTTCCTTGCCGCCTTGTCACGCTCGATTCTCATGCCCAAAATCTGTTTTGCTTATCCAAGATCCTTCATGGAGAATCGTTCGGACAATTGTCTCTTCAACTTATCCATCTCTTTTGCATTTGCTCCTGCGATAAACATATCGTCAACATATAACAAAAGGATGAGATAGCTTTTGTCGAACCTCTTAAAGTAGCAACAATGGTCAGCGTGGCATCTCGCATAACCAATCTTCAACATGAAATTGTCAAACTTCTTGTACCACTGCTTCATAGCTTACTTCAAGCCATACAAGCTCTTCTTCAACTTTGTACACAAGATGTTCTTTCCCTTTCACTACGAATCCTTTAGGTTGTGTTATGTACAAGTCCTCCTCCAAATCACCATGAAGGAATGCCGTCTTTACATACATCTGATGTAACAACAAGTTTTATGCATCTACCATACTCAACACTAAAAGAATAGTGGTCAGTTTCACGACAGGAGTAAACACATTAGTATAATCAATACCGTATTGTTGCTCAAACCCTTTGACAACCAGCCTATCCTTGTAGAACTTGCTACCATCCGTTTCAACCTTGATTCGATAGACCCACTTGCAGTGCAATGTTTTCTTGCCCTTTGGGAGCTCCACAAGTTCCCAAGTACAATTCAGGAGAAAAGATGCTAACTCATCATCCATAGTAACTCTCTACCTTCGCTTATTACTTCCAATACCTTCCTCTGCATAGCATTCGGGCTCACCACCGTCAGTAAGTAACAAATAAAAGTTAGAGGACGAGTACCTTTCGGGTGCACGATGTTCTCTAGCCGGTCTTGGCATTGGATTGTTCGGTGGTGGGGTTCTTAGCTCGTCCTCAAGAACCTCTTCAACATTCTGACCCTCCTTGCTCCTACTCGAGTTTGAGATGACTAAATCAACCACTTGGAAATTCAGATTGTCAGAGCTTGATAGCTTTAATCTGTCCTTGTATAACACCTATTCATTGAAAACCACATCTCTACTACGGATAACCTTTCGGTTCTGCTCATCCCAAAGCCTACAACCGAACTCGTCTCCACCATAAGCAATGAACGTACACTTAAAAGACTTGGCATCCAACTTACTTCTTTCAACATTAGCAACATGAGCATAAGCAACACAACCAAAGATGCATAGGAAAGATAGGTTTACCTCTTTTTCCGTCCATTCTTTCTCAGGTATCCGAAACTCTAACGGAATTGATGGACCTCTATTGATTAAGAATGCAACTATGTTTATTGCATCCGCTCAAAATATCTTAGGCAACCCACTTTTCAACCTCATACATCTTGCTCGCTCATTCAATGTCTGGTTCATGCGTTCTGCAACACCGTGCTACTGAGGGGTTCCTTTTACAGTCTTCTCCATGCAAATCCCGTTTTCAGCATAGTAATTCTTGAACTTATCAAGTTCATACTCTTTTCCATTGTTGGATCTCAAACACTTCACCTTCAGCCCTGTTTCAGTTTCTACAAGGGCTTTCCACTTCCTGAAAGCATCAAACGCATCAGATTTATTCTTAAGAAAATAAACCCATACCTTTCTTGTGCAATAGTCGATGAAGGTGATGTAAAACTCTGAGCCACCAAGGGACTTCACAGGTGCTGGTCCCCATAGATCGCTATGGACCAACTCCAACTTCTACGTCTTCAAAGTTCTGCCGCCTCTCAAGAAGCTCACTCTTTTCTCTTCTCGAACACGTAATCCTCGCATAGGTCAACTTTAACAATTTTCAGGCAAGGCAGCCTACCCTTCGAACACATTTTCTTTATCCCTTTCTCGCTCATGTGGCCAAGCTGACAGTGCCACAAATCAGCATTGTTAGCTGCAGTCGCAAGATCAATGCACTCCTTCTTTCCACGAGCTACTACCATAGCTCCTTTGGTGATCTTCCAACAGCCGCCGCCGAACGTCGTTGAATATCCTTTAACGTCAAGTTGCCCAACCGAAAGCAAATTCTTTTTCAGTTCGGGAACATGTCTGACCTCATTCAGCTTCAAGATGCCTCCATTGGATATCGCTACCTGCACGTCTACCTTTTCCACGATTTTCAAAGGCTCGTCATCTGCGAGAAACACCCGCCCGAAATTGTTAGAGACATAATTTTGCATCACGCTTACATTACTGCATGAATGAAACGATGCTCCAGAATCCAGCATCACGACTCCATTGGACTGGTCAAACTCAAGACCAACGTCTCGCTATCATCTTCGGTTGTGGCTGCGTTCGCTGTCTTCTTATCTTTCAGATCCTTATTCTTATTCTTATTCTTTGGCGGTGCTTCACGCTGACTTTGGTAGTGGCCAAACTCTTCACAATTCCAGCACTGGATTGAACTCTTATCCTTCCTGGATCGGCTCTTTCCTCTGGAATTTGACCTTTCTCGATTTTGCCTCCTCTTTGATCTGTCTCTATTTTCCGTGCTCAGTGCTAACCCCGAAGAAGAAGATCCAGATTGTTATCTCTTGCGAATTTGTTCATCAATCATCAGATCCCTTACTCTGTCAAACGTCAGTTTTGCGTCTCCAGCGCTAACTGTTGTCACTAAGTTCACCCAACTTTCTGGCGAAGAAGATAGCATAACTAGAGCTCGAAGTTTGTCATCAAACTTGATATCAACCGAGTCCAATTGCGAGGTGATCAAATTGAACTTGTTGAGATGTTGTTGCACCGGTGTACCCTCTAGCATGTTCAGATCGAACAAACGCCTAATCAGATGTACCTTGTTCGCCGTAGATGGCTTCTGATACATCTCCTCCAGGATCTTCAGCATCTCCTTCGTGGTTTTGGCCGCCCTCGTGTGATAAGCTACATCCTTGGACAACGACAAACAAATCGCGCTAATCGCTTTTCTGTCCAGCAGCTCCCACTGCTCTGCAGTCATCTTTTCTGGTTTTGCTTTGAGGGGCTGATACAGTTCTTTACCATAGAGGTGATCCTCAATCTGCATCTTCTAGAAACCGAAGTCAGATCCATCAAACTTGTGGATCAACACATTTCCGTCGTTCATCGTGACTGGTCCCTTTGAACCCAAGCTCTTGATACCAGTTGTTAGGAAATAATACCCACACACACTATCACGAGAAAATACGAAAAAAAAAATACAAGAGAATTGTTTACCCAGTTTGATACGATGTGTATCTATGTCTGGGGGCGATGCCAAGCTAGGGATTTTACTATATTTTTCTGGGATATAAATTAGTCATAGTTAAATTAGGAAACAACTTGTGGGCTAACAAAAGAGAAACCTTGTGGGCCAAGTAATCTTTTCAGGCTCCACACACCAACTCTAGCTATAGTTGACCTAAATTACTAGTTGAACTACAATGCAATGCTACTTTCTTATTTGGAATGAGACCGACCAAGGATATTGAGACAATCTTAATGGGACAGAGGGGATCAAGTATCTTTTGTTAAGATATATAAGATTAAATTTAAGAGGGAGTCTTGCATGCGACCTGCTGCATGTGACCTGCAACCGGGTCGGGTCGGGTTGACATGGTCAACCCGGGTTGACCCGGTCAACCCGGGTTGACCCGTTAACCGGTCATTTTTTTTTTAATTTTAGTTTTTTTTTCGGCTCCATCTTCGGTTCCGATTTTACGGCTCCGTCTTCGTTCCGAATACTAATATAAGTATAATCGGCAGGCAACAATTTGGACTTTTTCGGCTCGCTCCGAGGCCTTCGGCTGCCCTCGCTCGAATCTTGACCAAAGAAGAAGCGGCAAACAAAAAATGAAACGGCAAACAAAAAAACGAAGAAGCAAACAAAAAAAAAGTACAAATTTAAAAAAAAAATTGAAATAAAAGCTGAAAATTTAAAAAAAAAAAAAAACAGAAAAAGACGAATTTGGAAAACAGAAAAAAAGAAAAGAAAAAAAATCGAATTTTTTTTAAAAAAAAAGACGCGTGCTCCCCACGCGCCGCGCGTGGGTGAGGTGCGTGCACCCCACACGCGATCGCATGGGGTGCGACGCATCGCATTCAAATTTTTGCGTAAATTTAAAGACTGCACCAACGTTAGACTCAAACTTGAGATTAACCCCAAAAACCCAAAATCAGGTTGGTTCGGATTTTCAGTATTATCGTCGAAACCCTAGGTTTATGCATGCTTTATATTTAGTTATTATTGATTTTTCAAAAAAATTTATGGTTTAGTTCATTTCGTTTCCTTGATTCCCAATCGAATGCTTGCTCTAGAAGCCGTTTGATACAAAAGTATACCTAGAAGCACCGTTATAACAAATATGGCTGAGGAGAATCCCTCTCTGCACAATGCATTGTAATCACAATGCATTGCTAGGACTTGAACCATTGGCAGCTGCAGGTTTGCAGCAGTAAAAACTTTTTTCCGAGCTTGTCTGTGCCCGTTATAAATATAACCTTCTGCCGTAGAATCCTCTACACTTCAAAGATATATAAATAAATCTTTTAAAAATTCAGTTATACAATGAATACTGAATTTTTCTAAGCAGAAATTAAGGCCACTTAATAAAAATAAGAGGAATAATACTATGATCAGTTCTGAAGTAAAAAAATTAGATAGAGATGAAAAAGTGTACACAAAAAGATCGATATTTAATTAACTTTTAACATAAGAAATATAAAAATTAAAATAATTTAACAAAAAAAAATACACTAAAGATGAGCTTGACATAGGTACTGCACCGCGATGACTCATTCTTTTCTATTGAAGATATAGTGATTTGTTTGATTATATAAAAATATACCTTATTGTAATTACCTCAAAAAAAAAGGAAAAACACAATCGTCAAGAGTCATACATTATATATTTATATCCAAGAATGACAATCATCATTATATTACTAAAAGGAAAACGATTCTTACTTTGAAAAAATCCTACGTGGCACCCCTTATATTCCTCCATTCATATTTATCTAAATTCTCAAATTTTTGAATTTTTAAATGTAAAATAATAGATTTTAAATATCTATACTAAAATCTTGGCTCCACCTATTGAAAAGACTATAAATACTTAGAATCAATGTGTATTTTCTCATATTTGGCTCCACCAGTTTTATTTGGCCAATTTATTTATTAATCGGCCGTGTTGAAAAATTTATTAAAGTTTTGATTGATTCCAAAACCAACTGACCCCAACCGAGTAGATGTTGTCGGATCCTATTGTTAATAGTTAGGCTCGTTGTTTGAGCATTGTTGAGATTTTATCTTTAGAGGTCTCCAGCTGAAGACGACAACAAAGCATCACTCGGAGAGAACATCAGATGTAATTAAAGACAACTGAGCGTTTAAAAAGGGGGAAGTTACGTTCACAAGATAGAACATCAGTTGAGCAATTCAAAAGGGAAGAAGAAAGTTATCTGAGCATTCGAGCCAACTGAGCGTTCAAGTTTTAGAACATCAGCTAAGTTCAAAGGGGGAAAATACAAGAGAACATCAGTTGTAAGAAAGACGACTGAGCGTTCGAAGCCAACTGATCAGAGTCAGATACAAGAAGGACCACTGAGCGTTTAAGATGGAACATCAGTTGTAGGACTAAATCGGTTAGATCAACAGCTTGAAGTTCAAAGTCAGCTGAGAGTTCACATGTTCCTACTCAGACAGAAGCATTCAGATAGAACATCAGCTGAAGACCAATCATATGAAGATCAAACGACTCAATCGACTGTCAAATGTTGGAGGTCAAAGGTTAAGATTTGAATTTCAAATAAGGAAGTCACGTGAAGGTTTGACTCTCTGTCATTACCTCATTTGGTCCAACACAAGGCTGTCTCAGATGGAAAGCAGAAGCATGCAGTTGCCAAATCCGGAAAGTCTGCAGAGATGAGAGACAAACCATCGCTTTCAAAGAACAGAGATCAACAGCTCTTCCAACGGCTAGTTGATTCTCTCCGCCTATATATAGAGACCTTCATTCATTCAACAGAAATACAAGACAGACAAGAGCAAGAAGAGATCAAAGAGCGAAAGAAAGAACCAAATACTTCACACGAGCTGAGCTGCATTCAATCTCTTAGAACATCATTAGTTGAGAGTTCTAGAGTAATAGATTATGTCTTAGTGTCTTTTGATCCAACCTTGAGAACTTCATTTGTTGAGAGTTCGTAGAGTGTTAGATCATAGCTCACTTCTTGTTCGAGCTATTAGTTGGAACCCCACCCTTTCTTACACCTGAAAAAGTTATTAGGACCCTACTCTTCCCGTAACTGAGTAGATAGGTTGATTAGTACCCGTAAACTAATCTGTAAGGTTGATAAGTACCCGTAAACTTATCTCAACGGTTGCAAAGCCCGCGTAAGCTTTGTGGTTTGTCCAGAAGAACTTGGACAGAGTTGTGTGGACTCACAACTCCCCGTGGACGTAGGAGTTATCTTCGAACCACGTAAATCTTTGTGTGTTGTGTTTATTTTTCAGTTATCTTATTGCATATTCAACTGACCAACTAACCTGCATACAAACTGCATTCTTCCATATCAATTGTCTTGGTTATTGACCAACCTTGCCTTTAAGCATGAGTTGATTTTTATACGAGTTAATTTGCACCACATTCCGCACATCACTTCACTTCCAGCTGAGTGTTTCTTACTCGGTTGGGATTCCAACTGAGTTGCATTACTCGGTTGTGTTATTTTTAGGGGGTTGTTTATAAAAAGCTTTATCTGGTGTATTCTCCCCCCCATACACCAGAACTCGTATCGGGACCATCAAGTGGTATCAGAGCAGTGGTTCAAAAAACTGCTGACTCTGTTTCACAAGGTGTGAATTCGAGGTGTTTTCTTCAGTGGCCAACTGAACAGATCTCTTTATCACGCTAGTGCATATCTGCTTGCATTTTTCTTCTGTTGTTGTGTGCAGATGGATGTTAAAGACAAGATCATGGTCATGTTCTCGGTTGTGAACTACACATCCTGGAGAACTCGGATGAAAAAGATCCTACTGTCAAAGCATCATCGAATGCAACAAGTACTCACATCCGGACCGATCATCATCAGAGAGAGAATCACTCGCACTCCTACAAATCCCAACGATGGGGATGCAACTGTAGAGTTAGTGGAGAAGAAGCCAGAAGACTTCACTCCAGAAGAAGCCAAAGTGAGCCAGTTGGACATCTGGGCTCAGAGCACGATCATGTCCACAGTTGGACAAGACTATCTGCCTTGGATAGAAGAGTGCGGAACCGCTAAAGAGATGTGGGATATCTTGGCATCTCTGAGTGAAGGAAGCGACGAAACAAAGGAGAATAAGTTCTCACATGCCTGCCAAGATTTCGACAACTTCTGCCTGAAAACTGATGAAACCATTGATTAGTTAGAGCTCCGGTTCATGGACATCATCAGAAGGATCCAGTCCATCCGAAGAGGAAAATATACTTTGAGAGAAATCAACCTCAAAGTATTACAAGCTCTACCAGCTGAGTGGGATACCTTCACCAACATCCATGAGAGCCAAGCTGACCTTGGTGAGATGGGAACTGAAAGATTGTTCTCAATTCTGAAGGGAAATGAATACAAGGTGAACCGACGAAGGTCAACTCAGTCCTCGGTTCAGACGAGTCGACATGAGGATGTTGGTTCAGCCACAAAGTCAGTAGCGCTCCGAGCTGACTATTCAAAGCCGCAAACATCAAGGCCAACAAGATCAGTGGACACAGCTACGAAGGAGCCAAGCAGAGAAGAGCTGCAACAGAACATAGCCACCCTGTCAAAGAAGCTAGCTGACATGGACACTCGGTTCGGAAAATACAAGAAGTTCTACAAATCTAACCGAACTCGAGATAACTCAAAGCCTGTGAATAATGGTTGCTTTGAATGCGGCAAGGAGGGACATTTCAAAGCAGATTGTCCAGACCTCTCGAAGAAAGTGAGAGAAGCGTTGAGGGCCAAGCAAACTGGAAAGAACAAGGCCATGGTTGCAGAAGAAGCAGCTGACGACATGGACATCTTCACTGACACTGAAGATGAGGATGAGCTGACTTTCACCAACAACGCTATCGGTCAGGATCAATGCCTCATGGCACTTGGAACCGACCAGGATGGTACTGAGGTACACTCTAGTCCTGCTAATTTAAATTTTTCCAATATTTCTAACATGCAGGAAACACTGGATGAAGAGTTGGAACCCTCCAGGAGTGACTTTCAAGAACTCAGTGAGGAACTGCATCAGCAATCGGTTGAGTTTAAGAGTCTTCAAGAACAGTTCTCCAAACTTGAAGAATCCTTAACCGAAAAGGACGATCTGATCAAAAGTTAAACTGAAGAAATAGATAATCTCAAAAGTCAACTGAATGCAGTCAACCGAACTAATGCTCCAACCAATGAGGAGTTGACGAAGCAGATCAAGGAGCAGCAAGATCAGTTGAAAAAGCAAGAGGCTCAGATCGACCAGCTGATAAAGAAGTCAGACGAACAAACCGAGCATATAGTTGTCCTCCTCAAGGAGTTGCAAACTGAGAAGGACAACTTAATAAAGCTATATCAGTCATCCAAGATCATCGAGAATCTCATCAGTTACAGCCGACAGATAGATGACGTGTCAGGACTCGGTTATGATGTGATCAAGGATACTGGAATCCCTCCAGCGACCTTCATCAAAGCTGTGGAAGTCAAGGTTGTTGAACCTAACACAGTTGAACCTGAATCTCCCCAAAGTAATCCAACCTCCACCACTTAGCAAGCTCAACCGACCAAGGGAACCAAACCTGAGAAGGGAAAATGAGCAGTAGATGGAGGACAGAACGTTCCATCGGTTGGGACATCAACCGAGGGGGAATATTCCAAGAGTCAGAAGAGGAATGAGAGGCGTCGGAGACACAATCGAAACCGAACTCAGAACCGACCTCTGAATCAACCTCAGAGTCAACATCAGAAAGAATGGAATCGACTGCAGAACCGACATGGATCCAACCATCTGAATCAACAGCGGTTCCATCATCAGTTCAACCAGAGGTTCCAACCGAGTCAACCGATAAGGAACAGGTCGAACAACTGGAGATATTCATGCCACAACATGAACCACCAACAGGGCATGAACAGCTATAGACAACATTCAGGGAGTTGGAATCCGAATTAGCCACAAAGATTCCAACATGGCGTCCAACCTCATAGACAAATCAAACATGATAAAAAGCACCATCAAAACAGGGGGAAAGCCTCTCCTCCGAAAGCTCACAATGGGAGAAATTCATCTCCTCCTAAGAAACAGAACATCACTACTAACAACAAGCCTAAGGATAACCGAGGTGTTGTTATAGTTGATGATGAAGGAAAAGTAATCTGGAATGATAAATCTATCCGAGTATACAGGGAAAAACGAATCACAGTTCAAGTGGGAACTGGTTCTAACCCTCAAGGACCCAACTGAAATTGGGGACCTAAGCGAGTTTCTCCTTGCAGGTACAGGAGAAACAACTGAGGAAGAATAAAGCATCACGAACCATGTGGGTGATGGATAGTGGATGTTCGAAACACATGACAAATCTGAAGGATTTGCTTGGGAATTTCGTGGAGAAAGAAGGACCTTCAGTTACCTTTGGTGACAACTCAAAAGGTCACACCAGAGGCTACGGTACCCTTGAAACCAATTACGTGTCGATTTCTAATGTTTCATATGTTGATGGATTGAAGCATAACTTGCTCTCCATCAGTCAATTATGTGATAATGGTTTCTCTGTCAAGTTTGATGCACAGGGTTGCAGGGTTAAAAATGTCGGATCAAAGCAGGTCATATTGTTGGGAAATCGATCCCCAACCGGGAATGTCTACTATGCTGACTGGAACAGTAGTCCTCATGACACCTGCCTGTTATCAAAGAGCAGTTCATATGTGAGCTGGCTGTGGCACAAAAGGCTCAACCATCTGAACTTCAAGACTATGAACCGACTTGCCAGACAAGAACATGCAAAAGGCATACCAAATCGAGTGTTTTCAACAACACATATCTACAGTGCATGCCGGTTGGGAAAGCTCGCTAGATCCTCCTACCGGTTGAAGACAACTCCCTCAACCGACCGAGTGTTACAGCTGATCCACATGGATCTCTTCGGGCCAGTTACACCAAAAAGCATGAATGGTAACGAGTATACACTTGTTGTAACTGATGACTATTCCAGATACACGTGGACCATTTTCATGCGTCACAAGAGTGAAACCCGAGATGAGCTACCCAAGTTGATGGATCGGATATCAAACCAACAAGAGATGAAAATCATTTCCATCCGATCAGATCGTGGAACCGAGTTTCTAAATGAAACCATCATCGAGTACTGCGAGAAGCATGGAATTACTCATCAAACATCAGCTGCGCGTACTCCGCAACAGAATGGAGTAGCCGAGCGAAGGAACCGAACGCTGAAGGATGCAGCTACATCCATGTTGACAAGCTCAGCTCTGCCAAAGAGATTTTGGGCTGAGGCCATCAACACAGCCTGCTACACCCAGAACCGGTCTCTTCTAACCAAGCGGTTGGGAAAGACTCCATACGAGCTATGGAGACGCAGAAAGCCTGATATTTCATATTTTTGCATTTTTGGTTCTAAGTGTTATATTCACAACAATGGGAAGACTCAATTGAAAACTTTTGATGCCAAGGCTTCGAAAGGCATATTTCTCGGATATGCCGCTCGAATCAAGGCTTATAGAGTTTTCAACAATAGCTCTCGTGTTGTGGAGATAACACCTCATGTTAGTTTTGATGAATCTACTTTTGAGTGCAGGGAACAAGCTAAAGGACAACAGGCTGATCCACATGTTCCACCTGTTCTCACCAGATCGCAAGCACTAAGGGAAAAGAATCTAGCTGAACCATTGGTATGGGCAACCGAGAATGATGATTTATACTCCTCTGAAGATGAATGCGAGGACCCCAGCTCATCTCAAGGGGGAACTCCAGCTGATGTCACTCCAACTGCATCAGCATCCGAAGCCCAACCAAGTCCGGTTCAAAATATTGTCAATATTGAGGATCCAGACTCAACAGCTGATCAATCACCAGTTCTGAAGATTCCAGCATCTCCTACGGGTCAGGATTCACCATCAGTTGAAATCCTGGAACAGCCATTGTTGGAAGAAGAAGGAAGACGCAACCGAAGATGGTATGAAGATCATTCCACTGACAACATCATCGGAGATCCAACCGAAGGTGTGCGTACAAGGAGCAGAGTTGCAAATCCAGATTCGACTGAGGAATATTCCAACACTTACGCTCAATATGCTGAGGAATTGGCAGTTCTTGAGGAGTTCGAGCAAGCTGGAGATATTGCCATGATTTCTTGCTTCGTAGCTGATGTACCAGAACCGAAAAATGTTGTGGAAGCTCTCAACTGTGTTCACTGGATAACAGCCATGCAAGAAGAACTGAATGAATTTCTACGCAACTGTGTATGGGAGTTGGTAGAAAGACCAAATAGTGTCAAAGTCATTGGATTAAAATGGATTTTCAAGAACAAGAGAGACGCCATTGGATTCATCGTGAGGAATAAAGCAAGGTTGGTAGCTCAGGGATATTGCCAACAAGAAGGAATCGATTTTGAGGACTCCTTCGCACCAGTTGCAAGGCTGGAAGCCATCCGAATCTTTCTAGCCTATGCTGCATTTCACAAGTTCAAGGTCTATCAGATGGATGTGAAGTGTGCCTTTCTCAACGGTGATATCAAGAAAGATGTATATGTTGAACATCCTCCCGGTTTTGAAACTGGAGATGGAAGAGTGTATAAGTTGAAGAAAGCAATCTATGGATTAAAACAAGCACCCAGGGCTTGGTATGACACTTTTTGTGGTTTTCTTCTGAACTCGGGTTTCAAACGATGGTCAGTTGACAAAATACTGTTCACCATCAAAGTTGGAGAAGATATACTTGTTGTGCAAATCTACGTCGACGACATCTTATTCGATTCCAAGTCAGAGGAGCTGTGTGAAAAAAATTCTCAAATCTCATGAAGAAGAAGTTCGAGATGTCGATGATGGGCGAGATGAATTATTTTCTTGGACTTCAGGTGAAAGTTCACATGTTCCTACTCAGACAGAAGCATTCAAATAGAACATTAGCTGAAGACCAATCAGATGAAGATCAAACGACTCAACCGACTGTCAAATGTTGGAGGTCAAAGGTTAAGATTTGAATTTCAAACAAGGAAGTCACGTGAAGGTTTGACTCTCTGTCATTACCTCATTTGGCCCAACACAAGGCTGTCTCAGATGGAAAGCAGAAGCATGCAGTTGCCAAATCCGGAAAGTCTGCAGAGATGAGAGACAAACCATCGCTTTCAAAGAACAGAGATCAACATCTCTTCCAATGGCTAGTTGATTCTCTCCGCCTATATATAGAGGCCTTCATTCATTCAACAGAAATACAAGACAGACAAGAGCAAGAAGAGATCAAAGAGCGAAAGAAAGAACCAAATACTTCACACGAGCTGAGCTGCATTCAATCTCTTAGAACATCATTAGTTGAGAGTTCTAGAGTAATAGATTCTGTCTTAGTGTCTTTTGATCCAACCTTGAGAACTTCATTTGTTGAGAGTTCGTAGAGTGTTAGATCATAGCTCACTTCTTGTTCGAGCTATTAGTTGGAACCCCACCCTTTCTTACACCTGAAAAGGTTATTAGGACCCTACTCTTCCGGAACTGAGTAGATAGGTTGATTAGTACCCGTAAACTAATCTGTAAGGTTGATAAGTACCCGTAAACTTATCTCAATGGTTGCAAAGCCCGCGTAAGCTTTGTGGTTTGTCCAGAAGAACTTGGACTGAGTTGTGTGGACTCACAACTCCCCGTGGACGTAGGAGTTATCTTCGAACCACGTAAATCTTTGTGTGTTGTGTTTATTTTTCAGTTATCTTATTGCATATTCAACTGACCAACTAACCTGCATACAAATTGCATTCTTCCATATCAATTGTCTTGGTTATTGACCAACCTTGCCTTTAAGCGTGAGTTGATTTTTATACGAGTTAATTTCCACCACATTCCGCACAACACTTCACTTCCAGCTGAGTGTTTCTTACTCGGTTGTGATTCCAACTGAGTTGCATTACTCGGTTGTGTTATTTTTAGGGGGTTGTTTTTAAAAAGCTTTATCTGGTGTATTCCCCCCCCCCCCCATACACCAGAACTCGTATCGGGACCATCAGGCCGAATAAATAACTATATTTTATAGTTTAATTTAATTTAATTTGGTCAATTTATTAACTGGCCGAATAGATAATTATTTTTTGTAGGAGTTTTATTTGGCCAATTTATTTATTAATCGGCCGAATAAATAACTGCTATATTTTTATAGTTTAATTTAATTTAATTTGATCTATTTATTAATTGACCGAATAGATAATTATTTTTATTAGGGAACCAATTTATTAGTTGACAGAATAAATGGTTCCAAAATAGTTAAATGTAAAATAATAGATTTTAAATATCTATACTAAAATCTTGTGTTCTACATCGATTTCTCAATGAAACTTCACCTATTGAAAAACCTATAAATACCCCTAGAATCAATATGTATTTTCTCATCTTTTGCTCCACCAGTTTTATTTGGCCAATTTATTTATTAATCGGCCGAATAAATAACTATATTTTATAGTTTAATTTAATTTAATTTGATCAATTTATTAATTGGCGAATAGATAATTATTTTTTGTAGGAGTTTTATTTGGCCAATTTATTTATTAATCGGCCGAATAAATAATTGCTATAATTTTATAGTTTAATTTAATTTAATTTGGTCAATTTATTAATTGGCCGAATAGATAATTATTTTTATTAGGGAACCAATTTATTAGTTAACAAAAAAAATGGTTCCAAAATAGTTTAGATAATTTATTGGTTGACCGAATTAAATTTGGAAATAGTCTAATATTTTTTTTTTTAATTTGATAAAAAATAAGTAATTTCTAATTTGTCAATTAATTAGATAGACGGGCCAATTCCCAACTGACGGGTACCTCAACTCGGGATCTCACGTGACACATTTTCATTCATTATTCTTATTAATTTTAAAATTTTAATTTTATTCGTTTTTTTATGTATTTTCTAAAATGTAGAATCGTCGTAAATTGTGCATTTATAAATCAAAATCATGGTCAACGGGTCAATTCTGACCCGGAACCGTGGTGGTAGAGCAGCAAATTCCCAACCGACACTCGAAAATTTTTTCATTTTATGCTTTTTTCCCATGTATATTCTAAATCTATGATCGTCATCCATGAAATAATTTTTACGTTATTTGTAGTTGAGTTTCCAGCTTTGCATAATTTATAATTTTAATTAAGGAATATTACTATACTATTAAGGACGATAACGAATAGCACAATCATTATTTTTATGAAATTTTGGATCTATATAAATTCTAAATAAATTTTATAAATTATGCACTTATAAATTAGAGTCGTGGTCAAGGGGCCAGTTTCGACGCAGAACTGTGGCGGTAGACTAATATACGGATTTTTTTCAGAAAGGAACACAAATGACTAATTTTTTAATCGGATTTTAAACAAGTACGAGTATATAAATTTCAAACAAGTTTGAATAATCCTAAACACATCATCTCAAATTGTTTGATTAATCGTCTCCATTGGAAAACATAGAATATGTAGAAAAATTGACAGAAAAATTACTAACGATTTATATCAACGAGTCAATTCCGACCAATAATCGTGCGTGTAGATGAGCCAATTCAGTACTTGTGGGATAATTTTTTTTTTAATATGTTATATAATTTTGAACTCATAAAATTAAGAATATTTATGGTCAGCTTTTATCTTATATCATTGACTAAGTAATTTTATGAATCACAATCATTCCACATAAAGTTTTGTAAAAAGGAAAAACTATCAAGTACATAGTGAAACAATTCTTGAAGTTCTATTCTCAGTTAAAAAAGTTATTCTCGAAGCTGGTAAAAAAGAAAACGAATGTCATAATTTATTTTTCTATGAATATATTTGGAAGATGATTACTTATATAATACTACAATTTATAATTAAATTTTCATTTATTAAATATTGTGTAAATATTTTTGAAATATAGTTATTTATATAATTAAATATTAATTTCAGGTAAAAAGAAAACAAATGTCATCATTAATTTTTTTGTGAATATATTTGGAAGATGATTATTTATATAATTTAAAATCAGTATTGTAGTCAATAGACGGGTTCCAGGTCGGAACCGTCGGGGTAGACTGTATGATTGTGAAGCGGTGGTTTAACTTATTTTTTTTCTTAATCTTATGTTGAGTTCATAATGTGGGGTATTTAGGATCACTTTCATCTTATAGACAATCTTAACATCTATAGTATTATTCGCTATCTATATATCTCTTCTCTCTCTCTCACTACCCGCTCATTCCCTTGCCTCTTTTTCTTCATAAAAAGCTAACAAATCCAGCTTAAGAGTCGCTTTCATTTGAGAGAAAAATATATTTTTGCCCACATCGATTTTGTAGAAGAACAGAGATTTAACAATTATCGAAAGTAATGAGAATATATTAATTATAATTTTTAACAAACATAACTATATGGGTTTGAGACGTAAACATGTGGTAAAATTACTTTTTAATTGAATTTGAGATGTGTTCAAGATATATAAATTCTAAGCGAGTTTAGTAGATTGCATAATCAAATTATTTAACGCTAAAATAATTAACTAATAATTTTTTTTAATCTATCACATATTAATACTATTTAATAATTTTATTAATTTTTATAATTTCCCGTCGAAAATCGACGGGTCATACGCTAGTTTGTATAAATCCTAAATATACATGTGTAAATTAACATAAAATAAGAATTGTCTGAAAACGAATAGTAGATGCATACTGGTCTATTAGTTTAAACTGTATTTTATTTCCTATATAAAGGTAAAATTTTGGTAATTGCAAAGAAAATTCCAAAGCTAGCTGTCATTTGATTTGCAGAATCTATTATCAAATTGGACAATTTAACTGTGGACACTCACAATTCTACTCTTGATATGTAATAATAGTAATATAAAAACTGATGTTAGGTGATTCAAATCCAATTAGATAGATATATAGTATAATTGTGGGATAATAGTAGTAATAATTAATATAATAAGAATTTAGATTGTGATTGAATAATAACAATTTTAAAATTGTGGTTAAAGTGAAATTGTATATATAATGTGTGGGATATAATAATATTATTAATATAATAACAATTTTAGAATTCTGATTAAAGTAAAATTGTATACACAAATTAAATAGTAACAATTATGATATTACATCATTATTACTTAAATTAGGTATATAATAGGGACATAATAGGCAGATCAAATTTTGTAAATAAGGTTTTTTATAATCAATATAAATTTTATTTTATATTTTGTAAAATTTTAAAATTCATATATTATATGTATGTAATTCACATCTTCCATTACCCAAAATTTAAACATTCGATAAAAGAATTGAAATCAAACACATTTTAGAATTAATTATTTTGTGTTAGAATGCGAAAAAGCACCTAAAAAGTGAGTTTAAAAAAAAACAAACAAAAAAAAAACAAACAAACAAACATATGCACTCACCGATTCGTGTTCTCGCGCACCGAACTGGTGTATTCCATTTTATTTTAATTATCTGTAGGATTTGCCGGGTGACAAATTCAGCCGTTGCGAATTCGACGTAAATCACATCGCCTACGAGTATCTAATAGTGTGAATCTAGATAGTCCGTGGAATATCAGATGTTATTAATGTAACAAAAACCCTCATCATTATATACACATATGTAGCTTGGCAATTCCCATAGATAAAAGAGGCACACTCTTTGTACGATACCTCTCAAGTTCACCGTTGTCCTTTTCTTTTCTTTTTTCTATTTTTAATAAAGTTTTATTTAATTAATATAAACTCTAATTATCAATTAATAAGCATAATTAAGAATTAGTAAAGCTTGTAATGAAAAATATAATTTCAAAAATATAAATAAAAAAATTAATGAATAAAATAAAAAAGGGAGCCACGTGTGAATAGGGATGACAATCGGGTACGGCGGGCACGGATAGTGGCTATGCATGCCCGTACCCATGAGCGTATCCGTCACCCAACCCGCGACCCGTGACGAGTACCTTCCGCCACCCGCGAACCAGAATTTAAATTAAAATGCATGACAATTTAAAAAAAAAATCAAAAATTGTCCATGGTAGTCGGGTGCCATGGGTAATCATTAGATAGTGAATAGTAGTCGGGTATTTCGCGAGTATTTTTTGCGGGTATTTTTTTCTGGTAAACGGGTTTCGCAGGTACGGATAGTAATTATTCAAATCTGTACCTGCAAACTAAATGTATAATAAATTCTAACCACGAAGCTATCCGTGGATATCAAATACCCCACAAATTCCGCACCTATTAGGGTCGGGTACCCACGGGTAAATTGTCATCCCTACGTGTGAAGCACGTGCCCAGCGCCTGAATAACTGGTCGCATGGTGCTGAGCGATCGTAGATAATTTTTTGTGTAGATAATATGGTTGGAATGAACATTCTTAATTTACAAAAATAAAATACCAACCGCTTCCATTCATAAAACAAGACACAACACAAAGATGAGCGAAAAACACACATTTCGTCCAAAAAAACAAACCAACCGAAACGCACACACTCTCTCTCTTTGGAGGAAGTCTTGCAGCAAAGGCTTATTATACATCACACCTTCATACATGAAATGGCTAAGTACTCAAGGTTTGCCAAGGTGATGAGTCTCGATATCTTTGGTGACGTCAATGGCAAAGGCGAGAAATGAAATTGGATGCTCCACGTCATCATTAAGCATCTTGTATTCCAAGGTCCACGTCACCAGATCGATGCTGCCCTTTGTCTCCACGTGGACTGTGATCAGAAAATCTTTGTATAGTTCCATCAAGTCTCCTTCCACCACCTTGAATTCAATCAACTTTTTCTCTTCATCAATGGCTTGGATCACTTCCTTCGCTTTCTTCTCTTTCCCCTCTGCATATTGCAATTAAAATTTGCAACGCCGCATTAAAAAGAATATATAATTGATGAGTTTAGTTTGTTCCATTTGTTCACATTATTCTAGTAATAATCAACTAATTAAAAGAGGAAAACAAATTATATAATAATAATTCAATAGGAAAATGCGATGACGTGTACGTACCGTGGGTGTAGCTCCAGCAAATGATGGAACCAACATGACCAAATTGACCCTCATGAAGATCACAACCTTGGACTTTATCAGGGGTAATTTTGGAAATACTGTGTGGATTGTGCCTGAAAAGTTCGTGGAACACATCTCCACCAGCTTTGAATTCTATTGCCGCAATCAACTTGCCATGTAAACCCATCTCCAAATCTCCCTAACTAGTTTGCAATGGAAATAATATAGAGAAATATGTTGTGCGTGTGTATAATTACAAGTAGAGAGTAAGGCAGTCCTCACCTTATATAGGCCAGGCAAAGTGGCCCACACATCATATGGGATTGTATTTTATTTCATTTTTTACTTTTCTTTCCCAATCTGAATGGATAAATTATTATTCTGCAATATGGGGTACCTTGTAATTTGTTTTTATTCATTTCTAGTTAGGAATGATAATGAATCGAGTATCCATCTATTAATTTTTTTTTAAATCTGGATCAATTTAAAATAAAAATTATTCGGGACTATCCGTATCTATCCTAGACCCACCGGATAATACCGCTAAATATCCAATACATATTTGAATGCTACAAAATAAGAATTAATAATAGAAATAGATAATTAAAATAACAAAAGATTACAATTAAAATATAAATATCAATATCAAGTATTATTCAAACAAATCTCAAACATAACTAGGGCTGTTAATACAGAGGGGGTCGGGTACCTTATTCGGTTTTTTCGGGTACCCAATCCCGGAAATGTGTCTAAAAAAAATATTCAAGCATGTCCGACCCAAGCTAACCACTTATCCAAATACCCGAGTTGAGTATACAGGTGGGATAAATGAGTACCCAAATAATCGGCTTAAAACATAAAATAAAAAAATAAGTCCTACCAAATAGATTAAAGATTAGAACGGATCATTACAATTTAATTGGTGAAAATTCAAATATCAACACAAAGCCACAACCACAATGATCATCATTCATTGATAATTAAATACAAGTACAAAGCCACATTTCAAGCAACAAAGTTGTCATCATTCATCAACATTCGAAATATCAAATATTCATATTTCAAAGTTAAACTACTCAAGTCATGAAGTCGAGAAACAAAACAAAGTTCAAATAAATCAAAGATAAAGCATAATAAAATGAAATCACAAAGAGAGAGTATTTTGTTTAACATTTATATATATATAGAATTAGAATCATATAAGAATGGCCCTTATCCTAAGAATTGAGAATCAATCTCAGCCACTCATCTGTTGCATCTCGCTAAGAAGGGCGGTGCATCCAGATAAAAAATTTCCAGTCTTTTTTTTTTTTAAGTTTGATTTTTCCATAAAGTTGGGTGCATCTCATTGTAAAGTGTGGTGCATCTACCACATTGTGGTTCATGAGATGCACCACTACGTGTACTGATATGCACGGGACAGTGTAATCAGATGCACCACTAGGTTTAAGGAAATGCACTATGCTTTAAGGCGGAGTCGAGAAAAATAATGTTAAAAAAAAAACTGAAAAAAAAATCGGACATGCACCATAATGTGTAACCAGATGCACCACACAGTGTATCTAGATGCACCACACGATGTATCTAGATGCACCGTGTTTTAAGAAAAAATCGCCCAAAAAAGAAAAACTGAAAAATAAAAAACTGAAAAAAAAATCGGACATGCAACACAATGTGTAACCAGATGCACCACACAGTGTATCTAGATGCATCACACTGTGTATCTAGATGCACCGTGTTTTAAGAAAAAATCGCCCAGAAAAAAAATTAAAAAAAAAATAAAATAAAAATAAAAAATTGGCGCGTGAGCTACACGCGCCGAGTGAAAGACACGCGCCCGCGAGTGTATCTCACGCGCCCGCCCTTTTTTTGAGATGTATGGTCCAGATTTATTCATATTCTCACTTTAAGGGCTATTCTCACTAAATCTCATTCCTATATATATATATAGGGATGGTTAAAATAAAAATACTTCTCCTTGTGTTAACTAAAAATAAATTTATACCATACATTTGAACAATTTGGATGGCTGTGATTGATCATAGATAAATGGAAAATTACCGAGACACAAATTAAAAAGGGCTTTGTGGTAAAAGGACACAACTCATATATATATTTCAAAGATTTGATCATATTAATGGTAGATATGCGATTCAATTTAATTTAACTTTACAGCTTTTTTTGGACAACAAATGCGATCCAATTGTCAGATCTAATGTACACACAGTCCTTTGAATTTTATTATTTTCAGATAAAATTGATTTTTTTTCCTTTTTCGCTCAATACAAAATCAATGAACTACACCATAAAAATAATAACTTATACAAAAAAAAAGCAATATGAAACTATAAATAATGCAATGAATTATACAAAAGAAAACAATTTTAAAATATAATAAAAAACAATAAATTATGCATAAACACAATATAAATTCTAATTAAAAAAACAATGAAAATACTACTAAAGAAGGAAAATGTAATGTAATAAAAAGCATTGAATTAAAATATGAAAAATAATAAAGAACAATGAACCACACCAAAAAAAGTAGTAAGTTATATAGTAAAGAACAATGAACACACAAAAAAAAGCAATAAGAAAATATAATAAAGAACAATAAATTACACACAAAAAAGTAATAAAAAAATATCAATGAATTACACCAAAATAATAATAAAATATATACTCACTCCGTCCCGCTGAATACGGCCTAATTTATATGAACATGTAAACTAAGAAAAAAGATATTGGATATGAATGCAATATTTTATAATGCTAATAAAGTTATAGATGAGATGATTTAATGGGGTTTAGATGGGATGGTGGACCATGTATATAAACTAATTGTTTCCTTGAAAGAAAACAGACCAAATACAGTGGAACGTCTCAAAATAAAAAATAGATCGTATTCGGTGGAACGGAGTAAGTAATAAAGAACAGTGAATTATACGGTTTCGGGAGAGAAATGTGTGTGCGTGGGGGAGAGAGAGGAGAGAGAATTGCGGGATTTTGAAATAAGGGGAAAAAATTCCACCGATTGAGGAGCAAAGTTGGTTATATTTTTTTTGTTAAAGTACTCGTATACCCTTTAGGGTAATGATATTCGGCCTGTGGCCGACCACACAAGCTAAAAATGGTAATATAGGTTTTGAAAATGGAAATATACCCTAATTTGGAAGCATAAACCCTAAGGAGAAAGTGTGATTATTTTCATTTTTACAGTCAACTTTCCTTTATTTACGCGTGTGACTGGCCACAGTGTGGCCGAATGTCATTACCCTACCCTTTAATACACGGATTTTAGCGAATACAACTTCCATCAATCCAATTAATCATGGCCATTGATTTACATAATCAATGTATAAGATTTATTTTTATTTAATATTTATAATTTCATTTTTATTTGATCTCCATCCTATCTATATATATATATATATATATATATATATATTATAGTGTAAAATCTAGAAACTTTTCTAATCCATAGATTAAGAAAAACTTACAGTTAATATTTGTACATGTGGATGAAAGATTTGATTAAGTAATACATTTCAAATTCATTTTTAATGTAAATAAGGGTAAAAATGAAATTTTATAATCCGGAGAGATCACGTTCCAAAGTTATCTCCCCCTTAATCTGCAATCTCAGCAACCTTTTATAAAATATGATTTTGTTTCTAAAAATTGATTTTATCCAAAAAAAAAAATAAATAAATAAAAACTCCATTAGTAATCATCTCGTCTTATCTGGGGTAACTTGTATCTAGGGCTGCTAATACGGATGGGGTCGGGTACCCTACCTAGTTTTTACCGGTACTCTGCCCCAGAAATGAGACTAAAAAGACATCCAATTCCGTTCCACCTAAGCTAATCGAGTATCCAAATACCCGACCGGGTATATGGATCGGGTAAATAGGTACCCGTATAATCTGCGTAAGAAAAAAAATAATAATAAGCTCTACATAATAAATTTAAAATTAAAATAAACCTATACAAGTAATAAGTGAAAGTTCAAAAATCAACTCAAAACCACAATAATCATCAATTTATCATTCTTCAATAATTCAATACAATTATAAAGTCACATTTTGAAACATCAAAGTCATCATCATTCATCGTCATTCATCAACATTGAACTTATCAAATATCAAAATATTAAAGTTCTTGTGTGAACGTAAGAAAGAGAGACAAATGTGTTTTATTATTCTTTTAATTTTATTTTTATTGTTTAATATTTAAGCGTTAAATATAAAATAATATATAGTATAATTTTAAACCGGGTAGTTCGTCGGGTATAACGGGACGGTACGGGTATACCCGGTACCAGGAAAATTGAAAACAAAAAATTCGCAACCTGTACCAACCCCGTTAATTTCGGGTATTGGATACTCGGTTACCCGCCGGGTTTTGGGTCGGGACCGGATTACCCGAGTACCCGAAATCCGTATTAGCAGCCCTACTTGTATCCCTAGTCCATTCATATTTTGATGTTATCTAAACATTTCATTGAGTATTTCTCCAAAAAAATCTCCATATCAATAATTATTTTGTTTTTCTTTCTATTTTGGATAGTTTGTGTTTTTTTTTCTTTGATTAATCGAAATGCACTATTATTATACATAAAATGCATTAATACTATACAAAATGCATTAGGTTTGCATAGATGTAATACACGGTATGCATTATCTTATTAGGTGAATATGCATTATCATACTATATATGAACTTAAGAAATAGAGGAAATGCACCCATATGTCATTAGCTGAAATGAAATATCAAAAAGGGTCATTAGTTCAAATTTTATTAATTTTTGTCATATGTTTACTTTTTGGACATTTATACCCTTATATTTTATTTCTTATTTCATCCTAGTACACTCTCTCTCCTACTTTTCCACTTTATTTTTTTCTCTCTTTTTTCTCTCTCTTCCTCCCTCCCTCAGCTCACGTTTTTCTCTCTTTTTTCTCTCTCATCCTCTCCTACTCTCTCTCGTTTTTTTTCTTCTGATTTTCTTCTTGCTCAAGTTTTTCTCTCTACTGATTTCTCCATCGTTAATCCCTCCCGTGTTTCTCCATCGTCGTCGTCGCGCCGTCGTTGTCATAGTTTGGAGCTTTTTCCTCTGTCATCGTCGCCGTCTTGTTCGTCGTTGTCGTGGCTTCTGCTGTTGTGGCCGTCGTCTTGTTCGTCATCGTCGTCGTCTAGTTGCTTTTTTTGTGATTTTGCAGCAATTTGTTGTGGAGAATTTTTTGTTTGTGGGTTTTTTTTTATTCTGCAAATTTTTATGCGATTTTGCTGTGTTTTATTCTTTTATTTTTGTTTAGAAAGTCTGTCGTTGGTTTAATTGTATTTTTCCGGCGATTTTTGGTTGCGATTTGAACCTATGGAGGTAAATTCTGGCGACTGTGTTTTCTGGCTCTGGTTGGTACGTTTTCTTAATTGCGTACTGGTGCGTACCAAGTTTACCTGGTACGCAGTACGTATTTATCATTTCGTACCAGGTGTACTTGGTACGCGGTACGTAGTTATGAAGGCGTACCAAGTTTACTGGGTACGCAGTACGAATTTACTAATGCGTACCAAGTTTACTCGGTGCAGGTAAGGCCTTCTTCTTTAGTGGTTGCGCATGGAAGATGCTGGAAAGAGAACCTTTATGAGGGTGATAGGAAAGAGTATATTCCTATACCGCCTAGTGGTATAAGCTTTGAATCTTTATTAACAAAGCTTGAAGTTCGAATGAAGAAGGATAAGAGTATGTATATGTTTGATATAGATGGTTTAGTGCAGTCTCCTAGTGGTGAAACTATCGGATACGAAGTTTAATGTCATTTGTGGAGCAAAAAGCAATGTTGTTGATGTTGCTTCCAGGAAGTGTTCGTGTCGGGCATGGGATCTGGATTTAATACCTTGCTCTCACGCTACTGCAGCAATTAGGTGAGGTTGAAGTTTTTATTTTGTTGGTATTAATTGCATATTCGTACCTATTTTGCCAAAACTTCTTAGTACACCTGGTACGTAATTGTAAATTCGTACCAAGTGTACCTCATGTAACTTGGTACGCAGGTACGCTTTGATCAATGCGTACCTGGTCATTAAGTTACGATGGGGTACACTTGGTACGAAATTGTAATTTCGTACCAAGTTTGCTCATCAGAACTTGGTACGCCGGTACGCTTTGACTAAAAACGTACCGGCGTACCAAGTTCTGATGAGCAAACTTGGTACGAAATTAGATCAAGGCGTACCTGGTCATTAAATTACGATGGGGTACACTTGGTATGAAATTGTAATTTCGTACCAAGTTTGCTCATCAGAACTTGGTATGCCGGTACGTTTTTGACACTTGGTACGAAATTGTAATTTCGTACCAAGTTTGCTCATCAGAACTTTGTACGCCGGTACGCTTTGACTAAAAACGTACCGGCGTACCAAGTTCTGATGAGCAAACTTGGTACACCTGGTACGTTTTTATATATACGTACCATGTTTTTCTTCGATGAAGTTTTTATTTTTTACACATTTTTAGGTTTAAGAAGGAATCCCCACTGTCATATGTTCCTGAATATTATTCTACTGTGACGTGGCGTGAGATTTATGCCGATGATGTGATGCCTATTCCGGTTAAAGATCCATGGATTGTGCTGCCACATGTTGCTTCAAGGATTGTTCTTACACCTAAAGAACCTAAGCAAGCTGGACGACCGCGTACAAAAAGGATTCCAACTGGATCTCATACCAAATGCAGTCGCGGGTGTTTGTGGTGTCATGAGAAAGGTCATTATGAGTACATGTCCTCTAAGACGCCGCTCGATTAATCCGGAAGAAGAAGGGAGTAGCAATCAACCAAGCATCAAAACGAGAACCCGCAAAATGAAGAAATGTGGTATTTGTGGTGTTGCGGGCCATACTCGCCAAACATGTCAAGATCCACATAGATTTGGTTGATAATTGGAGATTTATTGAATTCTATTAGATGTGTACTGTTTGTCATGATTTTTGTTTGAAATTTTTGACGTTTTTATTAATATTTCTGTCAAATATTATTATAACTATTGTTACGTTTTTAAGTAAATCGTACACTGGGTTTACCAATTAAAAATGGTACACCTAGTATGTATTGAGAAAATCGTACCGAGTTTACGAATTGCAATATGGTACACCTGGTACGTTTACAAAATCGTACCGAGTTTACCAATTCTACACTGGTACACCTGGTACGCATTTACAAAATCGTACTCAGTTTACCAATTGTAGAATGGTACACCTGGTACGTGTTTACAAAATCGTACCGAGTTTACCCATACAACATGGTACACCTGATACGCATTGATAAAATCGTACCGAATTTACCAATTCTACACTGTAAACATTGTTATTTGAAGATGAAAAATTTAAGTAAATCTTGGTTCGTTATGTATAATTGCTTACCATGCGTACTAGAAAAACTGTAAAGAAATTTCATTTGCGTACTGTGCGTACCAGAATTCACATTCAAAAATATACATAGTTAATTAATTCCTAGCATATGCTAATAGTTTTTCAAAATGCACATTCAAAATATACTAATGTTTATGGATTTACAAAATACTATCCATCATGCACAAAATATTAACATGAATGCACTGTTCATTCAATGACCTTCATTGCCTTCATTGACTCCATCGAAATCCATGAATTCCGGTGTCACTTCCTCCTGTATTTCCAAGCTTTAGCCTCTTGTATTTCCATCGGTTCTGCAATAAGAAAAGAAAAAAAAAACAATTCAATAACAAACACATATTCAATAATAAAGCATAATCTGCTTGGTAAAATCGGTACGTTTTTACAAAATCGTACCTAGTGTACTCACACAACATGGTACACCTGGTACGAAGTGATAAAATCATACCTAGTGTACCAATTCTACGCTAGTACACCTAGTATTCTTTTACAAAATCGTACTCAGTTTATCAATTGCAGAATGGCACACTTGGTACGAATTGATAAAATCGTACCAAGTGTACCTGTATTGTAGGTACGCTTTTGTAAATTCTTACCCATATTACAATAAAAAACTGGTATACTCAGTACATTTTTCAAAATGCGTACCAAGTGTACCAGTAAAGTAGGTACACTTTTGTAAATACGTACCAACATTTCAATGAAATACTAGTACACTCGGTACGTTTTTCACAATGCGTACCGAGTGTACTAGAAACACACTAGTTTTCTTGGTACGTATTTGCGAAAATCGTACCAATTTTAAGCATACAATGCCATATTCAAATGAACTAAATGCAAAATACATCATGCATAAATAATTGTTTAAATTTCAGAAATTCAACAAGAAGCTATCTACAATTCCAGAAATTACAGATCTGGAATTACCGGTACGTATTTCACAAAACGTACATGGTGTACCAGTACAATTTTCCCCCAAATCTGCAAATCATACCCTAATTTCCATTCTACTCAACAAACTGGGTAAGCAATTGACATTTAAAACATAGTAAACCCGCAAAATCGAAGAAATCAAGTGATAATCAAATATAGTACCTGTATTTTACTTGACAATTCTGTACGTATTTACAAAAACGTAACAAGTTTATTAGGTACGCGGTACACATTTACAAATACGTACTGCGTACTGAGTAAACTTGGTACGCATTAATAAATGTGTACTGCGTACCCAGTAAACTTGGTACGCATTAATAAATGCGTACTGCGTACCAAGTACACTTGGTACGTACTGGTAAATACGTACTGCGTACCAGGTAAACTTGGTACGCACCAGTACGCAATTACGAAAACGTACCAACCCTAAACCAGAAAATTTCGTCGCCGGAAATTTACAGCAACATCAGATCTACACAAATACATCGAAATCGCTCGGAATTCAACCCAAATACACTAGAAATCATCAGAAACTCAACGAAAAACCTATAAATTAGTAAAAACAAGGCTAAAAATATCATGAATTGAAAAAAAATTCAAATAAACTCAAACCCCAATTTTAGATCTATGACTTTCCGACGAGATCTATGGATTTCCGGCGACAATAGTTGGTGTAGTGGTTCTGGATGATGCAGACGGCAGCGGAAATGAGTGGGGATGAACGAAGAAGGGAGGAGAAGAGAAGAGAGCAAAAGAGAGACGTACGTTGCGCCGGTGGTTTTTTGCCTTTTTTGTTCGCGACGACATCGTTACAGTGGAAGGATGGGCGGCGGCGGCGGAGAGAGTCGGAGAGAGTCGAAGAAGAAGAAGAGGAAGAGAGAGACGAGAGAGTCGGAGAGAGTCTGAGAAGAAGAAGAGGAAGAGAGAGACGAGAGGAAAGAGAGAAAAAGAGGGAAGAGAGAGAATGTGAAAAATAATAAATGAGGGAATAACCCTGCATAACATACACTAAGGGTATTTCAGTCAAATTGGGTACAATTTTACCCAATCTTTGTCAAAAGTGAACTTTTGACAAAATATGTTATAACCATGTAGGGTAATGACATATCACCATTTGCCTCTAAGAAATATGAGTATATTAGATGTATTTTTTTTTTAAATTAAACAGCACTAATTAATAGCCATTAAAACGGCTATAGTTATTCATTAGCATCATAATTTATGTTTTATCATTATTATGACATACAATTCTTTTTTCATGTGAAAAGATTGTAAAAAAATTCAATAAGAAATGATGCAATAAATTGTTTAACATAAATTTAATAATGCATTTTATTTATAACAATAATGCATATATTATGTAAAACTGAAACGAAAAATAATAAAATAAAAATATTCAATAAAAATAACTATATTGGACAAAAGGATTAATGAGAATAATGCATTTTACATATTATTACAATGCATAGTTATAATATTAATCCATTTATAGTTTACTATAATATATTGGTATGATAATGCATTCCATACTCTGTTATAATGCATCGGTCAATCACAATTATCGATCTTCAAATATTAATGATCTAGATCTCTTGTAATTTATTATGGAAAAGTATTTTATATATGATCCTTAATTACAAATTTATAAAAAATAATAATTATTATATTCAATATGTAGGTTCAATTTGCCAAAATATAACGAACCTGATTAAATATATATAATTTAAATTTATTAAACAAACAATAATATTGAATTAAAACTACGTACAATAATTAATTAGCATATAAATACAAAAAATAAACATTCCTTAAATTAAGGAAGTAAGCCGTTACACATCAATTTTTATAGACGTAACTACCCTTTTTAAATCCATAACATTCGACTAAATAAATAAATAAATATAAATCTACAACCATTGATCATTCCAAATCAACGGTTAATAAAAGTTTCTAGTTCTACGGAAAAATTAGTTTCTACTTGATCTTCCCCTATATATATCTTGTAAAAATTTAAAATGGAGTAGTTCGATGGATATATCAGGATATATGGCACGTGTATATCCAGTACCCGGACAACTAATTTTTTTTTCTGTAATTCGTATTGGCCCAATTAATTCCAAGTATCGGGTACTTGATTACCTATCGGGTTTTGGATCGGGGTTGGGTTACCCGAATATCCAAAATCCGTATTAGCAACCCCAAAACATAACAAATATAACAAAATCTACTATGAATCATTCCTCTTCCTCCAATGTACATTAACTACTTAAATGTGTAATGAGAACTTAATAATATAAAAATCATCATGCAGCTAAGTCATGTGGTAATTGTTAAAATATGATAGTAACTTTTAGTGTTTTTTGAAAAATGACTATATGTTACGGAATTTAAAAAATGAGGATTAAAACTTCCATTTTTGCATTTGCACTCCTATTTTTGACCCAAAATCAATTATTTGGATTTTTTTAGTACACCTAAAGCTCGTTGTTGATGTGGCTGTGCCAAGTCACTCTTTTACAATTTTGTTCCCTTTTTTTGTTATTATCAAATTGGAATCACCAATTCTCTTAAATTTTGTGATCAACCAATCTCTTTTAAATAATAAGATAACCAATAAATAATAACTCATTCAACCACTGTTATGTGAAGTCTTTTTATTAGTATATGATTTTCTCTTCAGTTTATTTAATTCAATTTTTAATGAAGTTAATTTATACCAACATTTTAAGGTTGCTTATCTAGCTATATATCTTTTGTTTATTGTTTATAGTTTGTCATTTTGTACTTGTATCCATGGTGAATAGCAGTAGTTGAATGAGTTCTTGTGTAATGGTTAATTTATTATTTGATGAGATTGATTGATCAGAGGGTTTAAAAGAATTGGTGATTCCAATTCGATAATAACAAAAAATTAAAAAAAAAAGAAAAATATTACCCAAAAAGGTGACATAGCACGACCATATCAGCAATGGGCTCTATCTGTTACCAAAAAGCCCAAATAATTAATTTTTGACCCGAAATTAATAGAAGTGCAAATGCAAAAAAAAAAAGAAGAAGTTTTAGTCCTCATTTTCAAATTTTGTAACATATAGTCCGTTTTCTAAAAGCACTAAAACGTACGATCCTGTTTTAACCATAAGCTCGTTAAGTCACGATTAAGATTTTCTATCAACGTGGAATGAAAATAGAAGAAACTAACAATAAAAATCACAATAACATTATAATTTTTTTATCCTAATATACATATATATTTTCATAAAATTTACCTAATTAATATATATAAATGGAATTAGGTAACGGATACCCATAAAGAAGTATTCATGCTCATTTCAAATTCATCACGAGTATATATTTTAAAACTCATTATACTTGTTCCAAATTCATTTGATACTTTCCAAATACGTCCTATTAGAATATAATTTTTTTGAGGCAAAACGAAATATTATTAATTTGAACAAATTCAGGGAAATTGAAGAAGATCCTCCACAAACATCGAAGGTTCATTCCACAAACGGATTAGGAAAGTCTTTGCCCTACGGGCTAGCTTATGAGCCACCTCATTAACATCACGTCCAACATGCTTTAAGCAAAAAATATTGTTAGACCTTAAGAGAAGTCTACAACTTTCAACAATAGATCCAAGCTTTGAATAATCTTTACTTCGAGATGAAACACCCTCCACAACAAACTTAGTATCCATCTCGAACTCAATACACAATTTGCCCCAACCTTTGATTCAAGAGAGCGCCTCATGTAATCCTATAGCTTCTCTTTCTTCAACACGCAACACTTTCGAGATAAGAATCATCCTATTAGAATATGATAAAGGTCGGAACCCGTGACAATCACATTTGTCATTCTTATTCGACCCAAAATTTGTCCAGCTGCACCATACGTTTGGACCTTAACTCATCATTAATTAGCTTTTGATTTTAAAGTTAAATATTCTTTAATTAAGCTTTTGTGTCCATAATTAGAATTTAGTTATACTCTCATAGCTTTTTTTTGTAAGTAATCCATAATTTTGATTCATAATCCATAATTACGCTTTATAATTGGTTTAATTAAAGTTTAGTAATCCAGATGCACCTTAACCCTATATCCTTTGTGTTAATATCTCTTTTATTATTGTTTAGCAATCCATAATTAAGGTATATATAGTAATTCAAATTATGGCTTAACAGTCCAAAATTTTGATTTATAATTAGTTTAATTAGGATTTAGTATTTCGGCTGCACCGTACATTCGGATCCACGAGAGTGTGCCTCTCTCAGGAATTAGTACAATTATTTTGATTTCTAATTGATTGATTAAATGATTGTGATCTATGGAATATTGTCGTCTTAATTATATCTTTTGATTTGATATGTCCCAGCAAGAAAACATTTATTAACAAAGTCACGTAAAACACGTTACAAATGGAGCAGCTAGCTAGCATGCAGATATTGGTGGACCCTTAATGGATCTTATCAAAATATGTAGGGACGGTCCAGAAAATTATTATGACATGATTTAAGAGGGACAGGCAAAAAATTTGTCGTCTTATTCCTGATATATTTATGGATTGGTGAATGATATGATAACCCTTGTGGAGTGGAGTATTTATTTGTACTTATGCCAATTAAGATATCAATAAAGTTATTTGGTCACACGGTGGTCAGCCACGTATCTAAGAAAGGAGTTAATTGTGAAAATAGAAATAATCACATTTACCCTTAGGGTTTATACTTATAGATTAGGATATATTTTCATTTTCAAAATCTATATTACCATTTTTTAACTTGTGTGACCGGCCACAGTGTGTCCAAATAACATTGTCCTTAAGAATCTTTGTTTATAGGTTTTGAAAATGGTCAGCCCTGACATTTCGGGGGGGCCTAGGCGAAAAGCAAAAAATGAGCCCTTCATCGTTTATACTAACCTTCATTTCCGTCTCTTCCACTCCACATACATTTCATTTTCACACACAAACAACATCAAGATATTCATCTAAATCCCCAACTTTAAACTTTACTCCCCTCCTTCTCTTTCTCTCACACACACAAACACAAGCACAAAGCATTTTTATTCGTATAAGTGCATGAACATAAATATCTTCATTTTGTAACATTGTTTGCATTAACATTAATACTATAACTTTTTTAGGATCGAGGGATTAGAAAATGAAATTTGCACCTTGAAATTATTATGATTTCTTGCTTTATCAAATCATTTTTGACAAAATATCATGATTAGTTCTCCTATTCAATAACATCATCATTATATTACTAAAAGGAAAACGATTCTTAGTTTGAAAAAATTCTACGTAGCATCCCTTATATTTGGAAGATAATTATTTATATAATACTATAATTTATAATTAAATTTTTATTTATTAAATATTGTGTGAATATTTTTGAAATATAGTTATGTATATAATTAAATATTAATTTTAGGTAAAAAGAAAATAAATGTCATCATTAATTTTTTTGTGAATATATTTGGAAGATGATTATTTATATAATTTAAAATTAGTATTGTAGTTAATAGGCCGGTTCCAGGTCAGAACCGTCGGGGTAAACAGAATGATTGTGAAGCGGTGATCTAACTTATATTTTTTTTAATCTTTTGTTGAATTCATAATGTGGGGTATTTGAGGTCACTTTCATCTTATAGGCAATCTTAACATCTATAGTATTATTCGTTATCTATATATCTTTTCTCTCTCTCTCACTACCCGCTCCATCTCTTGCCTCTTTTTCTTAATAAAAAGTTAAAATATTCAACTTAAGAGTCATTTCCTTTGAGAGAGAAATATATTTTTATATTAGTTATAATTTTTAACGAACATAACTATATGGGTTTGAGACGTAAACATGTGGTAAAATTACTTTTTAATTGAATATGAGATGTGTTCAAAGGATATAAATTTTAAGCTAGTTTAGTAGATTGCATAATCAAATTATTTAACGCTAAAATAATTAACAAATAATATATTTTTTTTAATCTATCACATATTATTACTATTTAATAATTTTATTAATTTTTATAATTTCCCGTCAATTTTCGACGAGTTATACGCTAGTTTTTTAAATAAGTAATCGATTAATTTCAAAATTTGGAGGCCCAAGGCTATTGCCCCATTTGGCCTAGCGGGGGGGGGGGGGGGGGGTGGTGAATTATGTTTAGTTATTGTTCATTTCGTATAACGTATTAGCATATTAAGATTATGATTCTAGTAGGTATGTAAAGGTTACGATATTGTTTGTTTTATTATGTGACAAAACTGCAAATTAGATCACAAATTATGAGCCATTTTGCAATTTCAAATCCACTTTCAAATTTTGACAATTAATTATCTATTTTATAAATTTTTTTACAATTAAATCTCACATATATTGTTCCGCCATCCGAACTTTTTGATTCTTATCATTCGAGCCACTGATTTGAAAAATTAAAAGTTGGGCTTCGACCAGCTCGAGCAGCAAATACGACAATATGAAGCACCTGTACAATTTATTCAAGTTTGTAGTTACAAATCAATAGCTTTAAACAAAAAAAAAAAAAAACGATACATGATGTGAAATAATAATAATAATAATAATAATAATAATAATAATAATAATAATAATAATAATAATAATAATAATGCATCGTTTCAGTACTTTGTATGAATAGGCAACTAATTCAGGTTGAATACCGGTGTTGTGGTCTCAAATAATGCTGATCACACCTATATTGGTGTATGGTGCAATGATTTATTTGATAGTATATAATATATAGCATGTGTAATTAAAAAAAAAAAAGAATTTCAGGTCCCTATAATTAAGAATACAAAACCGAATTGAAAGACCGAGCTAGCTAGTTACAAACAAATTAATCATGTGTTACCTAAAAGAAAGGGCAATAGATTTAATAATGTTTACTAAGATGTGGTTCATCAATTTTATCATATACATACAACAATTTATATCTTAAAATATATCATACTACTAATTTCCCATTCTATTGCAATAGTACAAATACATGAAACGAGAGTTGATTGAAAAGATTTTCCAAGTAAAACCAATTGATGAATCATGTGAACTAATTAATTAAACAAATTATATATTGACAAACTCCCCGTATGATCTCTGAATGCGCGCACACAGACAAGGCTTAAGGAGGAAAAAATGTTTATAATAAAATAATAGAAATATATTATAAACGCTACAGTAAATAAATTGAATTCAATGTACCTAGCAGCATTATTGTCTAGAATGAACGATACTCCCTCCGCCCAGAAAGATAGTGGAGTAATGTTCTTAAAATAGAGAAGAAAAAAAAAAAGTAGCTCCACTGTTTGTGGATGGATAAAAAAAGAAAATTAATTACAATCTTTGTGAATGAATGGAGTATTAGTTTTCCAGTTCATTCGTAATAGGATCAACTAAAAATGAAAGAGTTATAATAGAACAATAGTACTAATGTTTGTTTTTAATAAATTTAATATTAAATTACATTATTAGTCCTTCAAATAGTTATGAAATAGGGATATATTAGGTAAAATCAATTTCATTGGAATAGTCCATTTTATAATAGGTATAGGTATAGAATGTCTAGAAAAATCAGACTTGACCATGAGATTAAATATACTCCTTCTGTCCATAATAAGTGTGGTCAATTTTCTTTTTGGACCGTTCACAATAAGTGTGGTCTTTCTCTAAATGAAATTGACCTCACTTAACATGTTATCCTTTTACCTTTTATTCCCTTTATTTGTATTCTATCTTTAGGGGTAAAAGGGTAATAACCAATTCTCCACTTACAGTACTTTTACCCTTACTTTCTATTTCTTAAAACTTGTGAATTCCATCACCCGCATCCATTGTGTTCAATATATGTCTGATTTTAATATGTGTTCATATATGATTTCTACTATATATATTTATAGGGCAGGACTTGCATGCGACCTGCTGGATGGGCCATGCGATCGGGTCGGGTTGGATTGATCCGATCAATCCGGGTCGACCCGTTGACGAGGTCATTTTTTTTTCGAGCTCCGCCTTCGGCTCCGATTTTACGGTTCCGCCTTCAGCTCCGATTTTACGGCTCCACCTTCGCTCCGATTACTAATATAAGGATAATCGGCGGACAACAATTTGGACTTTTTCGGCTCGCTCGAATATTGACCAAAGAAGAACCGGCAAACAAAAACACGAACAGGCAAACAAAAAAAAAGTAGAATTAAAAAAAAATTGAAATAAAAGTTGAAAATAAAAAAAAAAATCAGAAAAAAGTTTAAGAAAGAAAACTGAAATTAAAAAAAAAATCGAAAAAAAAATAACAGGCGCGTGGTCGCTTCCAAGTTTTTGTGATATTTATACTCCCTCCGTCCCACTCAACAAGTCTCATCTGGGATGTGCACGTAGATTAAGAAAAAAGATAGTTAGAGTGTGATTAAGATAGTATTTTATTGTTAATATGAAAGTGTGTTGAGTGGAAAAATATTGTACAATAAAGTAAATAACAATGTTCTGAGTTTTAGTGTGTTAATCTTTATCAAATAAAGAAATGAGACTTATTGAGTGGGACATCCAAAATGGCAAAATGAGACTTACTGAACGAGACAGAGGGAGTATATATTTGTCAGTGATCATGTGATACAACACGATATTTCTACTGTGCACAAATTATATGTATAATTGACTAATAAATTATAAAATGCAACAATTATTAACCTAACATAATCTCATCCTCTTCATTCATCACATGTCTAGCAATGGGACCTGGGGATTTTTGTGCTAAATTGACTTAAAGTAAATAATAATAATAATAATATTACCTTCATCAATAACGATCGGACAGATACAGCAAAGTGCATGTGGCCATAATGTGCGGATGCACGTCCTCCTTTTTTTTTCTTGTTTTTTTTTTTCCTTTCCTTTTTAAAGTTGGCTATAACGTGTGAATATACCTTCTTTTCTAAGTACTAGCAGAGACAATGTGTGTTATACGTTTTAACCAATTTCATTCAAGTTTGAATATTAATCATTGCACGTAATATATAATGAAAGTATGTGTGTGAAAAAAATATAAGACCATTAATATTTTTAACAAAAAGAATAAGAAAAGGAGGAAAAAGTTATACTTATAACATGTCATTATATCAAATATTTTCTAAGTCGTCAAAGAACTTGCATTTAGTTCTTTATTTTTGTTAGTCATCAAAGAACTTGTACTTTACTTTTATAGACATGACCTACTATACCTTCTAACCATTTAACTTTTATTTGACCTTACATGTGAGACCTTTCTTTCCATTCAAATAACGTTTATCAGATTTTCTTCAAATTCGTGATCATTGTTTTGCCACAAATTATTTGGAGATGTATGGTGTATATTTTATTATATACTATATCTATATTGTATACATTCTCAAAATAAAGTTAATCCAAACTACCTTAGTTCAACATTAGCCTATTAAGAAGCACATACAATATTTCCTTAATATGGTTAAAGGTATAAAAGTTACTCCAACATGATTAAACTCAATGGTTCAATAAATTTTTAATGGTGCAGAAATTCGCATATCTTCGAAACGAGGGACTGAGACTTTAGAAGAATGGAGAATGAAATTAAATGCAGATTTTGGGGGTGGTGCGAGGTTAGTGGAATTCAAAATCAAGAGGGAAATTTTCTTGAATGGTCAAAAAATGAACTCTGCTCTACTTGGGAAAATATGCAACTGCTGTTCCTATTGTTTGGGTTGGTATCCCTTGTACCACATTTCTTAATAAAACTTTTCTTTTGCCTGATCACAATAAATAAATATTTAATGATAATAAAGAGTGTTCACGTGCCTTTATTTTTTCTAATAAAAAGAATACATTCATTGCCCCACAACGAATTCATAAACAAAAAAAAAATAGACATACTAAATTAGAATCTAATAACATCCATTATAAAATAATCTCCAAATATTAAGAAATAATCCAACATTCTTTTGTCCTTCTGACCAGTCTCTCAGTAAAATTTAAATGTAACTAAAATGAGATTCAATCTCGTTATCATATCTCTTGAAAATTTTACTTATCCCCACAACTTATTGTAACCCAATTGAATTTGTGGTAGCAAGAATATAAATGACTTTGCGTGTAAACTCCTTATAGCCAATAATAAATTGAGAAAGAAAAGATAAACATCATACTCCCTCGTCCTCACTCATATTAGCTTATTCCATTTATAAAAAATAATTAATCCTTCAAAATCCTTCAAAAGTGATGAGACCTACCTATTTTCTATTGTTTTACCTTATTCTTAATTTTCATGCAAAACGGTAACATAATAATATGAACACGTCAAAGAAAGTACAATTTTCCAAATGAAGACACTTAATTAGTAATAGAAAATATACACATTAGATAGGACTTGAAAAAGGAATGACCTTGATAATTTTTTATGAGTGCAATTTCATGTTTTGTTTATTTTTCATAGTTTTTTTACCTTGTTGTATTTTCTTGTTAAATTGTTGGACAATTTCTCAAAATTTTATATTTAATCATTAAAAATTGATGACTACATGATTTTGGTTTCAAAAGCTACAAATAAGCTAATGTACAAATAATATGTATACTTGGATATCATACCTCCGTAGTTTGTACTCGTTTTAGGTCACAAGGCATTATATAACAGCGATGTTTAATTATCAATACCACAAATTAATATAGGTTCATGCTTTTCTCTATGTACAAGAAAGAGAAAGTGGTATTACTTAGAAGAATTACAAGTTTCCTTTTTTTTTTCTTTTTCTGTCGGAGAGGAAAATCAAAAAAATTTAATGATATAATATAATTGGGTATTATAGTTTGACTTTTCAAATATATTATGAAAAACTATTGTTCATACCTTAATGAACAAAGGATTCTCATTACAAACATTTTGGTATTAATTTGTCAGACAAAATAATACTTATTAAGAAAACTATTAACTCAAAAAGATATTTGATACAATTTGCACGAATCTTTAAATCATAAAAATAATTAATAACAAATTTTTATACAACCGTTTACATGTTTGTAGAAGCAAGAAATAAAATATTACTATGATTCTAATATAAATATTCTTGTAAAAATAATTATTATGGTAATAGTTGATAATATCGAATTACAACCTTGTCGATTGTCTGAGCAAGAGATATAATAGAATTATAATTCTAATACAAATATACTTGTGAAAATAATTATTATTGTAATTATAATTGATGATATTGAATTACATCATTACCCTTAATATTTATATATAATAGGGATATAATAGGCGAATCAAATTTTGTAAACAAGGATCTTTTATAATAGGTATAGATTAAGATCACCACAAATAATTCGAGGAAAATTGATTTAGGGAGAAGCGTAAAATATAATAAGGACATAAAAAATATGAACTCTGTTGAAATCACATTATACTGGAATACGTATGATACATGTTTCCATTGATTCACATATGAATGCTAGAAAAACTCACGAGAAGAGAACATACCCAAACTCTACATTTTCAATATTAACCTCGACTTCCCTTGAACATAAACAAAGCTACTATATATAATAAATCCCAACACATCTAAAAGTAAATACATTACTTAACGCCTAAGAAAAAATAAATAAATATCTAAGATTTAAATAAATAAATGTTTGATCACTATTTTTACTAGCAATAATCTGCAACTCAATCGAAGCAATTGTAGCAATATAGCAAGTCGAGTATCATATTTACGATGACTATTAATCGAAAATACCATGCAAACAATTAGACACCTTCCTACTATTCAAACTCTAAAGGGGAGCATGATTTGATTTTCAATGTCTAGAAACAACAAAATCATATTTAAAGGGCAAACAATTAAAATAAAGCAATAAACGATCAAATAGAACAATAATAAACAAGCGTTGATTCTAGGAAATGCTTTGATTCGAGATGATGATGTAATTACCTAATTCACATAACCACATTTAATCTCAATCTTGAGTAGCAATCACACAATATTTACTAAACCTCTCTCGATAGCTAGCAAAAGTAGATTAATCCAACGACTTTCTCGATTAAACTCAAGATGAAAGATCATCTCCCAAAAGCACATGAAGATTAAGGCTTCCATACATGAATATCTCCTACTAAGTCTCAAAACCATGCATGTTATGCAATTTTGATGTTCATGCTCATAAAAACCTATTAAGAATTTTCACAAAAACTTGACATGCAAGAAAAATGATCGATAATTATCACACAAAATTAAGAGCCAAAACCACAATTAAGAAGGAGAAGGTAAATAGAATTAGAGAATAAAAATCATCAACTTCAATGAGTCTTCACAAATCACTAAAATCTTTTAAAGAATTTAGCTAGACATAGAAGAAGAAATAACAAAAGAAAAGAGAAATAAAGTTACAAAAGTTGATACTACTATTAAACCAATCTTCAATTAATTCTTGAAAAGCATCCAAAACAAGTCTTCAAATTGAATGTAAAGCATAAAACCTAGAATAGAAATTTGGGGAATTGTAATTGGAACGAGGAATGAAAGATGATTACAAATGGAGGAAGATCCCAAATATATAGGCAAATAACTAGAGCTAGTGAAATAAATAACATAAGTTGAGGGTAGGATGGTTAATTTTTGGCCCAATATGTGCAAAAAACGCAGCTAGGGATGGTTGGGACGTGGGCTCGCTTGGTGGAGTTGTCGAGTGCATGAAAAACCGCTGCCTCAACACCTAGCCGCTCCGGAACACACGACCGCGCTGTGCGGCGCGGGTGACTGCTGTTGCACGTGATGTTTTTGTATCCCCTCATTCTTTCTCGTACAGACTCCGAACTGATCTCTGTTTTCTCCTATGGCTTTGTATCAAACTCCTCTTTAATATCGTATGGTCGTTTCTCTCTAATTTGATCTTCATTTTCCTACATTTGGTCAAAACTTGCATATAAGTGTAAAATCTCATAAAACAAGCAAAGTTAAACTAAATGCTTATTTCCAACATGATTTCCACCAACAAATAGCATAAAATGAACCTTAAACACTGTGGAAAATCATGCTTATCAATATTACACGTTCTTATCGTCATGAGAAATTAAATCTATGTCTATTATAAAAGAGCGTATTAATTCTTAAAAAAATTAGAGGATTTACTAGCTTCGAACTTCCAATTACTGTTTATTTTCGATAATTATCTGTTATTTTTAAAACAAAATTAAAGATGGATTGTTGCAAAGGAATTTGTTTTTGAGATGGTTTTTCATTATGTATATACGTACTATGATCCGTATCTTGCATGACATTGCATGTGCTCACTTTTGTGGTAATAAATCAAACATCTTTTGTTTTCATGGATTTCACATAACATTTTTTCCTTTTTATCCAATAACAAAACAGTCCATGACTCCATGATGATTTCATATGCAGTTTCCAATTTAATTCCGTGCATCATACATCATTGGCTTTGCATTCCTTGCAATTTTCGCTATAACCATGGGATGGGATGCAGTTAAAAATATCGAGGGGAGACGCGACGACGGGGTGGGGCGATTGTAACAAAATTTTCCGACAAAAAAAATGAATTTATGTTGGGCTGAGTCGAAGCTCCCTAAGAAGAGTTCTCCACCCCTGCTTCTGCTAGTCTTCACAGGCAGAGTGCTATATGTGTGTGTGTGTGTGTGTAGGGAAATAACTTTAAGAATAGGAGAAACGTGAGGTTGAGAGGAAGTCATACTTGAGTAAGTCTCCGGTACAGACTTACGTACCGTGCAAATGGGCCCCGACCCGGTCCACGCGCCCAACCGACCCGCGCGTGAGGTCCACGCGCCCCACTATTTATTTATTTATTTTTTTCCATATTTTTTGTTCCGACAGAGCCTTCGGCTCCACCTTCGCTCCAATTACTAAAATAAGGATAATCGGCGGGCAACAAGTTGGATTTTTTCGGCTCGCTCTGAGGCCTTCGGCTCCCCTCGCTCGAATTTTGACCATAGAAGAAGCGGCAAACAATAAAAAAAAAATAAAAAAAAAAAAACTGAAAAAAAAATCGGTCAAAGGGGGATTTGACCGGGTCAAATCCGGGTCGAACGGGTCTGGGCGGGCGGGTCGGGGCGGACGGGTGTTCTACTGTGAAACAGTTGCACCCAAGTTTTTGTCGTCATATTGCCTGAGCGTGTGTGTGTGTTTTGGAAGTTGGTGACTTTGAAGTATAGGATTGCATGGTTACAACTAAGGATTTCTATTTGGTTCGGAGGTGAAAACAATTATATGCTTAATTTAAAAGCTACATTGTGGGAGTTGGAGAAAATTGCATGTCATCGTTCGATCATGAGGAATATAAAAGACAAAAAAAATAAAGATATATATCACTATTTCATAGCAAAAAAAGATAACCTACCCTAAAAAAAGATAAAATTTACTATTTTTTATAAAGATAAAATTTAGAGGGTGTTTGGCGAAGCTTTTAAGCTCTTTAAAACAATTTAAAAGTTATTTATTATTAAAGAATTAGGAGCTTAGAAGCTGTTTTGAGGAGCTTTTAAGCTAAGCCAAACACCCTATTAGTTTATGTTACTAGAATATCCTTTTTCGTATGTGATGTAAATTATAGACGAAAACAAAAATACACGAGAATGAGCTCAACTTGTGTATATATTCATGTACATGCTCGTATTCATGTAAAGGAGCAATGCGAGTGTGTGTATTCCAAAGAAGTGAGATAAAATCTCACGGGCTCGTATTATTTTCTGGGCCATAAAATAATTGTTGGGCCAAAACAAAATATTGGGCTCCATAAAATAAAATAGACAATAACTTTTTTTTTTTTTAAATTTTACATACAACATATAATTGGAACTCCAAACATTTTGGTTAGAGGGAAAGTGTCTTATCAGCTGCACTTTATTGTAAAAGTAGACGGTAATTAAATAAATGAACATGCATCACATAATTAGTACTTATTTTCTATAGACGTGTCACGTGAGGATTAAATTAAACATTTTCAACAACAAAATTAAATTAAAATAGTAAAAATGTAGTGATTATTTTGAAACTATTTGGTCGATCCAGCCACTTCACAACTTGATTCACGATCCCGACATTAAAATTAGGAGCCAAAACTTCTAGTAAGATTTAGAAACTTGGCTATTTCTGAACTAGGAGAAAGGAAAATAGAGAATATTCAGTGGAAGTACATATACTCATACAGTTGACTTGGGTAAGCCTGGGGTTATATTGACTGACAAATGGTACTTGCATAGTGTCACCAAAATTTTATTAAAGTCTTCAAACAAATACCTATATGACATTTAAAAACATAATAATTATATAATAAAAATTTGAGAACAATCAATTTCATTGTAGGAATATTTGTTACTATGAAATAATTAAGACACTACAACAAAAAACAGTTTTCTCGACACCAAAAAGTGTCCCAATATGTGCTCTATTAGGGCACTTCTTATTTTCGGGGCACTTAATACATGTGCCTCCAAGTATCATGTCCCAATAGAGTTAGAGACACTTTTTAAGTGCCTCTATATGAATAGTTTTCTAGACAGTTTGATGTGCACTGAGATTAATTTCTAGAGGCACTTAAAAATACCCTTTAATAGGTTTCAAAATATATTGAAAAGTCTATAGGGACATTTAATTGTGCCTTCAAATAAAATATTGGGACATTTATTTATGTCTTTTACATAACAATTAGGACACAAAATTTGTAGAGTCAAAACTCTTTTTATGTCTCCAAATAATGTTTCGAGGCACTTATTTGTGACCTTAAATTAATTTTGATGCAATATTTAATAATCGTTCTTTGATCTCAAGGACAACGCTTTCTTTATGCATTTCTGTTGTCTTTTAATAGATAATAGTTTTTCACTGTAATCTCTTGTGTTACTACGCCTATTTTATTATATATTTAAAAAATATAATTAATGATAAGCTATTACAATCACATATGTGAACAATTAACATTGAATTAATATAAAATAATCCAAGTAACAATGTATCATCAATCATCTCAATATTCATTACACGGCTTTAGTTCAACCTTCAACATTCATTACAACTTACAAGACCACAAATTCTACACTATTAATTTAAGGCACGGACTTCCTAGCTAGCTCCAGTAGAATCCTCCAAATTCCTTTATCTGTCATGCTTTTCCAAACAAGAAACAAGTAATTGTGCAACAGAAGTTGCAACAAGTAAGAATAATCATAGAGCAGAGATCAAATATCAACTTATCCACAATTATGTAGGATACACTTGCTAATGATATAACACACACACACACACATACACACACACATATATATATATATAACATATACACAGAGTAAATCTCAATGAATCAACACATGTATGATATGATTAATATATGATACCTGATGTAAATCCATAAGCTTTTTCTAAAAATCTGAAACTGCACATCCTGTTGTTGAACTTTTGCCAGTGTTACCTTGCTCCAAAAACCATCACACTTAGCAGTAGTCTTCATTAGACCTCACTTGGAAGTGAAATCGCTTCATTGGACTTAAAAGCTATCTTGGCACTAGTGGCTGAGCCTAAATTATTATCAAGCTGACCGACCGGCTGAAGAAAGTTTGATTTTCAGTTCAACAAAAACATTAAGATAGTAAGAAAAATGTCATTTATAAGAGAGTGTTTGGTTAAGCTGATAAGCTCCTTAAAACAATTTATAAGCTATTCACTATTTAAGATTTAGGAGCTTATAAGTTGTTTTAAGAAGTTTATACGCTCAACCAAACACCCTCTAAATTGTAAAAGCTACAACTAAAACATCAGACCAGGGAAAAGACAGAGACAATGAAATTGATAGGCAGAGCCGTCTGAATACTTAATATGATATATCACTCATGAGACTACATTATTCAAAGACCATTATTACTTCTTGCTGTCACGTCACAGTAATCTAGTTCATTCTAAACCCAACAAAAAGAAAGCTAGTTGAAGAAACTAATTTGATAAAAAAAAAAGCCCACAAAAAAATTATAAATTCCTTGTGGAATATGATATTTCCAGAGCAATCAAAGGTGACGTTTTTGCGCAATTCCACCAGATCTTCATCTCTATTGAAATATACCCATCACAAATCCTAAGCGAATTATATATCCATGTTGCCTTTTGTCAAATAACCCAATAAGATACTTTTATTTGGAAGTTCACGAATATAATTTTCTAAAACCATCTACATAAGCTGATATTATAAGTAAGAAAAACAAAATTACTTGATTCCCATGCCTTTTCAATCCATACCTCTGATTTGATACATTCATAATAGGAAAGAAGATTGATTCTGTATAACAATAATTTTCCAACGAGAGTAAATTAAAAGTTTATGAAATCTAACCTTTTGAATGAACACGGTTCACAGGATTCTCTCACAACTTAGCTGTGCTAAGTACTGTTGGAGCCTGAATTCTTATCACATCTGTAGGAATAAATTGATTCACAATGTCAGCATCTAATCTTATTAATAATAGGAAAATAAGTGGTGCTCCCTTCACGGTGCTCTGTTTCAGTTTTCTTTGATTCTAACAATTTTGGCATTATTAATTCATAATAATACACATATATTATTTATTATATTCATATAATAATTTCTCACACCTCACATGTATATCTATTATTATTATTATTATTATTATTATTATTATTATTATTATTATTATTATTATTATTATTATTATTATTATTCACACTTTTTTAAAGCTTTGTGTATTATTAATTCATAATATTAATATTATATACTATGTCTCAATTCTTAATAGATACGTATCCTCATTTTTTAAATACAAATTATATAACCCATTTTCATTCTTAATTATTTGTTTAATAATTATATTATTAATAATAGGAAAATAAGTGGTGCTCCCTCCACGGTGCTCTGTTTCAGTTTTCTTTGATTCTGGCAATTTTGGCATTATTAATTCATAATAATACACATATATTACTTATTATATTCATATAATAATTTCTCATGCCTCACATGTATATCTATTATTATTATTATTATTATTATTATTATTATTATTATTCACACTTTTGTATTATTAATTCATAATATTAATATTATATACTATGTCTCAATTCTTAATAGATACATATCCTTATTTTTTAAATACAAATTATATAACCCATTTTCATTCTTAATTATTTGTTTAATAATTATGAAAAAATATAAATTGTTTTTTAAGTTAGTCTAAAAATAGCAATTAAATTTAAAGTAACAAAATAAACAAATTAGCATTTAAGATGCTAATAGAATTTTTGTAACCGAAAATCTCTATTAAAACTAAATAAATATATCTAATCAACATATCAACATGAAATTCTATGTATCTTTCATTCATATTTTCCTAAACACTTCGATTAGTGCCTGCTAAAAATACTAGTATATATATATAACATTCAAAACATATTTGTTAAAAGAACAAAAGAAACTCCGTGGATAGTGATAAGTCAAAGAACAATATGCACAGAGAGAGAGAGAGAGAGAGAGTAAGTAGAAGGAAAGATGTAGTGTTGTTGGAAATGATAAATAGCATCTGAGTTTGATTGAAGAAGAAACAATCACTCACATCAGATTAGTTGCACATCTCCACACAATCACTCGCAAATGAACTCTAAATTCTTAATTCACAACTACCACACAATCACCACAAAAATCGTAACTCTAAATTCGATGTGCACATCACCGCACAATCACTCTCACATATCAGATTACACAAACAATAAATCAACATACTAATGTACTAATTATTGTTAGTTTATCTTTTACGAAAGATACCTACCAATAAGAGTGTAAGAGAATCTGAAATGACAGTTATTTCTAATGATGAGCACAAGCACCAATCCAAGTGGCAAGTGAGTTAAGCTTAAAAACAACCTCAATGGCAATAGAATACGTCATATACATTATATATCGCAAATGAAGCATACAATCAAAGCAATTTGAAATGAAATTCATGAAAATCAAACCACTAATCATGAGTCTTATGTTCTCCTTTGACCAAGTTAATTGATATGTACTCGTAGTCCAGCTCCAGACCTGTTTACTTCCTAATTTTCTACCAATTATTGATAAATTAGCAGGAACTTGAGTTACTAGTAAAATAATTAAAAAACAAAAAGAAAATATTGCTCACCGTCAATGACCAATCTGTGACTAATGTCCCCAAAATTCATATTCGAGTCCTACTTCTACAGTCGGATACGACCAAACAGACCCCAACCTACCTCACCGGAATAACAGAGAGAAACACGAGCAGTAGAGTCAAGTTGATGCAAACTGAGGCTAATTCCAGTACAAGAACACGAAGAAAGGACCCAAGGAGAAGGTTCAGGACTGACGATGCGGTCGATTTAGCATTCACGGAATGATTGATATCGATACTGATGCTTACAGAAATCAATCTTCAACCTAGAAAATGATAAAATTCAATGACTAGGAGGCGGCTACAATTACTGTTATATTAATGGGACTCACGAAAATGTGACGAAGGAGACATGAGAATGAAGTATGACCTCCTTTTTACCTTTGAAATTGAGAACAATTGGCCTCTATCTTTTACAATATTGACACTGTTTCCCTCCCTCTCTTCTTGTCGACTCCGACCTTTCTCCCTATTTTCTCTTCCTTGCCGTTCTCTGTTTGAATCTTCAGTCGGTGGGTATTGCCGTATTGGGAGGGAAGGATTTTGCGAGAGACGAGAGTACCGCTATTTTTTACGCCCAACTTATTAATAATATTTTGTGCGAAATATATCAAGTGTCCCGATAAATTAATGAAATAGTAGATATTAGTCTAAATGTCCCCATAATATATTTTGGAGGCACTTAATAAAATGTGCCTCTAAATAAGTGCCCCGATATCTACTTTTTGTTGTAGTGAGAGGTTTATGGGATAATTAAAGTAATAGAGGATTATGGGATAATCAACTTCATTATTATTAGGATTTATTAACATATTTATTATGTTGTAACATCATGCTTAATTTGTCTTTCTATAGCGTTGCCGCTTCTGTGTAACAACATAGTTTTTATATTGGAAATTCCGATTAGGATGTTATGTGGCGAACATATTGTTTACTAGACATTTTATCGAACAATTGGAGCTCCTCATCAATATATAGTAAAACTGTACCCACAAGCATTGGTATCAGTAAGATTAAAATGAGACGTGTTTTGTAAAGGAGAATTCCAAGTGCCTTGGAACTTGAAATAAGCAGACACACCACATTATTTAACAAACAAACATACACTCTCTCTGACGCACTCGATGAAGGAAGACACAAATTTGGCAACAACACAAGCGATTAATTATTACACATGAAGAAGCAACCATTATTAAGAACAAACTCACACCACTTTTACCAGACTGCGGTTTAAGTGAGATGAGATTCCATGTCTTTGGTGATGTCGATGAAGTAGGAGAGCAATGTAATGGGATGCTCCACGTCATCATTAAGCATCTCATACTCTAAGGTCCACGTCACCAAATCAATGTCGCCCTTTGTCTCTACATGGGATGTAATAACGAAGTCTTTGTAAAGCTCCAACAAGTCTCCTTCAAGAACCTTCAATACAATCAACTTCTTCTCTTCGTCAACGGTCTCCACCAGTTCTTTTGCTTTCCTTATTTTCCCGTCTGTGTATGGCAAATTAAATTGGTAAGACGACATTAAAATTTCACAAAAACTTCTGTGCAGCCGACCGTACTGTACTCTCGACTACAATTAAGTACTAATCAAGGTGTTAGGGGTAAAAACAAGGGACTACAGGGTAGTTAAGGAATAACTAAAGATAATTTTAGTTCAGATTTTAATCCTCAATTAAAGTTGATTAATTTCCAATTTGAATTTATTTAAACTTATTAGGATGTATGAAATCTCAAATCAGAATATGTGACTCACTAACAATTACATTTAACTAAACTATAAAAAAATAATTTAGGGGTTGATCACACCGGTTCGATCAACTGCACAGGGGAGTCCACCCCTTCAAAACTATTTTGTCTGTTCGTGTTATCTTCAATTAATAGGATTGTCCAACATTGGGCCGACTTATTACATTGTGTATAGGGCAAAATATATGTACTTAAGTCAAAAACCTTAGAAAAGTAAATGTCCCATATTTAATAAAAATTACATAATTGAAATTATAACTTCAAACTTTCACTATTATGCTTTAACTCTGATTTTTTTGGCACTTGAAATCTCACGATCATCCATTTAAGCAAGTATTTAGATATCAAACTCCATCATGTCATATGAGATTCTAGGTGCCAAAATGATCACATGGTGATTTGGTGTGAATAGATTGAAAGGTTGAGTTTCAACTAGTATTTTATCAAACATTGCCACATGATCACTAAAAATTTGTAAAAAGACTTTGAGACATATATATAGAATGATATTTGTATACTTTTTAAAATATGTCACTAAAAGAACATTCAAGTAGTATTGCTTGAGTTACAAACCCCACCACTCTCCCCAAGTAAAAAGGAAATTACTCTTTAGAGTAAGTGTATCCTATATACTAACAATATGAGTATATACAACTTAGCTAATATTAAAATGTGAGAATGTGTTATACTATAAACTAAACGTGTAAGAAAAATTGAATAGCAAATTGATGACAAGACTGCACTAGTGTGACATGAGTGCGTACCATGGCTATAGGTCCAACGAATGATGGAACCAACATGACCAAATTGACCTTCAATGAGTTCACAATCATGAACGTGCGGGGTGGCTGTCGGAACATCATGTGGTTTGTGTCTGAAAAATTCGTGGAACACATCTCCACCAGCTTTGAATTCTATTGCTGCAACTAATTTTCCATGTAACCCCATCTTCAAATTAAATCTCCCTAATTAGTTAGTTTTATTGCAATGTGTGTGTATGTGTGAGTACACAGAAGAACTATCCACTTTATATAGGCACATCTCATGTAGTCATGATTCACGTTACTAGTAATTTTTTAATCTTATTTTTCTTTTATCTTTTTTTTTTTTTGTAATCATTGTTCTGCGTGGTGGGTCCCTTGAAATTGATTTTAATTGATACCTGGCAACTCATTTGGCCCTACGAGATCTTTATGGGCCACCTTCCCACTTTGATACGCTGACTTTGATGCATGGATAATCTTTTTTTTTGGGAAAGAATGCACATAAACTTCGTTCTCTCTTATTTTGCACATGACCTTTAAAGCTTTTGATTTTATTCATTTTTTTCTTTAATACGAAAAATTTCGACAAAATCTTGTATATTGTTGAATCGAACTCTTTAGATCAAGATGAGAAACATTACATTTTATAAATCAGTAAATGTAAAGAATTTTGTTTTATTTCTCCATGAAATTGTCACATGTTTCGTGAATTGGCATAAGAGGAAAATCTGGAAGAATGTGGTTCAGGTATGAAACAGCGTCGTACAGAACTTCTAAAAAATATCTCGCTAATTAAATTTGTCAGACATACGAGGTCGGCATATGTCCAATACGTTGTCACATAAGCGCCAATTAGGATTCAATTTATGTGGGTTTAAAAATTTTTTGAAAATTGAACGAAATTGAAAGTTGGTATTTTTATGTGAAAAAATTTCATGGATTATCATGGGGTATTTATTAAATGAGCCAAAAAAATATATCGTAGGTTAATTAAATGAGCCAACATTCTCTTTGATGAAATGTATGGTTAATTAAATAAATTAAAGATGAAAATAAATTAGTTTGCAATTAAATGATATGGGACATCATTTCAATTTTAGAAGGAGTGAAAAAAGTTTAAGTAGTTTTTTGTGGTATATATGATAATTTATGAATTATAATAGAGTATTAATGAAATGAGCGTAACGAAATAAGATATCTAAATAAGAAAAATGAGCTTATTGAAATGGGACCGACTGAAGATATAATAAGGGACATTAGGTGCATTTTTGTATTTAAAAAAGTGGTGGAAATGTAAAGTTCAATATAAATTTACGTTTAGTAGGTCCTTGTAATTTATTGTTATGTATAGTCGTTGGTGTTGTCTGAGCCTTGGCTCCACTCCTGCATGATTAGAATGATTTTGATTTCTAACTATTTGTAAAATTAATAATAAAAATGAATAATTGAACAGCTTTGATAAAACTATTGTTGTCCATAAATTTCACGGATTGACACCGAAAGGTTTATTTATCTACATTGAATAGAAGATAAGAATAATCAGAATAATTGTAACTTAAATGGCATAGTCAAAATCATTCCTAGTTGGAGCTGAGTTTTCAAAATCTCGAATTCTAGATTTTCAAAAACAATTTTCATGTATTTTAGTTTGGTCGCAAAGACTTCTGCATAATAATATGTATAAAGATTCAAAAATGTTGGAGAGGCCTTAATCAATCCCATGGGCGGATACAGGGAGGTGCTAAGGTATGCTGAAGCACTCCCAAGCTCAATATGTAGATCTTTTTAGAAGTGTGCTAAAAACTTGAAAATTTGCAGGTTTGGTGGATTTGGGGTTTACGAAATGGGAGGAGAAGAAGGAGAAGGAAAGGTTAATCATTAATATTGGCGGAGCCATAGAGCATATTCATAGGAGGGGAGGGAGTTATATATTAAAAAAAAGTTATTTGGACACATTGTGGTCCGACACAAAATCTAAAACAATGGTGAAAAAGAAAATATACCTTAATTGGGGAATTATAAACCTTAAGGGGAAATGTAATTAATTCGATTTTACAATTAACTTTTCTTTTCTTACGCATGTGATTGGACTCAGTGTGGCCGATCTCTTAAGACATATTAGTATGCGAGATACAAAATAGAATTTCCCTAAAAACAATTGCATTCTATTAAACTCTTTTTATAGTTTACACCTTAGATTGTTTGAGTAGTTAGATATCTTTTCTTTCAATTAATAGAATCTAAAATCTCCATGCAAAAATAAAATATTAAATAAACTTTATATTAATTTATATTGTAAATAAACCTGAACATAATTAAAGTGCTATCTAGAAACCTGTTTCTCACTAATGCATTTATTATTTAATAACATTTTTTTGGTTTAAATCATGTTATTTGTGATAATCAAGACACTAAAAACATAACCACCATTCTTACACACAGCACCCTCGGAAGGAATTTTCTGCGTCTCCAAAATCATGTGGCTCGGCCATATTTATTTGAAATAAATATATTTCAGTCTTTTGTATTATTAAGTAATTAAGTAGTATATATATACGTGGGTAATGATATTCGGTCACACGGTGGCCAGCCACACGCGTTAAAAAAAAGAAAGTTGACTGTAAAAATGGAAATAATCACATATCTCCCTTAGGGTTTATGCTTCCCAATTAGGATATATTTCTATTTTCAAAACTTATATTACCATTTTTAGTTTGTGTGGTCGGCCATAGTGTGACAAAATAGCACTACCCATATATACATAATGATCATGATTTATGAGGAATTATATGCCATCATAAAATAATACAATAAGAAAGTAATTGCAAAGTTTGATCATGGGTTTGGCATGAGTAAAGTATATATTTTGTTCTAGTTGTGAGAGAACTTATTTTTATTTTTTATTTTTTGAGGAAATCTGCGTTTCATTAATCAACAAAATTACATTAGGGAAAAAGTTGCACAAACTCAAAAGAGAGGAGGGTCAAAAGTAACAAGAAAATGCAGATTTCCTCAAAAATCTTCCGATGCTGCTCTAAGGCAAATGAGATAGCGAGGAAGTTGCCGAAAAGATATATTTATCAAACAAGAGATCAAGAAAGTCATCCTTAAATATATCGTATAGAACAAGTTGCAGAAATATATTTGAGCTACTGAGATTGCTATAGCTGATAGACGAAGAAATAATATTTAATTTCATCGCGACGAGCTAACGATCAGACGCAAATGCACGTAGTCATTTAATTTTGGACACCTGTCTCTTATGTATCAATGAAGTGACCACCACAAATCTCGAAGCAAATTAATTGAAAGCCACATCCCACATGGTGTGTACATACTGGATGGGGGCCACATCGAACACATCAATGGCCACCTCTCCTTCTTCGTTGTCTTTGGATTGAGATTTGGCGGTGGACTCGGAAGGGGCAGCTGTTTCTGTGGACTCCCCTTGTCGAGTTGACTCAGTATCGGAGGCTACCGTCTTGGCCTTCTTTGATGGGGTAGCAGCGGCTACTTCCTCTTTCTTCGCTGCTCGCTTTCTTCTTACCAATTGCTCAATAGGTTCCTTCTCCTCATTTCCTTCTTCGTCTCCTTCATTCTGCGCTCCTTCCTCCACAACACTCAAACCTATCTCCTCCGACTCATTCTGCCCCGATTCTCCATCCCCTCCCGCAGTTATTTCTTGCTCAAGGAGAGAAGGGTTCTCTCATTCGCTCAGCAATAACTCCACATCCACTGGTGGTGGACTTCAGCGGCCATGGAGGACTTGGATGAGGTCACTGGAACTTGCTCCATAGGCGTGCGTTTTTTAGTTTTTGGTTCCGACGACGACTGCTCAAGATTGATGCGAGTGCTGGAGGGAATTTTCTTCAATTTATTCTTATTTCTGGTGGCTACCATGCTGTAAAATTAGGGTTTAAATGGTGAAGGAAAGACGAGGGTGAGAGAAGAAGGGAAGTTGCAGGGTTACAGTTGAAGATTGAGGGAGAGTGAGGGGAAAACGTGAGTTAAGGGTGTAATGGATGCGACTTTTTAGGTTATGACACAAATGACAACTGATTTGACAGCTCGATTCTGTCTATTGCCCAGCGTTACTCATCATGCCCAATGTCACTCGTACAACTCTCCTCTTCATGTAGCAACTCCTTCACTAATGCCCATGGTATCCTGTACCAAGCTCAACAAACAAACATGCAAAGAAAATACTCTTTCCTACGGTCAACTCTAAATAATAAAAAGAAACTTAATATATATTTTTTTTATATTTTTTAGATTTTACTGTTTTTTTTTAAATTGAATAAAACAGAAAAAATAAAGATGAAAAGAAAACATACCAGGTTGCCTCCTGGTCAGCGCCCCATTTAATCGTCTTGGGCACAACGTCATGCATTCTGGTCATTACTCCTCCTCATCAAAGAACCCAGATGGCTCCCCAACATCCTGCTTCTCCTTCCCACGGTAAGCCTTTATCCTCTGACCATTAACCTGAAAAAATTTTCCACTTTTAAGATCCTTGATCTCAACTGCTCCGTTGGGTATTGGGCTTGAACTTCATATGAACCTACCTACTTGGTAGATAACTTCACCGATTTATGTCTAAATCTTGTTTGATACAACAACACTTATTGCCCAAAGTCAAACTCCTTTTCCTTGATCAACAGGTCATGGGTTTTCTTCATGCGTTCCTTATACAGGCTAGAATTGTCATAGGCCTGAAGCCTTATTTCTTCTAACTCTTGAATCTCCAGCTTTCTTGCCTTACCCGCTTCATTCCAATCTAAGTTTAATTGAGCTATAGCCCAATAGGCACGATGTTCTAGCTTAACAGGCAAGTGACATCTCTTCCCATAAACCATGCGATAAGGCGACATCCCAAATGGAGTTTTATATGCAGTTCGATATGTCCATAACGCGTCATCAAGGCGCATGCTCCAATCCTTCCTTGTAGTGCCCACCGACTTCCTTAATATGGTCTTGATGATCCAGTTGGACAACTCAGCTTGCCCATTGGCTTGAAGATGATATGCAGTAGATACACGGTGGTGAACTCCATACTTTTTGAACAAGGCAGTGATTGTAGCATTGCAAAAATGTGAGCCTTGGTCACTGATGATAGCTCGAGGGACTCCAAACCTATTAAAAATTTGAGTCATTAGAAAACTTGCGAACACCTTCGAATCACTTGTTTGTGATGCTCGAGCTTCCACCTATTTTGACACGTAATCCACTGCCAAAAGAATATACTAATTTTCACGAGAGCTGGGCAAATGACCCATAAAATCCATACCCCATATATCAAACACCTCGACTGGGAGGATTGACATCATGGGCATCTCATTCTTCCTTGTTATATTTCCTTCCTTTTGACATCGATCACAACTTTTCACTCATTCATAACTGTCCTTGAACAACATTGGCCAATAGAAACCACACTCTAGAATCTTTCTTGTTGTTCGCGGGTGCCCAAAATGACCTCCGTACTTCTTGTTATGGCAGTGCTCCAATATACTTTTCTGCTTACGATCTTCGACATACCTTCCTATGATCTTATCAGAACACTCTCTCCATAAATAAGGTTCATCCCATACATAGTATTTACTTTCCGCCTTGAGCTTGCTCCTTTGATATTTTCCATACTCCGCTGGCATTGCCCCAGTCACCAAATAATTTACCATATCTGCGTACCGTGGCTCGTCTTGGGCATAGCTCAGATGTTCATCGGGAAACATCTCCTTGATCGGATTGCCGTCCTTTTCGGAGTATTCTGCTCAGTGATCAGTGACTTGATTCTGGGCACCACTTTTATCCTTGATCTCTACATCAAATTCCTGTAAGAGAAGGATCCATCTAATTAGTCTTGGCTTGGTCTCCTTCTTGGTCATCAGGTATTTAAGTGCGGCATGGTCAGTGTAGACCGTGGTCTTGCCCCCAAGAAGGTAAGAACGAAACTTCTCAAACGCAAAGACCACGGCCAACAACTCCTTCTCCGTAGTTGCATAATTGCATTGGGCAACATTCAACGTCTTTGAGGCATAATATATAACATACCTCTCCTTCCCCCTTTTTTTCCCAAGTACGGCTCCCACGTCGTACCTACTAGCATCGCACATGATCTCGAATGGCATACCCCAATCAGGGGGTTGTATGATTGGTGTTGTGATCAAGTTGTTCTTCAAAATGTGGAATGCCTTCTTGCACTCTTCATTTAACTCCCATGACACATCATTCTGCAGTAACTTGGTCATCGGTTGAGCTATCTTGGCAAAGTCTTTCAAGAATCTTCGATAGAATCCAGCATTCCTAAGAAACTCTCTTAGTTGCTTAACGTTTGTGGGGTATGGCAGCTTCCCTATGATATCGATTTTGGCTTTATCTACCTCAATATCTCTTTCTGAAATAACATGCCCAAGGACTATCCCCTCCTTGACCATGAAGTGATATTTTTCATAGTTCAACACGAGACTCTTCTTAACGCATCTTCTCATAACTCTCCCAAGATTCTTAAGGCACGTGTCGAAGTCTTTTCCATAGACTGTGAAGTCGTCCATAAATATCTCAATGCATTCTTCGAGAAGGTCAGAAAAGATGTGCATCATACATCGCTGGAATGTGCCCGGAACATTGCATAATCTGAATGGCATTATTCTATAGGCAAAGTTCCAAACGGGCACGTGAAAGTCGTCTTGCCCTGATCCTCTTTGGATACCCATATTTGCATGTATCCAGAATATCCGTCAAGGAAAAAATTATATTGATTACCTGCTAATCTCTCCAACATCTCATCGATAAAGGGCAAGGGAAAGTGGTCCTTCCTTGTTTTCTGGTTTAGCTTCTGGTAGTCAATACACACCCTCCATCCAGTTTGAAATCTCATGACCACCATCTCTTTTTTATCATTCTCTACGACCTGAATTCCTGACTTCTTCGGCATGACGTGTACTGGGCTTACCCAACGACTGTCTGAAATCGGGTAGATTATGTCCAAGTCCAGTAGCTTCAGGATTTCCTTCATGACCACTTTCTTCATGGCAGGGTTCAGTCTTCTCTGTGGGTCTCTGACCGGAACTGCATCCTCCTCGAGCAAGATGTGATGCATGCAATTCATTGAGCTTATGCCCTTGATGTTAGCCAACATCCATCCGATTGCTTCCTTGTATATGCCCAGAAGTTCACAATCCTTTTCCTTCTCATCGTTTGTAAGTATTTAATTGATGATCACGGGCAAGGTCTCATTCTCTCCTAGATAAGTGTACTTCAAGTGCTAAGGCAATACCTTCAACTCTAGTTTCTGGAATGTTGGGTTACTCAAAACCAGGATACACATTGCCTTCATTTCTTACATAACTCAATTCCTCCATCTCTTCCTGGTCATGATCCTTGTTGTTTTGACCAAGGTATTCTTCAATCTGTTCCTCAAGAGTCTCGATCCCCCAATATTCCTCAATCACTTCATCGAACCATGCTTGCGGAAAGTCGTCATCTAGCTCGTCATGGTCATAATCCTCTAAAAATTCGTCTTCTTCATTTATTTCTTCAATATCTTCCAGAGTGTTGACCACATCCATTTCCTCTTCGAGCATACAGATGCTATTTACTATCTCTATCTCCTCTTGCTTGTTTTGCCTATAGGCATCAAACTCCACTACTTCGCCTCCTACTTCAATAGTCAGCTTCCCTGACTCACAGTCGATCTTTGTCCTAGCTGTTCTTAGGAATGGTCTTCCGAGCAAAATCACAGGGTTCTTGGTCCTCTGCCTTCCCATATCCAACACATAGAAATCCGCTGAAAATATTAAATCTCCAACCTTGACTAATACATCTTCCAAAATTCCATCAGGGTAGACCGTTAAGAGGTCTGCCAATAGAATTATGACACGTGTTAGGGCCAAGGGTCCAAACCTCATCTCATCGAACATGGTTTTGGGCATGACGTTAATCGACCCCAAGATCGAGCATTGCCCTTGGTATCATGGTCGTACCTATCGTGCATGAAATAGCAAACATCCTGAATCCCTCTGCTTAATGGGTAAGTGTGGATTCATGATTGCTGAGACATTTGACATGTGAAACTTGGCATCATCAGGGTATTTTGTCTTCTTTGTGCACATCTCTCTTAAAAACTTGGCGCACTTGGGCATTGAATGTAATGCCACCAGCAAGGGAAGGTTTATTTCCACTTTTCGAAAAATTTGAAGCATTTCATTCATCTCTTGTTGTTCTCTATCACGAGCAAATCTCCTTGGATATGGTAGGGGTAGTGATGGTCCTCTTGGCCAATAGCATGGCTTCCCTTTCAGCTTTAAGGTACTCTAGCATCGCCTCATCTTCTTTTGAACTAAAGACGGGATTCTCTTTGGCCCTAATAGCCTCCTTACTCTTGGCCTCCAACTCATAGTGCATCTCATCCAAATCGCCTGATCCCATCTTGGTCTTCTCAATCTTCTTAGGTTCGTCAGCTGATAACTTGGGCACCATTTCGGGCAGTGTTCTTCCACTTCTTAGGGCTACAACATTGACCTGCTCCTTATTGATCTCCACTTGGGCATGGAGTCGCCCACTCTTTTCCTCTACAAGCTTTGACAAGGTTTGCGTGATGTGAGTTAGCTGAGCCTGGAGATTGTTAGACGTCCCTCTACTTTCTATCTGAAAATTTTTGAAGTCCTTCCGGAATCAGTCGAGAGTGTCTTACATAAATTCTCCCCTATTCTGGTCACGGTGAGAGGGAACATATGGTTGTTGTTGCTGTTGGGCACGTAAAAATGGAAATAATCACATTTCCCTCTTAGGATTTATGCTTCCCAATTAGAGTATATTTCCATTTTCAAAATCTATATTACCATTTTTAGCTTGTGTGGTCGGTCACAGTGTGACCAAATAGCACTATCCATGTATACATAATAATCATAATTTATGAGGAATTATATGTCATCATAAAATAATACAATAAGAAAGTAATTGCAAAGTTTGATCATGGGCTTGGTATGAGTAAAGTAAATATTTTGTTCTAGTTGTGAGAGAACTTATTTTTATTTTTTATTTTTTTGAGGAAATCTGCGTTTCATTAATCAACAGAAATTACATTAGGGAAAAAGTTGCACAAACTCAAAAGAGAGGAGGGTCAAAAGTAACAAGAAAATGCAGAATTCCTCAAAAATCTTCCGATGCTGCTCTAAGGCAAATGAGATAGCGAGGAAGTTGCCGAAAAGATATATTTATCAAACAAGAGATCAAGAAAGTCATCCTTAAATATATAGTATAGAACAAGTTGCAGAAATAATATTTCAGCTACTGAGATTGCTATAGCTGATAGATGAAGAAATAATATTTAATTTCATCGCGACGAGCGAACGATCAGACGCAAATGCACGTAGTCATTTAATTTTGGACACCTGTCTCTTATGTATCAATGAAGTGATCACCACAAATCTCGAAGCAAATTAATTGAAAGCCACATCCCACATGATGTGTACATACTGGAAATAATTGGTGAAGAATATATGGTGCTAGGTCGTGGATCATATAATACAATAATATAGTTTTCAGAACATTGTATATATATATAAATATGATTGAACAAATATATATATTCAATTTAATATTTACCAAGTTTGAAAGGTAGGTTAGAAGTAGAGGTGTCAATACCAATTTGATGCGATTTTAATTTTAATGATTCGAGTCGATTTTATACTGAATCAGGTCATAATAATTTTGTGTCGATGTATTTTTTCCGACCCAACCCCGGAAAATATGCATTGAGATGGGGGCTGGAATTGGCCTGCTAATATTTTAAATTTCTAACTGATAGTCTCAAATAATAAAGCTTGTTTGTAAACATGGAAATCTCGGCTTCAATCTTTACTGTTGAAGTAATAGTCTCCCGGCCCGTTTATTCAGTCTGGAAACATTAATCGTTCAATTAATTAAGTTGATATTTGTATTTTTGCGTAACGGTGGGTCTACACCAACTCTATCTATTGATTTGTATTCAACTTTATATATCAATTATTGGAGTAATATATCACTCAAAGTTTCAACCAAATTATAGTAAATTCACACATAATCAACAAAAATGAGTTAAAAATTCTCTCTCTCTGAGTTCCAATTTTTTTTCTTTTTTTTATGAGTCACTGAAATTCATGATCAATATTAAATAATAGTACACATTATAAGATTACGTAATAAATTTGATAGAAACTAATCATAAATATTATTCTAGAAAGTCGACAATACAATACAAAAGGAATACAGTAGTATATAAATAATTAAAAAAGGAAAACTCATAATCCTAATCCAATGAAATTTTCAAACCGAAAATACATTTATCGAGTCTCATTAAGATCTCCTAAGAAATTTCCAATGCGAAACATAACATCTGGTAGAAAAGAGTACTGGGAGTAAAAAAACCTCCAGGCATACATATGTCAAAGTCTAAATAAGTAGAATTATGCATGCTATATAAATTATTTAGTATTTTAAATTAAAAATTGATAATTAAAGTTGAGTACGTAATTAGGCTACATAATTTTTTCTTTAACTATATTTATTAATATTCATTAAAATACAATAACTTTAATTTTATAATAAATATTAGTATTAAATATTCAAATTTAATAGCGGTACACAATATTGAGACTTAGAAATGTTGAGTCTCTGAACCAAATACTAATAAGTTCAAGCATATATATATATGTAAAAGCTACTCATTTTTAGTTGAGATGAGATATAAATTTGAAGATATAACACGATATATATAAATATAATTATTGGATAGAGGATACAGCTAATTGTGTTGGATCGAGTAAATATATAAATTGTAGTAGATCTGATATGAAATCATATATATGTGGAGAATTATTGATCAAAGTTCGTTAATCAGTCGATCAATAAATATATATAATAAAGTACAGTATTTACTACGTGAGATCATCTTATCTGTTCCAACTTATTTTATTCAAAAAAAAAAAAAAAGTTGCCATGCGATTTCGAATGACCATATTAAATTATATAAATAAAATAAAATACAAGGGACCCCACTAGCTAGGCACGACTAATTTCCCCGTTTAGAATAGAGCAATAATGATTATTCAATCTGTCCACAAAAAGAAAAATGATTATGGACGAAAGGAGTTTTAAAAAAAGGAAAAATGTAGAAGAAGAAAAAGAAGAAACTAAGAATAAAATTTTACAGTATTTGGTACTTTTATTTCTATTCCGAGTGTGTGTGTGTGTGAGAGAGAGAGAGAGAGAGAGAGTCTAGTTTACAGTATTTGGTACTTTTATTTCTATTCCGAGTGAAAATGGTTAATTTGTGATTCATAAATCTCACCATTACTCTAAAAAATAATAATAAATCCAGCTATTGTTGTTTGAATTGGAGGTGATCAGCTCCAAATCATTATTGTGGTAGCCCGAGGATACTCGAAATTTGGAATGATAAATTTATGAACCACTGTTTAGAGTTGGTGTATATATATATAATATATGTCCGAGTACAAAGTTTTTTTAAGCGGTATCTTTGGGCGTTCGTAAATGTAGGACAAATTTTTGAAAAATTCAAAAACCGTAAGACAAATTTAGCTCTATGGGACTAACTTGCATGTGCATAATCAGGCCATGTAAGAAGCACGTGCAATTTAGCTTTATTGAGATCATGAGATCAATTTGTCCTATACATGACGAATTTTTGAAAATTTATTTTACAATTGTAAGTCCAATTTTTATTTCCAACATTTGCAAAACACCAAAAGATACCGCCTAGAAAATTCAATACTCTATATCAGCATATCCAATTAAATTAGCCTTAAGAAGTTCGAAAACATTAATAATTGATGGCCAAGTGTGTGATAATGATTGTTTTGGTAAATAACTAACTTCTATCATTATTTTGACAAAGTTCAACATTGTATAGTTTAAATTTAAATTAAATTTATAGAAAAAAAATTGTATCACGTTTGCTAACATACTATGGATGACACGCTTACATCAAAATGGTCCAAATTTTTATAAGAATGAGGGTTTATTCAGTGCACATAAAAAATAATGACTACGGATTGCCAGGAAAAAAAAGTATTGAAATGGTTGGGATGGCCAACATTTTTTATAAAGCATCTCGTATCTAAGCCCACATCACCGAATCATTTCAACCTTAATTAGCGTGTTATTTCAAACTTTGTGTATGGCAAAAACTAGGATACAATTAACCCTACAATAGGGTCGGTTGTAGTAATGTAATACCCTGGAAAATTTCTACTGCGTTAAAAATTCAAAGTTAATAATAATTACGGCTTTGCACGCCTAAGTTCATAAAATTTAATTCTAAGACTAACGGTGAAATCCGTTTCCGAAAATAAATTACGGAAGTCAGTTAAATGACTACTGTATTAGGGTTATCGCGTACGATAACTTTTTAGTTCGATAACTCAGATCGGGAAACCGTCTGATTTTTACATCTACGAAATTTCGATACGAGTTCGCCCGAGAAAGTTCGTTTTTATGATTTTTCCTGATAAATTTTGGATTGTGATGTCTGAAAATTTTATTTAATTTTATTTAATTTTTAAGTTTAAAATATACTTTTTAAGTATATTAATTATTTCGAATTTAATGGTCAAATCGGAATTCGCCGAAAATGAGCCGAATTACGTTTTTCACCCTCGATTTTCGTAACGTCGTATCGCGGCGGAAAAACGCGTATTTTTCCTAAATTATCTAAGGGGCAGCAAACATATATATATATATATATATATATATATATATATATATATATATATATACGCATTAGGAGATGTTTGATTTTTTATATCATTTAACCTTATGACTCACTACCTTATAATATATATTAATGGACACCTAATGCTATTACTTTACACCTTATGTTAGATTTAAATATCTAACACTTAGTCATCACCATTAGTCATTCATTTCTTCCTCAACACACATCAAAACCGCCCCCCCCCCCCCCCCCCCCCCTTTGTAAACCTCCATTGATGTTCTTCAAGTTCTTCAAGATTTCATCTCCAAATCTTGCTCACCATCCATCAATCTTTAATTCAATCACATATTAGTGAAGGTATGAACTTCCTCTATCATTCTATCCATTTGGAAATTTATTTCTTTAATTTTTATCTTGACCGAAAATTATGGATTTATATATTAGGATGATGTTTAATTCTTAATCCATGTAATTAGATGGATAGGAATTGTTTTCTATGGATGAATTGATGAGAAAAATCAAAAGCCATAATTTCTAACTAGGACCGAAAATTAGGGGAATTTGTTAGGATGATTTAATTCTTAATTTGTTTGGATAATTGAGCTAGGGAGTGGTTTAATTGATGAATTATGCAAAGAAGGAATCAATTTCCCTAATTTCTAATGATGAACCGATTTAGGGCTTAGGGTTTGAATCTTGGTTTTCTAAATTAATGATGTTGTAGGATTAACCAATGGATAATATAAGTTGTAGTAGGTTTGTTGATGGATTAATGGATGAAAATAATGAATAAAATCACTTTCCCTAATCATTTACTAATACCGAAAATTTAAGGGTGTTAGGGATTTGATGTAGCTTAATTCTATTAAAGAAATGATACTGGATTAATGTTCTAGTTGTTGTTAGACGATTATATGAATTAATTAGAATTATTCTAAAAATATTATGTAAAACATAAGAGACGAAGAATTGGAAATAAACCTAGTTTGATTAACGAGTTAAGGATATGGATCACATACTAATGAGTCTTGATAGTTGTTGAATAATGTTGTAGAATTTAATCGGATTCTAATAACGTAGAAATTTTGGTAAGAAACGAAACAACGAGCCTAAGTATCGATAGAAAAGTCGAACCAAGAAAATAATTGGATACTAATGAATCTTATCGTTAAGTGATCAAGTTTGTAGTTGACGACGTGTTAATCCGAGTATTGGAATGATAGGTTGTAATTTAAATCGAGAAGTTGGAATTTGATTTAGGAACTAGAATTGGTTTAGTAATTGGTTAGATTCGACGACGAGGTTTTGATCGCCGTATTCATAGACGGGAAAAAAAATGGAGTTCATCACGTATGGAAATACGTGTTGACTGCCCTGTTGTATAATTTCGTGAGAATTTAGGTACGAGAACATAAAACAAACCTAGGAAGCCACACGTCGATTTTTATCAAAACTTAGGGTTAACTTCGGCAGTTTTGCGACCCTTTCCGGAAACTGCCATATCTCTTAGCTCGTTTATCGGAATTGAGATCCGTAAATTGGAGAGTAAACTAGACTTCCTTGGCTTTTATTCGGTACAGAGCACCTCCCCTGTTTCAGGGTACTCTGTTCTGGGCAGTCCTCAGAAGCTCTGCCTTGTGCAGTGAAGTTTCAAAACTTAATTTCTTAAGTTGATTTCTTCTCAACTTAATTTCATTCGATCTTTTAAGTCGTTCCAAGTATCGACTATCATAATTTACTGACCTTAGCATCAAGTAAGAGTTCTAAATGAGAAATGTTCGATTCTCGTTCCCATTTAATTAAAAGAATCTAGAGTAGCGTGCAAAAGCCTAAAAGCTTAAGAACATATGAGAACTAATTCGAATTCGATTTCAATTTTTGTTTTCTTTTATCGACTCGATGACTTATCGAAGTTATGATTATTTACGATGAAGGAGGAAGTCAGCACTCGGGATAAGACGAAGGATCGACGACAGAAAACTCGTTTAATAGTTCTGTAACTTATAAGGTGGGCTTTTATTCTATAACAAATAAAATGTGGGTTTTTCCACAACTCGAAAGTAATTCTTTATCGCTTTGATAAACGTGTTTTCAAAGTGATAATCATGGCATAAACTGTTTAAATATTTTATGTGAGTTCTCTTGTACCTATCTGAGTTAACATTTGTGTTTTCCAGATTTATTAGTTAACCTCTAGGATGTTAACTATCGATCGGCTCTGAGTTAGCTATTAAGTGCTTTCCAGAGTTAGTGCACTTTGTAACCTGTGGTGTATGTGGTATCCTGTTGAGGGGTAACCAGCCACGGTGAATGAGGATTTGGTTAAGATTTGAACGTAACATACATTAAAAATGCTCGCGAGCTACTTTATGAATAAAAATGCAAATGTTTAATAGGCACGGGCTCCTTTAAATAAAAACCCCGATGCGCTATAAAATGAGATGCCTGTTTATCTATATCTATGAATACGTTTTCGGAAATGTGTCCACTAAGTACTTTCGTACTTAACCCTGCATATATTTTCTAAATGTGCAGGTTGAAGCGACGACAGCGGTGGATGGTTGAGTTGAGGTCAAATAGAGTTAGAGAAGACTTATGTACTTAGTTCACTATTCCGCTGCATAACTCTAAACCTTGTTGTTTATGTTTAATAAGTGTAGACTAAGTTCTGTAATTATAACTTAGTTTTCCTTTTGAGAACTTCGTCGAGTAATCCATCGTGATTAACTCTATCTTTTCGTAATGAAGTCTTGTTGATAGAATTTATGATGTCTTTTACATATGTTTATTCAGTCAGCCCCTTTCTTCCCCGCTTCTTTAATCCAATCCCAGTCGCACCCCGGCTTCTGCCGTCCCTCGGGATTTAGGGCTGTGACAAGTAAATTACAGTGGATTAGGGGTAATTAAGAAAATTAGAATAATTAATTAAAGAGTGATTGTAATATAATTAAATATTATTAAGTAAAATTCCCCAAATTAGCATTTTTTTTATAGTTTTTTGAAAATTTTAGCACTAGTTATAAATCCTTAAAAATTTAGCACTTCATGTCTTAGTTACCCCTACTATATATTTGTATTTTCAATCCTATCCTCACCTTTTCTTTTCACTGTCATCCCTTTTTTTCATCTACAATTTTCGTCCTTCCTTCCTCTCTTATCTATTCGTTTCTTTTTGGAGAAGGAACCCGTCTTGCCGGCGTCCTTTTATCACTTCCTAGGCAAGTTTTCCGGCGTCTTTCCTAAGCAAGTTTTCCGGTGTTCTTACTGAATTAGTCTTCTCCAATAAATTGTGTAGCCTCATGCTTCTTCTTTTCAATCTAAGTATATATTGCTTGTTTGAACTAGTTTTTTACAGTTTCTGATGGATAATTGCTTTTTTTTTTTTGTAACTTCAACTTTTTAGGATTTATTTGTGATATTGTATGTTGTTCTTTATTGAGTTGCAACATTTTTCTCGTTTATCTCTGTCGATGGGTTTGTTTAACTATGTTGTCACCGACGACTAGTTATTTTTGGCCTTCCTTATGCTGAAAATGTATTTTTTTTTTGTTCATGTCCTTTTTTTAAAACAATCTTTACTTTTTTGTGCTGTAACAATTTTTTTTTCCTTCATTCTGGTTATTTTGGTTGAAGCATTCTTCTGGTTATTATGTGTCGATTTTTTGCTTCTTCTATTATTTCGCCTTTCACTGTTAATTTTTGTTCTTTGTAATGGTGAAAATCTGTATATAGCTATTTGTGCCGTAACAAAATTTCCCTTTTTTTTTGTTCCATTATTGTTGTTTACCTTTATGGAACTGTTGGTTCTACTATGCTGTCATCTCAGAATTTTTTGTGTTGTAACAAAATGTAATAATTTTAGATAGTTGTATTATGTTAGTAGACACTTGTATAGGCACACAACTAAGTTTTTGTTTTGATCAGTCACTCTTTTATTTTAAAAGCAGATAGCTCATGGCGGATACGAGGTGTAAGCATGGTCTGCAAGCTGTTGTTAATACTTCATGGTCTGATCAAGATCTGGCACGGTGGTATTGCAGTTGTCCCAACATTGAGGTAGTTGTAGTCTGTTTTCTTTGTTATTTTATAGTCATTTTGAATAAAGATGTGAGATAAAAAAATTTGATTTATGTCTATTTTGTAAATTTTACAGAAAGATGTTTGTTCCCTTTGTAATTGGATTGATCCAAATGTTACGGAAATTCAACGTGAATATATCAAAGAGCTTCGTATTGCTAGGGATATGTATAAAAAGCAACTAGTTCAGCTTAAGGAAGAGCATCGTAAGCTCCAATTAACTGAAAATGTTGCATCGAGCATTATTGTGCAGTACCATAAGGAGATCGATGATCTTCACCACAGGTTTCAAGCTATGGAGCTTGAGTGTCATGAACGCTAAAAAGCTAACACACAGCTTAATGAGGACTATGGACAAATTGTGGAAAGCAATTATCAGTGCCGTGAGGAAATTGTTGCGCAGAAATCTGAGATTGTGTGGAAGAACTATATCATTGCTGCTTTGTTAATCTCTCTTTTTGTCATTGCTTGTTAGCTTTTAAACTTGTATTTATAATTATAACCTATTTAGTAGGACATTGTACTGTTAGTTAAACTGAATATTTGCTTATTTATGTCAACTCGTTTCTTGTATATTATCATTTGTTTGTATTTATATCTTTAATCCTCCTGAATGTATTAATTAAATTTTTAAAATCTTGTTACAACAATAGGTATAAATGATACCAAATAATGCTATAAATTTTTTGCGGATTCACTAAAATTCTTGTTTCAGGTTTAAATGTTTTGAGCATTCACAACTAGTTTATCTGAATTTTATGTGCAGTCACATAAATGGAGGATTCACAATAATTGAATTAAATTATTTGAGCAGTAACAAAAATGGTACGCATTTTTCGATGATTCACTAGATATCATAAAAATATTTGTTACAGATAAAAAAAATATAAGCGGTCATGTCATATGTTTTTTTTTTTGAGGGAGATGTCATTGTAGTGGTCAAAATCCGTCGACTTGGCCCAAGCTCGATACGCATTCCAGGTTGGCGCTATCGATCAAGTAACTTGGTTCGTCTAACCCGACAAGCTTCACACCAACTTGGATCGACAACCATGCTAATCCAATCGCTGAAGAAAACATGTTCGCCAAATCTGATAGGCCAGGTTGGAGATTACATTTCAAAACTAACCCGGGCCGACCCAGGTTGGATATTTCGCTTCAAGACCAGCTTGTCTAAGAGTCAGGCTGGATAACTTACACTCAGCCTGAGTCCATCAAGCTAGACCGCGAAGCTGGTATGGCCTTAAGAGCCCAATCGGTCAAATCGATTGGCCCATATGGTCTGGCACGTTATGGATTGACGACAAGGCTGGATACATCACGTTCAGCCCAAGGGTTTCATAAAGCCGTCAACATAGTTGACGAAGTCAAAAAATCCAGCCATCAACCCTAAGAGGCATCTTGACCCGTCCAAGTCGCAACAACTTGGAAGTGGAGCGTATGGACGGATAAGGCCAGCTTGGTAAACCCTAGCGGCTGGCCACCCCCTATAAATATAACCCAACTAGGTTACAGCCAGATAGGCTAAAATCGACCTGCGATCTATCATACTCTCTCTATCTCATGAATTCTCTCTACTTTCGCCGTCTTGCTCATTGCTCTCACAAGTCGGAAATAGCCAGCCCGTGTTATCTCTGTCTCCAGCCTTCCATTATCATAACCCGCCGTCACCATTTCCACCCTCCGACTGCTACCGACAACTTGGAATAACCATTCATTCCAACTTATCTTTTGATCTTATTTCGTATTTTTTATTATTCCGCAACGTAATACATTTACTAACTTGAGCGTCGGAGGCTCTACGGTCGACACCCCCTCCCGGTTCTCAGCCTAGGGCTCTAACATGTTCTTGTATTGACAGGTTGCTAGTGCCCAATCGATCCGGATGTGCTGACGTCATCCCCTCAATTGTAGATCTAGCCTTTACAATTTGACACCCACCGTGGGGCCCTAGCAATCAAGCGAATCAATGCATTTTCCGTAGATCTCTTCTACCATCAATCATGTCTGACGGATGTGACGGATTTGAAACTCTCGATGCACCCAACATGACTGCTCAGGCTGACCTAGCTGCCCAGATCGCTGTCCTCACTGAGCAAATGAATCGGGAGTGGGAGAGATGCAAGAAGTTGGAAACGGAGAACGCCAACTTGTACGATCGTCTCGAGGTTTTGGAGCCTGTCGAGATCATTGAACCTCCCAGCTTTCGCCCATGTGCCCCCCATGTAACCTCTGGAAGGTACACCGATCACTCGTAATGATGGATCCAACTCTCTTGTGATGGACCCGTCTCCTTCGGTAAGATTCTGCAATATCACTGATAACCTACCTGATCCAGCTCGTGGTATTTTGAATGCAGGTATCAACGTTCTGCCATCTGCACCAGAGCAAGCACGTAATCTAGGCCAAAACAACCCGGACGCCACCGGAACCGGAGGAATAACCCGACCAGATGGAACAATCACCATCGGAGGACAACATGCCCGAACTACCTTCACCACCCCCGGCATGGCAGTGAGCAATGTCGTCGTCGGAAAGATGCAACCTGCCGTACCGGAGTCCAATCAGGCAATCACGCCAACCCAAGTCAATCAACAGGTGGTCAGACATGGTCAGAGGGAGATCACTCAAGATCAGTTGTTCGCCAATGAATTCGCCCAGCTAGCAACGACCGGCCAGTATGCAATCAAGGATGAAGACTTGGAAAGAAAATTGGCTGAAATGGAGGCCTTGATCCAGCGAATTCCTGGCATGCCGGCACCCATCCACAAAAGTTCAGAGAACTGCTACGCCGACTCACCATTCGTGGATGAAATTGCCTTGGTCGAAATGCCCGTGAAGTTCAACTTTCCGAGCATGCAAATGTTCGATGGCACGACGGATCCGACTAACCACATCGCTCAATACAAACAAAGAATGTTCAACGCTGCAATCCCTCGTGAATTGAGGCAGGCCTGCATGTGTAAGGGATTCAGTTCTAGTCCCTCCAGTGGTACACTAATCTTCCTAATTATTCTATTTCAAGTTTTGCTCAGTTAACGGATATTTTCGTGCAGCAATATGCTAGTAGCAGGAAACTTGAAAAGATATCGGAGGACCTTTACGCCATGGTGCAACGGCGTGGCGAGTCTCTGCGAGATTATATTGGCCGCTTTCAACAAGGAGAAGGTGTCCATAACCAATTGCAACACCCAGACGGCGGTCACTGCCTTCCGAAAGGGTCTCCTGCCCGACTCGGACTTGTACAAGGATCTCACCAAATATCCTTGTAGAACGATGGAAGATGTCCTAGCCAAGACATGAGCACAGATCAAGTGGGAGAAGGATCAATACAACCACCACCGATCTTCACCAAGCAGAAACACTAGAAGAGACTCCAGAAGGAGACAATATGATCGCCCTTACGAGTCACGGCCACGTGAAAGGTCAGAAATACCCGAGTACAACTTATCCATCTCGCCGGCTGAGGCGGTCTTAGCTCTCAAGGGACTTGGAAACAAGGTCAAATGGCCAGAAAAGATGAGAACACCAGAGGATTAGAGAGACAAATCGAAATGGTGCGACTTCCACGCTGATCGTGGACACCGAACAGAAGATTGCATCGCGCTGAAGTTAGAATTGTCGCACCTGCTGAAGCGAGGTCACCTGACCGACCTCCTTACTGACGAAGGACGCCAGACCTTGCAACAAGCCCAAGGTCGTCAGCAAAGCAATGCAGATGCCACCCCGCTTAGACCGCCGACACTTGATCGAACGGTGAACGTGATAACCGGCGAATCAGAAGTCAATGGAATCACTCACTCAGTAGCTAGGAGACACACCAGACAGGCTGGTCATTTCCAACCAGAACATGGCGAAGCTCAAACAAGCAATGCCATCCTGCCGGCACAAACCATCACTTTCACTACATCTGAATCAACCAGGCTACTTAATCCTCATCATGATGCTTTAGTAATCTCAATTTGTATTGCAAATTGTTTAACCAAACGTGTTCTAATAGACAACGGCAGCTCTGCCAATGTCCTTTTTCTGTCTACTCTCAGAGAAATGGGGATCGAGGAAACAAAGATCATTAGGATGGCGACAATCCTTATCGGCTTCAGCGGAGAACAAAAGAGCATAATTGGAGAAATTGAACTACCCATCTACGCTGAAGGAGTTAATCTCTGCACTCTTTTCCTAGTGGTGGACTCCCCCTCTGCTTACAATGTCATCCTAGGCCGACCATGGATACATGAAATGGAGGCTATACCATCCACTTACCACCAAGTCCTGAGGTTCCCAACTAAGTGGGGAGTAAAGGAGATTCGAGGAGACCAAAAGAATTCCAGATCGTGTTATCAAACAACAATGAAAGCAAAACAAGCTGTCTTATAGCAATTATAGCAAGGAGAATCATCTGACCCCCAACCGAGTCAGCAAGCTCAACCCGATCAACCTGACGCGATGGAGCTAGATGAAGTCTCCATTCACCCAGACTTCCCGGACAATAAAGTCCGGATCGGAGCACAACTTGAGCCTGACCTTAGAGAGAAGCTTATTCAATTTCTTTCTGAGCACTATGATTGTTTCGCTTGGTCCCATGCGGACATGACCGGAATTGATCGTGATATTATTGTTCATAGGTTGAATGTAGATCCTGACTACCCTCCAAGAAAGAAAAATCGAAGAAAGTTTGCTCCAGAAAGGAACAGAGTCATCAACGACAAAATTAAACAACTTCTGGACACCGGGCTAGTCAGAGAGGGCCAATATCCCGACTGGCTAGTGAATGTGGTGGTCGTTAAGAAAAAGAATGGCAAATGGCGAGTGTGCATAGACTTCACAGACTTGAACAAGGTGTGCCCGAAGGATTCATTTCCACTGCCTCACATAGACATGCTCGTCGACGTCACAACCGGACACGAGCTACTCAGCTTCATGGACGCATACTCCGGATACTGACGATGAGGAGAAGACGACCTTCAAGTCCAACATAGGCATCTATTGTTACAAATATATGCCATTCGGATTGAAGAATGCAGGAGCAACCTACCAGCGTTTGGTCAATAGGATGTTTGAAGAGTTGTTGGGGAGGACAATGGAGGTCTACATTGACGACTTGCTCGTGAAGTCTCTACGAGCAGAAGACCATATCGACCATCTCCGACAATCCTTCAACATACTTCGTGAGTATAACATGAAGCTTAATCCGACTATGTGTTCTTTTGGTGTAACTGCAGGGAAGTTTCTTGGCTACATGGTGACCCAAAGAGGGATAGAAGCCAACCCGGCTCAAATCGACTCCGTCCAAAGAATCACATCCCCAATGCGTCAAGGATGTCCAAAAGCTTACAGGAAGGGTGGCAGCTCTTAGCCGGTTCATCTCGAGATCGTCGGAGCGGTGCCACCTGTTCTTCAACACATTGAGGAAATCCAAGACATTTGAATGGACATCAGAATGTGAGGAGGCACTCAACCAGCTAAAACAGTACCTAACAAGCCCGCCACTCTTATCCAAACCTAAAGACGGTGAAATGTTATACATCTACTTGGCGGTATCAGAGACAGCAGTCAGCGCAGTCTTGGTTCGAGAGGATGAGGGCAAACAATCACCGGTTTACTATGTTAGCAAATCCTTGTTGGATGCAGAGACAAGATACAGCTTGCCAAGCAAGCTTGCCCTAACCCTTGTACACGCAGCAAGGAAGCTTCACCCCTACTTTCAGTGTCATCCGATTGTGGTCCTTACAACTTACCCTCTCAAGACCATCCTTTACAAACCGGAGCTATCTGGCAGACTAGCCAAGTGGGTAGTCGAGCTAAGTGAACATGACATATCCTACAAACCGAGGGCCTCACTCAAGTCGCAGGTATTAGCCGATTTCATAAATGATTTTACGCCTAACCTTTCAACACCGGCAGACAAAGAACTATGTTGCCTAGCTGAGGACGGAACGTCCGGAACGTGAAAGCTCTTCGTGGATGGTTCAAGCAACAGACATGGAAGCGGACTTGGGCTCGTCCTCTCATCACCCCAAGGCAACATGATAGAACATGCAGTCACATCCGGATTCAAAGCAACAAACAACGAGGCCGAATACGAAGCTATGTTAGCCTGCCTCGGATTGGCTAAGGAGGTGGGAGCCAAGAAGATCAATGTCTTTAGTGACTCCCAACTAGTAGTAAATCAAATGCAAGGAACCTGCCAGGCTCGGGACAACAAGATGACAGCTTACCTGGACAAGGTGAAGGAGCTGCAGTCAAGCTTCGAAGAGTTCACCGTCAGCCAGGTGCCCAGAGAAGATAACAGCCACGCGGATGCCCAAGCCAATCTCGGCTCCTCTATCCAGACTTCCGCTTTCAAAACCATTCCAATCATCTACCTTCAATGGCCGGTGGTCTGGAAACAGGAAGAAGAACAAGTGTCCGACATATTAGACAGTCGTACCTGGATGACTCCGATACTAGAATACCTAGAACAAGACGTACTTCCGGATGACAAGAATGAATCACGCCGAATAAAGGCTCAGTCTGCGCGATTCTCCATTATCCGAGGTAAGTTGTACAAACGATCATACTCTGGTCCATACTTAAAATGCATTAACCATGCAGAAGCAAAATAAGTCTTGGCCGAGCTACATGGCGGAAAATGCGGGAACCACTCCGGCGGGAGGAGCTTGGCTCACAGAGCTCTAACAAACGGATATTATTGGCCCACGATGAAGTCAGATTCAGCCGACTACGTCAAGCGATGCGACAAATGTCAGCGGTTTGCCCAAGTATCTCACCTTCCACCTGAACCACTGATCTGCGTCACGTCACCGTGGCCCTTCATGAAGTGGGGGATGGACATCATGGGCAAACTACCTACAGCACGTGGACAATTGGAGTATGTGCTGGTTGTAACAGACCACTTCGACAAATGGATAGAAGAGGAGGCATTCCACACAATCACCGACAAGGTCGTAAAAGATTCATCTGGAAAAATGTGATAGGTCGATATGGAGTACCAAACGAGATAGTGACCGACAGCGGCTCTCAATTCATCGGCTACGACTTTCAAGACTTTTGTGAATCTTGGAACATCAAGCTCAGCTTCTCAACGCCTAGATATCCTCAGGCGAACGGCCAGGCCGAATCGTCCAACAAGACAATAATCGACACCTTGAAGAAAAGACTTGAAAAAGCCAAAGATCTATGGCCCGCCGAACTATCGGGAGTGCTCTGGTCATATCGAACAATCACTAGAACCTCGACAGGAGAAACTCCATTCTCCCTAGCTTACAGGATGGACGCAGTCATTCCAACCGAAAGTAAAGTACCCACTGCCAGAACCGACCTTGCCTCAGATAGCCAGAATGACCAAGGAATATGTCACGAGCTCGACACACTTGATGAAAAGAGAGATAAGGCAAGACTACGGCTAGCCTCCTACCAGCAAAGTGTCGCCAGATACTACAACAAGCATGTCCGCACTCGGACATTCAAGCTGGGCAATTGGGTACTCCGACGTGTATTCCAAAACACTAAAGAGGTCGGAGCTGGTAGGTTGGGTCCGACATGGGAAGGTCCGTACTTGATCACCAAGGTGTTTGGGAATGGAGCATATAAGCTTCAAAGAAAGATGGAAACGACGAAGGCAACAGCTGGAACGCCATCCATCTTCGACAGTATCATTTCTAAACTCATCTTTTCAATTTTTTCCATTAAGTTTATTATTTTTTCCACACTATTGCTAACAATTTTATCCAAGCCAATCCGGAACTACATCGGACTTGATCCCGTCAAAGGGTATGTAGGCAACTCTACGGAGCGCGGCTCTATGGAGCGCAGTCCAACCTAGAACTACTTTGTATTGATCCCGTCAAAGGGTATGTAGGCAACTCTATGGAGTACAGTCCAGCACGAGAACTACATTTGGCTTGATCCTCGAAAGGGGTATGTAGGCAGCTCTCCAGAGTGTAGCCACCAATCTTAATCAACATGTCCCAGTTTGCCCCATCTCTCCACGATGTTAGCGTCTTATGAGGTACAAGCCGTCGATGTTACAACCAGACGGAGAATATCAACTTGTACAATCAAGGAAAAGAACGCCATCAAATGTTATCGGACGCAACACGATAGTCAGAAGTTCATCTCTAATCGTCAAGTTGGATGAATCACCCAACTTGGAGCAGTCAACTGTTGTTGTAAAGAAATTTTTATTTGTATTTTAAAGGTCAGAGTTAGCTACTTGCTCATATATTCACGTGAGATTGTATTAGCCACAATTGGCCAAGGTCACTACGACCCAACTTAATGACAACCAACTCGCATAATATCAAATATTTGACTTGGCAATACAAGTATATCCATTTCTTTTCCTTAAGCATAGCTACAATGAGCTCAAGATAATCCTTTCATGTTCGTCTAGCAAGGAAATTTACAAAGAACGAGCTACACTTTCTCCAATTCGATTCATCCTCATAAAAACAAGTCGCAACTTGCGAGAATAAAAAGTCGAATATTATGCAGGCCAACTTGGCTTGTTTACAAGTTGACATAAGTTGCAAGACTAAAAGGACGAGTAATTTATGGGCCAACTTGGCTTGTTTAGATGCATTGCTTCACAAGCTGGCACAATCATTTCAAAAGAACAAAGGAAAATTTTGTCCCAACCTCTCGATCTACCCAAGCTGCATACATATATATATACAAAAGAAGTATTTTTATCTCTCCACTTATCTTAGAAATTATATTCAAGAAGAATTAGCCGACCGTAATCGGTCCATGACCAATTATTTGTGAATGCGGCAACAAACATTTTCTATCCGTTACAATGGGCTCAATGGCTTACCAAATAAATTAAGGAAAAATAAAGAAAGACAAAGTTAGGGAATAATTTACCCAAATCACAGGCTGGTGTTGGTCGAGTTCAATGTGACTAAATAAAAGCCTCACTCCAAATTCACGAGGGAGTATTACTCCCATAAAGACTAACAAAGGGGTGCTCGTCCCAACTTGTCAAGAATATAAAATAAAATATATAAACAAAAATGATACACAAGATGGCGCATATGAATCCAGCCTGGCCTGGTCTAATACGAACAATTCTTCCACATTTGTTCGAGGCTGAGACAGTGAAATGAAAATAAGAGGACAAGCTACACCCGTTACAAAAGAGAAAATAATCCGACCTAGCAACTTAGCACAATATTCATCTATACAAGCTGTATCTATGCATTTGTTTGACAGCTTGCACATCTCTGAATATGCAAGTTGCAACATTTTGCACCAAAACATACACTATACAATATAAGGAGATAACCAAAAACATCTCTATAGCTAACAACAGCAAATCATCAACCAAAACTAAAGATGTTGCTGATCCAGCTATGCCAACGTGTAGCATCAGACAAAATCATCAACCAAGGCTACATAATTCTACTACTCGACTTAATTTGACAAAATCTATTACCCTTGGCCAACAACTACTATTAATAGCCATTCAATGTCAACAAAAAAGAAATAAAAAAATGAGCATACATGTATATGTATTGGCAAATCAAGATTATTGCATTCAGAACAAAGCTAACAAATCACCACCATGGCCAACATGGGCTTCACGGCCATTACGTTATCTTTTATGATATACATACACATACAATAAATGAAAAACTAATAAAGCAATAACATCATTGTAGTGGAGAAACGCATGTCTTACACTACCATCATTTTTCTTAAAACCCATTCAACCTGCACCAAGTTCAAGTTGCAATCGGCTGCTACTAATTTTTACACATGGGAACTGATATCTCAAATTCAAGAACTAATTTACAAAGCCCAGACTGGCAAATTCAGCTTGCCTCGCATATTTCCTACATGTAAAAATTCAGGATGTCTTGCATATTTTCAGCTTGCAAAATTAGCTCAACTTGACTTGCATTTATTCAACCTGCAACTTGCATAATAACTAAATAAATCACAAACAGATGCAATCTGGCTCAACAAAAGTCAATTATCGAACTAGCTCAGTCCGCGTATCAAGCTGACAATATTTGCTCACATGTAAGCGAAATGCTTTATCACAACTTGCAGCCGTGCTCGGCTTGGCTTAAACAAATACATATGCAAAACAACGATACAAGATGCAAAAGCACTTCCAGCCTGACTCAATCAAACAGATGTAATGCTTTTGGGCAATTCGCAAGCAGAAAAAACAAGTCGAATATGACAAACATACAACCACAACGCAAGAAAAATCAAGCCAAAACTAACCGACAATAGAAAATCAGCCTAGCGACTACTTGAGCTAGAAATCGTTATTTAACAAGAGAGGCAGCAGACAACAATACACAACATGGTAGCTCAAAAACAAAGCTTAAGAGACAGAAATCAATTTGAAATTCAGATCTCAAGGTCAAGAGCTCAAAAAGAAAAGTCTACAAATTGAGCTCAGAAATCAATTCAAACCTCAAGAATTTCAGAGGTGATAACCGTACAAAAATCGAAACTCAAAATAAGAAATAAAAAACATTCAAAGAGAAAAGAAGTACGCAACTTCAAAAATAAATTTATGCAAGTTCTTACCTTGGTCCCAAATGAACACCGTCGGCCTCTACAGACGCCGTACGAAGTGTAGCGTAGTCGAAGTCGAAATGGAATCAAAACAAGACTTCGAATTTCACCTCGCGAGCAGCACCAATTGAGCTGAGTTCGACTAAGTTGGAGAGACCCAATTGGCATTTCTCTCACAAATTGATTTCGGGCAAGTTCATTCCCCTTCCGGCTTCATACCGACACCGGCGGCCTCCACAAACGTCGCGCAAGAGACGGATTAATCGAACAGAAATTGGAATTTGACAGACCCAATTCGCATACGTAGCTTCATCGGACTAAATTGGGTCAAATTAGACAGACCCACTTCGCATTTCTATCACAGATTGAGATCTAAATCGGCTGCTAACCGCCGACGCCGATGCCATGGAATCAAATTGATGAAAATTCGCTCAAAGAAATACCATCATGGTACAGAAGGGCATCGATGAAGAAACGAGTATGAATAACTTATATGTAGAAAGATAAATAATATAAAAATTGGTAAAGTGAAGGTATAAGACTTTCTCTCTCACGTGTACATGCTCCTAATTTTTCTACCCATTACTTAGGGCCCATCAAGTTCAAATAACAAATAAGTAAAGTTGTATATTGAGTACAGCTTGGCTTTCGAAAAATTTCAAGTTGGTAATTCAAGTTGGATATTGCAAATTCCAGCTTGGTTCTAGGCTTTGGGAAAGTTTAAACTGGTGATACCGAGTCGTGTAGTACAAACTACTTTCAACTTGGTTTTGTTTCGCAGGTTGGTGGATTCAAATTGAAAAATATCCTAACTTGTGTATTAAATATTTGTACGGACTACTATATTTCTTTGGCGATTCCAAGTTGGTAAGCGACAAATCCCAAGTTGGTAAAATGGGTTCTACTTGACTCACGTATTTTCAACTTGGCTCAAGCCATCTACTTTGAGGCTATTCATAAATCAATTTTTAGGCTGGCCAAATTAATTAATCTATCAATTATATATATATATATATAAAATCTCGTCGATAGGTTGCATCTATACGAATTGGCGACAACTAGCCAAGACCAATTGGCAGCTAACAAAATCGTTTTATATTTTAATTTGGCCCATTATGATGAGCTCAACGTGTATATATCTATCGAGCTATAATGCTCCAACCTGGTAGCCTATTAAGATAAACCAATTTGAACAATTGGCTCTGCACAATGGAAGACGTATGCGCCGGCGAAATAGCTTTTTATTCCAAGTTGTTCATTTCAAATTGAGAAATAATACAAATATAGTATCGATCTATGCTATAAGAAGGCCGGAACAAAAAAACTCTTCAATTAGAAATATCTAATTGTAGAGTGGGGGGCTAACTGTAGTGGTCAAAATCCGTCGAATTGGCCCAAGCCCAATACGCATTCCAGGTTAGCGCTATCGATCAAGTAACTTGGTTCGTCTAGCTCGACAAGCTTCAAACCAACTTGGATCGACAACCGTAGTAATCCAATCGCTGAAGAAAACTTGTTCGCCAAATCCGATATGCCAGGTTGGAAATTACATTTCAAAACCAACCTGGGCCGACCCAGGTTGGATATTTCGCTTCAAGACCAGCTTGTCTAAGAGTCAGGCTGGATAACTTACACTCAGCCTGAGTCCGTCAAGCTAGACCGCTAAGCTGGCATGGCCTTAAGAGCCCAATCGGTCAAATCGATTGGCCCATGTGGCCTGGCACGTTATGGATTGACGACCGGGCTGGATACATCACGTTCAACCCAAGGGTTTCATAAAGCCGTCAACATAGTTGACGAAGTCAAAAAATCCAGCCGTCAACCCTAAGAGGCATCTTGACCCGTCCAAGTCGCAACAACTTGGAAGTGGAGCGTATGGATGGATAAGGCCAGCTTGGTAAACCCTAGTGGCTGGCCACCCCCTATAAATACAACCCGACTAGGTTACAGCCGGATAGGCTAAAATTGACTTGCGATCTATCATAATCTCACAAATTCTCTCTACTTCCGCCGTCTTGCTCATTGCTCTCACAAGTCGAAAATAACCAGCCCGTGCTATCTCCGCCTCCAACCTTCCATTATCACAACTCGCCATCACCGTTTCCACCCTCCGACCGCTACCAACAACTTGGAATAACCATTCATTCCAACCTGTCTTTTGATCTTATTTCGTATTTTTTATTATTCCGCAACGTAATACATTTACTAACTTGAGCGTCGGAGGCTCTACGGTCGACACCCCCTCCCGGTGCTCAGCTTAGGGCTCTAACGTGTTCTTGTATTGACAGGTTGCTAGTGCCCAATCGATCCGGACGTGCCGACGTCATCCCCTTAATTGTAGATCTAGCCTCTACAGTCATATGTTTATATGACAAAAAAAATGTATATATTCTTTATTACTTGTTGCGAATTGTGATACCCCAAAATATTTTGAACAACAACAAAAAATGATTAAATATTTTAAGCAGTAACAAAAAATATATATATTCTTTTGTTCCTTGTTACTAAATTTGATACCCCAAAATATTTGAGTAGTCATAAAAATATATTACAATATCATATCGACCTACATATATAAATCTTTCCAAAATGTTTCTTTCATTAATAAAAAGTGTGTTTTTTGTGCATCGCACATTGTAGTATTTTTCCAAATATTTCTAAAGAGCTTATTTTACCATTTTTTTTTCTCCACGCCTATAACTATTTGCAACCCCCAATTTCAAATTGGGGTTTGGCTTCAATGTTGTGAAATCGGTTCTTCAACACCTCTCAGCTTTCCTCTGCATACGTGTTTTGCAATTATTGTTTACACTCGAATAAGTTGCTATTTGTGTCTACAATCTCCCTCATTTTCAGGTATGAGTTGTTCAATAATTTCTCCTTTCTTACTTCTTTATGTCGATTCAGGTTTTTTCTTAATTCTTTGTTCAATTATTTGAATTTTTGGGTTCACCCATGTTTCAGTTACCCAGATTTGGGTTTTTATACACTATGGTTGGGGGCTTTCTTCCATTCTTACCCCTTACCTCTGTAGATTTGTTGGGTCCATTATTTGTTTCAATTGTTTGAATTTGTTGGTTCAATGTTTTTTGGTTAAATAACACATTCTCACACATATATATATTTTTTCCAAACTACATTTCGCAGATGGATGTTACCTATGTTGTAGTGCATTTCAGGGGTGTTTGGATTAATGACTTGTACAAAGGCGCGCGGTGATAAGTTGTTGTTGCTATTATCCAGTGTCGAGCATTCATTTCCAGTTTTTCTAAACAAAATTCAGTCAAACATAGGTGGTGTTCAACAGTTTTCTGGATTATGTTTAGTATCTTGTTTGGTTGGTTCTCCAATAGATGATGGTAGCTGCGTTCGTCTTAATGTAACTAATGATGTTGAACTCAATTTTGCTTTGGAGAATGGTGTTAGGAAATTCTACGTCACCGTCACGTCACCTTCGAAACCATGCAGCTAAACAGATGGCACGAAGCTTAATAGGAAACATGCTGATAAGTCATCAATTGATGAGTCCTATGTTGGTGATCATTGTGCATCGAGAGAGGACAATGATGACGAAGATGACAATTTTGATCCAGATGATGTTGTTAGCAATGACAGTTTGGATGATGAGGATGCATATGAATATGATTCCTTTTATAATGACGGGGAGCCTCCTCCTCTTTTCCATCCAATCCTTCACAATAGTAAGTTTTTGCGTCCTCTGACCAATCATTCACCCCCGCGTTGTATTTACCACCCCGAGAAAGTCAATTCCAATCAACCAGACACAAATCCCTCTCACTTGTCTAAAGCAATTGTACCTCTTCCAGATTCTAATATCGATAATGACTTTCAATAGAAATTCACTACATATGAACTTGCTTTAGGGGCTATCTATGTTGGTAAACCAAGTTTGATGTATGTTGTTGGTCTTTATCATTTGACCAATAAGTGTGAGTTTTCTGTCAAGCAAACTAGTGGAACGAAATATTACGTGCATTGTAAGTATTCTGATAGGTGTCAATTCCACATGCGGTCTGCTGCTCCTTCTATAAATGGTTTTTGGAGAATCACACATTGGCGAACATCCCATACATGTGAGTTGGATTTGAGAGATAATAAACACAGGACCATGTGCTCCAGTGCTGTGGGTGCTTTTTTTGATCCACGTCTAATGGTTCGAGGTGCTATTTTGCGGCCAAAAGAAATGGTACATTATCTGCAATCAGAATTTAGTTTCAATGTACGTTCTTTCTATATTGGAATTTAATATTACCACTTTTGTGACTTTTCAGTAGATCTAATTTACTTTAATATAGTAATAATAAGAGAAAATATTCTTCTACTTATTACTATTTATGAGTTGCCAATGTTTTTTTCCCTGAACTTGTTCTTTTGTTTCCATACAAATTTTGTGAATCCACAAATTTAAAATTTGTGCAGTAACTTAACACTAAGAAATTTTTTTGTTCTTTCACAAATATTTGTTGTACCTTTTGTTCTATAATTCCATTTCTATTCATTATGACTTAGATATTTGTCCATTTATATTCTAGATATCATTTTCTGTCGCATGGGCTGCCGCAATCGTGCCATCCAACAGATATACGGTGACAATGATGACTCTTTTAGACGATTGTCTAGTTTCTTACATATGACTGAAACTTGTAATCTTAGTTGGTTTCGTTGCAGACTGGTGAGGATAATGTGTTTGAATTTGCATTCATGGCTCTCAGTGCTTGTATTGCAGGTTTTGCATCATCACGTCGTCTTGTTATCTATGTTGATGCTACGCACTTGAAAGGTAAGTATAAAGGAGTTATGTTTGTAGCAGCGTCAAAGGATGCCAATGAACAAATTTTTCCACTTGCATTTGATATTGGCGATAAGGAGAATGATAGACAATGGATATGGTTTTTGTCTGAAGTGAAGAAAGCATTTGTTCAACCTAATGATTTGGTGATTGGTTCTGATCAACATGTTTCTTACCAAATACGGCGTTAATGTTGTCATGGCATTTCAAAAAGTAGCCTCATGTTCTAGGAAGGAAGACTTTTACCACCAAATGAATGTTATAGAGGATATGTGTCCCAAAACCTATAGTAGATTGTCAGAGATAGACCGTACCCGGTAGGCAAGAAATTTTTCTCCTGTTAGAAATTATGGTGTAATGAGTCTAATGCGTGCGAAAATATCAATTCAACACTACATTGGGCTACGACCTTACCTGTATGCACTCTACTTGACTGTGTCCGTTCAATGATTTGTGGTTGGTTTGTTGAGAGACGTCAGTTAGGCTTAAGCCGTACACATGAACTTTCTCCTAGGATTTCAGACGAACTAGTGTTAGAATTGAAAAAGGCTTTACAATGGTTGTTGAACCAATTAACCCTACATGGTTTTGTGTGAAGAACTGTGGGAAAAATTTTATGGTTGATCTAGAGTTGCATTCTTGTTCATGCCGAGAGTTTGATCTAAATATGTTCCCTTGTTCTCACGCGGCTGTTGCAATAAGGTTGATACTCTACATAGTTGCCTTCATACTTTACCTTTTATCTTTATACTACTTATACTGTTCTTTTTTCCTGGTTTTGTAGCTCGCAAAGGAGCAACTCATATCATATGGTTCTCATATTTTCACTACTCATAAATTCTATGACATGTATGCCGGAGATGTGAACCCAAATCCAAGTCGGGATGATTGGAATCTGCCTCAACATGTACGAGATACTATTTCCATACTTTCGGTAATCCCCGTCAAGCTCAAAGACCCAAGACCAAACGTATTCCATCGTACACTGAGTCTTCACGCTCTTCATCTCGTTTTTGCTCTAGGTGCAAGCAACGTGGTCATTACAATTCCACATGTACAACATGCGTCAGTATTTCCAAACCGGCATCTACTAAAGCATCCAAAACTGCTCGGAAACCTAAGGCTTGCAGCATTTGTCGTGACACCAATCATACACGTCGGAAATGTCCTTTTTTGGTTGTTGAAATTAGTTATGTTGTTGTCTTGTGAATTTTATATTAATTCTCTATTTCAAACTTGTCACTCTATGATGTACTAAACTTGTCTTAAATTTTCGTACGACTTTTATTTTATTGGACAACATCTATATTATTAGCATGACTATTTTTGTATTTTATTGGAGAATTTGATACATAGCAATTATTCTTCTTACCTACGATTTTTTTTTAAAATAGTTGTTAAGTAACTATAATACCCTAGAGTCACCAAAAACAATTTTGATACATAGCAAAAAATATTTAATTGAATTTTTTTTTTTTTTTTTGCATTACTATCACACGGTTAACATTCTTTGAAAAGTAACAAAAAAAAAGATATATTTTTGAGGAAGCTAAAAAAGTAATAGTTATAGCACAATTCATTTTGTTTTGTCAAAAAAAATTTTAAAATAAAAAAGTGGGCTAACAAATTATTTTAATTACTAATTTGAGTATTAACAACGAAATTGGAATAAGACAAATGAATTTGAGTACTCACAAAAACTTTTTCACTATATTTTTTGCAGTCACAAATAATTGTTTAACAAAAATAGCGCGCTTGTTCCCACGCGTTTGGCTATCATCACACAAATTTATTGTCCGCTTGAAGGTGGACTAAAACACGTGACCTTTGGCCTGATCATTAACCATACTAGTACTAGGCTAACACACTCACTCACATAGGCCTTTTTATGAACTATGATAAAAAAAAATTTACGTAATAATATGTTCGGTTCAATAATTTAACCTAATAATATGTAACTCAACATTTTTTCAGCAGTCACAAAACAATATTTAAATTTTTTTGTTACAACACAAATAATTTTGACTAGCCAAAAAACAGTTTGTAAATATTTTGTTCAGTAATTTTTTTTTTAATTTTTTAGGATTCAAAAAAAAATATAACAAAGAAAAGCACAACTAATTTTCACTAGTACTCTGCGCCGATTAAAAAAAAAAAAAAAAAACTCGCGCGCGTGTAATACACGCGCTGTCTCGAGGCTGTCTCGTCGGCTCGGGACAGTCTCGAGACGATGGCCTCTGCACCGGCGTGTCTCGTCGTCGGCGCTGTCTCGAGACGTCGCTCGAGACACTCGGTGCAGGTAGTCTTATACCTTAATCCCCAATAACAGATATCTACATTCAACATACCTAATTTGGTACCACCGCACAATCTGTAACAATGTTTTGAACTGCTCCTGCTAGCTTCATATCATTGTATTCATTACCAACCAAATGCTTAGGCGATTCAGTTGTGAATTTTTGGTTTCCCTAAGAAGTAAATAATAAAAATGATATATTTTACATGTTCATTTACAACAAGTTACTCAACCTTAACTCAAAAGAGAATATAATACCTGATCATTCTTCACGCATCATCAGTTGTCAGTAACTGGTTCACGGCTCGCAAGACTGACATCCTCCGTATCAATTAGAATCTGTCACATACATAAATTTTTGCTTATTTTGTTTTACACAAACTAAAACAAGAAAATTAAACTGTAACCTCATCTGTTATCCGGCTGAAATATTTCGAAGGCGATTCTTCCACCTTATTCTCCTTCGACTTGCTTCTCTATTTTTTCCATTGTAAGTGCAAATCAAGAATAATTTCATAATACCAAAATAAAACTTTATTTATTCTATATTGGAAACTTTCAGTCTCTCTGTTGGCTCATACGTTCTTTTTCCTCTTCCTCTAACACCAAATTTGGACCATCCTCCATTCCACTTAGACCTTTCATAGCTTTCTCAACTATGCCATCTGTTCCTGGTATTACTGTCTCCTGCAAAGAACAAAACAAGAATTTGTATCCACTTATTTTTTATATTTTTAAAATGTAACTTGTCACTTTCATCACTTATCTCTACCATTCTTTTAGAACCCAGCTTCTTCAAAACAATCCCCGCAGTTACATCGACAAACTTATTAACCACATCATCACTCATCAAGATTGATGTGATTAATTTTGTTGCCACATCATCACTCATCAAGATTGATGTTTAATTTTGTTGCCTCCTGCACACTGATGCAATTCCCAGAATCCATTGTTGCTTCTCTACGTGGTTTTTTCACAGCCAAAGCTCTATCATCCATTTCAGGATCTTCATTGTCAGAAGATCCTAGTGCCGAAACAATCACATCGTGTTGGGAAATTTAGTAAAGTTTTGATTGATTCCAAAACCAACTGACCCCAATCGAGTAGATGTTGCCATATCCTAATGTTAGTATTTAGGCTCGCTGTTTGAGCAATGTTCAGATTTTATCTTTATAGGACTCCAGCTGAAGACGACAACATAGCTATACTCGGATAGAACTACACATGGAAACTCGGATGGAACATCAGATGTAAGAAAGACAACTGAGCGTCCAAGCCACCCGTTCGGATATAGAACATCGGATGAAAGAAAATATTTGAGTAATCAACTGTTCGTCAGATGTGACAATCCACCTGATCAGATGGAACATTAGTTGCAGGACTCAATCTGATAAATCGACAACATGAAGTTCAAGGCAGGTGAGGGTTCAACTGTTCCTCTTCAGACAAAATGTCAGATGAAGGTAGCTATCAGATGGAATATCAGCTGAAGACCACTCAGATGAAGATCAAACGTCTCAACCGACTAACCAATGTTGAAAGACAAAGGTTGAAATTTGAATTTCAAATAGGAAGTCACGTGAAGGTTTGACGTTCTGTCATTACCTCATTTGGCCCAACACAAGGTTGTCTCAGAAGGAAAGCAGAAGTTCACAGTTGCCAAATCGGGAAAATCTGCAGAGATGAGAGACAAGCCATCGCTTTCACAGAACAGAGATCAACGGCTCATCCAACGGCTAGTTGATCCTCACCGCCTATAAATAGAGGCATTCATTTATTCATAAAAAAAAAAAAAAAACAGAAGAGCGAAAGAACGACGATTTACTGCGCACAAGCTAAACTGCAATTATTCTCTTTCTAAGAACATCACCAGCTGAGAGTTCATAGAGAGTTAGAATCTGTCTTAGTGTTTTCGATTTTAGTTTGAGTCTTCATTCGTTCAAGCTTAGATCATAGCTCACTTCTTTGTTAGAGCTAGTAGTTGGAAAACCCACCCTTATACACATCTCCTAAAAAGGTTGTTAGGATCCTGCTCTTCCCGAAATTGAGTAGAAAGGTTGATAAGTACCCGCAAACTTATTTGTACGGTTGCAAAGCCCGCGTAAGCTTTGTGGTAGCTGTCCTAAAGAATTTGGACTGAGTTGTGTGGACTCACAACTCCCCGTGGACGTAGGAGTTCTCTCCGAACCACGTAATTCTTTTGTACTTTTGTGTTTTCCGTTCAGTTACTTTTTGCATATTTAACTGTCCAACTAATCAGCACTCAAAACTGCATCTTTACATTTCAACTGATTTGGTTGTTGACCGACCTTGCATCTGAGCGTGAGTTGTTTTATACGAGTTGTTTTTGTATCCACCACATTCCGCACAGCACTACTCTTCCAGTTGAGTCCTCTTACTCAGTTGTGGTATTTTTCAGGGGGTTGTTTTTAAAATTCCTATCTGGTGTATTCCCCCCCCCCCCCCATACACTAGAACTCATATCGGGACCATCACATCGTATTTTGGAAAATGCATCTTAAAAAGCTCTCCTTCGGCTTCTAATGTTTCCCAAAAACTGGACTCGTGGTCATCATCAGATGGTTTCAAAGTCTCCTCAATCTTGTTGTAAAGACAAAAGCAGTTAACAAACCAAATCAGTTTTAAAAAACTCGTCAAACAAATATTAAATTTTAATTTCACAAAATACTTACGCCATCTATCATTTCTATCAAATCTCCAAGGGCAGATTAATAATCATATCTCAACATCCTTGGAATACAACTGTCGTTCCTCAATCTAGATTCCTTCCCAACCTTAGAAAATGTACACAGGATCCATCTCTTGTTGCCAAACAAAAAAAACAAGACACCACCAAAAAAACACAATACAAGTCAGTAACTAAATCCAAATGAAACAACAAAACAAAAGCAAACAAGATAAATTTCCACTAAAAAACACACCTGAAGCCATTAAGATGATATACTCTGCTCTTCCCTTCCCCTCTCCTATCTGTCTTGATGGAATCGAGATTGTGTATAAGGTGTTGGTATGAGAAACTACCGCAAGGGAAATTCTCCCGAGCGTCTTCATTCTCAACTAAAATCCAAATCCAGTTATCTATCGTCTTAGTTTTTTGTACTCCGAGAAGAACGCTATACACGAACAGAATCTTTACTGCTTTCAAATATTCCTCCTCAGTCTTGAATTTCAAAACCTTGAAGTCATCATACAACCTCGAGAAGCTTGGTTTATTTGCCACGTACCAATTTAGATACACTAATGGACAATTTCTTCTTATGATGTTGAACTCCGAGCCTCCAAATCGAAGGCCAGTCACAAGTGCAAATTTCTCTCTACGAAACTTCACTATCTTGCCCTTCACAAAAAAGGATAAATCGCGAGAAGTGTATGGTTGTTCTTTTTTCTTCACAATCTAATAAGTCTCGAGCTCATGGACTGTGCTCATCGACTTCCCCATTTTGCCCGAAAAATCATAAAACTTACCAAAGCATGAATTCTCAAATTTACTGAACAACGACGTGTTGGTATTGTTCAAACTGGTTCGAATGCTACTTAGTATCTCATGGACTGAACCCATATTAACCAAATAATTTTACCATTGCTACGTAAAACCAAAAATATTACTTCGTAAATGTATATATTTTGACTTCATAAATACTTATAAGAATAAACCCATAAGAATGTTACCTCACAAATTTTTATATTTTGACTTCAAAAATACTGATTTCATTCAACTTCACAAATTTAGTAATCTACCATATAATACCTACTTTTGTGCAGTCACTAAACGAAGACTTCCTTTTTTGTGCAGTTAACAAAATACCTAATTTAACCTAATAATAAGATGCCCATGTAAGTTAACCTAATCATAGGTAACTCAACATTTTTTGAGGAGTCACAAAACAAATATTTAACTTTTTATCAATTCACAAAAAAAGCTAAATTCACTATCAAATTTGTTACAACACAACTAATTTTCACTAGCAACAAAACAGTCCCTAAATTTTTTTTTCAGTAACAAAATAAACTATTTATTTTTTGAGGATTCACAAAAAAAAAATGATTTTGATCACTCAGAAAAATTTGTGCAATTACTAAACCAAGTAATAGTTGCTAAAATTATTTATTTTTTTTAGGATCCACCAATAAATTTGCGAAGTCACTAAACCAAGTAATAGTTCCTAAAAATTTTGTGCAGTAACAAAAAAAACTATTTCTTTGTTAAGGATTGACCAAAAAAAAAAACTTGATTTTCATCACTTACAAAAATTTGTGCAGTCACTAAACCAAGTAATAGTTGCTAAAATTTTTGCAGTAACAATAATTTCTACTTTATCATTTTCTTACCACTTCCAAAAGTCATTTTCAGAGAAGTAACCATCTTCGCAATAGAATTATTCAAAAAAGTAATTTTTCCACCAACCGTAATCACACAAACAATGATTCCTTGCACACACGTTTTTCTTCTTTTAAAAAAAATTAAGATTCAAACCAGATATAAATAAATAGCTAGATTTCCAAACCTCATGGTGGACCACATTTGTGGGGCTTCAAAAAACTAAAGGAAAACTATAAAATAATGACTGAAAGTAGAAAAAAAATTCAAAGATCTCACATAACTTGCTTCTCTTAGAAATCTAAATCGACTACTACATAACTCACCGGTAGATTTGCCTCATTTTTTGTTTCATTTGTCGTCAAGAAGGTAACTAGGGTTTGATTACCATCGTCGTCGGAATCTGTGCTATCGCCAGACATTTTCCGCTGCTCTGAAAGCAACACAAATTTCCAAATCAGTAAGATATTATGATATTCTAGGGTTTTTATCAGAAGAACAAAACATCAAAGTAAACAAATTAATCAAAAATCCGAATCCAACCACAAAAACGTAACTATAGTTTACCTGATATGATCGACCGTCTCTCAGAAACTCAGGCTTCAAACTCAAAAATCGACAAAAAAGAAGAAGGTGAAGGGAAGAAAGTAGAGAGAGAAAGAAAAGTTGCAGAGATATTTTGAATTTGGAAGTAAAAAAAACGCGTGAAGGATTTCGTTACTCCTACATGAATTAGGTTAATTGTTGAGTAAGGGTAAAAGTGTTAACAAGTGCTATATTTTAAAGTTTTATAAGAAGTGCTAAATTTTAAAAAGAAACTGACCAAAAATCGAGGTGATATAATGCCTATTCGTGGATCAATTCTCTTCCTTTGTGTACTCTGGGAAGCTATGTAGGAAGGATAAATAAGCCTCGATATGAGCTATCTTCAATTCTTGTGTGTCATCCTCCACAAGTTTGAACCACTTAGCATCAACAGGATCTAGAAGCCCTACATTCCCGCTACAAATATAGATATAAAAAAATATTGTTACATTTATGCAACAAGAACATATTAATAATTTGGTACATGAGATATTATTTTAAGTAAGAAGTGATAATATAACGTTCCATTATTGTCCTTGAAGATGAAATAGTCTCCCCCCGTTTCTCATTCTCCATGTAAGGACTGCACAATGTCGCTGCTTTTCTCCTTGCCCTCACTACTGTCCAGTCTAGTTTGGAAGGTCTCTGAGTTTCATCATCCAATACCTGTGGTGCCTGCTTTTGTTTCTTCAATGCAGTTACTACTTTTTCACCATCTTTACCACTATTAATGTATTTCCCTTTCCTCTTCATCTTTTCTTATCAACTTCCAATTGTGTGATAGCATGAGCACTATTGTAAGCCTTTTCAAGGAATTCAGGTGGCTCATCTCCAAACGTGATGTTGCGTACTGCCATTTCGAAAGAATCTTCGATTGTCTACTGAATTCCACATAAAGAAGAAAACTTCAACTTTTGTTATAAATCACAAATGCTATAACAGTTGTATGAAATATTATCAGTCTCAAAACACCGTGTTCAAATAATTAAAATATGATATAATGGTAAACAATTTTAGATCATTCACAAAATTTTATATCCTTTTTTTGAGGATGCACAAAATAATAAATAGCGTGAGCAGTCATAAAAATTAAATTCAATTTTTTTTTGCAGTAACACAAAATTGTAAAAAAGTTTTGAACAGTCACAAAAAATAATATACATTTGTTGTGATTTCACAAAAAATATTGTTATATCCAAAGCATTTTTTGCAGTAACAAAAGTTTTATGTTGTTGTATTGATCGAAATTAGTTATGCTTAACCCTAAAAAATGATTTACATTTTTTGTGATTTCACAACAAAAATTGTTACGGCCAAAGTATTTTGAGCAAACATTTGTTGTGATTTCACAAACAATATTGTTACAGCCAAAGTATTTTGAGCAGTCACAAAAATGTTATAAATTTGTTCTGATTTCACAACCAATATTGTTACAGCCAAAATATTTTGAGCAGTCCCAAAAAAAATTAATATTTTTTGACCAGTCACAAAAAACAATTTACATTTTTTAAATGAGTCACCTGAATTCCTGTTGAGGTTATATTATATATGAATTGTCACAACAAATAGTAAAAAAATTTATGACCATCTATTATTGTACATTATACCTTAATCCCCAATAACAGATATCTACATTCAACATACCTGATTTGGTACCACCACACAATCTGTAACAATGTTCTGAACTGCTCCTACTAGCTTTATATCATTGTATTCATCACCGACCAAATGCTTAGGTGATTCAGTTGTCAATTTTTGGTTTCCCTAAGAAGTAAATAATAAAAATGAGATATTTTACATGTTCATTTACAATAAGTTATTCAACCTTAACTCAAAAGAGATTCTAATACCTGATAATTCTTCACTCCATCATCAGTTTTACTGACATCCATTTTTTTCACCAACAACTGGTTCAGGGCATGCAAGACTGACCTCCTCTGTATCAATTAAAATCTGTCACATACGTAAATTTTTGCTTATTGTGTTTTACACAAACTAAAATAAGAAAACTAAACTGTAACCTCATCTGTTATCCGGCTGAAATATTTCGAAGGCGATTCCTCCACCCTATTCTCCTCCGACTTGGTTCTCTGTTTTTTCCATTGTAAATGCAAATCAAGAATAATTTCATAATACCAAAATAAAACTTTATTTATTCTATATTGGAAACTTTCAGTCTCTCTCTGCTGGCTTATGCGTTCTTCTTTCTATTCCTCTAACACCAAATTTAGACCATCCTTCATTCCACTTATACCTTCCACAGCTTTCTCAACTATGCCATCTGTTCCTGGTACAACCGTCTCCTGCAAAGAACAAAACAACAATTTGCAACCACTTATTTTTTATATTTTTAAAATGTAACTTGTCAGTTTCATCACTTACCTCTACCATTCTTGTAGAACCCAGCTTCTTCTAAAAAATCCCCGCAGATACATCGATAAACTTATTAACCACATCATCACTCATCAAGATTGATGTAATTAATTTTGTTGCCTCCTGCACAGTGATGCAATTCCCAGAATACATTGCCGCTTCTACGTGGTTTTTTCACAGCCAAAGCTCTGTTATCCATTTCAGGATCTTCATTGTCAGAAGATCCTATTGTCGGAACAATCACATCGTATTTTGAAAAATGCATCTTAAAAGGCTCTCCTTCAGCTTCTAATGTTTCCCAATAACTGGACTCCAACTCATCATTAGATGGTTTCAAAGTCTCCTCAATCTTGTTGTAAAGACAAAAGAAGTCAACAAACTAAATCAGTTTTAAAAAACTCGTCAAACAAATATTAAATTTTAATTTCACAAAATACTTACGCCATCTATCATTTCTATCAAATCTCCAAGGGCAGATGAATAATCATATCTCAATATCCTTAGAATACAACTATCGTTCCTCAATCCAGATTCCTTCCCAACCTTAGGAAATGTACACAGGATCCATCCCTTGTGGCCAAACAAAAAAAAACAAGACACCACCAAAAAAACACAATACAAGTCACTAACTAAATCCAAATGAAACAACAAAACAAAAGCAAACAAGACAAATTTCCACTAAGAAACAGACCTGAAGCCATTAAGATGATATACTCTGCTCTTCCCTTCCCCTCCCCTCTCCTATCTGTCTTGATGGAATCGAGATTGTGTATATGGTGTTGGTACGAAAAACTACCGCAAGGGAAATTCTCCCGAGCATCTTCATTCTCAACTAAAATCCAAATCCAGTCATCTATTGTCTTAGTTTTTTGTACTCCGAGAAGAACACTATACACGAATAGAATCTTTGTTGCTTTCAAATATTTCTCCCCGGTCTTGTATTTCGAAACTTTGAAGTCATCATGCAACCTCGAGAAGCTTGGTTTATTTGCCACGTACCAATTAGCATACAGTAACACATGGCTGATGAACAATTTCTTCTTGTGAGGGTGGAACTCCGAGCCTCCAAATCGAAGACCAGTCACAAGTGAAAATTCCTCCCTACGAAACTTCACTATCTTGCCCTTCACAAAAAAAGATAACTCGCGAGAAGTGTATGATTGTTCTTTTTTCTTCACAATCTGATAAGTCATGAGCTCATAGACTGTGCTCATCGACTTCCCCATTTTGCCCGGAAAATCATAAAATTTACCAAAGCATGAATTTTCTCAAATTTACTGAACAGGGACGTGTCGTTGTTGTTCAAAGTGGTTCAAATGCTACTTAGTATCTCCTCCTTGCAATGATGGTTTACCTTGTAGCTATTTCCCTGAAGCATTGGCTGCTTAAACCTCCACCCCTCCAACACACATTATAAAAAATAAAATTAGTGAACCCATATTAACCAAATAATTTTATCATTGCTACGTAAAACTAAAAAATATTACTTCAAAAATGTATATATTTTGACTTCACAAATACTTATAAGAATGAACCCATAAGAATGTTACCTCACAAAATTTTATATTTTGACTTCACAAATACTGATTTCATTCAAATTCACAAATTGAACAAACCACTATATTATACCTACTTTTGTGCAGTCACTAAACGAAGACTTCCTTTTTAGTGCAGTAAACAAAATACCTAATTTAACCTAATAATAAGATTGGCCCATGTAATTTAACCTAATCATAGGTAACTCAACATTTTTTGAAGAGTCACAAAAAAATATTTAAATTTTTATCAATTCACAAAAAAATGCTAAATTTACTATCAAATTTGTTACAGCACAACTAATTTTCACTAGCAACTATTTTTTGAGGATTCACAGAAAAAAAAACTGATTTTCATCACTCACAACAATTTGTGCAGTCACTAAACCAAGTAATAGTTGCTAAAATTATTTATTTTTTTTGAGGATCCACCAATAAATTTGTGAAGTCACTAAACGAAGTAATAGTTCCTAAAAATTTTGTGCAGTAATAAAAAAAAAAACTATTTATTTGTTGAGGATTCACCAAAAAAAAAAAACCTTGATTTTCATCACTCACAAAAATTTGTGGAGTCACTAAACCAAGTAATAGTTGCTAAAATTTTTGCAGTAACAATTATTTCTACATTATCATTTTCTTACTAGTCCTAAAAGTCATTTTCAGAGAAGTCATCATCTTCGCAACAGAATTATTCATTAAAGTAATTTTTCCACCAACTGTAATCACACAAACAATGATTCCTTTCACACACGTTTTTCTTCTTTTACAAAAAACTATGATTCAAACCAGATCTAAATAAATAACTAGATATCCACAACTCATGGTGGACCACATTTGTGGGGCTTCAAAAAACTAAAGGAAAACTATAAAAAACTGACTCGAAGTAGAAAAAAAAATCACAGATCTCACAGAACTTGCTTCTCTTAGAAATCTAAATCGACTACTACATAACTCACCGGTAGATTTGCCTCATTTTGTGTTTCATTTTCGTCAAGAAGGTACCTAGGGTTTGATTACCATCGTCACTGGAATCTGTGCTATCACCGGATATTTTCCGTTGCTCTGAAAGCAAAACAAATTTTCAAATCAGTAAGATGTTATCACATTCTAGGGTTTTTATCAAAAGAACAAAACATCAAAGTAAACAAATTAATCAAAAATCCAACTCCTGATATGATCGACTGTCCCTCAGAAACTCAGGCTTCAAACTCAAAAATCGACAAAGAAGAAGAAGGCGAAGGGAAGAAAGTAGAGAGAGAAAGAAAAGTTTTAGACATATTTTGAATTTGGAAGTAAAAAAAATGCGTGAATGATTTTGTTACTCCTACATGAATTAAGTTAATTGTTGAGTAAGGGTAAAATTATCAACAAGTGCTATATTTTTAATGTTTTATAAGGAGTGGTAAATTTAAAAAAAAAAAAAAAAAAAACTATCAAAAAATTGCTACTCTTAAAATCCTCTCTATTATTAATATAAAATTAATACTTATTTATTAAATTTTTTAATGTGTATCAATATCAATTGGGGCTTATTAATCTTTAGATTAAATTTTTTAATCGCAATTAGAATTTATTAATACTTAATTATTATTTACTAAGTCATGACTATAATTGATCAAAAAGTTTAAAAATTTAAAAACATGATGCAGCGTACACAAGACAACTTAAAAGTTATTTCAGGTAATAACTTTGGGTGATTTGCAATTTTAGGATAAAGTTTTGCGGGCCTACAATTTAAGAACACTATTTTTCGAATTAGACACCGGAAGGATAAAAGTGATAGAGCTAAAAATTAATTATACGGCCCGTTGCTGATTTGGCGCTAGCTCAGCTAATATTTCTTTTCATTTATAACTATTAAGGGTGTGTTCACTTGCAATGAGGTATAAATTTATACTTTATTGTGGGGACCACAAGTTTTATATCTTGTTTGGTTGGAGGGATAATATATTTATTTATACTCTCAAGGGGGGACCACAATATTTATATGTTGTTCACTTGGGATGAAATTGATGGATAAATGAAGAAATATCTAAAACACATGGGAGGTATAATATTATACCTCCATTTTGGAGGTATAAATTTATACTCCGGGCAAGGTAAAAGGGGATGCCCGAAAATTTATACCTCCTGCCCGGATTTTTCTTAAATCGCAACCAAACAAGATAAAAGGGAGTAAAATAATATTATACCTCATTTTACCTCTTTTACCTCCAAGTAAACACACTCTAAAAATATACTAACATAGTGGGCTCTAAGCTGAAATTTAAATTCAAAATTTAAAAAGAAACTAGCATAAGAAACGTTTTACGCCGAAATTTAAAATAAAACTAAGAGTACATATTATCGATAATGTAAATAATTTTTTCTCTTCGAGAGTCTTCTAAATCTTTCATGCCATTGTTCTTAATCTTATTTCTGTTCAAAAATATATATATATATATATACATATATATATATATATATATATATTTTAGAGCACTGAAATGTTATTTATACTAATAACATTAATGCCATAACCCATATATTTTACACTAGCCAATAGCCTTTACGAAGCAACGAGCAAATTAACTAAACATAAACCGCACTCATCTCTCTCTCTCTCTCTCTTAACGCCTTCTTCTTTCACATTTCTTCCTTTGTAAAACGTTAAAAATCATAAACCCACGAAAGAAAAATAACTTATTTGCAACATTCCGAATTTTGTCTTCGATTTGCGTGTGAATATTAGCAACGAAAATATGCATTTCTATTGTGGAGAAAGCGATTGAAAACTCAATTCGCATTTGAGTTTGAAGTTTGCGAAAATCCATTTTGGGTTCGGTTGGTGATGGAGTCTAACCCATCAAACTTTATCCGGGTTGAGGAAAGAGTAAATGAAGGTTTCATTTCCTTTCCTTTCCCTTCCCTGCGAGTTTTGATTTGCAGGAGCATCAATCATAAAAACTTGAATTCCGAAACTATTTCGAGCTAAATTTGTTTTGAGTTGTAGAATAGTGGAAATCTGAGTTGGCGGCCAAATCAACATCGGGCCGTATAATTATTTTTTAGCCCGTTCGGGCTCACTTTTTTCCTTTCGATGTTTAATTCAAAAATATTGAATTTCAAGTCTGTAAAACTTTGTTCTGAAATAGCAAATCACCCAAAATTATTGTCCTGAAATAACTTTTAACTCTACATAAGACTGCCTACTTGTATACCTAGCTACTTGCATACACTCTCAATCTAGCATCTTAAATTTCGTCAAAAAAAATTCCTCATTCATGTATTGATTGTAAACAAATATGGAAGAGTTATACAGATCTAAAATAATAACTCAAGAACCCTAGTTTGCATGAAACACAAAAACAGAAAAATAAAACGATGCAAAACGATTTACGTGGTTCGATAAGATGTCTACGTCCACAGGAGAGTCAGAACCTTTACTATTATCTCAAGAACAAGAAGGAAAACCAATACAAAACACTCACCAAAACCCCAGTAATGGATCAATACACTCAAGCTCTCGCTCTCTCGTGTTTCCCTTCTCTTCTCTCTCTTTTTTTCTCAGTGTGAAACCTTAGCGGCTTCTACATCAATAATACAATATATATATATATATATATATATATATATGACCTAATCAGACTCCTCACTCCATCAAACTAAGCCACACAAGCCCAATTGATCAAGATCACAACCATGCAGTCCACCAAGCCCATGCATGCACGACTACATCTAAACTTTATATATTTGGTCATATTCTCAAGCATGCAAGCATGCAACCATCAATCTCAACAAATCTCCACCTTGGCGAAATGCTTCAAGAACTTAAAATAATAAAATGATCTTCCTCTCCAATTAGCCACATCACACGGCATCCCTCTCTCAACAAGTTGAACTTGGAAGCTGGCAAAGACTTCGTGAGCATATCCACAGCATTATGCTCTGTTGAAACCTTCACAATCTTAATCACACCCTTCTCCACCTCATCTTTTACAAAATGTAATCTAACATAAATGTGTTTACTCCTCTCATGGAACACTTGATGCTTAGCCAAATGAAGAGCTGATTGACTATCACAATATATCACAACTGTGTCTTGAACGATTGCAAAATCTGCTATGATTCTTCGAAGCCATATACTCTCTTTCACTGCTTCTGTTAAAGCAATGTATTCGGACTCAGTTGTTGACAAAGCAACTACTGACTGAAGACTTGACCTCCAACTTATAGCTGATCCAAACAGATTAAATATGTAACTCGTTAGAGATTTCCTCGTATCAATATTAGATACAAAATCAGCTTCACAATAACCCACTGAAGGATCAGTACAATTCTCAAGCCTCTGAAACAGAATTCCTTTATTCATAGCACCTTTCAAATACCTCAAAATCCATTTCAAAGCTATCCAATGGTGTCTTCCTGGCTCAGCCATGAACCTACTCACCACACTCATTGCATGAGCAAGATCTGGCCTTGTACACACCATCATATACATGACACTTCCAACTATGTTGGAATATGGAATAAAGTTCATCTCCTTTGTCTCAATATCTGACTTTGGCTTCTGTTCTACAGACAATTTGAATTGTTGAGCCAAAGATGTTGACACTTCCCTTGATTCATTCATTCTAAACTTCTGTAGCACCTTCTCAACATAGCTCCCTTGAACAAGCCAAAGCTTCTTTAACTTTCTATCTCTGATGATACCCATTCCAAGAATCCTTCTAGCATCACCTAAATCTTTCATCTCAAAAACAAACTGTAGTTCTTGTTTTACCATATCAATTTCCTCCTCGTATGGACATGCTATCAACATATCATCCACATACAACAGCAAATATGCAACAGCTATGTTTTCTCTGACCTTGATATAAACACAACTGTCATACCTGGACTTAGTGAAGCCAATTTTATGAATCTCGTCATCAAATTTCTTATACCACTGTCTGCTGCTCTATTTCAATCCATATAGACTTTTCTTTAGTAGACAAACCTTGTCCTCATCACCTTCCTTAATAAAACCTTTAGGCTGGTTCATGTAAATGGTCTTCTCAAGCTCTCCATGTAGAAATGCAGTCTTAACATCCAACTGTTGTAAATCTCAATCATATTGAGCTACCACAGCTAACAAGATCCTTATAGAACTGTGCTTCACAACTGGAGAGAAAACCTCATTGAAATCAATCCCTTCATTCTGTGTAAAACCCTTACCAACTAACATTGCCTTGAATCTGATCCAGTTAACTTCAGCAACCTCGACTTTCTTCTTGAAGATCCAATTACATCCCACAGTCTTCTGAGAAGTTCTCTTCACTAAGATCTAAGTCCCATTCTTTAATAGAGACTCAATCTTTTCTTTCATTGCTTTTCACCGCTTAGCACTTTCCTTATAGCTTACTGCTTCCTTGAAAGTGGCAAGCTCAGCATACAATATCTCTTCAGCAACACAAAATGCAAAATAAACAATATCTGCATCCCCATACCTAGTTGGTGGCTTAATAGTTCTTCTTTATCTGTCCCTAGCCAACTGATAATCATCCAAATCATCATGAATTACGGAATCTACATCTTCAACTTCATTCTCATCATCAGAAGTTCCATGGTTTTGGTCTTGAACTCTAGAACTGGTGCCAACTTCTTCAAATAGCTCCACCTGCACTCTTGTACTCTTAGCAGCTTTACCTACAGATAACTTCACCTTATCTTTGTTTAAATAAGGCATTTCAGTTTCAATAAACACAACATCTCTGCTGATAATAACTTTTTGTTTCCCAGTTCAATACACCATAACCTATAACCTTTAACTCCCTTATGATAACCAATCATCACACACTTCAAAGCTCTAGGCTCTAACTTCCCTTGCTTGATGTGTGCAAATGCTTTGCAGCCAAACACTTTTAGATGTGAGTAATCACCATCTTGAAACCAATAGTCGAAGATGGACTTTTATTGATAAGATAAGCTGCAGTAGATGCAGCTTCACCCCATAAGCCATCAGACAAGCCAAAACTAATCAACATGCTTCTAAGTCTCTCAAGAATTGTCCTATTCATTCTCTCTGCAACCCCATTCTGTTGAGGGTTGTTAGGAACTGTTCTGTGCCTTTTCATCCCCTTTTCCTTTAAGAAATCCAGAAAATTTTTAGCCAAGAACTCCAAAACATTATCTATTCTCAAATATTTTAGAGATGTGCTCTTCTCCACCTCAACTTCTTTGCACCATTCTTTAAACTTATAAAAAGCTTCTGTCTTGTCCTTTAGTACAAATAACCACACTTTTCTTGAGTAGTCATCTATTATACTCATGAACCATTTACCTCCACCTAGAGATATGGATTTAGTTGGACCCCAAAGATCACTATGAGCATAATCAAAAGGTGCAATAGAAGTGTGTTTGCCAACAGAATATGGCATCTGCTTACTCTTTGCCAAGATACATTCTTCACAGGATTCTAGCTTACTCGTTCCCTCAATCTTAATTAGGCCCTGCTTATATAATTCATTGAGACTTCTCTCACTTACATGAGCCATTCTCATGTGCCAAAGGTCAAGGTTAGCACTCACTACTGCATTTGAATCACCATATAAAACTTCAGCCATCAAGTGATATAGCTCTTTCCTTCTTATACCTTTCATTACCACAGTAGATCCTTTGCACACATACAACTCTCCTGGTTGGGAGTGAAAACTAAAACCTTTAGCTTCCAATTGGCCAAGAGATATCAGATTCCTCTTTAAATCTGGAATATATCTCACATCAGTGAGGATTCTAACAACTCCATCATGCATTCTGAATATGATACTTCCAATTCCCCTAACTTTACATGCATGATCATTACCAAGAAGAACAGATCTAATTTCATCTGTGTGTAACTCATAAAACCAGCTCTTGTAAGGACACATGTGAAAACTGCATGCTGAATCCATCACCCATACATTCTTGATTGAACTTTCAATAACATTCATCACTTCTGCTGGATCCTCACCTTAAGCTATATCTGCAGAGCTGCCTCCTTTCTTCTTATTTCCTACTTGTTTTCTTTTGAAAGAATAACAATCTTTCATGAGATGCCCAGGTTTATGGCACCAGTGACAATCTCTTGTCTCCTTCTGGTCTTCATCATTGAACTTCTTTTGATAATTCGGTTTCTTGGCATCTTTGTGAGGTTTCTTGAACTTCTTATTCTTATTCTTCTTGACATTCAAACTTTTAGAGGTTGAATCCTTGTGTTTATCTCCAATGTGCTTATGCAGTTCCTTGGCCTTTAAAGCATTTTGCACTTCCTCTAAAGAGATAGTGCTCTCTCTGCCATACAACATGGCGTCCTTCAATTGATCATACGACTTAGGCAATGCATTCAAGAGCATTATAGCCTTGTCTTCATCTTCAATCTGCACATCTATGTTCTCCAAATCATCAATTGATTTGTTAAACTCTTCAAGCTGCTTCTCAAGACTTCTGTCTTCACGAATCTTGTAGGAATAGAGGCGTTGTTTCATGTACAGCCTATTAGCTAGAGATTTTGTCATATACAAACTTTCCAACTTAGTGAGAACTCCAATGTCAGTGGTCTCCTTTGCAACTTCTCGTAGAACTTTGTCAGTCAGACAAAGAACGATCGCACTATGTGCTTTCTCCAACATCTTTGCTCTCTTGATCGCTGTCGTCTTGCTATCCGTCTCAGGTTCCTTCTCCTTCTCCGATGATTTGACCACTGGCTTCAACGCATCGCCGAGTCCTTGATGAATTAACATAGCTTTCATCTTAATCCGCCAAAGGCCAAAATCATTCTTGCCGGAGAACTTCTCGGCGTCGAACCTCGTCGTCGCCATAACAGATCTGATGCTTCCTTTTGTTGTGGATAAGTAGTTCCCACAGACGGCGCCAATTTGTAAACAAATATAAAAGAATTATGCAGATCTAAAATAATAACTCAAGAACCCTTGTTTGCATGAAACACAAAAACAGAAAAATAAAACGATGCAAAACGATTTACGTGGTTCGACAAGATGTCCACGTCCACGGGAGAGTCAGAACCTTTATTATTATCTCAAGAACAAGAAGGAAAACCAATACAAAACACTCACCAAACCCCCAGTAATGGATCAATACACTCAAGCTCTCGCTCTCTCGTGTTTCCCTTCTCTTCTCTCCTTTTTTTTCTCTATGTGAAACCTTAGCGGCTTTTACATCAATAATACAATAAATATATATATATATATATATATATATATATATATGACCTAATCAGACTCCTCACTCCATCAAACTAAGCCACACAAGCCCAATTGATCAAGATCACAACCATGCAGTCCACCAAGCCCATGCATGCACGACTACATCTAAACTTTATATATTTGGTCATATTCTCAAGCATGCAAGCATGCCGCCATCAATCTCAACATTGATGATGATATCTGCTCTTTCCCATATCTAAAGTTCAAATTTTCTTAAAACACTAAGTTTGGACGTTTAGCTAGTAAAAGTATGAAACATTTTTTATTCTTATATGCAGAATATAAACCTTTTAATTTCAGACGTGCATAGGACCGTTTGAGCTCAATTTCATAATTTCGGGCTATTTCTCATGTGAGACGCTCGTGCCATGGCGAATGAAATCAGAGAGTGATGAAATTGGTTCATATATATATATACAAATAAAAAATTATAAGAATGAGAAATAGAATTATAAATCCCGCTCATCGATCTCCTACTCTTTCCTTTTCCCTATTATCTAGGTGCGATGGGCTGGAGTTGATAGGTAATGAGAGGAAGTTTTGGTGTGGATCAGAATGATTGCCCTGCATGGCCAGAAAATTAATTTATGGGCCCAAAAATTGTTGTTTTGTATATATATTAAGACAAAATCTCTTGTGCGGATTCTGCACGGTGCAGATGCGGCCCGACCCGACCTAGGTTCGACATGGGTCAATGCCTTTTGACCGAGTTTTTTTCCTTTTTAATTTGAATTTTTTTTCCATTTTTTTTTTTAATTTCAGTTTTTTGCCGCTTCTTCTTTGGTTAAGATTCGAGTGATGGCAACCGAAGGCCTCGGAGTGAGCCGAAAAATCCAAATTGTTGCTCGCCGATTATCCTTATTTTAATAATCGGAGCGAAGGCGGAGCCTGCTCTGTCGGAAAAAAAATATCTGAAAAAAAAAAGACGGGCGCATAAGGTCCACGCGCGGCGCGTGGACCTCACGCGCAGGTCGAACAGGGTGCATGGGCGGGGCGGGGTGGGGCGGGGTCCATTTCCACGGTACATATGTGTACAGGAGTGTTTCTCATATATATTAATTACAAGATGTATTGATATACGGTACTCGGCTCAGTTTTGTTAAGTGTCTTGAATTTAAAACATTTTGATCTAGTGTCGTTCAATTCTTCTAGTGTAATTTACGTCTTCGACTATTTTCAATAAGTTTGTAGTTTTGTTTGGGCCCAAAATTTTATTTTTTTGGTTTCTTTATGTATATCATTAATTATTTTACAAACGATATATTTACAAATATTGAATAAGAGGATAATGAATTAATTTTATTCTGAATTTTCGAAATAATATATACTTACATGGATTAGATGATTCCTCACGTCGCTGTCTTTATATTTACTTGATAATTTTTTTTCTAGACATTTATTTTAAACAAATTATTTTTGTATTTTAAGATCATATAAAAAATCATTTCCTCCCGTAAGAATTGAGAAGCAATCTGAATAATTGATCTGTGTAATTAACTAATGCATTATAGTTGTACATAAAATGCATTATCATAACAAAACATTATAATATAAAACATAATATAATAACTGAGCTAAGAAAACGAAATGCACATGCTAACCCAGTTCGGTTAAACAGCATACGTCTGGGGTCACGACAAAGAAAGAATCAATCCATTATCACAAGTTTTAGTTACAAAGGATATTACGCATACAAGTCTTTCACCTTATGCTACCATCCCTTCGCTCACACACTTCCCGATACACGTGAATGATGGTTGTACACCTACAATCTAAGCTAAAGTCACGACTTGACACCCAACCTTCTCAAAAAAGTGTTTGTTCATGAAATAAACGCTCTCGAGAATACCCAAAAATATGTCTTCAATAATAATAATAATAATAATAATAATAATAATAATAATAATAATAATAATAATAGTCTCCAATGTGTCTTTTTTGCATCAAACATGGATAAGGAAAAAATCTCCACAAAATCGTACACATAAGGAAATAATTTTTTCTTCAATCCACATTAAACTTACCACAATAAACTTGCTCAGACAAAAAACAGTTTTGTTCTCGCACAACGTTAATCAATTCTATCAATTTTGCTTCTACATAAACTTGCCAACTTCAATATATATAGCTAGGTGTTCGAATCTAACAATAATAACCCCAAAATGCATTATCATAGCGATGCATTGTAGTATTACATAAAATGGATTATTTACTGAAGAAAATCAATCTTGGCCGTTCAATGGTCTAAATTGCTTCTCATTACTTACGCTAAAATTGCTCTTTATGTGAACCTAACCCCTGGTAGATTTGTGGATCTTCTATATGCACGCACACACAAAATTTTTGAAGAAATTAAAGAGCTAACTTCAACCATTTTAATTATAAAAATTTAATTTATTTCATGGAAACGACGACCACAGTACACATGTGCAAAAGGATCGTAGCCTTATTGCAAACACGGAAACACCACACAAACACGTACACTGTGAGAAAGATGGGCATCTCTCTCTCTCTCTCTCTCATTGGTGGAATAAAAACACATCTTGATACAAGGGCTTATTACACATGATTATGAAGAAGAAAACATTACTATAAATCACACCAAGTGAAGTTGGATGGCATGCATGCCTGCATGGTTCATGGTTTGCCATAGTGATGAGTTTCGATGTCTTTGGTGATGTCGATGAAGTAGGAGAGCATCGACATCGGATGCTCCACGTCATCATTACGCATCTCGTACTCTAAAGTCCACGTCACCAAATCGATGTCGCCCTTTTTCTCCACGTGGATGGTTATATCAAAGGTTTTGTAAAGCTCCAACAAGTCCGATCCCTCGAGCATCTCATATTCAATCATTTTTTTCTCTTCATCCATCTTCCGGATAACTTGTTTTGCTTTCTTCTCTTTCCCTTCTGCATTTTAAATTTGCAACATTACATTTGATGATCGTCAAATTATTTTGTTTTGGTCATCAGTCATGAGTTTTATAGCATCGTGCTGCATTAGCCGTTAGAATCCTTGTTCAACATTTTCCCAGTCTCACACTCACGTCACGTACCGCTATCTCTCTAATTGCTAATTCTACATATATTTATTCTAAAAGCCAAAATAATTATAATATAATGAATCATAATATTACCTAAAACAGGATTTTTAAAAAGTTTTATATATTATAATTATAGGATAATCAACCATTAATATTAAAATTAGTTATATATTGGGTATATATCTTTAATTCTACTTAAAAACATTAATTAGAAATTGATATAAAAGAGAAAATGGAAGGAAAAAAAAAACGAAAGTAGGACAAGACAAAATCTAGGGCGCTGAGATCGTATTTAATTAACTAAAGCATAGATTTTGTCGTGTCTGATGCTCCTATTGCGTTATTAAACAACATTTTCTTTTGCATTCATGAATTCTGCTTATGGAAGTATATATGTGATTCGCAAGTATATACAAAAATTAATTTAGAATTACCATAAACATAAGTAATAGATTTTTTTTCCTTGACACTTTGCAGTCATTCTATAGATGCAATTATTACATGTTCAAGAGATTTTACCTAGTGATGCAATAAAGGATTGACTTAACAAAACTTGTGAGATAATAATTAATTACAGAAAGTGTCGCGCGACAACTTACCGTGGGTGTACCTCCAGCAAATGATGGCACCAACTTGACCAAATTGCCCCTCAATCAGATCACAACCTTGTACTTTGACAGGGGTGGCCGAAGAAAGATTATGTGGATTGTGCTTGAAAAGTTCATGGAACACATCTCCACCAGCTCTAAATTCTATTGCTGCAACCAATTTTCCATGTAATCCCATCTCCCTAATAAAATAAAAGTTGCAATTAAAAATATATAATTAATATATACTATATGTGTATAGTTTAGAGAGAATGGTGTGCTTAGAGCTTGCTGCAATCTTCAGTTTATATAGGCGAGGCTCACATCACAGCTCATGATCCTTACTTCCCATTTCAATTTAATTTTATATTTATAATTCATTTATTTGTATTGTTCTTTAATAGTTGAAAATCTTTATGGATGGGTCTATACTCCCCGCATTGTGGACTGGACCCCATTGTAATTAATTTTTTTCTCGATTTCAGTGACGAGGCCTTACGAAATCATCTCATGGCCACTTTTGATAGCTAGGGTTTTAGTGTAATGAAATAATTAATTGGTGAGATAAGCTGAAGTAGTTCATTGTAATATCTAGCTAATTATTAATCAAGTCAACTTAAATTAGATGCTTGGCATGAACTTCAATTGGAAATGGCGAAAATGAATTAGAAATTGTCTTTCCTCAGCTTCTATGTCGGTTCTAGTTAATGGGAGCCCTTCTGGTGAGTTTTTCCTTGAAAGAGGAATTAAGCAGGGAGATCCGTTGTCTCCTTTTCTTTTTCTTATTGTTGCAGAAGGGTTTAGTTGTCTCATGAAAAAAGCAGAGCAAAAGCAATTTTTTGAAGGGTGTGAAATTGGAGCCGAGAGAATAAAGGTCAGCCATCTACAATTTGCGGATGACACAGTTTTATTAGGCAAAGCACCCTTCAAAAATGTTAAATCTATGAAAGGTTTATTCAGTTTGTTCGAGTTAGCTTCAGGCCTTCGTGTGAATTTCTTTAAAAGCTCTCTACATGTAATCGACATTGATATTATCAGAATTTCCCAGTTTGCTGACTTGTTGGGTTGTAAAGTTGGGAAGCTTCCGTTACCTATCTAGGCCTTCCAATCGGAGTGAATCATAGGAAAAAAGAAGTTTGGAAGCCTATCATTGATCGCTTCCGAACTAAGCTTTCTGGCTGGGCAAGGAGGAACTTATCTCTTGGAGGAAGGATCATTCTTCTTAATTCTGTGTTATCTGCTCTTCCACTCTACTACCTTTCTTTTTTCAAAGCTCTTGTGTGTATCATAAACTCCATAATCAGGCTTCAGAGGAATTTTTTATGGGCAGGGAAAGGGAATTCCAAAAAAATGTGTTGGGTTAAATGGGGTCAAGTTTGCAAAAATAAATCAGTTGGGGGTTTGGGGGTTAGAGATATTAAAGGTTTTAATGTTAATCTTTTATGTAAATGGTTGTGGAAATTGTTGTCGGGTGAACAATTGTTATGGATTCGAATTCTTAAGTCGAGATATGGATCCATTAACAATATGTGGGCTTGTAATAGGGTGTCAAATTCGTGGTCGTTGTGGTGGAGAGATCTTGTGGGTATTCTAAAGAGTAAAGATGGGGTTACTTTCTGTAATAATATTGATGTCTCTTTGGGTGATGGGTCGTCTATTAAGTTTTGGGAAGATCTGTGGTTGAAGCAAGGTGGTTGTTTACGTAATAGGTTTTCAGGGTTATATTTGTTATCTAGACAGAAATTCTGTAATGTGAAAGAATTTTTTCAGTTTGATGGAGTCTCTTGGGGGTGGGTGTTCAAATGGAGTCGGTTTCTCAAATCAAACGAGCTTTGTGATTTTCTAGACCTTTGGAATTGTATTTTCAGGTTGGAGCTCAATCGAAACCAAGTGGATTCTCGAATCTAGACCGGCTCGGCTGATTGTATTTTTCGCACTAAAGACCTCTATTTTTCTCTAGCAAATGCAGCATCTCGCGAAGAAGAAGAGAAAGACCCGTGGTCGAGGTTGTGGTGGAAAGTTATCCCGCTCAAGGTGTCGGCTTTTGTTTGGAAAGCTTTGCTTGGAAAAATTCCAACCAAAGACAACTTGATCAAAAGAGGAATCTTGCCTATTGATGATCTTGGCGGCTGCCCCCTTTGTCATTCTCTACCCGAATCAACTTCGCACATACTAACTACTTGTTTTGAATCTCTTTTTGTTTGGACAAAGGTATGTGATTGGCTTAACCTTCATCTCAGCTATACATCATGTTTGAAAGCTCACTTTGAAGATTTTGTGAGCCGTGGCCATGGTATCTTGAAGAGGAAAATCTTTGGTCTCGTTTGGCAATGTACGGTTTGGAGAATTTGGAAGGCGAGAAATGATAAGATCTTCAAAGAAGTTAATCCGGATACATTGAAGATTGTGGAGGATATAAATTTTTGCTCTTGGAAATGGTTGAAGTCTCATTTTCCGGTTTCTTTTTATTATTCTCTTTACGAGTGGAGCTCGAATCCTTTTGAGTGTATTCCTAGAAAGCTCTAATTGTGTGATGTTCTTCCTCCTCTGCTCTGTTTTGTCGTTTCTCTTTTCGTTCTTCTTTGGATTCTTGTTATCTTTGAGTACTTCTTGTACTTTTGAATGGTAATCTCATATTTACTTTTCAAAAAAAAAATTACTTTGTCCAGTAATTAATTGCATTATTCTCATAATACAAATCCTTCGATTTGAATCACAACAACCCTTGTATATTTACCAGGAGTGGACCATTTGTGGGCATCACTGTCAACATTTACACCCTCAACTCCGTCCATGAAAATTTTGCCTAGTATTGACCGTAATGTTTTAATTAAGTACTAGATTAACTTAGTTTGTAGGATGTATTGGGAGAGCGGAACCACTTGTGATTCCAGTAAAATGAAACGTGGGGTACTTCTATGAAAGGGATATACAAGAAATTGGTGGACACCCGTTTTAAGGAAATATAGACAAGAAATGTTGGACAAAATAATTTTTTATTTTATTTTTCATTTTTTTTACGCATTTTCTTGGCAATTTTCATTAATCGAGTTTTTTTTTTTTTTTTTTTTTCAATATCGTTATCATCTAAATTGAAAATGAATCACTTCTCATCTCAACGTTTGATTGAGAATCTTTAGAAACAGGAATGGCAAGCGGAAATGAGAGGGAAAGAAAGCTACAAGGTAAAAGAGAATAAAAAAATTGCTAAGTATGAGTGATGCTCACGGTGCGATGAATCTCTATGTATCTCCACTTTTAATTAATTTGATAAAATCACATGTCTAGCTTCATCATGATTGTATATTATGATATTTATAATGTCGTTTTATACAGATCAATATAATACATTAATATGTAATTGTTAATAAAAGGGATAATTGTCTGTAAATCCTCGACCTTTCCTCAAATTTGGAAATTGTATATGACTTTTTCATTTTCGCACAGAAAACCATCACCTGCCTTTTTTTTTTTTTTTTTTTTTTTTCTGATTTTGCACTTCCGGTCGACTTCCCCCAATTTTTTTCTGACGTGGCTTCTCGGAACGCCACGTTGGAGGCTGGAAATGACACGTTGGAGACCGGAGTAGACAAAACGACGTCGTTTAGATAATTTTAACTTAAAAAAAATAAAAAATAAACACATCATGTGTGCCAACTCATTAAAAAAAAAAAGCTTCTTCTCCTCTCTCTCCCTATCTCTCTCTCATGTTCTCCTTCCGCCGCCGTCGCCACCGGTTGCTGCCGCCGCCAATGGTGGTGCTAACCCTACATTCCAGGCGAGCAAAGCTCAGCTCTACAACGCGATGCGTCGCGGCGGAGCGTCTCCAATCTCGATTCAGGGAGCTCCAATTCGAGGCTGATTTCTCGATTTGACATCCGCACCCGCGCAGCGGCGGAGCCGTCGAAGGTGAAGGTGAAGGACGTCGAAGGTGAAGGACGTTTTACTCTCTTGCCCAACTCTCTCTCTCTCTCTCGTATATCTCTCTTTCAAACCTCATCTCTGACCGCCACACCATATTCTCCGACCACCACCACCACCCATCCACCACCACCCATTTGCAAACCCTACACAAATTGACTGGTAGGCCGGCAGCAAATCCCCAAATTCCAACCTCTCCTTCAACCACCAACAAGCAAATCCAAAGCCGGCAGCAAATCCCCAAATTCCAACCTCTCCTTGAACCACCAACAATCAAATCCAGAGAGAGAGAGAGATTCAATAATTTTTATTTTCGAAACAGAGAGAGAGAGAGATTGAGAATAGCGATGCAAGAGCAGGAGAGCGCGGCGGCGACGATGAGCGGACGATCGAGCGGCTGAGGGAGGCGGCGGCGGAGGATGCCGAGTCGTGCTGCTGCGACGGTGACGGCTCATAAAGAGATGTTGAAAGGAGATGGACGAGATGGGAGAAGATGGCGACGCATAAGGAGAGAAGGAAAAAGTGGGGTATTGGTTACGGCGGCACGGTGGCGGTCGGAGGCGGGGGTGGAGGTGCCAATGGCAGAAATGGTTGTGACGGCGGAGGCGATGTGAATATGGGTGGGGAGAGGGAGACAGACGGTAGAGAAGGGGTGGGAGGGGTGATAGCATATTTTTAATTTTTATTTTCTTTTCTTAAAAAATTAGTTGGCAGTATGATGTGTAATTTTTTATTTTTGTTTATATTTTTTTTACACAAAACGACGTCGTATTGTAAATTCCGGCTTCCACGGTGGCGATTCCGACGTCCACGTCAGAAATTAATTGGGGAAAATCGACCGGAAGTACAAAATCAGAAAATAAAGGCAGGTGATGGTTTTCTGTTCGAAAATGAAAAAGTCATATACAATTTCCGAATTTGAGGAAAGGTTGAGGATTTACAGACAATTATCCCTAAAATATAAGACCATAGCAAAATATAGCACGAAATCTAAATCTGCTGGGAAGTATATGTGGACCAATACTTTTATATATATATATATTTATATATATATATATATATATATCACGAAATCTAAATCTGCTGGGAAGTATATGAGGACCAGTACTCTTTTATATATATATATATATATATATATATATGAGGTTATGATCATATAAGAATGACCTTTATCTTAAGAAATGAGAATTAATTTCAGATATTCATCTGGTATATCTTGCTAAGAAGGGCGGTGCATCCGGACGAAAAATTTCCATTTTTTTAAGGTTTGATTTTTCCATAAAATTGGGTGCATCTCATGTCAACGTATGGTGCATCTAGTTTCACGTCGTGGTGCATCTCATTGTACAGTGTGGTGCATCTACCACATTGTGGTTCATGAGATGCACCACTACGTGTAGTGATATGCACGGGACAATGTAATCACATGCACCACTAGGTGTAAGGAAATCACTGTAGTTTACGAAAATATCTTTTGGTTTGCCGCTTTTTTTTGGTCAAGATTCGAGCGAGGAGAGCCTAAGGCCTCAAAGTGAGCCGAAAAATCCAAATTGTTGTCCGACGATTATCCTTATATTAGTAATCGGAGCGAAGGCGGAGCCGTAAGAGCCGAAGGCGGAGCCGAGATAAAAAAAATCCTAAAAACAAATTGAAAAAAAAATTGAAAAATAATAAACTTAATAAAAATCGGCCATGCACCACAATGTGTAACCAGATTCACCACATAGTGTATCTAGATGCACCACACAGCGTATCCAGATGCACCGTGTTTTAAGAAAAAATCGCCCAAAAAAAATTAAAAATTGGCTTGTGAAAGCCACGCGTCTGCCCTTTTTTCGAGATGTGTGGTCCAGATTTATTCTCATTTCTCACTTCAAGGGTCATTTTCACCATATATATATATAGTGTGGATCTGGTAAGAACTCATCTTTATATGAGTCTGTGGGAACCAACATAAATATATCACTTACGTGATGCACAAAATACAATAAGTTAATGCTCAAATTACACTAACTTAATGCACAAATTATTTAGCACATTTTTTAATGCACAACAACAGTTTTCTAATGCATCGATTAACTTGGACTGTAGATTTAAAAAAGATCAATGGTCCTGCTTAGTTCCTAATTCCTACCTAAAAATGAGTTCCTATATGATTATCTGCCTATATATATTAAAAAGGCAAGACATGAATATATATAGAAATGAATAAAGGGCTACTCAATCCTTATACATTACAAGTTATCACCAAGAAGAAGCCAAATTACAAGTTTGAAAGGAATATAATTTCACAAATGTAGACACCATATATATATATATATATATATATATATATATATATATATATATATGGTATGAATCTGGTAGGAACTCATCTTTATATGAGTACGTGGGAACCAACATAAATATATCACTTACGTGAAGCACAAAATACAATAAGTTAATATACAAATTACACTAACTTAATGCACAAATTATTAAGCACATTTTTAATGCACAACAATAGTTTTCTAATGCATCAATTAATTAATACCTAAGAATGAGTTCTTATATGATCATCTGCCTATATATATTGAAAAGACAAGACATGAATATATATAGAAATGAATAAAGGGCTACTCAATCCTTATTCATTACAAGTTATCACCAAGAAGAAGTCAAATTACAAGTTTGAAAGGAATATAATTTCACAAATGTAGGCACCAATAAACTAAAGAATAACAAAACGAAGACGAGAAGTGTGCATGTTTTCCAAGAATTGATCTTCATATCTTCCGCGATCTTATTAATTTATGGATTAACTTCATTAAAAAAATAGATCATTTCTTATCTTTCAAATCCTATTCGATACTTATATTCACATGTTAGCAATGTGACTCCGCTATTTTTATATTCTCTCCGACTTATTGATAATATCTTCTATTTTATGGACACGATTGTTAAAAAATAAGAGTAAAAAGAGAGAAAATAGTAAGTTTCATTTATTTTATAGGATTAAATATTTTCACTTATAATAAAGGGATATTATCAATAGGAATGACGGAAAAGGAAAGAGACACATTATCAATGGGTGGGAGAGTACTAAATTTAACAAAAGCCGGCCTTTTCAAAAAAAATGAAAGAAATTATTTCTCTAGCTACCAAAACGATCAGACACGCACAACAATACACGTAGCTATTAAAATTTTCGATGAATTCTTATGCATGTATTTATTTATAGTCTCGCAAATCTCGATGCTAATTTAATACCATATGGCTGATGTATGCAGGCTGGTAATAAATGTTGAAGAGAGTGGTCTATTCAGTTGGTGGAATGATGGCATCCATATATGATTACCCCATATAATATTGGAAATTGAAGCAACAACTTGTAATAAATTTAAAGGTTAATATCATGTAAATTTTCAAATATTTTGATATGTCGCGTCTTGTATTTCAGAAAAAAAAAGTTATTTTATAATTTTTAAACTTTTAATTTCGTCAGATTTTGCAACCCGACTCGATTTCCGACAAATTTTGAGTTGACGTTGTTTTAGATCTATCTAAAAATGTCGTATTGAAGCAAAATTCAATTCATCTTATAAAGTCAATTGAGGGTTACAATCGATTATAACCGAAATAGAAAGAGACAACAACCTGTCGACTGAAACAAGAGAACCCACAAAGTTCATGACTAGTTCGTTGTCCAATCTTCGATTGAACGTGAAGAATGTATGCAACAGTCGAGGGTTTTTATGTGATCATAAAGTTCCTGCAGATTGATTTTATAAAGACCTCCCACACTCTCGAAAATCCTGAGAGAAGATACTACTGTTGTAGTCGTCGAGCGATAAGTCGCATAAATATGCCCATATTTGCTTTCCGAGTGCCATGTCACATCTGTCACAACCCTAAATCCCGAGGGACGGCAAAAGTCTGGGTGCGACTGGGATTGGATTAAAGAAGCGGGGAAGAAGGGGGCTGACTAATTAAACATACATAAAAGACATCATACATTCAATGAACAAGACTTTACTAATAAAAAAGAAGAGTTAATCACGAAGGATTACTCGACAGAAAGTACTCGAAAGTATCTAAGTTAAAGATTACAGACTTATACTACAGTGTTTTAATAATGTACATATCCTCAAAAGACTTAGAGTTTTGCAGCAGAAAGTAGGTCATAAGCTAAAGCTTCCTAACAACTCGACTCAACTTCAACCCGCTCTCGTCGCTTCAACCTGCACATTTAGAAAACATATGCAGGGCTAAGTACGAAAGTACTTAGTGGGCACGCTGCCGAAAACATAAACATAAGTATAGATAATCTGGCATTTCATAATTTGTAGCACATCGGAGTTTTATTTAAAATTAGCCCGTGTCTACTAAAATATTTTCTGACTCATTTTCACAATTTGGCTTGATCAAGCACTTTTCAGAGATGTTACGTTCAAATCTTGACCAATTCTCATTCACCGTGGCTGGTTACCCCTCAACAGGATACCACATACACCACAGGCTACAAAGTGCACTAACTCTGGAAAGCACTTAATAGCTAACTCAGAGCCGATCGATAGTTAACTCATAAATTCTGGAAAACACGAATGTTAACTCAGATAGGTACAAGAGAACTCACATAAAACATAAAACAGTTCATGCCATAATTATCACTTTGAAAACACGGATATCAAAGCGATAAAGAAAGGATTTCGAGCATTGCTCGTTTTATTTCATATATAAAAGCCCACCTCGATGATACAGAACTACTAAACAGGTTCCCGTTCTTCTGTTCTTCCGTCCTTTCCTTAGCGCTGGCTTCCTCCTTTATTGTAAAATAATCACACTTTAAATTCGGTCGTAAGAGATAATCGAATATGGAAATTCGAATTAGGTTTTAGTCGTTTTGTTTCTTTAGGCATTTGCACGCTACTAGTTTCATTTCAATTAAACGGGAACGAGACTTGAACAAATCTCGTTTAGAACTCGAAAGGTTTCATACTCGACTCTTAGGTCAGTAGAAAAGGTAGTCGTTAACTTATTACGGCTTAAACGATCGAAAGAAACTAAGTTGCGAAGAAAACAACTTAGGAAAACAAGTTCTGAAATTTTCACTGCGCAATGCAGTAGTTCTGGGGACTGCCCAGAACAGAGGAATTGGAAACAGGGGATATGCCCTATACCGTTAGAAAGCTTGGAAAGTCTAGTTTACGCTCCAATTTACGGATCTCAAATCCGATAAACGAGCTAAAAGATATTACAGTTTTCGGGAAAGGTCGCAAAACTGCCGCGGCTAACCCTAGTTGCTCGATAGAATCGACGTATAACTTCCTAAGTTCGTTCTAAGTTCTCGTACTCGATTTCTCACGAAACTTCACTCTCAAGGCAGTCAACACGTACTCCCGTACGTGAAGAACTCCTTTTCAAAACTTGTTTATTAGCACGACGTTCTAAACATCGGCTTTCAAACTAACAAGTACTATACCAAAAACAAGTTAACAATTCTCGTTTCTAGTTCTCGATTATAACTACAACTCATTATATAATAATCCGGATGCTCATGTCGTCAACTACAAAGTTATTCCTTAGTCCATAATAAGCATCATTATCTAGTTAATAACCTTACTCGACTTCTCGATTATTATTTACGTGCACTAGCTCGTCTCTTAAGGAATTTCCAAAGTTATCGGATTTCGTTCAAATTCTATGTCGTTAATCATCATCTAACGAGATTCATTATTATGTATGTCACAACATCAAATCATTAACCAATTTCAACTTAATTGGGATTCTTTGTCTCTTATATCAACACAAAAATTTTAGAATAATTCCAATTAATTCTCATTATCATCTAATAACATTAGGATCTATAATCCATCATCATTTCCTTAATCGAAGATCAAACTACATAAAACCCTATATTTTCTTCATTTTCGGTATTAACAATTAATTAGGGGAAACGGTTTTCTTCATCAATTAACAACATTAATCCATTTATCCAACTACTACACATCAATCTAACCAATTTCAAGTCTCATTACACCACTAATTTGAAAACCCCCAACTCAAACCCTAAGCTAAAATTCGGTCCTCATCAAATACATAGGGGTTTTAATTTCTCTTTGTTTTAATCATCAATTGAACTACTCTTAAGTCTAATTACACCATCAATTGAAGAATCAAATCATCCTAATGAGAAGCCCTAATTTTCGGTATTATGTAGAATTTAGGGTTCTTCATTTTCTTTCAATTCAATCATATTAATCACTTACTAATACCTCCTATGTCATGAATTAAAAGATTAAAACATCTACTACATCATCCTAATTTTCGATTTCTCAAGAAAAATTAGAAGAAGGAAAAACTAATTAGATAGAAGGATAGAGGAGGAGATTACCTTGAAGTTTACTAAAGGAAGTTAGAAGATTTGATGGAGGATGATGAACTTGTGAAGATTTCTTGCTAAAGCTTGGAGCTTTCTTCAATGGACGATGTAGAACATGGAAGTATAGTATGAGTGTGTGTGTGTTTCGGTCATGGGGGAGAGAAAGTGAGGGAGATGATGGTGATGACTAAGTAGGAGAAATATCTAACAACTTAGGTGCAAAGTGATTAAAAAGAAAAGGACATTAGTCATAAGGTTAATACATTATAAAAATGAAATATCAAGCTAGAGAGAGAGGGATGAAGTCGGTCAAGAGGGGAAGAAAAAGGGAAAATACGCGTTTTTCCGGCGCGATGCGACGTTACGGAAATCGAAAGACGAAAAACGTAGCTCGGCACAAAATCGTCAAATTCCGATTCGACCAATAATTTCGATATATTTAACTTAATCGGAAAGTAATATTTAAAAACTTAATTCCGACAAAAACTCGGGACATCACAGTCCGAGTTTCGTCCGAAAAATCATAAAAATGAACTTTCTCGGGCGAGTTCGTATCGCGATTTCGTGAATGTAAAAATCAGACGGTTTTCCGTTCTGAGTTCCAGAACTAAAAAATTTTCGTACGCGATAACCCTAAATACAGTAGTCATCTAACTGACTTCCGTAATTTATTTTTGGAAACGGATTTGACCGTTAGTTTTAGAATTCAAAATCGTATACTTAGGCGTGCAAAGCCATTTTTATTAATAACTTTAAATTTTAAGACTGTACGGAAAATCTGGGGTATTACAATATCGAAATTCGCAGGAAATCAAGTTGGGTTACAATATCAGACAAAAGTAAAAGCTTAGAAATTGTGAGACAATTTTTTTTGTGAGGTACAAAATGCGACAACTCAAAAAGTTTGGAAATTTACAGGCCATTAGCCCTAAATTTAATTACAGTGCTCCCTAGGTCTCATTTAATATGACTAGTATAATTAACGTGCACTCGCACGTTAAAAACAATAATTATTACAAAGTTCAAAATAAAGCTCATATTCACACTAATTAGCCATTTGATTTTAGAGTTCAAAATAAAATACACAAATCTTATCAAGTGCTTACTCTGAAAAAGAAACTATTCTCTCCAAGTAGATTGATATCGTTGTTTTTGCATTTCTTGCATGAAGAAAACACATTCTAAAAAAATTATACATTATTATCATTGTCTAATTTCAAAATATTTTATATATCTCAATTCATCATCTATTAATTAAGAACATACAATTAATTTTAATCTTTTCATGTCGTTCTAGCTGACTTTAACTACGGCATAATGTAGATCATAAAATGCATGCTTATATTAAAATGAAAGAAGAACGTTGAGCAAATTAAATTCCATACATATCTTTAAGCAAACGAATACTTGTTGCGAACTTATGATACTCACACAATTATTTTATTTTTATCTCGGCTTGTAAGAATGTTTATAATTCTCTAGTCATGTAAAACAACAAAACATATAATCATATATTATCAACTTCTAATAACATGGAACAAAAGAAAAATACAGCTATCTTCGTAATCTTTATCATGTTGATCTTCTTAAAGTGTAAAAAGAACAAATCCTAAAGCTTTCACTTTTTTTGTTCTTTCAAAATTAAACTCATTAAATCAAATTTTGAACGATCATACAACATAATCCAAAAGAAAAAGAGTTATTAATAACAAACAAAATCGAGATTAGAAAAAAGAAGCAACTTATCTTAGAAAATGAAACCTGAAAAATTAAATCCTAAAGATATATGACTTTTCATCAAATCGCTGCTCTCTTTGAATTAAGAAATTGTGTTAAGAAATTTGGTGAAAAATTTAACAAATATATATATATATATATATATATATATATATATATATATATATATAGGGATGAGTTAGTATAAAAATATTTCCTAGTGTGAGAACGTGAGAACATGATTAAATTAATATGTAGTCATGCTTAAATTTATAGATTATCATGCTTAATAAGATCCATGTTTTTTATATAAACGTTAGTGCTTATATAAGATCATGCTTGAATCGATATATATTCATACTTCAAATAATCACAATCATAGATCATACAAATATAATGATTATATAAATAGACAATAACATAATTAAGCATGATAATATGTTAATTTAAGCATTATTACAAAGTAATTTAAGTTTGTTCTCACGTTCTCACATTAGAATTGGTTTTTATATGAACCTATCTCTCTCTCTATATATATATGAAAAGTGGTTTTTTTTTTCATTACTGCTTTCTTTGCATTAATAAAGTGGCTTCTTCTTGCTTCTATCGAAAATAAAAAGAATATAGTAACAAAAAATAGATAATTATACCGCACAAGTATATGTATAGAGAAATTACCTTAATATGATTTATCATGAATATACATTATACGTTTTGAAATATGCAGATGCAGTAGGCCTTTTTGATGGACCATGAGTGGGAATAGAATCAGCGCCAAGTTTTGGTAGCTCGAAAAGATTAAATAATTTACACGAATGGATTGAACCTCAAAAATATTTAAGAATTTTAAGTTGCCATGTTGGAAGATTGGAGGCAACTTGAAGTTGCAAAAATAAAGAAAAAAAGACTACACAATAACGTGAGTAAAATCACATATGAACGAAATAACAAGATTGATATCTCATATTTACAAGGATATAAAGATAAGATAGATATATTAATAATATATTTCTTATATTTCTTTCATATCATATGATTATATAAAGAGTATATATTATCAATAAGATAAGTTTGTATTTCTTATGGCATTTATATACTTATATTATGCTATTGTCCTTAATTTTGACAAGTAGGAAGGATATTTTGGGCGATTCAAATTTTGTAAAACAAGACTCTTTTTATATACTTTAATCATAAAAATGACTTATTTCTAACTCAAAAATATCATTTATAATATCATTTTGTAAAACAAGACTCTTTGGGCGATTCGGATTTCATTATCATTTATAATATCATTTTGTTTTATAAATATATTGTGAGGAGATTATATTTTTCCTCAAAAATATCATTATTTAATAACAAATACATTGACTTATTTCTAACTCAAAAAAGAAATTAATAAAATAGTGTTTTATACATGTCTAGAGAAAATTTAAATAAAAAGATAGAAATTCAATAAATTTAAAATGACGTAAGTATTTTGTTGAATTTTGTAATATATTTTACTCATAATCATGAATAGTTATAAATATGAACTAAAATAAATAAATTAGTGGCCCAAATATGATTATTGGAGATATGGGTTTACACAGCAATCTAACCTTGGATGTCTTAGTTGAAGCGGGTCGATTGCCACCAAACTAGAAAGAAGATAGTTAAAATGCTTATAACTACACTAAATATATATAGATATATATATAGTTAAAATGGGCCCCAAATGCACAGGTCCGGCCTTGCTTCTGAGTCACGGGCCCTCAAATTCCAAAACACAATCTCCGGCACGCACCATCCAAAGCCCTTCTGCCTGAACTTCCTCACGATCGCCTTGTAATTCGTCTCCCATGGATTCTCCGACGCTTTATCGAATTCCATGTCGCTGAAAACAAACAACCGCTTTATCATCTCCTCCTCCTTCAGTTTCCCCTTCATCGCCACGTTCAGCAATACGTCGAACACCTTCTGGAAGTTGATGTTCATCCCCCAATCCATTCTCTTCATGAATTAAGTCTTCATCTTCAACGTTTGCCCCTCACTCTTTGGAGCGTCGGATTCTCGTTGAACGTCATCACCTTCCCTTTCCATGGCTCCTCGCTTAATTCCGACACCATAATGCCGAGCGCCACCGCCACCACCATTGGAGTTCCTATCATGCTGCCGGAAACATCGCAGATTGCTAAACATTTCTTCAATTTCCCAATTTTAGTCATGTCGTCAACCATCCTCTTCCACTGCAGCTCCGCCACTTCCCCACCATTGACTCCGTTGTACAACGCCGCGATTATCTCATGCGGCATGAGATCGCCGGCGGCGATTTTGGGGATTATTCAGTTGAACAAAAATTAGGAAAAAATCGATTTTCCTATAATTTTTAGTATGCCCATTTTATCCTCAAACCATTTCCCTCCTTTAATTCCCTCCGTAACATGAAAATTCATATAATGAATTTACATAGAGATAATGTGGAAAAATAATCATTTTTAAAAAACAAAAATAAATTCTAACGATTAATTTTTAAAAGATAAATACTAACCAACTTTACTAAAATACCCTCCCTTACCTTGTAGTATATGCATAAATTCAAACATGAATGCAAACATGAATCACATACATGTATGCATCATGTATGCTTGAACGCATACATAAATTCATACACGAATACATAAATACATATATATATACATACTGAATACATCAACACATACATGATCATACATGACATACATAATATATACATGTACATACATGTATACATACATGAAATGGTAAAATTACATACATGACATACATAATATATACATGTACATACATGAAATGGTGAAATTGCTGTTCCATCTGCCCGCAAACACTCAATTCCTTCTCTCTCTCTTCTAAAAAGAAAAACAAATATTTCTCTCTCTAAATCTCGTGTGCAAACAGATTACGATTTTTCTCTCTACTCTCTATCGTCTATTGTCTCTCTCTCTCTCTTCTCTGGCGCTGCCACTGCCATCTCCATATAATGGTGTCGTCGTCTCCCTCTCCTTATCCATCTCAACTCACTCTCTTTCTTCTAACCCTCTAATATTACATTAAAATTCTCAAATCGAAGACCCTAAACTTCCAATACCGAAAGTCTTTTCTCTCCTCTCTGAAGTCCGGCGAGATCTGCCATTGCCTCACGTTTAAGCAGCAACGAACGGATGCGTGTGTGTGTGTTTGAGAGAGTGAGAGTGTCTGCGTGTGTTGTGTGTGCGTGCGTGTGTCTGCGTGTGTTTCTGTGCGTGTGTGTGTTGTATGTGTGTTTTTTGTGCGTGTGTGTGTGTTTGTGTGTGTGTGTGCGCTTCTGTGCTGTGTGTGTTGTGTGTGTGTTTTCTGTGCGTGTGTGCTTGTGTGTGTGTTTGTATGTGTATATGTGTATTGTGTGTGTGTTTGTGTGTGCGTGTGTGTGCTTGTGTGTGTCAGTGTGTGTGTTACTGTATGTGTTTTCTGTGCGTGTGTGTGTGATTGTGTGCTTGTGTGTGTCAGTGTGTGTGTGTATATGTTTTCTGTGTGTGTTTTCTGTGCGCGTGTGTGTGTTTCTGTGTCAGTGTGTGTGATTGTGTGCTTGTGTGTGTCAGTGTGTGTGCCTCTGTGTGTGTGTGTGCTGTGTGTGTTGTGTGTGTGTTTGATACGGTTTATGTATAAAATGAGAGAAGAAAGATAAATAAGGGTATCAAAGTAATTTTATAATAATTTTGGTTAGTATTTATTTTTTTAAAATTAATGGTTAGAATTTATCTTTGCTTTTTAAAAATGGTTATTTTAACTTTTGACCCATTTACATATTATATTATTGTTCAATTTTATGGATAAATTTTGAATTTTTTTTTGTTGAACATCAATATATTCATGTAAAATTGTTTATATATCAATTTCATATAATTCGTCACACTATAATAAAAATGAAAACAATTAATTATCATTTAATTTTAATTATATATTTATTATAAATAAATACATTATTTATCAATTGATATATAACAAATGTTTCTATATACCGATTGTATACTATACAACCTGGTTTAGATGATCCGCTGACCCGCTCTAACTTGCCCATAAGTCGGACGCATGGGGTACACGTGCTCTCACAGTGCGTCCATGCGCCCAATTTTTTTTTTTTAAAGTTGCTGCACATTATTATATATCTATATAATTGTGGATATTTTATACGTAGTGGGCCGCTAGCCCAGCGGGAATGGTGGTGGCTATCAAGGTTGTCCATCTGGGTTCGAATCATAATTGTGACAAATCCTTTTTTTTTTTTTAATATTCTGCATACTTTTTGTGTGTGTTTTTTTTTCCTTTTTTTTGTATTGCTTTTCTTTCTTTTTTATTCTTAAAATATTATTAATAACGCAATAAGTATTATTACTTACTTATTTTTTTACATTTACTTTTCTTTGTTCTTTTCTTATTCTTTCTAGTTTCTTTTCCTTTCTTTGCTTTGTGTGTGTGTGTTTTTCCTTTTTTTTTTTGTATTGCTTTTTATTTTCCTTTGTTTTCTTTTTTATTTTTAAATTATTATATTTAATTATTTTCAATTATTAATAAAGCAATAAGAATTATTACTTACTTATTTTTTTACATTTACCTTTCTTTGTTCTTTTCTTCTTCTTTCTAGTTTCTTTTGGTTTCTTTGTTTTCTTTTTTCTTAATTTATCTTGTTAATTATTTTCATTTATTTTTAATTTAATAATAGTTATTAGTTACTTTTACAACTATTATTTGTTTTCAAAATAATGTTTATTTTTAACAATAATTTGTACTTTTAGTTTTTTAGTTAAATAATTATTGTCGTTAAGAAAAATAACTATTGATATGAAGAAAGATAATGTTTCACAATCATTACTTTTTTCAAGACAATATTTACTTTTATTCACGACAATTTGTACTGTTAACTATTTGATAAAGTAATTATTGTTGTGATTAAAAGTAATCATTGACATGAATAAAGGTAATGGTTCAAAAATATTACTTTTCTTCATGATAATATTTACGTTCATTCACGACAACTTGTACTTTTAGCAATTCGGTCAAGTAATTATTATCGTAATAAAAAATAATCATTGATATGAACAAAGGTAATGCTTCTAAAATATTACTTTTCTTTACAACAATATTTACTTTTATTCACGACAACTTGTACTTTTAATAATTCGTTCAAGTAATTATTATCGTAATGAAAAATAATCATTGATATGAACAAATATAATGTTTCAAAAATATTACTTTTCAAATGTAAATAATTTTAAAAAATAAAAATTGAAAAATAAATAAAATGAATAATAGGACACAACATAATCAAAGAAATATCAAGAAAAAATGGAAAAAATAAAACTTACTTTTAAAAAAGGTAATATGAAGAATAAATAATTACAAAATAAAAAAATTAGAAACAACAAATAAAATGAATAACAAGTAAGAAACAATAGCAGTAGCAGCGTAGTGGCTTTGCTCTATGACTGAGAGCTCATCTATTTCGGACGTCCCAAGTTCGAATGTTGCGAGAAGCTTAACAATTTTTTTTATTAAACTAAGCGCGGGTCAGTGGGTCAAACTCGACCCGGCTGACCCGGTTGTATACTATAAAACAGGTATAGAGAAACACGCCTCTTGATATATTTAACGCAAAATAAGTTTCATTTATCGATTTAATATTTTTTGTAATTCATATTACGAGCTATAGTATAATGTTTAAAAATTAAAATTAATTAAAATCAATTAAATTTAATACAAATCAATTAAATTTTTTATTTTAGAGAAAAAAATATCAGTAAAAATTCTATGGATTTTGTACAGTCCAAAATCAATATCTTCTATGAATAATTAGTTCTTTTCATTGGGGATTATATTAGGTTTTATTTGTAACAGTCCGCTACCCGGCCTATGCGGAACCGGGCTGTCACTTGAATCCGTACAATAGACTGTTGACTTACACAAGATTGACTTTACAAAAAGAATGGAACTTCAAAAGATTGGATTCGAAGGGAACCGAGGAGGCTTTGTCAACTTGACATTACCCTAGCTTGGTCGTCTTGGGGTCAAAGTATGAGAACTTTGGTCTCGCACTGCGGAAGCGTCGATATAGATTAACCGTGATCGGTTTAGTCAAAGTTTGAAGAAATGTTGGTTGAGTTTGTAATTTAACATGCGTCATCCGGAATATTCTTTGATGCCATCACACCTCCATCTCGATCGTCACTCGACTTGTTTTGAAAAAGAAAATATTTTGGGCTTTGGTACTCAGTGAGGTTCGTGCCCCTTTTTGAAAACGTTTTGCAAAGTCAAAAGAAAACATTTTGGGCATACTCATTTCATATACAAGGGTAATAAATTTTAAAAAGAAAATATTTAACCCATGCATATGTAAAAATATTTTAACTTAACTTTGCATGCATCATAGCTCACCTACTGTGTTACCTTTTCTGGTTCTTTGAGTGGGGAGCTACTCCCACTTTCCAAACCATCATAAGTACCTTTCGTTGTAAGTATATAAAAATTTAATTAGAATTAATTGGACAATAGAACGGTCACTTATTCCCGATAAATTTTATACGTCTAAATCATAAAAATTTAGACGTCATATGCATTGCATAGCACGAGCATTCATATTTTATTATTCGAGTGAAATATGTCGATATTATTATCGCCTATGCAATAATGTGATTAATTAGAAATAATTAATCAAAAATTATGAAGTATTTGTTTATTTAATTTTGTAAAAGAATTAATTTATAAAATAATATGGATATTGGTCTCGTTAAGACTGAAATAATTAGTTCTACGTATATGCTCGATCGAAACTTTGATCGGATGAACGAATGTCGTATAATGAAAGAATAATTGAAATACTATATAAAAAGAATTATATAATATAATAATATATATTATATATAGGTAAGTGAATGTGTGTTGCGTGAGGCTGAGTGTGTACGCGTGAGTATATGTGTGCGTGTGTTAGGAGTATAATTAGGATAGGTTTAATCTATTAACAATAAAAATAAATAAGTTAATTAACTAAATAGGGATGGGGAAAGAGAGAAAAGATTTGAAGCAGATTATATCTAAGTATAATCATTATGCTTTTTCCTTCTCCCAAAATCACCTCCCATAAACCCCAATCAGAATGAATTAGAGGTAATAATTTCTAGTTGCCTACAGATTCCCCCTCCCCTTCATTCACGTTAAAACAAAAAAGAGTTGCAGATGAAACTCTTCACCATCTCTGCAAATCATCTTCTCCTCAAACCCCAACCCCTTCTTCCTCTACCACCATCCATCACCACCGGAACCACCACCACCACCATCTAGGGCCGGAGAATCGGGCAGAAAGAGAGAGAGGAAGGACCAGCCGTGAGGGAGGAAGGAGAAAGAGAGTGAGAGAACCAAGTAAGAAAGAAAGGAGGAGAAGAAGGCAAGGTATAAATTTCTCTTATTTCTTCCTTCTTTTCAATATCTTAAAAGCATGTTTAGGGAAAGAAAATAGTGGAACCCTTGGTCTTGGTGTGAAGGAGATGATGCATATGCGATTTTTTATAGAGTAGTGAAGGCAAGGATGATTTTGAGTGGTCTTTATACTTGTTGTGAAGTTATACTCGATTATATGTATTTTAGGAAGAGTATGACTTAGGAAGGTGTGCTCTTCATAATCATATGGTTGCTATAGATGATATGTGAGTGTGTTTAAGGCTGAAAACCGAGTATATGCTGCTGTGTTGGTGTTTTGAGTTTGAATAAACGATGCTTGGAATGAATCGTGTGCAACGTATGAAACTACACTGCTCTGATTTATCCATTTTAATATGATAGGTTTCGAATTTGAATCTCAAATTTTTATATGTTGTAGATAAGCATGTTAGAAAGGTTATGTGAATTTTTCAGAATTTTTCGTTGAAGTATGTAATTTTGGTGGATTTAATACTCTACTGCCCTTGTTTGAAAATCTAATCTGCGCAGAAAAATGTATAAGTATTTTTCTTCTTTGATTCGTAACTTTTGAAGACTTAGCCTTTTGGAAATTGAAACTATACATCCTAAGGATTTTATGTTGATATTTCTCATCCCTTGGGGCCAAATGAACGATTTTATATTGAATTTTCAAGTAACTGTTGTGCAGTAGAACTTCAACTTTTGGCAGATTCACTGATCTGCAAACGAGGCTCAATTAGGACAAGTAAAACCTTATAATTTTGAAGTGTAACAATCTTCTGGAAACTCTATTATGTGTTAGGAGCATGACATAAAAATTTCAAGCCTTTTTGATCTCGTTTACTATTTTAATTAGAATTTACAACGTCAAAGTGTGATGCTGAAAAATTGCAGAAATATGTTTATTATCAATTAATGCCTAAATTCGATTTTATTGCTAATAAAATACACATGTGAGCCTCAAGAATGTACTAAGTAAATTATTTCCAAAATGACATGATGGAGTATGAGTTGTTGGAAATTATTTCATGTGTTACATTAGCTAATTAATTAGATTTGAGCTAAGTTGTTTTGGGCCAAAATAAATATAATGAATTGGACTTGGGTCAATGGGCCAAAGTTTTCAGATTTGTATGTACTTGGACCAACTTAATAAATTGTGTGTGTGGGCTATGTGGTTCGGGCTCGAATTAAAATATTGTAGGCTTTTGAATTGATTTCGGTTGGGCTCGGATTTATTTTAAAAATGAGCTATATTCTTTAAAATTGAATGAGCCCAGTAACATAAAATTGGACCTATGTTGTTCTATTGTTGGGTTGGACTATCCTAAGTTAATAAAAAGAAATATGAAATGGGCTTAGTCTAATATGGTTAATGTAATTATGATAGTCTAATATGACTTGTTATGTGTGATATGGACCCTTAGTCCATATCTATATGTAATTAAATGTGAAGTTGTATATTATATGATTAATGTTTATTATTATTTATGTATGATTAATTATTAATTATTTATTATTAATAATTAATTCTATAATAATTTGTTAATTGATAATTAATTAATTAATTAAAATTCTTTCATAATTAATTACTAATTAATTAAATAGTAATTAATTAATTAATTGTATGTCTTAATTAGTTAATTATTTATTAATTAATTATATGTATTTAATAATTAATTATTAATTAATTAATTATATGTCTTTAATAATTATTTATTTATTAATTAATTATATCCCTTTATTAATTAATTAATTCTTTATTAATTCATTATATGTCTTTAATAATTAATTATTAATTAGTTATATGCCTTTAATAATTAATTAATTCTTAATTAATCGATTAAAATGATCTAAGTCAATTGAATAATTGTTATGTATTCAATAGTCAAGTATGAGTGTCTTACATGTTTTAAAGTGTGATCATATGACATGAGATATGCGATTAATCAAGTGTACATGAATTAATATGATGTGATGTAAAGTATATAGTATGCATAAGACATCTATGTGACTCACGTTACATAACATGCATGACATACAAGTTATAACTCAGGAATAAGCTTGACCTAGGATGCTAAGACTTTAGACACTTTTATGCTTGTGAACCTAAGTGTTTAAGACAACTCTTGTAGGACCGAACAATCTCTAATTCGAGGACTAGTCAAACGAACTTGAACCAAGGTGGGTTTCTATTTTCAAACTGTGGGATTACAAACTCCCACTGAGGTAACTTTAGGGTTATTAAACCCAATGCTTTCAAAGTGTGATATGCATGCTAAATGTTTTATGCTCAATTGCTTGTGGTTTACCTATGTTGAAAGTTTTATAATACGATCGGCCTTGTGCTCCGTACAAGCCAAGGTAGTGTACACATGAAGTTATGACGATTCGGTTGGAGGGAGTGGCTCCCCTCTAATTGAACCGGGTGGTAACCCAAGAATGTGAGATGCTCTATGGTTCGAACCGTTAACTGTTTTAAAAACTTATGTGAAGGATATTTTTACCAAAGTAAACCCTTCCATAAGAATGAAGCATGCTATATCTTTTGAAAAAATTGTTATCAAAATGGGGCACGGAATCCAATGAGTGCTTTTGTACTCAGCCCCCTGCATTGTTTTCCCTAATGCAAGTTGATCAATGTGGAGGCGAAGGAAGGGGATGTCGATGTCGCTATTGTCCGTTTGTTCATTTTCAAGTACTTGTCGTGTCGGTCTTTACGACCATTGTTGTGTCTTCAATAAGGCTTATGCCACCAAATTCATGTTACCTCTTATGTTCTAATCATCTACTTGTAGATGGTTATCTTTTGAAATGCTTCCGCAGTGCGGGGCCGGTGTCCTCATACATCGACCCCAGTTATGTTATGCTAGGGCATCGATTTAGAACAATTACCTACCTTTCCTTTATTATCCCAAACACTTGTCATTTCGACTTTTCAATAAATAACTATTTGTTATCATTTATGAATCATGATTATATGGTTTCACCCCACCCCCTGCGTGGCGGCTCGGACGGATCCGCATAGGCCGGGTCGCGGGTCGTCATAGACAAGGTATCAGAGTAGTTTGTTCGCTCTGAGCCCTAGAAGCCTTAATCATTCTTTCTAGTTAGAGTCAATAGATATAAACCAACCAAAGTCAGGAACTCTTCAAGTTCAATGCTAAGTTTCTCATGACATCCCTTCCATCCTTAAATTGCTATGTTTGATATTTGAATGCATGCTCATGAACTTTACCCTTGCATATACTATGCTCATATCATGCTATGTGTGCCAATACATGTTTACTTGCTCAAATTACGTGCAATTTTATTTCTTTTGCGCAAATTCGTTCGTATGAGGGCCGCCAACCTTTGATGATCGTTTACAGTCACGAGTTGGGATAGGAATCCCGAGTTGACTGATGAGTGTGCGCCGGGACTAGATTGTATAGGTCGGAACCTCTTAGAACAATCGTCGAGAGGACCCAAACCGAACCTAAACCACAGTCATGAACTTAGCTGTTTTAAGATTTTCACTGTAAGATATGTATTAATAGAACCACTTTTTTTATTTTATTTTATTTTATTTTATTTTGTTCTTGTAGATGGCAGGATATCCCGGACCAACCTACGATGAGCTTTTACAGCGTTTCCATGCTATCTGGAGGTACCCGGATGAGTCAGTGGGACAGTTCGTGACCCTTTTCTTGGAAGAGAGTCGCCTAGTTGGAGGAGGTCGCTGGACAAATTACGAAAGCTGTAGAATCATGGTCTATTGGTTGCCCTTGAATTGGGGCGTTTGGGCAAGACAAGAGTTAGAATTGATGAAGATGGAGGGCCTTCAATGTCGGCCAATGGCAAGCCTGAATGACCTATCCCTACTGATCCTAATTCGCTGGATTCAAGACCCGGTAGGACCACCTGCCACAGGCCCGTACGATCCGATACCTAACCACCCCCGGGTTATATCCCTCCAATCTTCCCAGCTGATTTTCATGTGCAACCTCAACACCCACTTCCACCTCTTAGGATCCATTCCCCGGCGAGGGATGGATCTACTTTTGTTCCTCAAGCACCCAGTGCAGTCCCGCCTCATTCCGGGACGAAGAGGCCTTTTGTCGACTTAATCGTTGACTCAGACACTGACTCAGACTATCTCTACTTTAGTGACCACACTGCCCCCAAAGGGCGACACGACAGAGAGGCTGGTCCCTCTCACCCACCTCAGTTCACACCACTTCCACCCACCTACACACCAGAGTCCCCTACTTACACCCCGAGCTCCCTGCCACCTTCCTCTACCTACACTCTGAGTTCCCCACTGTCTCAACCCACTTCTGCATCTAGTGTACCAGTCGACTCCCTGCCCGAGACACAACCATTACCTCTACCCGACTCTCCTGTTCATGAGACTAGCAGTTGCTTACGAGGACCTAGCATGTGGTATTCAAAGTACATCGTGAAGAAGAAAATTCAAAGGAAGGAGGAGCCGGAGAAAAAGTTGCTTAGGGATCTCGACCGGTTGATTGAGAGAGCTAGACAGGGCCTCGAGACTAACCCGTCCGGAGGTTCATTCACAAACAAGGACGATCTCGAGGAAGACCCTGACGAGGACCCGGAGGAGGAGGACCCAAAGGAGGAGGAGCCAATGGAGGACGATGATGAGGACGAGAGTTAGAGAGAGTCGATATGTTGTTGTTATTCTTGGACTATTTCATGTTTTGATATGATGATGCTATTGCACTTTTATGTTTCCTTCATGAGTCCATCTTTTGTTGTTATGATGACACATTTTGACATGTTTATGAGACTTTTTAAGGTTATGTTATTTTCATAAGTCCTCGGTTTGAGGCATTTTAGTTGACATGAGACCTCTTGTATGAGGCAAATTTTCATGATGGGCCTTTGTCTAGGCAAACTTATGATATGCTATGGTATGACATGTTATGAAAAGCTTTTTGCAATGTTATGTTATGATGTGATGTGATATGATCAACATGAAGTGAAATGTTATGATGTTATATGAAATGAAATGCTATAATGTTATATGATATGATGATATGATCTTGAAATGAACGAACAAGACAATCCACAATACATTATGGCCGAAAAAGTTTTTATCTTATTGTAACAATGACGAGTCTTGATAGACACGCCAAAATAAGATATGATAGTCATTCGACAATGAAATAGAATGATAAAGCAATAATGAGAGGCGTACAACTAATAGTTTAATCTCGAGTTTTCCTCTTTTAAGTGCGCATACCTCAAACAAATCAAGAGTCGGATTTTCTTTTTTTATAACTATAGAAACCATTTCAGAATGGCTGAACAACATGAAGAAAGGTTTGAGGATGATCATGAGCAAGAGGAAGAATTCGAGCAAGAACAGGACCAAGGCCAAGGTTGAGGACGAGGATGAGGCCAAGGCCGTGGCCGTGGTCATGGTCGTGGCCATGGTCAAGGTCGTAGACGGGCAAACCCCGGTCCTAAAAATGAGGAATCAGATCACGAAGAATATGTACCACCTCTACCTCTTGAGCAACGTGTCAAGACTCGTTTTAGGAAGCAAAATCCACCAACGTTTGGAAGGCTCGTTGAACCCCCGGAAGCTGAAAAGTGAGCGCGTAGCCTAGAGAGGATCTTTGGTTTCATGGAGCTTAGCCCGACTGAATGGGCAATCTGTGCCATTTTTCAGTTGACTGATGAAGCTGACCATTGGTGGGAAGCCGAGAAGAATGCTATGAATCCCGAAGCCTTGAGGGGTCTGATTTGGACCCAATTTAAAGAAAAATTCTTCGAGAAATATATCCCTGAAACCTACAGTCACCAAAAGGAGAACGAGTTCTAGAACTTGAAACAAGGAACGAAGAATGTGACTGAATATGATCGACTATTCAACCAGCTGTCACGTTATGCTCAACATCTGGTAAGTACTGAGGAAAAGAGAGCGTTCAGATTTCGTCAAGGATTGAGAGCGGAGATTAGACTACCTCTGTCTAGTCATTTACACCTTACTTACTCTGAAATGCTCAGTCGAGCTCTCAATATGGAGGCAGTCCTGCCCAAGGAAGAGAAGAAAGTTGCTCACTCTACTCAAGAGCACAAGAGGAAATTGGACAACATGAATTTCAACCAGCGTGGTCATAATCAGCACAACCCCAAGGGAAAAAGGCCGTTGAAAGGACCAAACCAGCATGCCAAGTCAAAACCTCAACCTAGATTCAAAGCATTACCTCCACCGCAAAAACAACCTTGCCCTCGATGCAAGAAACAACACTCTGGAGAGTGCAAATTAGGAACCAATCTATGCTTCGAGTGTGGACAGCCGGGACACTTCAAGAGGAATTGTCCTAATAATCCTTCACCCATGCCACTAAGGCAAGTTCCACCAAACCCTCCTAGATCGAATCAGAATCAGCGAGGCAATCAGAAAGGGAAGCAGCCACAAGTAGCTAGAGCTTATGCCATAAACCAACAAGAAGCAGCACAGAAGCAAGGAAATCTGGCAGGTATGATCAACGTTGCTGGAAAACCAATTTTAGCCTTATTTGATACTGGAGCATCACATTCTTTCATATCTTTGGAAGCATGCCACAAATTAGGTCTAACCCCAGTAAGCTCTAGTCAAACCTTAGAAGTATTACTTCCGTCACGAGAAACTATGAGATCTAAGGATAAGTGCTTGAACATAGAGTTAGACTTAGAAGGATCACTCCACAAGGCAAATTTCCACGTCGTAGATATGCTTGATTTCGATATCATATTGGGAATGGATTGGCTTTTGGCCAATAGTGCGACGATTCACTGTCAAGACCGAGAAATTTCCTTTCAACCTTCCGGAAAAGAAGAGACAAGATTCTATGGAGCAAGAGTCGGAGCTGGACGTCAAATACCGATAATTTCTGCCATGAAAGCAGTCCAAATGTTGAGGAAAGGAAACTGCCAAGCTTTCTTGGTTAGTTTGGAAGGTGACACAGAAGTCAAGACAAAAATCGAGGAAGTGTCGATAGTGAGAGAATACCCCGATGTATTTCCAGAAGAGTTACCCGGTCTACCGCCTAATAGACAAGTGGAATTCACAATAGACCTCGAACCAGGAGTAGCACCAATATCCAAAGCGCCGTACCGGATGGCACCGAAGGAACTTCAAGAACTAAAAGTGCAACTACAAGAATTATTGAATCTTGGATTCATTAGACCTAGTGCTTCGCCTTGGGGAGCACCAGTTCTCTTCGTCAAAAAGAAGGATGGATCACTTCGTATGTGTATCGATTATAGGGAATTGAACAAGTTGACTATCAAGAATAGATACTCGTTGCCAAGAATTGATGATCTATTCGATCAACTCAAGGGAGCATCTGTCTTTTCAAAGATAGATCTGAGATTTGGATATCATCAGTTGAAGATCAGGGAAGAGGATATTCCAAAGACAGCTTTTCGAACCAGATACGGTCACTATGAGTTTGTAGTGATGCCGTTTGGCCTAACCAACGCACCAGCCGTATTCATGGATTTGATGAACTGAGTGTTTCACCCATACTGGGACAATTTTGTGTTAGTGTTCATAGATGACATACTCATCTATTCGAAGGATAACAAGCAACATGAAGAACAATTGAGAATAGTGATGGAAACTTTAAGATCAGAACGACTTTATGCCAAGTTTAGCAAGTGTGAATTTTGGCTTGACCAAGTAATCTTCTTAGGCCATGTGATTTCAGCCGAGGGATTGAAAGTCGACCTTGCAAAAGTCAAAGCTGTGAATAATTGGAAAGCTCCAACTACTGTAACAGAAGTTCGTAGCTTTTTAGGAATGGCTGGATACTATAGGCGATTTATCGAAGGCTTTTCTAAGATAGCAAAACCAATGATGCAACTACTGAAGAAAGATACCGCTTTCAAATGGACTCCTAAATGTGAGGCCAGTTTCGAAGAGTTGAAGAAGAAGTTAATGACATCGCTAGTTCTAACCATACCAGAAGGAAATGAAGGGTATATCGTGTACACGGATGCGTCAAAATTGGGCTTAGGATGCGCCCTGATGCAAGAACGAAGGGTAGTGGCGTATGCATCACGTCAATTAAGACCGCATGAGGTGAACTACCCAACACATGATTTAGAGCTAGCAGCAGTTGTACACGCATTGAAAATATGGAGACACCACCTCTATGGAGCCAAGTGCAAGATATTCACTGACCACAAAAGTTTGAAATATTTCTTCGAGCAAAAGGAACTTAACATGAGACAAAGAAGATGGCTTGAGCTAGTCAAGGACTACGACATCACGATTAGTTATCACCCTGGAAAGGCTAACGTTGTTGCCGATGCCTTGAGTCGAAAACCTCGATCGAAGCTAGGATTATTGTTGACCGAAGAAAAAGAACTCGTGAAAAATTTAGTGTCACAGCCCCAAATCCCGAGGGACGGCAGAAGCCGGGGTGCGACTGGGGTTGGATTAAAGGAGCGGGGAAGAAGGGGGCTAACTGACTAAACATACATAAAAGACAACATACATTCGATGAACAAAACTTTACTAATAGAAAAGAAGAGTTAATCGCGAAGGATTACTCGACAAAAGTACACGAAAGTAACTAAGTTCAAGATTAGAGACTTATACTACAGTGATTTGTTCACTATACATATTCTCAAAAGACTTAGAGTTTTACAGCGGAAGTAAGTCATAAGCTAAAGCATCATATCTTCTCAACTCAACTTCAACCACCGCCACTATCATCGCTTCAACCTGCACATTTAGAAAACAATGCAGGGCTAAGTACAAAAGTACTTAGTGGGCACGATGCCGAAAACATAATCATAGGTAAATATAAATATGGCATTTCATAATTTGTAGCACATCGGGGATTTTATTAAAAAGGGCCCGTGTCTACTAAACATTTTCTGACTGATTTTCACAATTTACTCGGCCGAGCATTTTCTGGTATGCTACGTTTAAATCTTGACCAATTCTCATTCACCGTGGCTGGTACCCCTCAACAGGATATTACATACACCACAGGTTACAAAGTGCACTAACTCTGGAAAGCACTTAGTAGCTAACTCAGAGCCGATCGTTAGTTAACCTATTTAGATTAACTCTAAATATGGAAAACACGAATGTTAACTCAGATAGGTACAAGAGAACTCACATAAAACATAAAACAGTTCATGCCATAATTATCACTTTGAAAACACAGATATCAAAGCGATAAAGAAAGGTTTTCCGAGCATTGCTCATTTTATTTTATATGTAAAAGCCCACCTTTGTGATACAGAACTACTAAGTACTAGCTTCCGATCTCCTGATCTTCCGTCCTTTCCTTACTGATGGCTTCCTCTTTCATTGTAAAATAATAACACTTAAAATCGGGTCGTAAAAGATAATCGATCATTGAAAATCGAAATAGGCTTTAGTCGTTTCATTTCTTTAGGCATTTGCACGCTACTAGTTTCATTTTAATTAAACGGAAACGAGACTCGAACAAATCTCATTTAGAACTTGAAAGGTCTCATACTCGACTCTTAGGTCAGTAGAGAGGGTAGTCGTTAGCTCATTACGACTTAAAAGATCAAAAGGAACTAAGTTGGAAAGAAAATCAACTTAGGAAATTAAGTTTTTGTACTTTAGACAATTTAGGCATTTTCATGCTTAACTAAATTTCTTTACTTTAACGGATACGAGATACAAAATCGTCTCGTTTAGCACTCAAGGCTCCATACTTGACACTGAGGTCAGTAGGAAGATAGTCGTCAAGTTATTACGGCTTAAACGATCGAAGAAAACTAAGTTGCGAAAGAAACAACTTAGAAGAATAAATCCTGAAAAATCACTGCGCAAGGCAGTAACTCTGGGGACTGCCCAGAACAGGGGAACTAGAAACAGGGGATGAGCCCTATACAGTTGGAAAGCTTGGGAAATCTAGTTTACGCTCCAATTTACAGATCGTAAATACGATAAACGAGCTAGAAGTTATTACAGTTTCCGGCAAGGGTCGCAAAACTGCCGTGCTAACCCTAGTTGCTCGATGGAAACGATGTATAACTTCTTAGGTTTGTTCTAAGTTCTCGTATTCGATTTCTCATGAAACATGACTCTCAAGGCAGTCAACACGTACTCCCATACGTGAAGAACTCCTTCTCAAAACTCGTCCAATAGCACGACGTTCTAAACATCGGCTTTCAACTAACAAGTACTAAACCAAAAATCAAGTTAACCAATTCTCGTTCTAGTTCTCGACTATAATTACAACTCATCATTAAACCACTCGAAAGCTCACGTCGTCAACTACAAAGTCATACCTTAGTCCATCATAAACAATATTATCAAGTTAGATTTCTTACTCGACTTCTCGGTTATTAATTACGACTACTTGTTCGTCTCTTACGAGATTTCAAAAGTTGTCGGATTTCACTCAAATTTTACATCATCAAACAACATCTAACGAGATTCATTTTCATGCATATCATCACTTCATATCATTACTACATCTCAACTTAAATCGACTTATTTGTCTCTTACGACTCACAATTTATTTTTAGAAAATTCCAATTAAATTCATAACATCAATTAATATCAATAACAACATTATTTCATCAACAAAACCTCAACCAATTCAACTACATGCAAACCCCTATTTTCTCATATAATTTCGGTAATTACACAATATTAAAGAGGGTGTTTTTCTTCATCGATTAACATCATTTATCTCTTAATCATACTACTATATTATCAATTGATCAAATTCAAGTCTAATTACACAATAAATTGCAAAACCCCAAATCACAACCCTAAACCCTAGAATCGGTTTCTTTCATACTTGGGGATTTTGATTTCTCTTTGTTCTAATCACTAATTAAACACTTCCTAAGCATGATTATAACATCAATTGAAGAATTCAAACATCCTACATGTTTGCCCCAAATTTTCGGTATTATCAAGGTTTTAGGGCTCTTGATTTCTTTCAATTTTTAACCCTAAAATTCATATCTAAACACATCTAATTATACTAACCGAAGATCAAACATCTAATTCCATCACCCAGATTTTCGATCCAAAAGAAAAATAAAAGAAAGAGATTTGGTATGGATAGAAATATAGAGGAGACTAATACCTTGAGCTTTAGTGAAAGGAGTTAGAAGATTCGATGGATGAATGAAGACTTGTGTGGAATTTTTGCTCTAAGAACTTGATCTTCAACAATGGTGATGGAAGAAAATGGAAGTGAAAGTATAGTGTGTGTGTGTTCGGTTTCTTTAGGGGAAAGAAGGATAAGGAAGATGACTAACAAGTTAGATATTTTCTAATTAACATTAGGTGTAAAGTAGGAATAGTATTATAGTGAGTCATAGGTTTTAAACTATTTAAAATGTAAATATCAAGCTAATGTGAGAGTGTGAAGTCGGTTATGAGAGGGAAGGGAGGGAAATTACGCACTTTTCCGACGCGATACGACGTTACGGAAATCGAACGACGAAAAACCTAGCTCGGCACAAAATCGTCACAATCCGATTCGTCCAAAAATTCTAACGTATTAAACTTAATCGGAAAATAATATTTAAAATTTTAATTCCGACAGAAACTCGGGACGACACAGTCCGAGTTTCGTCCGGAAAATCATAAAAATGAACTTTCTCGGGCGAGTTCGTATCGCGATTTCGTGAATGTAAAAATCAGACGGTTTTCCATTCTGAGTTCCAGAACTAAAAATTTTTCGTACGCGATAACCCTAAATATAGTAGTCATCTAGCTGACTTCCGTAATTTATTTTTGGAAACGGATTTGACCGTTAGTCTTAGAATTCAAAATCGTAAACTTAGGCGTGCAAAGCCATTATTATTATTAACCTTAAATTTTTAAGATCGTAAGGAATTTCCGGGGTATTACATTTAGAGCAATTGAGAATAGAGGAGATTTGCCCTCCTGAGACCACCCAAAGCCGTATAGCCGTTGTTATGGCAAAACCTGATCTTCGCGATCGAATCATTAACAGTCAACGTCAATGCGAATTCCTTGAGAAAATGCGCTTGAAGGCAAGAACCGATGACAAGTCTGAATATAAGGAAGCATCGGACAATGCCCTGACATTCAAAGGAAGATTATGTGTACCTGATGATGTTGGCTAAAGAGAAGAAATCGTGAGTGAAGCTCACGATACACCTTATACTGCCCACCCCGGCGGTACCAAAATGTATCGAGATCTGAAACAGAACTTCTGGTGGGAAGGCATGAAGAGAGATATAGCTGCATATGTTGAGAGATGCTTAGCTTGCCAACAAGTCAAGGCGTTACACCAATGACCTTATGGGACTCTTCAACCATTAGAGATACCAGAATGGAATTGGAACGCGTCACAATGGACTTTGTAGTAGGCTTACCTCGATCAAATCATGGAAACACCGCGATTTGGGTCGTAGTTGATAACTTAACCAAATCTGCACACTTCTTGCCAGTGCAAATGACATGGAACTTAGATCGTTTAGCTAGACTGTACGTTAAGGAGATAGTACGACTGCATTGCGTGCCGACCATGATCATTTCTGATAGAGATACAAGGTTCACGTCAAATTTTTGGACAAGTCTGCAAAATGCCATGGGAACGCGCTTGCGTTTTAGCACCGCTTATCACCCCCAGACTGACAGACAGTCCGAAATGAACTATCCAGACCTTGGAAGACATGCTACGAACTGTAACCCTCGATCAAGAAGGACAATGGGAGATGTATCTATCACTAGTCGAGTTTGCCTACAATAATAGTTACCAAGCAACCATAGGAATGGCGCCATATGAAGCTCTTTATGGTAGGAAATGTAGATCACCTCTTCATTGGGACGAGATTGGTGAAAGAAAGATGTTAGGACCGGAAGTAGTCCAAGAGATGATCGAGATTATTGAGAAAATTCGTGTAAGGATCAAAGAAACCCAGGATCAACAGAAGTCATATGCAAACGAGCGCCGGACTGAACTAAGTTTCAAAGTTGGAGACAAGGTTTTTCTTAAAGTATCACCTACTAAAGGCGTAGTTCGTTTTAGCAAGAGGGGTAAATTGCGTCCTAGATTCATAGGACCCTTTGAAATTCTGGAAAGGATAGGGGAAGTCGATTATAAACTTGCCTTACCTCCAAGTCAAGAAAATGTGCACGATGTTTTCCATGTTTCTCAACTGAGAAAATACATATATGATCCAAAGCACATTATCCGATACGACGACCTCGATCTTAACCCAGATTTAAGCTATGAAGAAAGACCCCAATGTATCCTCGATTGGAAAGTGCAAGTGCTTAGAAATAAGCAAATCCCATTAGTCATGGTCCAGTGGATGCGCAACGGACAAGAAGAAGCTACGTGGGAACTAGAATCCAAGATGAAAGAACTCTACCCCAACTTACCCGTTAAAGGTACGTAATTTAGAGGACGAAATTAGTTTAAGGAGGGTAGGATGTAGAACCCTGAAAATTCGAGCCTAAAAATTTCATTGTAAGTATATAAAACTTTAATTACAATTAATCGGATAATAGAACGGTCACTTATTCCTGATAAATTTTATAAGTCTAAATCATAAAAATTTAGATGTCATATGCATTGCATAGCATGAGCATTCATATTTTATTATTCGAGTGAAATATATCGATATTATTATTGCCTATGCAATAATGTGATTAATTAGAAATAATTAATCAAAAAGATAAATTATATATATATAATATAAATATGAAGCATTTGTTTATTTAATTTTGTAAAAGAATTAATTTATAAAATAATATGGATATTGGTCTCATTAAGACCGAAATAATTAGTTCTACGTATATGCTCGATCGAAACTTTGATCGGATGAATAAATGTCGTATAATGGAAAAATAATCGAAATACTATATAAAAGGAAATTATATAATATAATAATATATATTATGTATAGGTAAGTGAATGTGTGTTGCCTGAGGATGTGTGTTACGCGTGAGTATATGTGTGCGTGTGTTAGGAGTATAATTAGGATAGGTTTAATCTATTAACAATAAAAATAAATAAGTTAATTAACTAAATAGGGATTGGGGAAAGAGAGAAAAGATTTGAAGCAGATTATATCTAAGCATAATCATTACGCTTTTTCCTTCTCCCAAAATTACCTCCCATAAACCCCAATCAGAATGAATTAGAAGTAATAATTCCTAGTTGCCTACAGATTTCCTCTCCCGTTCATTCACGTTAAAATAAAAAAGAGTTGCAGATGAAACTCTTCACCATCTCTGCAAATCATCTTCTCCTCAAACCCCAACCCCTTCTTGCTCTACCACCATCTACCATCATCCATCACCACCGAAACCACCACCACCACCATCTAGGGCCGGAGAATCGGGCAGAAAGAGAGAGAGGAAGGACCAGCCGTGAGGGAGGAAGGAGAAAGAGAGTGAGAGAACCAAGTAAGAAAGAAAGGAGGAGAAGAAGGCAAGGTATAAATTTCTCTTATTTCTTCCTTCTTTTCAATATCTTAGAAGCATGTTTAGGGAATGAAAATAGTGGAACCCTTGGTCTTAGTGTGAAGGAGATGATGCATATGCGATTGTTTTATAGTGGAACCCTTTTACCTTTAGTCTTAGAATTCAAAATCGTTAACTTAGGCGTGCAAAGCCATTATTATTATTAACCTTAAATTTTTAAGATCGTAAGGAATTTTCTGGGTATTACATCCTACCCCCCTTGCGAAAAATTTCGTCCCGAAATTTGCATACCTTCTGCAAAAAGATGAGGATATCTCTCCTTCATCTTCTCCTCGAGTTCCCATGTGGCTTCTTCTTGCCCGTGGTGGTTCCATAGCACTTTAACGATTGGTATCGATTTGGTTCTTAATTCTTGGACCTTTCTATCCAAAATCGATATCGGCTTCTCTTCATAGCTTAGGTCAGATTCAAGAACCACGTCTTGCTGACTAATGACGTGCTTAGGATCGTAAACATATTTTCTCAATTGAGAAACGTGAAAAACGTTGTGAACACTTCCTAGACTTGACGGTAAGGCCAATCTATAAGCGACGGGTCCTATTCTCTCGAGGATTTCGTAAGGTCCTATAAACCTGGGTCTTAGTTTACCCTTAACTCCGAATCTAACGATTCCTCTGGTCGGTGATATCTTAAGAAAAACTTTATCTCCTATTTCAAACTCAAGATTGGTTCGACGATCATCGGCATAAAACTTCTGTCGGCTCTGGGCTTCTTTCATTCTATCACGAATCTGCCGAACTACCTCAATCATCTCATTTACTGCATCGGGGCCTAGGTTCTTTCTCTCACCTACTTCGTCCCAATAAAGCGGTGATCTACATTTCCTTCCATACAAAGCCTCATACGACGCCATTCCTATCGTGGCCTGGTAGCTATTGTTGTAAGCGAATTCGACTAAGTGTAGAATTTCTTCCCAATTCGCGCCTCGGTCCAATACCACTATTCTTAACATATCGACTAAAATCTGAATCATTCTCTCTGACTGTCCATCTGTCTGTGGGTGAAATGCTGTACTGAAATTAAGCTCTGTCCCCAATTCTTTCTGCATCGTAATCCAAAATCTCGAGGTAAATTTGGCGTCTCTATCTGATATTATGACCTTCGGTACTCCATGCAGACGTACAATCTCTCTAACGTACAACTGAGCTAGTTTCTCCGATCCATACGTAATCTTAATTGGCAAGAAATGCGCTGTCTTTGTAAGCCTATCGATTATCACCCAAATTGCTGTGTTTCCTCTTCTTGACTTAGGCAAGCCTGTGACAAAGTCCATAGCTATGCCTTCCCATTTCCATTCTGGGACATCCAATGGTTGTAGTAATCCATACGGTCGTCGGTGTAAAGCCTTAACTTCCTGACATGCTAGGCATCTTTCTACAAACGAGGCAACATCTCGTTTCATTCCATTCCACCAAAAGTTTCTTCTCAAATCTTGGTACATTTTTGTACTTCCTGGATGTGCTGTATAAGGTGTGTCGTGAGCCTCACTCAAGATCTCGTTCTTCAGTTCGCTGTCGTCATCAGGAATACAAATTCTGCCTTAAAAAAGGATCGCATTGTCTGGTGCTTCAGAATATCCGTCTGGTTTCTCTGTTCTTATCCTTAATCGCAACTTTTCCATTGACTCGTCTTTTCTCTGAGCACTGATGATTCTTTCTCTTAAATCTGGTGTAGCTTCTAATGCTGCTATCTGACTTGTTATCGTAGCAGGCGTGTCAAGCACTCTGATATCCACCTTCTCGAATTCTCGTACTAAAGTTTCTTCTTCTACAAAAAGGCATCCTAACTTCGTTGGAGCCTTGCGACTCAATGCGTCTGCTACCACATTAGCCTTTCCTGGATGATAATTGATTCTGCAGTCGTAATCCTTGACTAATTCGAGCCATCTTCTTTGTCTCATGTTTAGTTCTTTTTGCTCGAAAAAGTACTTTAGGCTCTTGTGATCGGTGAATATCTCAACCCTTACACCATAAAGATGGTGTCTCCAAATTTTTAACGCATGCACCACGGCTGCGAGTTCTAAGTTGTGGGTTGGATACTCAACTTCGTGAGGTCGAAGTTGTCGCGAAGCATAAGCTATCACTCGTCCATCTTGCATTAAGACACAACCTAATCCATTTTTCGATGCGTCAGTGTAAACCACATACTCTTTGTTTGTGTCTGGAAGTGCTAGTACTGGCGCTATGGTTAACTTTTCCTTAAGCGTTTGGAAACTCTTCTCGCACTCGTCCGTCCATTTAAATTTGGTCTCCTTCCTGAGTAGTTGTGTCATCGGCCTAGCGATCGTAGAAAATCCCTCAATAAACCTTCTGTAGTTACCGGCTAAACCCAAGAAACTTCGGATCTCATTCTGACTCATTGATGACTTCCAGTTGTGCACTGCCTCTATCTTGGCTGGGTCCATTTTGATTCCTTCTGCCGATACTATGTGTCCAAGAAACATTACTTCCTTCAGCCAAAATTCGCATTTACTGAATTTGGCGTAGAGTTTCTCAGTTCTTAGTGTTTCCAACACTATCCGTAGATGTTCCTCGTGCTCCTTTTCATTCTTAGAGTAAACAAGGATGTCGTCGATGAATACTAAAACAAATTTGTCCAAGTAAGGGTGGAAAACTCTATTCATAAGATCCATGAATACAGCTGGAGCGTTGGTTAAACCAAATGGGATTACTAGGAATTCGTAATGGCCATATCGGGTTCTAAAAGCGGTCTTTGGTACGTCTTCAGGTTTGATCTTGAGCTGATGTTACCCTGACCTTAAATCTATCTTGGAGAAAATTCCTGCACCCTTAAGCTGATCGAACAGATCCTCGATCCTTGGCAAAGGGTATTTGTTCTTGAACGTGATCTTGTTCAGTTCTCGATAATCTATACACATTCTCATCGATCCGTCCTTTTTCCTAACGAATAACACTGGTGCTCCCCAAGGTGAGACGCTTGGCCTGATAAAACCAAGGTCTAGCAATTCTTGTAACTGGATTTTGAGCTCTTCTAGTTCTTTCGGTGCCATCCTATATGGGGCTTTAGATTTAGGTGCGGCTCCTGGTTCTAAGTCGATTGTGAAGTCCACATGACGATCCGGTGGCAATCCTGGTAATACTTCTGGAAAGACGTCTTCATATTCATTTACAACCTTTACGTCTTGGATGGTCTTCTCGGCTCCTGGTTCTCCGACTAGGTACACAAGATAAGCTGTGGTACCTTTCTTCTTCATGAGTTTCGTGGCTTGAAGGGCTGATATAATTGGTACGCCTCTACCCATTGAAATTCCGTGGAATTCGGTTGGTTCTTTACTCGAGGGTTGAAAAGAGATTTTTCTCTCGTTGCAGAGAATTGTGGCATAATTCTCCGACAACCAGTCCATTCCTAGGATTATATCTACGTCCCACATTATCATAACATTTAAGTTGTTCGCTATAACCTTACGAGTTCCGATTTCTAGTTCTAGGTTAGAGCAAACATGAGTAGAAGTAGTGATCTCTCCTGAAGGTGTAGCTACTCTCATAGAATGTGCAGCTCTTACAGGTCTGATGTCTAAGTTATCGGCACACGAGCCAGCAATGAAAGAATGCGATGCGCCAGTATCAAACAGTATCTTAATGGGGATGTTGTGAAGTTTTCCCATACCTGCTAGGTTGCCTTTTCCTTTGTGTTGGCCACCCTGTTTGATAGCGCATGCCCTCGCATTCTGTTGCTGCTGTGCATGCTGCTGAAACTGCTGTTGGTTCATTTGCTGCTGCGGCTGTGCTTGAATGACTCGGAGGGGTACTGCTTGGAGCGGTTTTGGGCAATCCTTTTTCATATGCCCCTTCTGTCCACAATTGAAACAGTTAGGGGTGCCTAGCTGACAAACTCCGGGATGGGCTCTGTTGCACTTCGGGCAGACAGGAATGGTAACCCTCCCTGGGTTAATTGCTCCCTGGGTTGAAATTTCGTTGTTGCCCTTGCGGTTGGTTCTGTTGACCGTTGCCCTTCCACGGTGCATTCTGCTTATTTCCTTGAATAAACAACCCCGATTGGTTGTTTCCCTGCCACGGCCTCTTGTTGCTGTTGTTGTTGTTGTTGTTGTTGCTGTTCTGTCCAGGCTGCTGATAGCCCTGCTGATTTCCCTTTCTCTGACCTCCCTGGTTGTTGAAGTTCTGATTGTAGCCTCCGTTCCATTTTCTCTTTTCCTGATAGTTGCTACTATTGTTGTTATAGTAGCCTCGGTTCTGGTTCTGTGCTGGAGCTGATGCAGTTGGTACAGTCTTCTTCTCATCAGGTACGACGGCCTCCATTTCCAGTGCTCTTTCCAAAATATCCATGTAGCCTAGTCCCCCATGACTAGCTAACACGATTCCTAGCTCATGTCGCAGTCCTCCCTAGAATTTCTTCGATAACTTTTCCTCGGTATCAACCAATGCCGGTGCATACCTAGACAGTTCGCAAAACTTGGCGTCATACTCAGTCACGGTCAGCTTTCCTTGCTTCAAATTGTAAAACTCGGCTTTCTTCTGTGCTCTATACGTCTTGGGTATGTACTTATCAAACAGTATTTCCTTAAACTCTTCCCACGTGAAACGAGCCAGATGCTCTGCGGGTATCACCTTCTGTCTTGCTTCCCACCAGTAATTTGCCGATCCAGTCAGTTGGAATGCGACACAAAGTATTCTCTCCTCATCAGTACATCTGAGGAGTTTGAATATCTTCTCGGTAGATCTCACCCATAGCTCAGCATCGCTAGGGCCGCCCGTTCCATTAAACATTGGGGGGTTTCTTTTGAGGAAGAGGTCCTCAATATCTCTACGGGGCGGTGGTGGAGGTGGTGGTGATGGGGGTGGTGATGGGGATGGTGATGGTGATGGGGTAGCATTCTGCTCATACTCTTGTTCTCTGTCATTTTCCGGTTGACGTCTCCCACGTCCTCTAGGCCTTCCATGTCCTCGACCTCTTCTATTGTTAACGTTTCTTGGCGGCATTTTCTTTGATCTAAAGGAAATTGAAATTCTCATTAGTCATTTCTGTTAATTACTCTTAGTACTTACTAGTTCGTTCTCAACTCAATCAAGTTCACGGGTCGACATATCGAACATAATTTTGATATTACCCTCATAATCTTTTAACTTTCAAGTTAAGCTCAATTCTCGTTACACGAGTTCATTCGACATTCTGATTTAATTACACGATTCATAGGAAATTTTTCTTGCGATTAAAAACCCTCTTATGGGTCATGTATATATATATACATCAAAAAGAATATTAATTCTGCCTCCAACGAGGACTTATACACAAAAAGGTTAGACTACTACTAGTCTAAACTAGGCTGACTGCCTACTATTTACCGGGTGCACTAACAAGCTGCAACTCCGTATCTACTAAAGTACTAGAACGGAAACGATTCATAAAATTTCGTATCCGTTAGAGTACTACCAAAAACTAGTTACTGATCCGACTCTATACAGGACAAAAGAGCTACTACTACTACTAACATGCGCCTACAATGCTCTACTCGACGGACTATAGTCACGTCGGAACTGCCCTCTACGGCCTAAAACCCTGAGAGTCCTCCTCGGGGTCCTCCTCCGGATCCTCGTCCGGGTCCTCCTCCGGATCCTCGTCCGGGTCCTCTTCAGGATCCTCGTCCGAGTCCTCCTCCTCAGACTCTGAAACAAAGACGAGCTGGAGCGCCTCGTCCTCCCTCAGAGTAGAGCCGTCAGCAAGTGTAAGTAGAGTGGGCGACGGTGCCTCTGAAACTGTCTTCTCCAGGTCGGAAACCAAGTAGTCCTCGCTGATCTCTACTGCACGCTTCTTCAGGGGAAAAAGGTGCTCGGGAACTGAACCTGAACCTGAACCTGACTCGAACTCCTCCCTAGAACGGACCCTGGACGGTCCTGCCTCCATCAGCTCTCTGACTACTCCCCACTTCGCACAGATCTCCTCAAGCGGCGTAAGTGGAGATGGTAACTCTAACAAGGCGGCAAGCTCCGCGTCGATCTCTCGGCACTCAGACTCCTCCCTAAACAATCTCGTCTCTAAGGGTCCTCTAACTCTAACACAAACGTCAGGTAAGAACGGTGAAGATAGTCCTAACAACGCGACTGTCTCTGCGTCGATCTCTACGAATCCCGGCCCTGGGATCAACTCCTCGATCTGTGTACAAACTGGCGGTAGCTCCGGTGTAACAGCGGGCTCCGCGTCCTCCTCTAGCTGCTCGGACTCTGCGTCCTCCTCTAACTGCTCGGACTCTGCGTCCGACTCCTCACTCGGTACACCGTATGGTGGCAACTCCAACAGGGCGGAAAACTCAGGGTCTAAGTCGAGGTGCTCTGGCTCGGTCTCGGCTGGAAACTGACTGTAGGGAAGGTGCGGCTCTAAAGGAACTGGGAGCATGTGTCTGCTTTCAAAGAAGTGCCTGTGCACAAACAGGCCGAATCTGGTGTAGTTGCCGGTCGGCTCAGTATCGTCGCCGAAGATCCCTAGGAAGTACCACGCCGCGCGGTGCGCCCAACCGCGCCACTCGTCCGGTAGGTGTACAATCAGGTCTAGTATTGCCTGACTCTCCGGAATCAAGTGTCGCACTAGAAAGTAAGCTGACGAAAAGTTGCTAACAATCTGTCCCACATCTTCCTCACCGTAGTCTGCCTCAAACTCGTAATACTCGTCCTGAATCATGTCTAGTATGGTATGCTCGCACTCGACCAAAGGCTGGCTCTTCCGAGTAGTAACACGAATCCTAGCCATCCTACAAAAGTTTTTAAGGAAACACGGATCAGTAACAGGTAGGGAAAATAACTTATCTCAACGAAATACTTAAATTACAAAATGAACATTCCTTATTCAATTGTAACATCATCACTTAAGTCAACCACTTATCAAGACTTCTAGCAATTCAAGAAATTGCACTCAACAATATATATATATATATATATAAAATTAAAAATTCAAGACTTTTATTTCCATTCTTATCTTACTACATTCTTAGTTACTTTAATTATTTAGTATTGTCTCAAAAACATTTCTTAACGACTCTCACTTATTAAAATAAAGTATGTTTACTTTGTTCATGTTACTTATTCAAAAGTAACATCCATTTACAAGAAATTTTGTCGTTTACGACTCGTGATATTCATACTAGTTGTAGTCATCGCTCAAAGACGAAATATGGAAGAAATTCCAAAAGAAAATGGAATTTAACTTAGAGAATAACTTTCTGGAATCTAAGTTCCAGTTGTCGTCGCTAGAATCGGGCGATCGATGGAAAAATTAATCAAGCTTTGTGCTCGACTTCTAATAATTTATACGATTTTCTTCGTAAAGTTCGTTCAGGACGGACTCTACTGAAACACGAAACGAAAAGAAAACGGAATGACGTGACACGAATGACGTCATTTAAGTTACTTACACGTAAGTAACGATCACTCATTTCATTTGGCTTTGATTTCCTTTATTTTGTCTTCGTCGTCTCGTTCATATCTTTCTTAATTCGAAGCCGAAAGCTTCTCAAACGTCTTATCGCTTACTCCGTTTACTAACACGATTTACCGAATCATTTTTATTTCATTTCATTTCCTCGTAGGAAATTCTTGTTTGGATTTTTTTTTTTAAAACGAAGTTCGACTTTGCCGAATCTTCATTCATGTCACTTAACGCACGTGACATTCATCAGTAGAAGTTCTCCTCGTGTCAGGGATCTCCTTTCGAAATCATTTCATAATAACGTTTCTTAAAAACGTCTAAATCCTCGAAGAACCGGAAAGATCTTAGGTTTCGAGTCTACATTCTCATTGAACCAGGAAAAATCCCTAAAATCCGACTACATTCTTATGTCCGCATATTTTTCAAAAGAAAGAAATTATCGCGCAAATAATTTCACATAAGATAGTACTTGTACTATCACACAATCACATAAAGTATAAAAATTTTACTTCTATAAAATTCTTAAATTCGGAACACAACTCATTCTCATTCTCAATTTCATTGCATACTTGTTCATAAAATTTCTTATTTAAAAGAAATCGCATAATTGAAATTCTTTCCTTTTCCTCGTTGAGTCGACGTAGTGGGAGGTTGAGTTGACATCTACATTCTCAATCTTAGTGTTATAGTCTAACTCTTATCTTCTACTTTGACGGAAGACTCTGATCTAGAGTATATACAAATACTCTGTTCTACGAGTCGAAAGAAGACTCAATATAGAGTACGAATGAATACTCTATATTGTTACTCGAAGGAAGACTTGTATATAAATACCACTTCGTGATATTACTAGAAGGAATGACTTGTACTAGAAAGGATGACTCAGTCTAGAAGACTGACTCGCAACCAGAGCAAAAAACGAACTTCTGCTCAGATACCACTTTGTGGTATTACTAAAAGAATAACTCGTACTAGGGAAATGACTCGAACTCAAAGCAGGAAACAAGCCTTGCTCTGATACCACTCTGTGGTATCACTAAAAGGAAGGACTCATACTAGAAAATTGACTCATAATCAGAGCAGGAAACAAGCCTTGCTTTGATACCACTCTGTCACAGCCCCAAATCTCGAGGGACGGCAGAAGTCGGGGTGTGACTTGGGTTGGATTAAAGGAGCGGGGAAGAAGGGGGCTAACTGACTAAACATACATAAAAGACAACATACATTCGATGAACAAGACTTTACTAATAGAAAGGAAGAGTTAATCGCGAAGGATTACTCGACAACAGTACACGAAAGTAACTAAGTTCAAGATTACAGACTTATACTATAGTGATTTGTTCACTATACTATTCTCAAAAGACTTAGAGTTTTGTAGCGGAAGTAAGTCATAAGCTAAAGCATCCTATCTTCTCAACTCAACTTCAACCACCGCCGCTATCGTCGCTTCAACCTGCACATTTAGAAAACAATGCAGGGCTAAGTACAAAAGTACTTAGTGGGCACGATGCCGAAAACATAATCATAGGTAAAGATAAATATGGCATTTCATAATTTGTAGCACATCGGGGGTTTTATTAAAAAGGGCCCGTGTCTACTAAACATTTTCTGACTGATTTTAACAATTTACTCGGTCGAGCATTTTCTGGTATGCTACGTTCAAATCTTGACCAATTCTCATTCACCGTGGCTGGTACCCCTCAACAGGATATCACATACACCACAGGTTAAAAAGTGCACTAACTCTGGAAAGCACTTAGTAGCTAACTCAGAGCCGATCGTTATTTAACCTATTTAGATTAACTCTAAATCTGGAAAATGCGAATGTTAACTCAGATAGGTACAAGAGAACTCACATAAAACATAAAACAGTTCATGCCATAATTATCACTTTGAAAACACAGATATCAAAGCGATAAAGAAAGGTTTTCCGAGCATTGCTCGTTTTATTTTATATGTAAAAGCCCACCTTTGTGATACAGAACTACTAAGTACTAGCTTCCGATCTCCTGATCTTCCGTCCTTTCCTTACTGCTGGCTTCCTCCTTCATCGTAAAATAATAACACTTAAAATCGGGTCGTAAAAGATAATCGATCATTGAAAATCGAAATAGGCTTTAGTCGTTTCATTTCTTTAGGCATTTGCACGCTACTAGTTTCATTTTAATTAAACGGAAACGAGACTCGAACAAATCTCATTTAGAACTCGAAAGGTCTCATACTCGACTCTTAGGTCAGTAGAGAGGGTATTCGTTAGCTCATTACGACTTAAAAGATCAAAAGGAACTAAGTTGGAAAGGAAATCAACTTAGGAAATTAAGTTTTTGTACTTTAGACAATTTAGGCATTCTCACGCTTAACTAAATTTCCTTACTTTAACGGATACGAGATACAAACTCATCTCGTTTAGCACTCAAGGCTCCATACTTGACACTGAGGTCAGTAGGAAGATAGTCGTCAAGTTATTACGGCTTAAACGATCGAAGAAAACTAAGTTGCGAAAGAAACAACTTAGAAGAATAAATCCTGAAAAATCACTGCGCAAGGCAGTAAGTCTGGGGACTGCCCATAACAGGAGAACTAAAAACAGGGGATGAGCCCTATACTGTTGGAAAGCTTGGGAAATCTAGTTTACGCTCCAATTTACGGATCACAAATCCGATAAACGAGCTAGAAGTTATTACAGTTTCCGGCAAGGGTCGCAAAACTGCCGCGCTAACCCTAGTTGCTCGATGGAAACGACGTATAACTTCTTAGGTTCGTTCTAAGTTCTCGTATTCGATTTCTCATGAAACTTGACTCTCAAGGCAGTCAACACGTACTCCCGTACATGAAGAACTCCTTCTCAAAACTCGTCCAATAGCACGACGTTCTAAACATCGGCTTTCAACTAACAAGTACTAAACCAAAAATCAAGTTAACCAATTCTCGTTCTAGTTCTCGACTATAATTACAACTCATCATTAAACAAATCGAAAGATCACGTCGTCAACTAAAAAGTCGTACCTTAGTCCATCATAAACAATATTATCAAGTTAGAATTCTTACTCGACTTCTCGGTTATTAATTACGACTACTTGTTCGTCTCTTACAAGATTTCAAAAGTTGTCGGATTCCACTCAAATTTTACGTCATCAAACAACATCTAACGAGATTCATTTTCATGCATATCATCACTTCATATCATTACTACATCTCAACTTAAATCGACTTATTTGTCTCTTACGACTCACAATTTATTTTTAGAAAATTCCAATTAAATTCATAACATCAATTAATATCAATAACAACATTATTTCATCAACAAAACCTCAACCAATTCAACTACATGCAAACCCCTATTTTCTCATATAATTTCGGTAATTACACAATATTAAAGAGGGTGTTTTTCTTCATCGATTAACATCATTTATCTCTTAATCATACTACTATATTATTAATTGATCAAATTCAAGTCTAATTACACAATAAATTGCAAAACCTCAAATCACAACCCTAAACCCTAGAATCGGTTTCTTTCATACTTGGGGATTTTGATTTCTCTTTGTTCTAATCACTAATTAAACACTTCCTAAGCATGATTATAACATCAATTGAAGAATTCAAACATCCTACATGTTTGCCCCAAATTTTCGGTATTATCAAGGTTTTAGGGCTCTTGATTTCTTTCAATTTTTAACCCTAAAATTCATATCTAAACACATCTAATTATACTAATCGAAGATCAAACATCTAATTCCATCACCCAGATTTTCGATCCAAAAGAAAAATAAAAGAAAGAGATTTGGTATGGATAGAAATATAGAGGAGACTAATACCTTGAGCTTTAGTGAAAGGAGTTAGAAGATTCGATGGATGAATGAAGATTTGTGTGGAATTTTTGCTCTAAGAACTTGATCTTCAACAATGGTGATGGAAGAAAATGGAAGTGAAAGTATAGTGTGTGTGTGTTCGGTTTCTTTGGGGGAAAGAGGGATAAGGAAGATGACTAACAAGTTAGATATTTTCTAATTAACATTAGGTGTAAAGTAGGAATAGTATTATAGTGAGTCATAGGTTTTAAACTATATAAAATGTAAATATCAAGCTAATGTGAGAGTGTGAAGTCGGTTATGAGAGGGAAGGGAGGGAAATTACGCGCTTTTCCGACGCGATACGACGTTACGGAAATCGAACGACGAAAAATGTAGCTCGGCACAAAATCGTCACAATCCGATTCGTCCAAAAATTCTAACGTATTATACTTAATCGGAAAATAATATTTAAAATTTTAATTCCGACAGAAACTCGGGACGACACAGTCCGAGTTTCGTCCGGAAAATCATAAAAACGAACTTTCTCGGGCGAGTTCGTATCGCGATTTCGTGAATGTAAAAATCAGACGGTTTTCCATTCTGAGTTCCAGAACTAAAAATTTTTCGTACGCGATAACCCTAAATACAGTAGTCATCTAGCTGACTTCCGTAATTTATTTTCGGAAACGGATTTGACCGTTAGTCTTAGAATTCAAAATCGTAAACTTAGGCGTGCAAAGCCATTATTATTATAACCTTAAATTTTTAAGATCGTAAGGAATTTCCGGGGTATTACATTTAGAGCAATTGAGAATAGAGGAGATTTGCCCTCCTGAGACCACCCAAAGCCGTATAGCCGCTGTTATGGCAAAACCTGATCTTCGAGATCGAATCATTAACAGTCAACGTCAATGCGAATTCCTTGAGAAAATGCGCTTGAAGGCAAGAATCGATGACAAGTCTGAATATAAGGAAGCATCGGACAATGCCCTGACATTCAAAGGAAGATTATGTGTACCTGATGATGTTGGCTAAAGAGAAGAAATCGTGAGTGAAGCTCACGATACACCTTATACTGCCCACCCCGGCGGTACCAAAATGTATCGAGATCTGAAACAGAACTTCTGGTGGGAAGGCATGAAGAGAGATATAGCTGCATATGTTGAGAGATGCTTAGCTTGCCAACAAGTCAAGGCGTTACACCAATGACCTTATGGGACTCTTCAACCATTAGAGATACCAGAATGGAATTGGAACGCGTCACAATGGACTTTGTAGTAGGTTTACCTCGATCAAATCATGGAAACACCGCGATTTGGGTCGTAGTTGATAGCTTAACCAAATCTGCACACTTCTTGCCAGTGCAAATGACATGGAACTTAGATCGTTTAGCTAGACTGTACGTTAAGGAGATAGTACGACTGCATTGCGTGCCGACCATGATCATTTCTGATAGAGATACAAGGTTCACGTCAAATTTTTGGACAAGTCTGCAAAATGCCATGGGAACGCGCTTGCGTTTTAGCACTGCTTATCACCCCCAGACTGACGGACAGTCCGAAATGAACTATCCAGACCTTGGAAGACATGCTACGAACTGTAACCCTCGATCAAGAAGGACAATGGGAGATGTATCTATCACTAGTCGAGTTTGCCTACAAGAATAGTTACCAAGCAACCATAGGAATGGCGCCATATGAAGCTCTTTATGGTAGGAAATGTAGATCACCTCTTCATTGGGACGAGATTGGTGAAAGAAAGATGTTAGGACCGGAAGTAGTCCAAGAGATGATCGAGATTATTGAGAAAATTCGTGTGAGGATCAAAGAAGCCCAGGATCAACAGAAGTCATATGCAAACGAGCGCCGGACTGAACTAAGTTTCAAAGTTGGAGACAAGGTTTTTCTTAAAGTATCACCTACTAAAGGCGTAGTTCGTTTTAGCAAGAGGGGTAAATTGCGTCCTAGATTCATAGGACCCTTTGAAATTCTGGAAAGGATAGGGGAAGTCGCTTATAAACTTGCCTTACCTCCAAGTCAAGAAAATGTGCACGATGTTTTCCATGTTTCTCAACTGAGAAAATACATATCTGATCCAAAGCACATTATCCGATACGACGACCTCGATCTTAACCCAGATTTAAGCTATGAAGAAAGACCCCAATGTATCCTCGATTGGAATGTGCAAGTGTTTAGAAATAAGCAAATCCCATTAGTCATGGTCCAGTGGATGCGCAACGGACAAGAAGAAGCTACGTGGGAACTAGAATCCAAGATGAAAGAACTCTACCCCGACTTACCCGTTAAAGGTACGTAATTTCGAGGACGAAATTAGTTTAAGGAGGGTAGGATGTAGAACCCCGAAAATTCGAGCCTAAAAATTTCATCGTAAGTATATAAAACTTTAATTAGAATTAATCGGATAATAGAACGGTCACTTATTCCTGATAAATTTTATAAGTCTAAATCATAAAAATTTAGATGTCATATGCATTGCATAGCATGAGCATTCATATTTTATTATTCGAGTGAAATATATCGATATTATTATTGCCTATGCAATAATGTGATTAATTAGAAATAATTAATCAAAAAGATAAATTATATATATATAATATAAATATGAAGCATTTGTTTATTTAATTTTGTAAAAGAATTAATTTATAAAATAATATGGATATTGGTTTCATTAAGACCGAAATAATTAGTTCTACGTATATGCTCGATCGAAACTTTGATCGGATGAACGAATGTCGTATAATGGAAAAATAATCGAAATACTATATAAAAGGAAATTATATAATATAATAATATATATTATGTATAGGTAAGTGAATGTGTGTTGCCTGAGGATGTGTGTTACGCGTGAGTATATGTGTGCGTGTGTTAGGAGTATAATTAGGATAGGTTTAATCTATTAACAATAAAAATAAATAAGTTAATTAACTAAATAGGGATTGGGGAAAGAGAGAAAAGATTTGAAGCAGATTATATCTAAGCATAATCATTACGCTTTTTCCTTCTCCCAAAATTACCTCCCATAAACCCCAATCAGAATGAATTAGAAGTAATAATTCCTAGTTGCTTACATATTTCCTCTCCCGTTCATTCACGTTAAAACAAAAAAGAGTTGCAGATGAAACTCTTCACCATCTCTGCAAATCATCTTCTCCTCAAACCCCAACCCCTTCTTCCTCTACCACCATCTACCACCATCCATCACCACCGAAACCACCACCACCACCATCTAGGGCCGAAGAATCGGCAGAAAGAGAGAGAGAAAGGACTAGCCGTGAGGGAGGAAGGAGAAAAAGAGTGAGAGAACCAAGTAAGAAAGAAAGGAGGAGAAGAAGGCAAGGTATAAATTTCTCTTATTTCTTCCTTCTTTTCAATATCTTAGAAGCATGTTTAGGGAAAGAAAATAGTGGAACCCTTGGTCTTGGTGTGAAGGAGATGATGCATATGCGATTGTTTTATAGAGTAGTGACAAGGATGATTTTGATTGGTCTTTATACTTGTTGTGAAGTTATACTCGATTATATGCATTTTAGGAAGAGTATGACTTAGGAAGGTGTGCTCTTCATAATCATATGGTTGCCATAGATGATATGTGAGTGTGTTTAAGGCTGAAAACCGAGTATATGCTGCTGTGTTGGTGTTTTGAGTTTGAATAAACGAAGCTTGAAATGAATCGTGTGCAACATATGAAACTGCACTGCTCTGATTTATCCGTTTGAATATGATAGGTTTCGAATTTGAATCTCAAATTTTTATATGTTGTAGATAAGCATGTTAGGAAGGTTATGTGAAATTTTCAGAATTTTTCGTTGAATCATGTAATTTTGGTGGATTTAATACTCTACTACCCTTGTTTGAAAATCTAATCTGCGCAGAAAAATGTATAAGTATTTTTCTCCTTTGATTCGTAACTTTTGAAGGGTTAGCCTTTTGTAAATTGAAACTAGACATCCTAAGAATTTTAAGTAAACTGTTGTGCAGTAGAACTTCAACTTTTGGCAGATTCACTGATCTGCAAATGAGGCTCAATTAGGACAAGTAAAACCTTATAATTTTGAAGTGTAACAATTTCTGAAAACTCTATTATGTGTTAGGAGCATGCCATAAAAATTTTAAGCCTTTTTTATCTTGTTTACTATTTTAATTAGAATTTACAATGTCAAAGTGTCATGCTGAAAAATTGCAGAAATATGTTTATTATCAATTAATGCCTAAATTCGATTTTATTGCTAATAAAATACATATGTGAGCCTCAAGAATGTACTAAGTAAATTATTTCCAAAATGATATGATGGAGTATGAGTTATTGGAAATTATTTCATGTGTTACAATAGCTAATTAAATAGATTTGAGCTAAGTTGTTTTGGGCCAAAATAAATATAATGAATTGGACTTGAGTCAATGGGCCAAAGTTTTCAGATTTGTGTGTACTTGGGCCAACTTAATAAATTGTGTGTGTGGGCTATGTGGTTCGGGCTCGAATTAAAATATTGTGGGCTTTTGAATTGATTTCGGTTGGGCCCGGAATTATTTTAAAAATGGGCTATATTCTTTAAAATTGAATGAGCCTAGTAACATAAAATTGGACCTATGTTGTTATAATATTGTTGGGTTGGACTATCTTAAGTTGATAAAAATAAATATGAAATGAGCTTAGTCCAATATGACTTGTTATGTATGGACCCTTAGTCCATATCTATATGTAATTAAATGTGAAGTTGTATATTATATAATTAATATTTATTATCATTTATGCATGATTAATTGTTTATTATTTATTATTAATAATTAATTAAATAATTAATTTTATAATAACCTGTTAATTGATAATTAATTAATTAATTAATTAAAATTCTTTCATAATTAATTACTAATTATTTATTTAATTAATAATTAATTGATTAATTAATTAATTGTATGCCGTAATTAATTAATTAATTATTTTTTATTAATTAATTATATATATTTAATAATTAATTATTAATTAATTAATTATATGCCTTTAATAATTAATTATTTATTAATCAATTATATCCCTTTATTAATTAATTAATTCTTTATTAATTAATAATATGTCTTTAATAATTAATTATTAATTAATTATATACCTTTAATAATTAATTAATTCTTAATTAATCGATTAAAATGATCTAAGTCAATTGAATGATTATTATGTATTCAATAGTCAAGTATGAATGTCTTACATGTTTTAAAGTGTGATCATATGACATGAGATACGTGATTAATCAAGTGTACATGAATTAATATGATGTGATGTAAAGTATATAATATGCATAAGACATCTATGTGTCTCACGTTACATAACATGCATGACATACATGTTATAACTCGGGAATAAGCTTGACCTAGGATGCTAAGACTTTAGACACTTTTATGCTTGTGAACCTAAGTGTTTAAGACAACTCTTATAGGACCGAGCAATCCCTAATTCGAGGACTAGTCAAACGAACTTGAACCAATGTGAGTTTCTATTTTCAAACTGTGGGATTACAAACTCCCACTGAGGTAACTTTAGGGTTATTAAACCCAATGCTTTCAAAGTGTGATATGCATGCTAAATGTTTTATGCTCAATTGCTTGTGGTTTACCTAAGTTGAAAGTTTTATAATACGATCGGCCTTGTGCTCCGTACAAGCCAAGGTAGTGTACACATGAAGTTATGACGGTTCGGTTGGAGGGAGTGGCTCCCCTCTAATTGAACCGGGTGGTAACCTAAGAATGTGAGATGCTCTATGGTTCGAACCGTTAACTGTTTTAAAAACTTATGTGAAGGATATTTTTACCAAAGTAACCCCCTTCCATAAGAATGAAGCATGCTATATCTTTTGAAAAAATTGTTATCAAAATGGGGCACGGAATCCACTGAGTGCTTTTGTACTCAGCCCCCTGCATTGTTTTCCCTGATGCATGTTGATAAATGTGGAGGCGAAGGAAGGGGATGTCGATGTCGCTATTGTCCGTTTGTTCAATTTCAAGTACTTGTTGTGTTGGTCTTTACGATCATTGTTGTGTCTTCAATAAGGCTTATGCCACCAAATTCATGTTACCTCTTATGTTCTAATCATCTACTTGTAGATGGTTATCTTTTGAAACGCTTCCGCAGTGCGGGGCCGGTGTCCTCATACATCGACCCCAATTATGTTATGCTAGGGCATCGATTTTGAACAATTACCTACCTTTCCTTTATTATCCCAAACACTTGTCATTTCGACTTTTCAATAAATAACTATTTGTTATCATTTATGAATCATGATTATATGGTTCACCCCACCCCCTGCGTGGTGGCTCGGACGGATCTGCATAGGCCGGATTGCGGGTTGTCACATGTGGATATCCTCTTGCGTCCCTAACTTTTAATGTCTCCTACAAGACAATCTAGATTCTTAAACATTTTACTCTAGGGGTCAATTAGTCTATCAATAATCCTAAAGGTCAACCTATTCCTGGCCTTTAACATTTGCAACTGAAAGTATTAAATTTTACTAGCCTAAACGGGGCTCTGTTTACAGAACAGTGAATCTGTTAAAAATGAGGTTTCGCTGCAAATCAGTCCGCTCGTAAATTCATTTTAAAATCACTCGTTATTCCAAAGATAGAGTTTCTTATCAATAAAGAAATCTTAGGAAGTCTACTTTAGTTATCCAAAATAAGGAACTCTTGAATATTCAAAATAGAGGGGGCTACAACCCCAAACATTTCACTACTCAGATTTTTGGTTCTAAAGTAGGTCAGATTTGAAATAACTTCACCGTGAGAGCTACACTCATCGGATTAACTTGATTTTTGGATATGACTACACTAACATATTCAAGAACAACATGTTAAAAGATGCGATACAAATTCAAAGTTTAGCATGTAAAAACGGGTGGGAAAGATCAGGGAAGTTTTACATTTTTGCGCAAAAATCACATAGCTTCATATTCTCAAGTTAAGACTCAAACAAATCTGCATATAAACGATTTACAGCCCTTATTATACTCCGGCTTTGATTCTATCCTTCATATGAACACATAGAGCATGTAGAACACGAATCCTAGTTCATAAATCTAACAAAGAACATCAAAATTGAACACAATCACCAACAAGCAATAATGAAGAGCAAGAAAACATACAAGATCACCACCATTATCATCATCAAGGTCTCACCGAGAGGGATATAGAGGCTGCCCTCTCTTGGCCTTGTTCATATCTCAACTACAACATGCAACTACCCACTTCCAATACCTATTGCTCATAAAACATAATAGAAAGGAGAAAAAAAAGAAACAAGGATTGAGATTAACGTTTTTATACCTAGCCTTTTTCTCCCTCGTCTCTCTCGATTCTCTCTCTCTCTCTCTCTCTCTCTCTAACGTGTACAAGGCTATCGTCCTTCGTTCCCTTCCTTCTGCGTGGTGGCTGCACCTCTGAGGTGGCTCCGGCGATGGCAGGAACGGCGGCAAACGACGAGAGGAAGACTGTAGTTTGGCTAGGGTTTGGAAACCCTTGTTTTCCCCCCTTTATCTTTTGTCTCTCTTTCTCTCTCGTTTGCTCTCTCCCTCTCTTTCGGTTCTCTTTCCTTCCTTCTTCTTTTGAAGGGCCAGTGATGATGGTGGTGGCTTAGGGAGGCGGTAGCCGGCGGTGGCGAATACGGCACATGGACGGGTGGCAGCGGTTTTGGGGGCTAGGGTTCTTGCTTTCTTGGAGAGAGATGGGAGATGGAAGGTAGATGATTGCAGAAGATGGAGGTGATGGTGTGATATAGAGAGGGAGAGGAGGAGAGTTGAGTGTTGTGAGGGAGAAGTTGCAGAGAATAATTATTGCTCTGCCTAATTCCACTGGGGATGGGAGAAATCTATGGGTGGTTTACGAGGAAGAGGAGTGGTTTTATTTTCAACATTAATCTGATTGGTCTATCAATTAAAATCATTTGGGCCACCCTTCTCTCTTTTCCTTCCCACAAGCATAACTCTCTCTATTTTCAAATTCTGCTTTCTTTTTATTACTTTTTATTTCTATCGCGATATCTTAACAGTCCGGCTCGTACGCAATTTGGCCTGACAAAATTTATTGAATAAATTCTAATAATTTGCTTTACTAAAAATCATATATAATTATAAATTACTTATTCTCTTTGAGCTCGCCTAATTACCTAACGCGACGCTGTCTAATTTATTTCATACAGTCGAGCTCAGTGTCGGCGTCCACATCAGGTAATTCACTGAATGGAATTACTAATTTTCCCAAACACATTTTTAGCAAAGAAACGTGAAATACTAGATAAATTAGTGAGGATTCTAACAATGCTAACTTGTAGGCTACTATTCCAATTTTCTGCAAAAACTGGTACAAGACGTAGTATCGGAGAGAACTTCAGATTTCTCTAGAGATAGACGGAGTTTTGTCTGTAAGGTTGTAGTTTCAGGTACACATACTCCCCCTCTTCAAATTCCCTCTTACTTCTCTTCTTATTCGCAAAAAATTCCATGCATTGTTGTGCCAATCTGAGATTTCCTTTTAATACCTCCACTGTTGCCTGCCATTGTGACACCTTTTCCTTTGCTTCCTTCTTCTTCCAGCCAAAACATTCCTTCTTCTCCCCATCAGAATTTCCCTCATTCTCAATGCCTAAAACCCTCTCCATAAAATCCATTCCTATGACAATATTTCCTCCTAATTTAGATCATTGTCCCCAAGGATCTGTAGAAGTTGGAAGATTTGGACGAACTTGCTTCAAATCTTCCCTATTTTCCGCTTCGTTTTCACTTTTTAAACAATGTATCAGATTGTGTGGTATCCGTATTCCTCCTCTGGACAGATTCTGATAGGGCAAGGCAGAATTTTGATATGAGGGTTGAAGTTTCTGGTAAGTAGAACTGTTTTCTTCAAAAGATCTTTCACTTGGATTAATCCCAACCTTAGCCTCTTGTATTCTGGAATTTAGGAAAGAACCCAATCTCGTATGCTCTGGTATCTTGACATATATGCCATATTGCTTCTTGACCAGAGTAAGTGAAAAAACAAGGGTCCTACTATTCAGTATAATCCCTGGATCAAAAAACACCAGTGTAATTTGTTTTATCCCGTTCTTGCGGAGGGGATATTGAAGTTTGGAACCACTACAAGTTTCCCAAACAACCTGATGTTTCATTTCCTTTGCATGTGGTGAATTTTGAAGCTCTCCAAAGACATCCTTAAATTCTTCAAACAACGTGTCCCATGGTCATGGTTCTGGTGGACTCAGAAGAGCTGGTTCGGAATCCAACAGGCAAATTTCTTCTATATCATCAAGATTATAATCCATCAAATGAAATAGGTTCTCAGCACTAATAGCTTGAAATTCAGCATTGTGTGTAATAGCCCTGAGCCTGACTCTTCTTCCTTCTGAGCTCACAGAAAATGTCCTCCGTTTGTAGTCCAAAATGATTGGTGAGCAAAATTCTAACCAATCACTTCCTAGAATCAAATCATAAACTTCAATTTTCAGGATTCTAGGTGAATAAGTAATCCGATGCTCTTGTATACTCCAAAAAACATCTACTGCTCTTTTGGTGCTTATCAACTTATGTCCATTAGCCACCTTGACTAATATAGGTCTGTCTTCTTCCAGATTAACTCCTAGGGATCTAGTTGTGCTCTCTGTAAGAAAGCTGAGAGTACTGCCAGTGTCTATAAGAATTCTCAGTTTCTTGTCTGCTACTTCCCCTATGACCCTCATAGTTTTGAAACTATTGCTTCCCATAATGGCATGTATTATCATATAAATTTCTTCCAACGGTTCATTGTCAGCTAACACTAGCTCCACAATTTCCTCCTCATGCTGTATGTGTTGTAGTTCTTGTTCCTCAGAAACCTTCGGATAGGATTCCTTTTGTTTGCACTTGTGCCCAAGCCCAACAACAAATGGCTCTTCACAGTTATAACACAACATTTTTTCCTTGCAGGTGGTATAGTGCTGGTTTCTTCAAACACACCTTGAAATTCTTCAAGCAAAATTGCAAAGTCTGTAGATACTCCTAAACCATCAGCAATTGGTTTATGATAAATGAGGTATCTCACATCTTCTTTATCCATAGAGTAATGCATCAAATGAAATGAACATTGTGCAGTGACTAATTGAAATTATGCATTACATGTGGTATCACTGAACTTCACTTTTCTTCCTTCCATACACACAGTAAAAACCATTCTCATATAATCAAACATATTATGTGTGCAAAAGTCAAGCCCTTCACTACATAAAACCAAGTCATGCACGTCACAACTCATATCTCTTGGAGAAAAAATGAATTGATGTCGTTGCATTTTCCAAGTGAAATCTGCAGCTCCCTTTATGTTAATCATTTTCTGCTCACTCTCAAAACCATCTTGTAAATCTTTAAGTTCAGATATAAGCATGAACCCCTGCAACTCATGTGATAGTCCATGGATGAAACTAGCCACCAAGAATTCTTCAAAGTAACTGACCCCATTATTGAGCAATAGGCAAGACCTTAACTCCTCATATTTTTCAACATTAGAATTATAGGATCCTATCTGTTTAAGATTCATAAAATTGAAGATGATCTTTCTCTCGTCTGAATCGTCAAACCTAGTAGCAACAACTTCTAGAAACTGTTCCCAAGTAATTCCCAAAATATTTTCATATCCAAGAGTTTGAATGTACACTAAAGCCTTTCCCTCAAAGTTATTCATGGCCAATTTCATCTTGTTCTCATAAGAAACAACAGCAGTTATCTTAAAATAAATATCACATTTGATAACCCATGCTCAAGTGTTAAATCCATCAAATCTAGGGAAATCCATCTTGTGAAATGAACTAACCATACCAACATGAGTATGATCATTCTCAAACTAATCTTTGGACAATCTTTTGATTCTCAATAGGAATATGCTCGGTGAGGCTCTCTCCATGGGCTCACTTTGGAAAACCTGATCCATCTTCCTTTGCACTTTCTGCAACTCCTTAATTTGTATAAAAACAGCCATGAGTACCCAAGATCTTGCTAAATAAAAGCAAAAACCTGGCTCTGATACCAAATGTAATGGACCCAAGTATATATTGATGTAATTTGTGATGGAACAATGATTTTACAGTTCTAACAGTGATAAAAATTGAGCCTTGAAGAAATAGATAGGATAGATAGAAGAAGGGGTGAAATAAGAAGAAATAGAGATGAGAGGCGGATTGATAATTCATTAGCTTAGGTTTTCCAATCCATACACATACATATTTATACTAAGGTCTAAGAGGTAGTGGGGACCTTAGCTAAAGTTGCTGAAATTAAAATACATAACCTAAATGCAAATAGATAAAATAAAGATAGTTGAGGACACTCTGGACTACACATATATGCATCCACACGTCCTCAATTCTCCACTCTCCATTGCTGATTTTAAGCCACGTGTGGGCACCTTCTCTCCTCCTTCTACTGCTTCAACAACTTTGGCCTTTCCTTCTTCCTTTATTCCAATCAAACCAACAATTCCAATCCCTAATTCCTCTTTCTCGCCCAATTCATTGCCAATTTCTTCAAACCCATTCATTGCCAAACTCAAGTTCATGACAAACCCACCTCTTGTCCTTAACGTGTGGATATTCTCTTACGTTCCTAGCTCTTGGTGTCTCTTACAAGGCAATCTAGATTCTTAAACATTTGAATCTAGGGGTCAATTTTTCTATCGATAATCCTAAAGGTCAACCTATTCCCGATCTTTAACATTTGCAATTGAAAATCTATCAAGGCATTGCCTTGAGGTTTTTATAGAAATGAAATCATAAATTCTTAGTTAAGACATGCATCTTAGAAGTAAATCAAAACTTGATTTTGAAATTTTGTCGTGCTATGAAATGCCATGTCATGCTTTGTCATGCTTCATACAAGTATGCATGTCACATAAATAATCATGTATGATATCATACCTTACATATATAATTAAACTCATGCATACGTGTCATATCATTTAATCATGTCACATAAGAAATTAATTAGCATGCTTCAACAAGTATACTTATGCAATATAACACATATTTTTCATCATATACTAAGTTAATTAATCACAATTGATTAACGCATACTTTAGGTAATTAATCCACTCAAAATTAATTAGTGCATAATTAATTAATTAAAAGTAAATTAATGAATTAATTAATAACATAGAAATAATTAATTAACAATTAATTTTTAATCATGATTAATTAAGTCACTACTTATGTACATATTAGTCATTAAGACATAAGTTAATTAAATAATTTAATTAACCTTTAAGATATTTGAGTCATAAAATAGTGGTCTTGAAATATTTATAATTAATCAATTAAGTTAATTAGGTAAAAGTGACCTAAGGCCCAAACACATAAGTCCAAGAAATAAATATTAATCTTATTGGATTCAACAACCATATATATATATATATATATATATATATAGAGTGATTCTCATGCAAATGAATCTTAAAGTGAGAATTAGGAATTAATCTCCACCATTGATTATATCTACATGGAGGGTCAAGATTTGGCCTGGTCAAAGCGGATCAAACCCGGGTCAACCCGTTGACTTTATTTTTTTTTTTCGATTGTTTTCAGGGTCAGCTCACATGCACTACTTCACATATTCGGATGCACCACTAAGTGCATTGAGATGCACAAGATTTTCAGTTTTATTTTAATTTTTTTTTATTTTCATAAAACAATGTGGATCTAGTTACACTGTGTGGTGCATCTAGTTACACTATGTGGTGCATCTGGTTACACATTGTGGTGCATCTGATTTTTTTTCAGTTTTTTTTTTCATTTTTTTTACAGATTTTTTTTTAGTTTTTCTTTTTAGTTTTTTTTTTACAAATATTTTCTCCCGGCTCCGCCTCCGCCTTCGGCTTCGATTTTACGGCTCTGCCTTCGCTCTGATTACTAATATAAGGATAATCGGTAGACAGCAATTTGGACTTTTTCGGCTCGCTTCGAGGCCTTCGGCTCCCCTCGCTCGAATCTTGAGCAAAGAAGAAGCGGCAAACAAAAGAACGAAGAGGCAAACAAAAAAAACGGGGGATAATAAATCAGAAAATTTTAAAAAATATCAGAAAAAAAAACAAAACTCTAGTGCATCTAAATGCACTTAGTGGTGCATCTCATTATATAGTCTGGTGCATCCGAATATGTGAAGTGGTGCATATGAGCTTACCGTAAAAAAAAAAAAGAAACTGAAAATGTGGTGCATTTAAATGCACTTAGTGGTGCATCCGAATATGTGAAATGGTGCATCCGAATAGAACGTAAATATATATATATATATATATATATATATATATATATATATATCACATAAATAAACATATAAATTGGGCTAGCACATAATAATCATGTTGAGCTTCATTAAATAAAATAACACATGAGTCAAGTAGTCACAAAATTAATTTAGTCTTGACCTAATAACAAATAATTAAATAGGTTGGGCTTTTTAAAGAAGAAAATAATTTAATAGGAAAAACATGGCTCAAACTTATATTGAATTGTTTGAATTTGGTCAAGGCCCAAACCACATAGTCCACATGTATAAATAATTAATTTAGCCCAACAAAAGACATATTCCTAAAATCTGGAAAATTCGGCCCAATAACCTAGGTCCAAATTCGTAAATATTTATATTGGCCCAAAACTTAGTAATTGAGCTCAAATTTATTAAATAAGCAATTTGGCATAAGAAATAAATCTATAAAATTCCCAATTAATTCACACTTCGTTATAAAATCTTAGAAAATACCTTAGCATGTTATTAAGAGGCACACATACGCACAATTTGTAATAAAATTCGAATTTAGACACAAAAATAAGACAAGACATTTTTAAGAAATTTTTAGTGGGACACCTAGCACCGTAAAATGAAAAATAAATAGTAAACAATCTCTAATCTTCTTGAAATTTCTATTGGCGACTCTTAACACATTTAACTTATTCCAGAAATTTTCATAATTCAAAAATATTATATTTAACTAGCCCAAATGGGGCTCCGTTTACAGAATAGTGAATCTGCCAAAAATGAGGTTTCACTACAAATCAGTCCACTCGTAAATTCATTTTAAAATCACTCATTATTCCAAAAACAGAGTTTCTTATCAATAAAGAAAGCTTAGGAAGTCTACTTTAGTTATCCAAAATAAGGAACTCCAGAATATTAAAAATACTGGTGGCTACAGCCCCAAACATTTCACTGCGCAGATTTTTGGTTCTTAAGCAGGTCAGATTTGAAATAACTTCACCGAGGGAGCTACACTCGTCGGATTAATTTGATTTTTGAATATGACTACGCTAACATACTCAGGAACAAAATGTTAAAAGATGAGATTCAAATTCGAATTTTAGCATGTAAAAATAGGTCGGAAAGATCGGGGAAGTTTCACATTTTTGTGCAAAAATCACATACCTTCATGCTCCTAAAACATAATAGAAATGAGAAAGAAAAGAAACAAGGATTGAGATTAAGGTTTTTATACCTAGCCTTTTTCTCCCTCTTCTCTCTCAATTCTCTCTCTCTCTCTCTCTAACGTGTACAAGGCTGTCGTCCTTCGTTCCCTTCCTCCTGCATGGTGGCTGCACCTCCGAGGTGGCTCCGGCGACGAGAGGAATGGCGGCGAATGGCGAGAGGAAGGCGGCAGATTGGCTAGGGTTTGGAAAACCCTTGTTTCCCCCCCCCCCTTTATATTTCGTCTCTCTCTCTCTTTCGGTTCTCTTCCCTCCCTTCTTCTTTTTAAGTGCCGGTGATGATGGTGGCGGCTCAGGGAGGCGCAATCGGCGGTGGCGAAGGCAGTATATTGGGGGGGGGGGGGGTTTGGGGGTTCTTGCTTTCTTGGAGAGAGATGGGAGATGGAAGGTAGATGATTGCAGAAGATGTAGGTGATGGCGTGATATAGAGGGAGAGGAGTTGAGTTGATTGTTGTGAGGGAGAAGTTGCAAAGAATGTGATAGCAAGCGGTGGAGTGCTAGAGAGTTAAATTTATATTTTATCTCGGATTAGTTCGTATGTGATTTGTCTAATTAATTATGGAGTCATTAGTTGTTGGGTCACCTCAGGGACCATAGTTGATGGGCCTTAGTTATTAGGGTGAGACAATTACTTGATTATCAAGTAATTAAGTTTTTAAATATTTTAATAGGGTTTCAGATTGGCTATCGTGTGATCAATAGGATTTGCAGCTTAAAGCTATGGCTGCAGGATTTATTTCTTGTGAACCTCTCTTGAGGTGTTTATCGTTTTCCCTATCGTAGTTCTTTTCCTTTCTTCTCATCTTCAATCTATCAAATTGGTCCGACCTGCTCGGTTCATGACCAAGACAAGACAATGGACATTGATGGAGAAGAATGAGAAGTTGCTAGAGGAGGTGAAAGTAACCATAGAAGCTGCCATGACTAGGGTTTCCACCGTAGAAGGGTCGTTAAGTATGCTGGATGAATCTGTATGCCGACACGATGCTCAGTTCACGGTGATCATGGCTAAGTTGAATGCTCTGAAATCTGGCGACCAGCCCTTGTCCTCGACGGGCGAGAAAAACACCTCAGAAACGAGGGATTCTGCCTCTAAGAAGACCGACAATGGCGGAAGCGGGGTGCCGGTGACTCTTGCATCTAACGCTCCACGGATAGAACTGCCCTTGTTCGAGGGCACAGATCCACTCGCGTGGCTCATGCAATTGAGCAATATTTTTTGGTTCACCGGACACCGGTGACTGATCGAGTTCAACTTGCACTAATTACGATGTCTGGCAAGACTATGTTCTGGGCGCAGAGTCTACTCCGTCGTTCTGCAACCATTTCATGGGTTCAATTCACTCGCAAATTGCTCGAGCGCTTTGGCAACAGTTCAGCCTTTAATGCTTATGAGGCCATGCAAATTACTCGACAAACAGGATCACTAAAGGATTACCTTTCGCTATTTGAAGAGCGCATTGCTCAACTTCCACAATTTCCTGCTGCTTAGTACTTGGGCAGGTTTTTAGGTGGGCTGCAACCATCGGTTCGGGATTCTCTTCCTGACTCAGAGTTATCCGATGTATATGCTGCAATTTGAGCTCCCCGTCGTGTTTCCCGCACCACTCGGCCGTCCTCAACAAATAGCAGGTCCATTTTTGGGGTTCAGCCATGGGTTACTAGCACGTTTGGAAGTGGCACGATGACCGACAGTAGTGCGTCTACTACTCTGCACAACCCTTCTTTTGTCATCTCTTCCACAGATCTGCCTGTCCATAGATTTTCCTCTAAATTTTCTGCGCCTCGTCCCCATCGCAATGTCCGCCATCTGAGTGCGAAACAAGCCGCTGAGTATAGGGCCAAATGGAAATGTTATCGTTGTGGTGATCGTTATGAACCGCTCCACAAATGTGCTGCCAAACACCTGGCAATTATGATTAAGTACGAAGACCTAAAGGAAGTAAAGGATCATGCATTTGATGATCCGGGGTAGGAGGGGTTGTCTCATAATCCACAACCTTGAGGGCAAGGATGCTTCAACGGGTGCAGCTATTGATAGCAAGCGGTGGAGTGCTAGAGAGTTAAATTATATTTTATCTCGGTTTAGTTCGTATATGCTTTGTCTAATTAATTATGGAGGCATTAGTTGTTGGGTCGCTTCATGGACCTTAGGCCTTAGTTATTAGGGTTCGACAATTACTTAATTCTCAAGTAATTAAGTATTTAATTATTTTAATAGGGTTTAGGAGTGGCTATCGTGTGATCAATAGGATTTTACGGCTTAAAGATGTGGATGTAGGATTTATTTCATGTGAACCTCTCTTGAGGTGTTTATCGTTTTCCCTATCGTAATTCTTTTCCTTTCTTCTCATCTTCACTCTATCAGAATGATTATTAGAAATTCCATTGGGGAAGGGAGAAATCTATGGGTGGTTTACGGGGAAGAGGAGTGGTTTTATTTTCAACATTAATTTGATTTGTCGATCAATTAAAATTATGTGGGCCATCCTTCTCTCTTTTCCTTCCCACATGCATAACTCTCTCTCTTTTAAAATTCTGCTTTCTTTTTTATTGCTTTTTATTTCTATCGCAATATCTTAACAGTCCGGCTTGTACGCAATTTGGCCTGACAAAATTTATTGATAAATTCTAATAATTTGCTTTAACTAAAAATCATACTGTATATAGTTATAAGTTACTTATTTTCTTTAAGCTTGCCTAATTGTCTAACGCGACACCGTCTAATTTATTTCATACAGTTGAGCTCAACTGGCCGGCTCCACAATCACATAACAATTAATTGGCAAATAATTCACATCAATAACTTATCATCATTTAGAATGCAACACGTAGGATGACGTGCAATGTATGCAGTAATTTATGCTCGTGCTTGATTTGAAAGATTGACGATGAAATTATTTAAAGACGAATAAAATTTATTTTTGATCTTATAAATAAAGTCTTCATCTTCTCTTAATAAAACAATTTATTGTCCTTTGAAAAATCTCTGGGAATAAGGACCTATCTTAAAAAGTTTTAGTTTATTCGAGCTTTTCGTAGACCGGTCTTTGAGGGGTGTTGCATTATTTCCTCCCAAAATATTATTGTTCTCTATCTCACAAATTAATTCCTAAATTAGTGGGATTTTTTTTGTCCTCATAAGATCCTACGATTTTATCCTAAATTATCATGTCGATTTCCCTCCCAAAGTCGCACGTTTTATTAGGATTTTTTTCCCTCTCACAAAATAATTTCTAAATTGGTGGGATCAAATATACCTCCTAATTTAGCACGATTTTATTTTTCAATTATATTAGGTTTTTATTCCATCCCAAAATTTAGTTGGGGAAACTCTTTTTAAATACATTTTCATAGAAGGTAAAGGTTTTTTGCACTCTTTTATAATAGTATAAGTTTTTTATACCAAAATCACTTAAAAGACTAAACTACCCTTACTTAGATAAAACAAATAAGAAAAAGACAAAAAAAATAATAAAAAAATCCCTATCTATCGGTCCCCCCACTACCCCACCCCACACATCACTTTCCCTCTCTCTTTCTCTCAACCCTCGACACACAGCCGTCTCTCACCCTCGACGACACACACACACACGTCAACAATGAACAACCAATCCGACCACGATGGGGAGTCAACGATGTCGACATCTAATTCCGGCGAGGAGGAAGTAAGTTTGTGCGAAAACAAACCGCCGATTAGTTCTCTCAACCCACGAAATTCAATTTTGTAAAGATCGAATGTATGCTTCTAAATGTGTGTTTATGTTCGATTATTAAATATGAGGACAATGTACATGATTGTATGAGTATTGGTAGTGTTATTTCTAAAATTTGTCGTTGAAATTTGGATTTAAAATATGAGAAACGGGGCTGCCCCCGGTGGGTGTTTATGTACCCACGGTGGCACCCATCGTAGGTTGCACCGTCATGGATGGCCTCACCATGGGTTGCCCTGGCGTGGGTAGCCCCTGCGTGGGTTTCCCCATCGTGGGCAGCCCCGTTGTGGGTTGCCCAAAGACTATTTATATGGTTTATGTTTTGTGATTTTGTTGGTTTGAGCACTCGAACTTCCTTCCTTATGATTTGTGTGTTTATATTGCAGTCCGGTTGTGAATGGATGAGACATGAATTGTATAATGAATTTACGGTGGGAGTTGTTGGTCGTTACATTAAACATAAGAGAAATGGAAGTACAAATAGTGTCCTATATCACTTATTGGCATGTCAGTTGACGGGTGATGAGATCCCCCCGGATGAGACGTGGTTCCAAATTTTCGGGCGAACCCTCCGCTTCATCACACGCGAATATGTGTGCATTACTGGATTAAATTTTGGAAGGACATATTTTGACCCAAATGAAAGACATCTCCTCTGGCTTGACAGTCTTTTCCATAGAGTATTCAAAGGCTGCAGAACTAAAATAAGAGACATGCGCGATATGTTCAACGCCTTAAAGTTGGGAGACGACTTCACAGACTATGTGAAGGTAGCCAAGCTCTTGGTTTACTACCTATTTCTCCTTTGTCGGGACCGTGACATGGAGTTCGAGAAATGGGCATGGACATTAGTTGAGGATCCGGAATGTTGGGAAGAGTTTCCTTGGGATGATTACACATATCAGTCATTCACTTACATGTTTAGGTTGGAACTTATCACTTTTACGGACCAAGCGCAGATTGGAACTTATCACTTTTACGGACCGGTTTAGGTTTTATAAATTTGGTCTTACGAGTATATTCCTTTGTTGGGAGAGTATTGTTGAACCCGAGCAGCTGCCGTCAGAGTTCCTCGATATTTTATGTGGACAATAAGACTCTTCAAGGCAGATTTTAGCACGTTCTTCGAGAGAGAGATACGTCCCTTTATTTTTATAATATTTTATCATTTATATTACATGTTTAATTTGTCATCTAATAATAATTTTACATAACTTGTTTAGGGTCTTGTCATACATATCTCGATGCCCGTTCTCGTGGAAGACACTATAGAGCTGTATTAGAGCTGTGATTATTAAAGAAGAATACAGAAGGAGAGTTTCGAGAGGTTTCCTTGATAAAGAAGGTGAAAAAAAGGGAAAATTGGCAAAGGCTGCGAATGTTGTGGGGAAGATAATTAAACCGACCTCATCGGCACAGAAAATCTTAAAACAACGCCGACAGAGCACACCACCACAAGTACATACAGCTAAGAGAACACAGCCGGTCTATCAGGAGAGACCAGAAGATAGAGTGTGTTGTGTTCACGGACGTCTTTGTCCTGACCACACGAAGGACGACATAGACGACTACATCGATCGCCGGCTGAATGCAGTCTTGATGGACGAGTCTGACAAGGGCTTCATTGGTACCTTATCCGGGAAGCTCTTTGCTCATGTGAAGGAGTACTTCGGTTCGAGGCATAGACAATCTAGGAGCCCTCCACAGTCGTTTGTGGGGAGCTACAGGAGGAGCCCTGAGCCACACCATCACGCTGCAGAGGTTTTTTGCAGACACAGGAGGATTCCAAACCCGCTTCGTCACTCTGCAGCTGCAGCTCTATAGGGATAGCACAGTCGGCATAGTCACCACTCTCCTCACATCCCTGAGTGTACCAAACAGCTGATGCACCTGTTAGGGCAGTTGTTTGACGTTATACCCCATCAGAGCGAGCCACCAATATAGCCGTGGGGGTATCAGCCTGCCTACCACCAACAACAACCGATGTTTTTCGGCTATAGAAATAGACCGTTGCATCCGTACGATCCTATGATGTACCAGCCTCCGATGTTTTAACCTCCTATCTGGCAACAGCAGTCAATGTTGCCAGGCGTCGGCAACAACAATCACTTTTAGTATGATCAGCAGATGTTTCCTACTTCAGCTCCTACTGCCGAGTACACCCCATATGAGTAGCAGATTCCCTACTAGTCTGCCTACCAGCAGGAGCAACCGATGTTTCCTACTGTTGAGGACACCACACGAGCAACTCAGACGGTCTATTTCACATGTTAATATTGACTGGTCGTCATCCTCTGAGGAGTCTCATCAGCTTGATTACGAATTGGCGGAGCGAGATGAGGTGCAAGGTCATCGTAAGACGTGACCGTCTACTATTATGCAGACGCCTTATGTGGCCATGACTGCAAAGGCCGTGAAGAGGTTGAAACATATGTACAAGAAGCATAGAAAATCAGGAGACGATGCTACAATCGAAATTAAAATGCTTGGCCACATTGTTGTACAATCTGTTTTCGATCGTCTGGAGGATAGTCGGCAAATGATGTGGGCAGAGGTACAATTCTATCTTTATTACAATAATTTAAACTTATTTGTATATTAACTAACAAAATTAAATAACATTGCAGGAGATAGAGTTGTACCTAAACTATATGCGATTCAAGGTGAGATATTTAGATAGGTTGACAACTGATGGAGTATGTGAGGCAACCACCATTATAGCCGGCACTGGTTTCTATGTAAGTATTTCTCTTCGATTTATGTAAATCTTGATTTCTTGATTATATTAATATTCTCTTTGATTCATGTAATTTTTTATTGTAATACTAGAATTCTTTGTGAAATGAGTGGGATAAGTTGTACCCTATTGATGCTAATGGCAAGAGAAAGAAAGTTCCGCCAGGCCTTAGACTATATCATAATTGGCAAGTACCTGAGGCTCTTAAACAAATGGTTGATGGCACAGAAAGTGAATTAGCAACGACTTGGTGGAAAGCTAACCATGTAAGTTGATTATATTTTAAAATAATATCTTTTTTGTAGTTTATAATAATTTTTTTTAATATAGTTAAATTTCTCCTTGTTGTGCAAGGTCATAACAGTGTGCAATATAGAGGGAAATTATTGGGTCATGATAGGCATCTGTCTGAAGGAATAGACAGTCGAGTTGTATGACTAGACCTTGGTCTATCACAAGGAAACGACAGTGCACGAAGAGCAATTACAGTGTGTCACAGATCTTTTACCTCGACTGTTGTTGCCATCAGGTTTCTAGGAGCAAAATGGCCAGAGGCAAAGGCTCAAAAACCCTCCATTGTTGATTAAGATACCTGAGAATGAACAATTCATCCAGACCGACGGGACAAATTATGGCCCCTATGCCCTTATGTATGTTGATCGCCTCATCAATTTAACGGCGACTCATCGTAATATGTCAATTGATGATAGATACATTGAGCAGTATAGGTTATTTGTTGCAACTAGAATATTTTGGTTAGGAGTAGAGGGTTCGTATTAGGAGAGACAACATAACAAAATTCTCATTTTTGTAAATATTTAAACTTATTTTATGCGTTATTTGGACTTGCTTAAGATGCGAGTGATTATAGTTGAATGAGGTTGAAAAGAGCAGGTGAAAATATCACTCTCGGGCTTGCCCACGGTGGCCATGCCCACGATGGTCACCATCGTGAGTTGCCCACCGTGGGTTGAAAATCTGGTACCCACGCTGGAGGGAAACCTACGGTAGAGGGCTACCCATGGTGGTGGCTACCATTTGTTGCCCACCGTGGGTACAAGATCTTCAACCCACGGTGGACAACCCATGATGGGCAACCCACGGTGGCCCCATCGTGGGCAATGTCCACCGTGGGCACGGCGGTGAGCAGCACAGGAACATGTTTGAAGTTCATTTTTTGCTCGGTTCCTTCTTCAATTTTGTTATTTTCTATAATAGTTTATTTTTCAATTTAAATCTACGTAACAACAAATCCAAACACCCACATGTAACCTTAATCTAATTCATTAGTAAACCAGATACTTCGTGCAAACGCTAAAGTTAGTTATACATAATCATTATCAAGATAATCCTAACATTGTACGTACAGTTTATGATATATTTTGTTAATTCAATGCTTACTATTGCAATTATGTTACATTTCATGTAAAATATAACTTATACTATGCATACAATGTTGGGATTCTCTTGATATTGGTTATGTATAACTAACTTTAGCATTTTGTACGAAGTACCAGATTTACTAATGAATTAGATGAAGGTTACATGTGGGTGTTTGGATTTGTTGTTACGTAGATTTAAATTAAAAAATAAGCTATTGTAGAATCACTAAACAACAAAATCAAAGAAGGAACCGAGCAAAAAATGAAATTGAAACATGTTCTTGTGCCCACGGTGACTGCTCACTGTCGCGCCGACAGTGGGCATTGCCCACGATGGGGCCACCGTAGGTTGAAGATCTTGTGCCCACGGTGGGCAACAAACGGTGGCCACCTCTCTGGGTTGCCCCCCACCGTGGGTTGCCCTCTACCGTGGGTACTAGATTTTCAACCCACGGTGGGCAAACCCAAGAGTGATGTTTTTACCTTCTCTTTTCAACCTCATTTAAACAATAAGCACTCAAAACAAGTCCACATTAACTTGTGTTTAATTAAATAAACTAACTTCAAATAACACGATAAATATTTTTCAAACCACAAATACATCTTAAACAATAAAAACAAACATATTTACGTTTCACGGTAAGGACATTTCCTCGCATCATGATAGTCAAGACGACAAATGCTATACTTCTTCTTCCACCGACGCCTTTGCCTTGCCTGTTCTCCCTCGACATCTTCTGTATCTTCAGGGGGGTTATTCAAGTCAACACCATTGAACGGGATGGATGTTGTGCAAGTTTTTTTGTTGTGGCCCTTTCCATGACACCTACCGCACACTTGGGGACGTCTCACCACATTTTCTATTGCTGATCGTGCACGACTATCTTTTGGGTGCCCAGCATGCCGTACCTCATCCATAGGAAGATAAATGATTGTGGAGATCTCCGGAGGCACATTTCACTCATCTGGATGTGGTATTGGGTTAATATTCTTCATATAAGTCTCTCTGAATGTCTCCTGTCTGAAATAACGACTTACAAAAGTGTACACAGACAAACTGTTACATGCACGATTGTTAAAATAAACAATTGTGTTACACACCAAAAAAATTGACATTAATTCAAAACTTTAAGAAACACAATATTTAGTAATTGAACATGTTACCTTATAGCAGCAACAACATGTCGACATGGAATCAAATCCAAATCCCACAATCGGCACGTACATGTCCAGGTTCTTTGATCAACGTGATAAGAAACTTTTCTTTCTTCAACCTTATAAACATGTGTGGTGGTGTTACCTTGAGCTGCAAGGCAGGTACTGTGTTGCAAGGATAAATAAAGTTTTTCCAATGCATTCTCTGTCAACTCATGATCTCTCAATGCAGCTGCTTCTCGCTTCTCATCAGTCCAGTTGTCTATAATAAATCAGTACATCTGAATCATCGAGTGCACGGGGAGATGCCTCACCCATAGCATATGAGAGTTCAAACATTTGGCATAATTGGAGGTCAAAAAGTCATAGCGTCGGACTGGACACTTATACTTAGCCCACCTTTCCGGTCCAATGTCAGAAAGCCGTATGTGAGCCCCGTTGGGGCTCACTTGATGCAGTTTTGATAACAAATTGTCGAACTCTTCGTGACGATTATAGTATGCTTCAGCTTGGAAGATAGTGGCTGCTTGCTTGCCGTAGGGAGTGAGATTTTCTGAAGGTGGTGGTAGCACAACCCGTGGAATACATTTGGGTAGACGACTCGAACTGCATTCCTAATGCTCAAATGTTGGTCACTCACAATCAGCAAATCATTTGGAGGGTTGTAGTATCTGCGCAGGTTGGAGAGAAAATATACCCACGACTCATCATTCTCCTGGGGACCGAGGCTAATTGCAAGAGAAAAGACATGGGTGTTCCCATCCAACGTGACAGCTACAAATAAAATTCCTCGATTCTTTCTCTTAAGGTGGGTCCCGTTCACAACAAGCACCGACAGTAGACACTTATCAAACGCTGGAATACTCAGTCCGAGCGCCACAAATAAGTGACATAGCAAACCCTCAACGGTCATCTCCAAGTCATAAAAAGTTCCCGGGTTATGCTGTTTCAACAAATATAGATACGACGAGATGTGGTGGCCATACGTATACTCTATGGCTATGTTTCTCGTCCGGAGAGAAAAATGTATTGAATGTTAATACCAAACACTCTACGCATCTCTTCCATCATCTTTCTTAGCTTCAAAGTAACCGTCTCGCCGGTAAATCTCTTGGCAAAATAAAATGCAGCAACATCAGAAGATACCGACCTTGTAGCAGCACGATTCAAATCGTGGTGACAGGTGTGATCCAAGGATAACTTAGTAATTCTCCAAATTGTGCTGCCCTCAACAGCACAAATCCTAAAGCTGCAATTCTTTCTACCAGTCTTGCATAGGAACATCGTACGATTGCTAGCCGAATGTTTCGATCTACACTCCAAAAAGTTCTCCAAATGATACATATCAACAGTGATCCTCAAATCTTTCTTGGACCTAAATAAGGCCCCCACTTCGAGTTCCCTGTGCACTGGTGGTGGTTGCGTGACCCACTTTAATGTCCATGCGCTGTTAGGATCGGGGAATGGAATGATCCAATTGTGCATTGCGCGCAGATGCTCAGTCTCACGTTCAGGCTGATGGTCCGATGTGAAGTTCCAATGACCAAAAACCCTATCCATTTGTTCCGGTTGTCGCATCCAAGCTAGAAAATCAATAAATAGCGGATCAAGCAATTTTTTACGACGATCATTTGCTTCGTCTTCGGATGAACTTGCCTCATCTTATTCATTTTCGTCGTAGTCACCATCTCCATCCTCATCTTCTTCATCTTTCTCATCTTCTTCATATTACTCATGTGAATAGGGCATGCGGTTGTCAATGTCGTGGTGCTTGAATCCGAAGCTGTTACCACCAAATTTAACCTCGGGACGGATGAGCCACCGTAATCAACGTAAACCTTCAGATCGTCTTTTTGTTCAATTAACATACGCAGTAACTCGAAATCACTCTGCAATAAAACTTTTACTTTATTTCTGTTGTTCATGCGTGTCAAGTACCACAACGTGTAGTCGGTCGAATTTATATTTCTCAATCCTTCTCTAATAAGTTCAACAAGGTTTGCACGGTTCACTGTAGCACTATCAATGAAGATAAAAATAGGATCCCCGTCTATATAAGTCGATCACTCCCAATGACTGTTGTGATGTATCAAAACATGTTGCAACGACATCTAAAAAATATAAAATAGCAAAGAAATCATAAAAAATCCGATCGAACACGCTTCAAATGTATCTACTGCCTAACCCACGATGGATACACACACGGTGGTAACCACCGTTAGTGGCCACCGTGGGCATCCTTTTTAGGCAACCCACGGTGGCTACCCACGGTGGCAACCCACGATGGGGTCATCGTGGGTTGCCAAAAACATGCCAGAAAATGAAGAATTCTTATACACACGACAATAGATATATTTTTACAACTATTTTACTTCTAAAAATGTTACTAAAAACATGCAAATATACTCTCTTATGACTAAATATCAACATATATTTCATTTATATGAAAATTTTCTACCACCTTGTGCAATAATGAGTCCACCGTGGGTGCAAAAACTCGTCGAAAAAATCATATTTTACGTCGTGAATATAGTTGCATACCTTCTTTATGGACCCCCAGAAACACGAAAGCCTTCCATTTGAGCTTTAGCTCCTTCTTTTTAACTATCGTGAGTTTTTTTCTTGGAGACCCACTTCTTTCTTCTACTATATGTCGTGAGTTTTCAACTGCGTGTTATGAGAATTTTGCACTACAGAATTATATTAGTTGGTTGGTGAGTTATTTTTGGTTTAGGGTTTCAGAGAAGGGAAAAAGAAAGAGAAAAAAAAAGGAACCAACCAAAAAGAAGAGAAAAAATAAATATAAAAAAAGTCAACCTTTATATAGGGATAGTTTAGTCTTTTAAGTGATTTTGGTATAGAAAACTTATACTCTTATGAGTGGGTGTAAAAAACTTCTATGTTTTATTAAAAGGTATTTTAAAATACATTCCAACAATTTAGTTCCTAAATTTGTGGGATTTTTTTTTATCTCTTAAGATCCTATGATTTGATTCACACTTTTTATTAGAGTTATTTTTCCCTCCCTCAAATTGGTTCCTAAATTTGTGGGATTATAATTTTACACGATTTATCCTAACTAAAATCTATCGCACCAAGAATTTTATTTCAATAATAACAACAACAACAACAACAACAACAATGACAACAACAACAACAACAACAACAACAACAATAATAATAATAATAATAATAATAATAATAATAATAATAATAATAATAATAATAATAAAAATAATAATAATAATTTAGTTTTTCTCAACCTGCATTGTGTTCAACTCAACTTACAAAAAAAAAACCACTATAACAGCTGAAAATTTTAAACCGTGCAAGCTTTGCATGTTCAATTATGGTGTCTGAAGATTTAACCAATGTTATGACTTCAATCTTCGATGAAATCCCGTCGTCGGATGATGAATCTGATGAGTTCAACTACAATAATCAGTCTAACGATGAAGAAATGCATGGTGATGAAGAAGAGGAAAGTGAAAACCTTAGTGAGGAGGCCGAACCTGAAACAATTGAAATTGATGGAGCAAATCTTGATGGGGAGGACGAGGGAGATTTCGCTGAATCAAGCCCTCAAATTGGTATGATATTTAAGACTAGAGACGATCTTGTAGATGTTTATAAGGCTTTCGGCAAGCTGAAGGGTTTTTGTGTTTCCATTCAAAATTCAAGGCATAACTATGTCGCTATAAGTTGTGATCGTGGTTAAAAAAATGTTAAGGCAAAGAAGAGAACAAAATGTGTCGACTATGAGGCTAAAATTTCTGCACGTAAAGATAAGAATGCTTATTGGATTGTGACCACAGTGAATGCTGCTCACAATCATTAGATGGATCTGGATATATCGAAGTTCATGGCTGGTCATAAAACAATCACATACGCATAGAAGAGACATCTTGAGAATGTTGATATTAGTGGTGTGCCGGTGTGCAAGAATATTCGATGGCTACAATTTCAAGCGGGTGGCCCAGGAAATTTAAGCTGCTTGGAAAGAGATTGCAGGACTTTCATCGACAAAATGAGATGATTGCGACTCAGTGATGGAGATGCTGCTGCTATTCATAAACTTTTCAAATAGACTAGAAAATAAAGATCCATCATTTTATTACAGGATGGATATCGATGATGATTGCACGCTGTGCAACGTCATGTGGATTCATCCACGTAGTAAATTAGCTTACAAAGAATTTCATGACGTTATTAGTTTCGATACAACGTATCTTGTGAACCGGTACCGTATGTCGTTCGCAACTATAGTTGGTATCAATCATCATCATCAGTTTATCCTATTAGGGTGTGCACTTTTGACACACGAGCAATCTGAGTCTTTCAAGTGGTTTTTTAGCAATTGGTTGGAAGCTATGGAAGGCGTGGCGCCTACAACAATTCTGACGGATCAATGAGAGAGCATCAAGAATGCTTTGAGAGAAGTTATGACAAATACCATCCAAAGCTTTTGTATTTGGCATATTCTATACAAGTTGCCTGATAAGTTCAAGGGGATGAAACAATATAACAAGATGGCAACATCTTTCAAAAACATTATATATGATAGCCTAAGCATTGGTGAATTTGAAACGAGGTGGGCTGCATTCATATATGAATATGGGTTTGAAGATAATACTTGGTTGGTGGACCTTTATGAACTGAGAGAAAGTTGGGTGCCGATATATTTGAATTACATGTTTTGGGCTGGTATGCGGTCAACACAAAGGAGTGAATCAATGCATACTTTTTTTGATAGCTACATCAACTCACGGAGCACGTTGAATTCTTTTGTTGAGCAATACGAGATTGCTATAACAAACAAAAACACATAAAGAATTGGAGGCTGATTTCAAGTCAAAGTGTTCGATCATGACACGACAAAGTCGATTTGATTGGGAGGACCAATTCGGTCATGTGTACACGAATAAGGTGTTCAAGTTATTTCAAAAGGAAATAGACAAGATGTTATATTGCAATTTGACTGCCGTCAATGGATCCATTGCAGACGTGCTCGGCGGGATTGAGAGATATGTACAATTTTGTATTGCTAAAATAATGGGGCTGAGACTCTATAGATTCATCTTATTTGTTAAGATGATTTTTTCTGACTGTTTGATTCATTTTAATACTAATTCGTATTCATGATCAAAATGCAGTTAGCATAATTTCGAAAAAAATTGACATCTAGTATTAATTCATTTGTATTAGATTTTTTTTTTTTTTGCGAAATAATTGTTGGAATGATATGGCTGAAATTATAACAGTCTTTTGGCACTTAGGTATGAAGTAAGAGAAATTGGAATCATTGACAATTGGTGTCACAAGGAGTATGTATACAAAGTTGAGTATCGCTGGAATGGCAGTTATTTTTTATGTAAGTACAAGAAGTTTGAGAGTAAATGTATATTATGTTGTCACATTTTGAAATCTGTCTTGCACAAGGATATTAGACTTGTGAATGATAGATACATATTGAGGAGGTGGAAGAAGGATGTATATTGACCTCATATTAAAATCCAATTCGCCGGAGGCTATCCACACTTGACGAAAGATTATAATCTGTGCCGAAAGTATGGGGAGAAGTTTGAAAAGTGCAATGAAATTATTTACAATAAACCGGCGAGGATGCCATTATTGGATAAAAGTCTTGACGAATTGATTATCGAGTTATCTGGAGTAGAGATTGGGTCGGACGAGGTGGACAACTGTTCTAATGAAGGATCCGAGCCTACCATGGATTTTCATATTTTAGATCCACATATTTCGAAATCGAGGGAAAGACCAAAAGAGAGGCGTCTGAAAAGTTAGGCCGAGAAGAATTGAAGGCAAGGTAAGAATTCTCGTGGGGGGAGTACAACCTTGCGTGGAAGAGGTGCAAGGGGGCGCAGTGCCGAAGATACCACCATTCTAGAAACTCAAGGGAGTGTCATTAATTAGGTGAAGATTCGTCGGTCATTTTTACTCTATGTCTTAATTCAATTTTTACTAAATACTTGGACAGTTAATTGTGTCATTTTTCCTCAGTTTTATTTCATTTCATTTGAATTTAACTATTATGTTGCGCTTATTGTCAGATTTGTAAGTCGTATTTCAATTTGAATTGAACAAATTTTCTGTGATTGTTATTTTTATTGAATACAATGGAAATTAGTTTACATACATTATGGTCGTTACGTCTGTATTATGTCTTGTAATATTGTATTTAATTTTTTAACATCATCGTTATTTTGTTTGTATTTTTTTTGTTGGGGCCTATTGTAGTTGCTCGATTTTGTAGCTGATTGGTTTTGTTGCATACAGTTCAAGCGTGAAGAGAAGTTGTGTTGAAGTTAGACGTTGCAAAGCAGAGAAGAGAAGACTTTGAAGATGTTGAAGATAGAAGAGTTACAGTCCAGATTCAAATCTACTTGGAAGCACAAGTCAGCTGGAGAACTTACTAAAAATGGACCGACAACAGCGACGTGCAAAAAGCAAAGGTCACGGATACCATTTTAGGAATGTTCCAGAAAAACAGGTGGAGTGCCATGCTTTTGGCAGAGATCAAACGACTCTTTCTAACAGCTAGTTAGATCTCCCTCTATAAATAGAGGTCTCCACATTGACATAGATTGACGCCAATTGAAGATAAACGCACATGCATAAGTGTTGAGAGAAAAGAAAAAGGTGAAGTAGCGGCAGCAGCAAACCACCTCTCTCCTCAGCAAGAAGACCTCAGCCGGAATCCAGTAGAAGTAGAGTGTTCATACCTCCTCTTGTTCTTCCATCTAACCACTCAGAAAGCCCCTTTCTTTGATCGAGTCTAGAGTTAGGTGCTTGCCCAATTTGTATTCCAACAGACTCTCTTCCAAAAGATCGAGTCTGTAGCCTTAGGTCAAAGCCTCCACTTCCCTAAGTGTTGAAGGCTTCTTAGTTGGAAAAACCCCTAGCCCCCAACCCTCAAGTTCGACTTTGAACCCGGAATCAAAGTCACTAGGTTATTTTGAACCTATACAGGTGCCTTGGAACCCAGAATCCAAGACTAGGTCCCTTAAAATCCAGAATCTAACACCAGGTTGTGCATTTGCCCGGAAAAGTGTTGTAAGGTCTTGTTCGAACTTGTAATCGAACTGGTTAGGTTTGCTTGGAACCCGTAATCCAAGTGGGTCATTTGGTAAGCACGCTTAAGCTTATCTAGTGGATTACTTCCCCAAAAAGGAAGTCGGGGACATAGGAGGTCAATCACTGAACCAATTAAAATACTGTGTACTTTACCTTTTGCATTTACATTCAGTTTACTTAACCAACTTACCAAGCATATTGCATACAAATTGCATATTTACAAACTGCATTAATTTGGGAACTTGACCTTCCCCATTTTCACAAAGGTTTTAGTTTTTGTAACGAGTCTAAACTCCACCAACTTTCGCAACACAAAACTGTTTAAAACCTCCGTTGGTGCATACAGCTGACCTTCATGCATAGGAGCCAGCTGTGCTGCAAACCGTGTGATTAGCTGACGAAGTTGTCATTTGTACTTTGCCCAAATAAATTTGTAATCTCCTATGCACAGTAGGCAATAGCCAGTGGTAAGCAGGATCGTACCCAAGGGAATTGGTGTAGTGTCTCTTCCACAAACTGTTGTCACAAAAAAGGGTGTTGGTCTGCACTTCACTCGTCTTGGTCAACAAGTTCTGAAATCTATAAGTGAAACTAAAAATAGATTTGATCAATAATAAAAAAGACTTGGACTGAATTTCGAATCAGTGATTATTAATACTTTTTACTCATCACGGGCACAATGATTTTCAATCGCAAGCCTTTACTGTTCAGTTTAAAGAATAGATTAATTCATGCCCTATGGTTACGAAGTCACGACTAAGAATACTTTATCCTTATATCTATCCCTTTAAATTTGAGTATATCAGAGACACTCTAGACAAAACTCCTCTGTTGAACAACACACATACGATGACCTTTCAGCAGGTGTATTGCCCAAGAGGCAATAATATCTTTTAGACCCAAATCAGCCAAGAGATGCCCAAGACATCGACTACTCTCCAATACTTATTATCTATTCGAGCACAAGAGACACTCTTGCATTGACCTTGACTCTATTGGTAATCTAGACTCCTTAACTTATTGGTGATCAAGCAATTGGTTATCTTGCCCAAATCTAATATTAAGTCCTAAGTATTTTGGGAATAAAAGAACACGATTTATTTAACACACTTTGGCCTCACGAGTAATCGAAGTATCAATTATCACTTCATTTCATCCATTCCAAGTTTAAAGAATTAGCTAGACATAATAATAAATGTAAACAAAGTAAAATAAATTAAAGCAAAGATAATAGAAATTGAATAAGAACTATATTACCAAAAGCAAAGCAGAACGTGTCTTAGCCAGAACGCCAACAGAAAATTTAAACAGTAAAATAAAGTAAATAGAAATTAAAGCTTTGCCTGTAGGACTTGTTTTTCTTTCTCACCAAACTCTCAAGACTGAATTAAAAGAACTATGCTAGGGTTGAATAATGATAACTTGCAGAGTACATGCAGCCATATATATAGGCATCAAGATTAGGTTAAGTCAATCTTCTTCATGGGTTGGACTCCTCCCTTCCTTGGCCTTGTTTTCTTCTTTACCTTGATATCGGTGCATCGGATTTCCTTCCTTGTTGAGTCCGACTTTGACCGGTCTCTTCTTGATAAGGATGGAAGTTTCCTTCCTTATCTTCTTCCTTGGCGCTCAAGTTTCATCCATTGCCCTCTGCTTCATCCGTCTGCCTTGGTCACATCAGCTTCAGTCTTGCCCTCAACATGCATTATTCTGCTTCTTTGGCCATAAGATTATGGGGAGGTACTCCTTCACCTGTAGCTTTGCTCAAAATATGTCCCTTCATGCTAAGCTACAGACTTCAGCCCTATGCCCATATTGCATCATATCGTTGCCCAATGCCAGAAAAGTAGTTTTCCACCAAATTATGCCCACAAATGCACCTGTTCTGCCCTGCACCCACTTCCTCCTACTTGTGTCCTCTCAGACACGAAAAGGCTCGAAAAAGACACACAAGACAAAACAAAAAGATACAAAAATGGACACAAATATGAGTTCATCATACTCACACACTTTAATCACGCTTGTCCTCAAGTGTGTAGTTACAACTTGCCTAAGACTCAAAATACGGAAAAGACACAAAACTAAAATATAGACTCAAAACATGTTCAGCACATCATGGTCATTGGTCAAAGCAAGTAATCATTAATACAGATCAAATATTGTCATCAAACATGTCAAGATAGAATCAATGAGCATGTAATACCCCGGATAATTCTTCCGTCGTCAAAATAAAAATTTAATTATTAATTAAGGTTTTGCACGCCTAAGTTAAGGATTTTCGATTCTAAGACTGACGGTAAAATCCATTTCTGAAAATAAATTCCAGAAGTCGATCGAACGACTACTGTATTAGGGTTTTCGCGTCCGATAAAATTTTCGTCCGAAAACTCAGATCGAAAAATCGTCAGACTTTACATTCACTTTTTCTTCGATACGAGTTCACCGAAGAAAGTCAGTTTTTATGATTTTTCCGAGCGAATCTTGGACTGTCTTATCCTGACTTTTTATCGGATTTTAATAAACGAATTAGGTTTTCCGAGTATGTGATTTATTTCTAATCTAACGGTCGAATTAGATTTCGTCGGAAACGTAACCGACTAAGAATTTATTTCTCGATTTTTATAACGTCGTTCTATACCCGTAAACGAGATATTTCCAGCAATTAAATCACACCCAAACCGCCATTACCCTATGACTCACCACTTTTGGTTAGATTTTTATCACTTTATCAAATAGTAATTCACCTAGTCATCACCCTCTCTCCCTCTTTCTCCATTTCCGCCACCTCCCCTCTCTTCTCTCTCATTTCTCTCTCAATCCTCCATTGAAGAAGTTCTCCAAGCTTTCTCAAGCTTCAACAAGTCTCTCGTCTACCGATCGATCTTAGATCCGATTCCATATTCGACAAGGTAGGAACTTCTTCTACGTATTGAACCGAACAAAAATCATTTTCTCTCTACTTTATTTTTTTTCGAAAAATATGGAAATGAAGTAGGATGATGAACCTTTGTTTAATACATGTTATAGTATGCTTAGAATTAGATTTTATGGATTGAAATTTCATGAAAATCATCCCCCCCCCCCTTAATTTTGTAGTTACCGAAATTTTTATTAGATTTAGGGGTTTGATGTAGTTCGATTTTCTTGAGGATTGATTGATGGATTAGTGTTCTATATGATGTTAGATAATTACATGAATTAATTTAGAATTTTCTAAAAATAAAAATAGAAATGTAAGAGATGAAGAATTGATGATTTTGATGTAGCATGAAATGATAATAGAAATTGTATGTAGTATGTATGAGGATGAGTATAGAATTTATTGGAATTTTTCTAAAAATATAATGAAAATCGTAAGAGACGAAAACCCGACAATAAGTTGAGACTCGTTAATGTTTTGAGTATATGGTTTACGTATTAGTGATTCTAGATAGATGATGATCGATATTGTAAAGTTTGAGCGAAATCGGAGAACGTCGGATTTTCGCTAAGAGACGAAGAATCGTCGATAAGTCGAGAATGAATAATGATTTAGGTCTATGAATTGAATATATGTTAATCTTATTAGTTAATGATCGTAACCGGAAAATTTGAACGAATTCTAAGAAGATTGGAATTTTGACAAGAGACGAAGAAACGAGATTAAAACGTCGATAGAAAAGTCGAATAAGGAAATTAATTGGATATTAATGATTGATATTGATAAATGAACGAGTTTGTAGTTGACGATATTTCCATCCGAGGTATGTGATGATATAAGTTATAGTTAATAAACAAGAAGTTGATAAACGAAATAGAAATTGAATTTGAATTTGAAATTGAATTGGTTTAGTAATTGGATTACTTGAAAGACGAGGAAATATACGTCGAGTTTCTAATCGAGAAATGAGAAGGAGTTCGTCATAAAATATCATGCATGTTGACTGCCTTAAGATGGAAATTTCGTAAGAATAAAAGTGGAATAGCATTGATCGAACCTAGGGAATCGTGCGTCGAGTTTTATCGAGCATTAGGGTTTCGCGTGGACTGTTTTGCGACATTTCACGGAAACTGTCATAACTTTTAACTTGCTTAACGAAATCGAGATCCGTAAATTGGAGAGTAAACTAGACACCCGTGGCTTTATTTTGGTATAAATTTCATCCCCTTTTTTAAAGTGCTCTGTTCTGTGCGAACTCCAGAACCACTGCCTTGTGCAGGAAGTTTCCAAAAACTTAATTTCTTAAGTTGAATCCTTTTCAACTTCGTTCCTTGCGAACTTCTAAGTCGTTATAAGTTATCAACATCCAATTATCTACTGATCTAAGTGTCTAGTAATGAGCCGAGTCAGTTTATAAACGAGAATTTATCGAGTCTCGTTTATTCGTTAATCAAAAGAAAGTAGTAAAGTGCAAAGGCCTAAAAGACTAAAACCGATTTCGATTTCCTGTTTCTTTTATCGTTGCGATCAAGTTATTTAAGTTTGTTTATTTACGATAAAAGGAGGAAGTCAGCGCCAAGGATAGGACGGAAGACAGAAGACGGAAGCTCGTATTATAGTTTTGTAATCAGTAAGGTGGGTTTTTCTATATACGAAATAAAATGAGCGATGCTCGAAAATCTTTATTTACAGCTTTGATAATTGTGTTTTCAAAGTGATAATCAGAGCATGAAATATTTGTTTTATGTGAGTTCTCTTGTACCCTTCTGAGTTAGCCGACATGCTATCTAGAATTATTAGTTAGCCGACCAGCTAACTAAAACGATCGGACTTTGAGTTAGCCGACCTGCTATCCAAAGTTAGTGTACACAGTAGCCATTGTGTGTGGAACCCTGTTGAGAGGTGGCCAGCCACGGTGATAATTATTGGGCAAGATTGAACGTAACATCTGAGAAAAATACTTGCGCAAGCTATATTGTGAAAATGAGTAAGAAAATGTTTAGTAGACACGGGTATTTTATTGAAAAACCCTGATGTGCTACAGAAATGAGATGCCTGATTTATCTATACTTATGATATGTTTTCGGCAATGTGCCCACTAAGTATGTTTGTACTTAGCCCTGCATATGTTTTATAAAATGTGCAGGTTGAGTGACGGGAGCGGCGATGGTTGAGTTAAGGGTCGTAATTAGAATAAAGAACTTGTATCAAGCTTTACGCTTTCCGCTGCCAATCTTTTTGAGATAATGTATCTATCTTTTGGGTCTAAGCCCCGTACAATGAACTCAGTTCCCTTTTGAACAACTTGTCGAGTGATCCTTCGAGATCAACTCTTTCTTCTAAATGAAGTCTTGTTCATAGAAGTTATTCTGTTATTAATGTCTGTTTATTCGTTCATTCTTATTCATCCCCCTTTTTCCCCGCTTCTTTAATCCAACTCCTAGTCGCACCCCGGATTTGCCGTCCCTCGGGATTTGGGGTTGTGACAGAGCAAATAGGATATTCCTCACAGTACTCTCTCTCTCTCTCTCAAGTGTATTTGGCTAGGTGTTTACACTCATGACCAATATTAACTTGACTTTCCATAGGCTTACCTCCTTGTATACTCTTATGATCAAACCACTTATCAAGAGGTCTTTTATTGGATTGTAACGGGGCTTAAGGCATAAGGTAAGGAATATTTAGGAACTGGCTATGGTCAATGCGAACTCTGTTCTGAGCAAAGTCTGCTCCAGATTCTTCATTCCTTCCTAATAGCTTTGGGCCTTAACACTAGGACTTTTATTTGAAAGTACATTTTTTTTACTGAACAATAAGTCCTATAAACAACACCTCTAAAATTCTAGGCATGTTAAGCATCCTTCTAATGTCAAGTGTTATGCCCATGATAATATACCCCTTGCACTCCTTTCATCCCTCATTCCTTCTTTTAAACCTGAGTTCTCATGACCGGGACAACTATAATTTCCAGGCTTATATTAAGTGAATAGATAGAATTATTTCAAGCACGAAGGGGCTAACAAAGGATAAACATTAAGGGTAAGACTTTTTAGGCTCTGGGCTAAATTAACAAAATATATGCCTAAATTATCTAAGTGTATTGATGATATTAAATAGCTCAAGAATGCATGCAAGTTCTAGATTATCGAGTCTCATGGTCATATCACTCACAAGAAAAGAGATATACTACATATATATGTACAACAATTAAAGCTCAAATCCTCTCACAGTGGCTCATAGATTCATTCCGTCCTACCTATCTACATACGACATACTCAATCATGGCATAAAGTCATACTTGATCTTCACCTAGACACTAAACATGGTGATCAATAAACTCAACAATTTCAACATTTAAACACAACGCTGACTCCTACCCACACACTTTGCTTTGGGCAAAGTGATTAAGGTAGTGGTCAAAATACTTACATAAAACAGACTCTAAATAATAATGACCCTACCCACACACTTTGATTTGGGCAAAGTGGGTAGAATCACGACCAACAAACATAAACTTGAGAAGAAATTCGAATGCCTTCACCACACAATTTGCATAGCAAATTGTGGGTGAAGGCAATACTCAATCCTTCCCGACCAACTAATACACAAAATAAAAAAAAATAAAAAAACTAACACAAAAAACTTTAAACAAAATCAAACCTAAAAATCTAAACTACAAACATGGAAGGAAACATATTAAGAAGAAGGTTCAGGTGGGTACCTGAGATTCTGGTGGGCAAAGTAGGCGTGTTGTACGTCGAGTAATTCTTTCAACATCTTCTCCATCCGCTCCATCCTGGGCATATCTTCCTCAACCTCGGGCACGACAGCAATATCTTTTTCTTTGGTAATAGCAGGCTTAATCTCCTTGGCAGCTTTGACCTCAACCTTCTTTCCCTTGGGTGGATAGTCAATGAACACTATCTTGCCCATGGGGTCTTCTCTGATATCCTTCATCCGCTTCAATGCCTCGAAGTCGAGGTGCTCCTCCTTCATCGGTTTGAGGTGGGAGATCTTGTCCATTAAGTCCATCTCCTAGGCATAAACTGTGATTCAATGCCCACAAGAGTAGCGCTACCCAGGCTTTGTAATGACTGCCTTGATATGCTCCGCCAAGAACGATCCAAAGTTGAGTTGGACCTTATTCTTCATTGCCCAGAGGATACAAAGCTCCTTGTTAGCCACAGAATTACCGCTATCCAACTTGCCATAAAGATTGTAGGCAAGGATGCGGTGACAGATCCTGAGGGCATGACTCTTAAGCTGATGCCCCTTGTTTGTCTGCGACTTGTACGAATCTCCATTCCCTATCTCCATCCACACTGCCTTCCATTCATCCTGCTCATAACATTGAACCCCAAACTCCGCAATCTTGTACTCCAGCTTCTAAGTATCCTTCACACCTATCATGCCCAACAGCTGGTTAATCTCATTAATAAACTGCTCATACTCAGTGTCAAACAGCTTGAACTGAATGGCCATAGACCCACTCTCCGGATGAACTATCACTTTGACATCTTTGTACATCTCCCTGACCAACTCCTCATAGACCACCACTGGCCACTCCAAAAACCTACCCATCCTATGCCCTTGAACAACTCTTTGACCTCATCCAAAACCCCCAAATCCTTGTACAAGCACACATCCAACACCCTAGGGTTTGCCATCCCCCTTGCGATGCTAGGGTTTATAGGCTGTAATGGCTTCTTCCTCCTCGCTATGCCCACGCTGGCCTGCTTCTTGCCCTTGAAAACACTAATGGGGGCCACATCAAATACAGTGATGGCCCTCTCTCCTTCTTCGTTGCCCTTGGACTGGGATTTGGCGGTGGACTCGGTAGGGGAGGCCGTTCTTGGAGATTGTTAGACGTCTCTCTTTCTTCTTACCAGTTGCTCAACAGGTTCCTTTTCCTCATCTTCTTCTTTGTCTCCTTCATCCTTTTCTTCCTCTGCCACAGCGCTCAAACCCTTCATTTCCGACTCGTTCTGCCCCGATTCACCATCTTCTCCCATGGCTACTTCCTGGTCAAATAGAGAAAATATCTCTCCTTCGCTCAGCAACAACTCCACATCCACCGGTAGTAGACTATCAACAGCCATAGATGACTTGGATGGGGTCACTGGAACTTGCTCCATAGGCGTGCATTTTTTAGTTTTTGGTTTCGGCGGCGACTGCTCAAGATCGATGCGAGTGCTAGAGGGAATTTTGTTTAATTTGATTTTGTTTCTGGTGGAGACCATAATGAAAAATAATAGTTTTAATGGTGGAATAAAGAAAAGAGAGATTGGAGGGAGAAGTTGCAGGGTTGGCGGTTTTTTGAATAATGATAGAGAACGAGGAGGTATGATGTGAATAGTGGGTGTAGAGGGGTGCGGCTTTTTAGGGTTATGACACAACTGACATACGATGTGACAGCTTCCTCCAGTCTGTTGCCCAGCACCCCGCATCATGCCCAATACCGCTCGTACACGCTTTTTCTTATGCAGCAAGTCCTTCCCTAATGCCCATGGTATCATGTACCATACTCAACAAACAAACATGAAAAGAAAATACTCTTCCCTACGGCCAACTCTAAATTACTTAACATAATAATAAATAATAAAAAGAAACTTAATAAATTTTTTGTACTTTTTTTTACATTGTTTTTTTAAAAAAATAAAACAGAAAAAATAGAAAAGAAAAAAAAACATACCAGGTTGCCTTCTGGTCAGCGTCCTATTTAATCGTCTTGGGCACAACATCATGCATTCTGGTCATTACTCCTCCTCGTCAGGGAACCCAGATGGCTTCTCAACATCCTGCTTCTTCTGCCCATGATAGGCCTTTATCCTCTAACCATTAACCTTAAAAGTTTTCCCACTCTTAAGATCCTTGATGTCGACTGCTCTATTTGGGTATTGGGCTTGTACTTCGTATGGACCTACCCACTTAGTAGATAGCTTCCCCGATTTGAGCCTAAACCTTGTCTGATACACCTGTTGCCCATAGTCAAATTCCTTCGCCTTGATCAATAGGTCATGGGTTTTCTTCATGCGTTCCTTGTACAAGCTGGAATTGTTATAACCCTGAAGCCTTATTTCTTCTAGCTCTTGAATCTCCAACTTCTTTGCCTCACCCGCTTCGTTTCAATCAAAATTTAACTGAGCTATTGCCCAATATGCACGATGTTCGAGTTCAACAGGCAAGTGACATCTCTTCCCATAAACCATGTGACAAAGAGACATCCCAAATGGAGTTTTACATGCAGTTTGATATGCCCATAACGCATCATCAAGGCGCATGCTGCAGTCTTTCCTCGCTGTGCCCACTGACTTCCTCAAAATGGTCTTGATGATACGGTTAGACAACTCAGCTTGCCCAATTAGCTTAAGTGCGACATGGTCAGTGTAGACTGTGGTCTTGCTCCCAAGAAAATAAGAACGAAACTTCTCAAAAGAAAAGACCATGACCAACAACTCCTTTTCCGTAGTTGTATAGTTGCATTGTGCAGCATTCAACGTCTTTGAGGCATAATAGATTACATTTCTCTCCTTCCCCCTCTTTTGCCCAAGTATGGCTCCCACGGCGTATCCACTAGCATCGCACATGATCTCGAATGGCATACCCCAGTCAGGGGGTTGTATGATTGGTGTTGTGATGAAGTTATTCTTCAAAATGTGGAATGCCTTCTTGCACTCCTCATCAAACTCCCAAGGTACATCATTCTGCAATAACTTGATCATCGTTTGAGCTATCTTGGCAAAGTCCTTCACTAATCTACGATAGAATCTAGCATGCCCAAGAAAACCTCTTAGTTGCTTAACATTGGTGGGATATGGCAGCTTTCCTATGATATCGATCTTGGCTTTTTCCACCTCAATACCTCTTTCTGAAATAACATGCCCAAGGACTATCCTTTCTTGACCATGAAGTGGCATTTTTCATAGTTCAACACGAGGCTCTTCTCAACGCATCTTCTCATAACTCTCCCAAAATTCTTAAGACACTAGTCAAAGTCTTTATCCATAGATTGTGAAGTCGTCCATGAACACCTCAATGCATTCCTCAAGAAGGTCAGAAAAAATGTGCATCATACATTGCTGGAATGTGTCCGGAGTATTGCATAATCCGAGTGGCATTCTTCTATAGGCAAAGGTTCCAAACGGGCACGTGAAAGTCGTCTTGCCCTGATCCTCTTCAACTACCCATATTTGCATATATCCAGAATATCTGTCAAGGAAACAATAATATTGATTACCCGCTAACCTCTTTAGCATCTCATCGATAAAGGGCAAAGGGAAGTCGTACTTCCTTGTCTTCTGGTTTAGCTTGCGGTAGTCAATACACACCCTCCATCCATTTTGAAGCCTCATGGCCACCATCTCTTTTTTATTATTCTCGACCACCAAAATTCCTGACTTCTTAGGTACGAAATGCGCTGGACTCACCCATTGACAGTCTGAGATTGGATAGATTATGCCCAAATCCAAGAGTTTCAGAATTTCTTTCATGACCACCTCCTTCATGGTAGGGTTTAATCTTCTTTGTGGGTCTCTAACCGGGACTGCATGCTCCTCGAGCAAGATGTAATGCATGCAATCCATTGGGCTTATGCCCTTGATGTCAGCCAACGTCCTCCCAATCTCTTCCTTGTATCTACCTAGGAGTTCACATACTTTCTCCTCCTCATTGCTTGTAAGTGCCGAATTGATGATCACGGGCAAGGTCTCATTCTCTCCTAGGTAGATGTACTTCAAGTGCTTGAGCAGTGTCTTCAACACTAGCTTTGGTGCCCATTGGAGTGAAGACTCCAATCTATCTTCAGTCTTTACTTCTGGAATGCTAAGTTGCTCAAAGCCAGGATACACGTTGCCTTCGTTTTATACATAAGTCAATTCCTCCATCTCTTCCTGGTCATGATCCTCTTTATTTTGACTAAGATCTTCTTCAATATACTGCTCAAGAGCCTCAACCCTCCAATATTCCTCAATCACTTCGTCGAACCAAACTTGTGGGAGATCGTCATCAAGCTCATCATGGTCATAATCCTCTAGAAATTCATTTTCTTCATTCATTTCTTCAATCTCCTCCAGAGTATTAACCACTTCCATTTCCTCTTCGAGCAAGCATAGGCTATTTACTGTGTCTAATTCTTCATGCTTGTTTTGCCTATAAGCATCAAACTCCACCACCTTGCCTCCTACTTCAACAGTTAGCTTTCCTGACTCACAGTCGATCTTTGTTCTTGTTGTTCTTAGGAATGGACTCCCGAGCAAAATCACAGGTTTATTGGTCGTCTGGCTTTCTATATCCAACATGTAGAAATCAATTGAAAATATTAAATCTCCCACCTTGATCAAGACGTCTTCCAAAATTCCATCAGGGTAGACTGTTGAGAGGTCTGCTAGTTGAATAACGACCTGTGTTGGAGCCAAGGGTCCAAACCTCATTTTATCGAACATGGCTTTAGGCATGACGTTGATCGATGCTCCCAGATCGAGCATTACCCTTGGTATCATGGTTGTGTCTATTGTGCATGGAATAGCAAACACCCCTGGATCTCTTTGCTTAATGGGCAAGTATGGATTTATGATTGCTGAGACATTTAACATGTGAAACTTGGCATCATCAGGGTATTTTGTCTTCTTTGTGCACATCTCCCTTAAGAACTTGGCACACTTGGGCATTGAGCGTAATGGCACTAACAAGGGAAGATTTATCTCCAATTTTCAAAAGACTTGAAGCATTCCATTCATCTCTTGTTGCTCTCTTTCACGGGCAAATCTCCTTGGATATGGTGGGGTTAGACCATTGGGCTTAGTGATGGTCCTCTTGGCCAATAGCATTGTTTCCCTTTCAGCTTTAAGGGACTCGAGCATTGCCTTATCTTCTTTTCAACTGAAGACGGGGTTCTCTTTGACTAGAGTGGCCTCCTTACGCTTGGCTTCCAGCTCAAATTGCATCTCATCCAATTCTCCTGATCCCATCTTGGTCTCCTCAATCTTCTTAGGTTCCTTTGCTGGTACCTTGGTCACCATTTCAGGCAATGCTATTCCACTCCTCAAGGCCACAACATTGACCTGCTCCTTATTGATCTCCACTTGGATAGGAAGTCGCCCACTCTTTTCCTCTATGAGCTTTGACAAGGTTTGCGTGATGTGAGTCAGCTGAGCTTGGAGATTGTTAGATATCCCTCTGCTTTCTATCAGGAAGTCGCCCACTCTTTTCCTCTATGAGCTTTGACAAGGTTTGCGTGATGTGAGTCAGCTGAGCTTGGAGATTGTTAGATGTCACCTGCTATAGTGTTTGCAGTCATAGTGGGAAGAGCAGAAATCTTCAGATGCCCTCACAGCAGAGTGTTACCTATGCAGTATCCATGGATCAGCTCAATGCTATGGTAAAGCAAGTTATATCCCAGGCCCTGGCTCTGCTGGAGAATCAAACTAAGAAGTTTGGCAGCACAGCAAGGGGTAAAGCCAAGAAGGTATGAATGGATCTTGTAAGATCTCGATTGTAATGAGACACCAATGAAGTGGTTAGAACCTCATGAATATAAGAATAAGTGTTTGTGATCTAAATACACCTATTTTCCTTGACAGGGAGAACCTGTGGAGGAAGGTCAGTATGAAAGTGACGGGTATGAGAGCCCTCAAACTGAATCAGAAAATGGTCAGTGAATAAATAGAGAAAGTAGATATTTGTGACATCTCTAAAGTAATTTACTCGCTGATGAAGTCATGATTACTCATTTTACAATGAAATTTGCAGAGGACGAAGCACGGATCACAAAACCCCAAGATGAGGGAGCTGCCGCTGAGATTGCCTCCCTCAAACAGCAGCTGAAAGACCTCCAGTGCAAGGTTCCCTCGCCTAAGAAATCTCCTAAGAAGCCTATTAAAGCCAGTAACAGCCAGTCTCCTTTCTCGAGGGACATTAGAGAGGATCAGTTACCTCCAAATTTCAAGACATTGACGTTGGAATATGATGGTTCCACAGACCAATATGAACACATTATGAGGTTTGAGAATTGGGCAATGCTCCATCAGTATACGGAGGGGGTGAAATGCAGGGTTTTCCTTACAACCTTGTCGAAGATAGCTCAGCAGTGGTTTTCCCAGCTACCCCCCAACAGCATAAGTTCAAGTCCATGTTCTTGCATCAGTTTGCTAGTGCACGAAGGCATGTTAAGACCTCATCCTCGCTCATGGCTTTAAGGCAGAAACCCTCTGAGAGTTTGCGTCAATATGTTGGACGCTTTAACGCTGAAGCATTGCAAGTGCCCCTGGCTTCTGATGATGTGAAGTCGTTGATACAGGGCTTAGCCCTAGGGCCGTTCTTTGATTCATTGAACAAAAAACCTCTGTTGTATTTTGAGGAGTTACAACAGAGAGCTGACAAATATGTTAATTTGGAAGAGTTCCAAGAAGTTAGGAGAGCTAAAGAAGAGTCGCTTAAGCCCAAACAAGAGACCTCAGAAAGGAGGTCATCCTCAGCAGCGAGAGCTGAGAAGGACAGAGGGGGGCAAAGGCCCAAAAGAGCTCCTGAAAGGTTTGATCCTTCCCTAGATGATTGCTAAACTTGGGCAAGATCTGTATCAATGAATGCTTAAGCTTTCAGTTTCCGGTGATCTTGGGTAGTTTGATGCTTAAGGGCTTAATGCCCTTGTCATTTGGGAACATTATTTCCCTAATGGTTCTTTCTGCCATCTTTTCTGCTGGATTAGATTCCTCACTCTCTTGGTCAGAGTAAGAATCGTTATGCTCAACACCTTCCTCACCTGACAAGCTAAGATCGCCTTCAGGTTCGTTTACTCCGCTTGCTAGAGTCTCTTTCCTTTTCTGACCTCGTAATGCCCTAGCTTCACACTCAGGATCCTCAACGTAGATCAACTGTCCTTTCGTCGATCTAGTCTTGGGCATAAGCTGAACTCAAAACTTGAAGATTAACTATCTTGGAACCAACTCCCCAGCAACAGCGCCAATTTAACAAAAATGCCGTCTGTACTTCACACAAATAAATTTGTTATCTCCTATACCCACAGTAGACAATAGCCAGTGGTAAGCAGGGTCGTACCCAAGGGAATTGTTGTAGTCTCTCTTCCACAAACTGTTGTCACAAAAAAAGGTGTTGGTCTGCACTTCACTCGTCTTGGTCAACAAGTTCTGAAATCTATAACTGAAACTAAAAATAGATTTGATCAATAATAAAAGAGATTTGGACTGGATTTCGAATCAGTGATTATCAATACTTTTTACTCGATCATGGGCACAATGATTTTCAACCGCATGCCTTTATTATTCAGTTTAAAGAATAAATTAATTCATGCCCTATGGTCACGAAGTCACGGCTAAGAATACTTTATCCTTATATCTATCCCTTTAAATTCGAGAAAAATTTCCGAGAAAAGAAATTTTCTCGTGAAATTATCAAAATGCCCTTGAGTGCCTTTATGTGATTTTCTCGTTTCGATTATCCGAATTGAATGTGTGATTAATTGATTGAGCATGATTCTATGAGTTTGAGTATGAGTTTGAATTTTGGAAAATTCTGAGAAGTTTCGTTTTTCGATGAATAGTAAGTTTTTCCGAGTTTTTTCGAATTTCGTCTAATTAGTGTCTTTTGAGTATAAAAGTTATTTTAAAACCTTTGGGATATATTTGGGAGTCATTTGAGTTCATTTGAGAAAGATTTGAGTTAAATTTCCAAGAACCCTAATATAAATAGTGATTTCCGAGATTTTCTTCATCGGTCGAAATTTTGATTTGAAAACTAGATTTCTGGATTCCTTGATTTATTAATTGAGATATGAGACGAAGTAGAGAGCTTTCCGCTGTCGAGAAAGATTCGTGGTGAGTTTTAAGTTGTTAAATAAAAAGGTAGGGTAATTTTGCACTGAAATTTTTTTTCTAACTTCAGAGGTATCTACGATTTTTAAAAGGCGATACCAGAAATACATTCATTTTTTTTAGTTTAGTCTTTTCCATTCATAAATCTATTTGAATCCACATTAGTTGCCTAGAAAAATTGATAATATGTAGCTTGTTTGATAATTTCAATCTTCCAATATCTTCATAGGACTCGAGCGTACGTGATAATGAACTATTTTACACTTTTGGAAAAAAACTAAAAAAGGAGGCCATTTGGCTGGAAGTGCAATGGCTCCATTTCTTTTATGATATGATATAGTTGTTGAAATATCTGGCATTTATGCAATTTCTTCATATTGAAAGTTGAGTATCGAAACGTCGCACTTAACACCATTCTCACATAATATGTAAGAAACCAATTAGATGCATCATAGCGGGGACATTAAGAGAGTCATTATATTAGATCACATGAACTAAACATAACTATGGAAATCTCTTAAAGAAGGTATCAGGAGAACTCTATTTTATGAGATGACTACATTAAGAATATTCTAATACTACATGTACAGAGGATTGAAAAACATAGATTGAAATATCCAAGAGGAAAGTATCTCAGTTTCTCCACCAAAAATGATCAAGTGCAGTCTTGTTTTATTTGTCTTCGACTATTGATGAATTGCTTATGTTCATAATATTTTCCAAGGCCACATCATTTTTAAGGTGAATATAATATTCATAAGCGAAATTTAAATTGGCTAGTAGATTATTCTTTAAGTTTTGAAAACATCAAATATGACTGCTGTTAATGCTATGTATTGGAAAAGAACACTAACAAAAAAATTGATAATATATTTTCATCTCACACTTTGAAAACAAAATTCGATAATATATTTATAATTTAGATGTTTTAATATTCCTTTTGGGTTATATGAGTTTTTGGAGTAAACACAGTAATATTTGTGGGCTTATATTTTTGTAATTACATGAATTAGTATATTATTTACCTAATAATAAATTAATTTTAAATTTTCAACATTGTTTTGGGAAGATGAGTCAGTCACACTTCTTTTCTTCTAAATACGTGAATTTAATATAATATTATTCACCATTTTGAAGATCTGTTTAGGACATGATAAATTACGCAAATACTCATATGCGACCGGTCACATTGTATGAGACTGCCCCACGCGTGCGGTGCGTGTGGAATACGCTCCTTAAAACGAGCATTCGATTGGGTGCGTGTTTTTTTTAATTAGGCGCTTGTATTACACGCGTCTGACTTAATACATGTGCCTGACTTAATATTATTTTATTTCCGCCACACTTATTAAGACACTTTATTAGATAATAGATCATAGATATGCAATTTCTTTTAGGTTTTAATTGATTTTTAGGATTCATTCTCATCCTTTGTAGTTTCCGTAGTATCACTTTTGCCCTTGATAATGTGTAGGTTTTGATAGATTCTTTTAAGGGTGCGTTTACTTTGATGGAAATATTTTTATTGGAAAATGATGAATAAGAAAAGATGAAAAAATATTAAAATTTTTATCATTTTATTTATCACATGTTTACTAAGATGGAAAATAAAATTATCACATGGTCCCCCTCTCCTTCGCTATTTTATGTCTTTTATCCATTGAAAAATGTTATCACACACTTCCCTCATGTTAATATTTTCCACAATTGGAGAGAAAATGATGGAAAAAGGGCTGCCCAAAAAAGGTTATCCATCCTGCCTGAGGAAAATTAACCAACGTAGTAAACGTATGAAAAATATGGAAATACACGTGCCTGATGGTTTTTTTTTTGAAGTAGCACTTTTTTGATGGTTTTTTTTTTTATTTTAGCACACTCCTTATAAATCTTTTAAATTTTAGCACTTTTTGACATTTTTACCCTTCCACCACCTCCACCATCTCTCCGGTTACAAAAAAAATTGTGACTAAACCAAAATAAAAAATATTCTACCACCACTTTTCCACCGCCATTGCCGTCGCCGTCGTGCCACCGCCACTGTCACCGCCGGTCACAAAAAAAAAAATTGTGACTCAACAAAAAAAAAATTGACCACCACTCTCCCGCCGCCGCCGCTTCCGTGCCACCACCGCCGCCGTCGTGCCACCGCCATTGTCATCGGCGGTTACAAAAAAAATTTGAGACTCAACAAAAAAAAAAAATCCACCACCACTTTTCCACCGCCGCCACTGTCGTGCCGTCGCCACTGTCGTCGGTGGTCACAAATTTTTTTACACTATTTTGTGAAGTCACAAAATAAAATTGAAAAATTTGTGAAGTCACAAAAAAATAAACAATTTTGTGAAGTCACCAAAAAATTGGAAAAAAATTTGTGAAGTCACCAAAAGAAATGGAAAAATTTGTGAATGCATAAAAGAAAATGGGAAGGCCTAGCCGCCTTCTATCTGCTCCCATTAAACCAACCAACAATCAAACAGACCTCTTTCATCAAACATCAACACACAAAAATTTGCAGGAAAATTTAAAGAATGAATATATCACAAGTTAGCCTAATTTTCCATTTATCATATCTTAAATTCTCATCTTATCCCAGTAGTATATGTCCAGTAGTATTATAGAAGAAGATTCTCGTGGATTTCTGAAGAAGAAGATAAGAAAACGAAGAGTGCTACGACTGAATTTGGTAATTCCAAGCAAGTGCTTCCTGGAGCTTACTGCGGTGGAATCGCTTGGCGGAAGTAGGTCCTGAGCGACAGATTTCTACACTCCGCCGTCGATGTCGTGCTAAAGATCTGCATTCCGCCAATTTCTACGCAACAGATCTGGCGAGGAGGCAGCGATCGAGATGAGGATTCTTGAGTCACAGTGGGTGGAATTCTTGCTTGGAGAGCATCACTAACGGCATTTCGATGGTGGCGTGGCCGATGCACTCCGACCAGCCGGCGAACGCTGTATTGGTTGCGAGGGTGTTTAGAATCGGTGTTGAGTTAGAGAGTTGGAATTGGCGGGGATCGAGTTGGTGGCAGAGAGTCAGTTGAGGAGGTGGTGAGGAGATTGATGGCGACGACAGAGGGAGATGAGATGAGGAAGATGGCAGCGGAATTGGGAGAAGTTGTGAGGATATTTGATGATGGAGTTAGGTGGAAAGAGAGGGAAAGAGAGAAAATAATGAGAAAGGGAAGAGAGAGAAAAGAAGAAGATGGATAAGATGGGTAATACAAAATTAAAGTGAGGGTAAAAAAGGAGAAAGTGCTAAATTTTTAAAGAATTATAATGGGTGCTAAAATTTAAAAAAATTATCAAAGAAAATGCTAGTTTGGGGTATTTTATCTTAGATTAGACCACCATTTCTCAATACATAAGTTCAAAAGACAAATGTATTGTATTAATTAAGAATCATGTGTAAATATTAATGTATATATAAAATCAATATTTATCATTCTTAATTATGTATATTGTCATGTTTAATTAGATTCATGCTTTTTTGTATAAATATTAATGCTTCTATGAAATTATTCTTAAATTTATATATATTCATGTTTAAAATAATCACAATCGTATGTCATACAAAGATAAACGATTTAGATTGGTTTCTAGTTCTCATTTTAAGATTAGTTTTTATATGAAGCAATTCACATGTGCGCGTACATTCCCTCAAAGTAAATAAATTGAAACACAAATTTAAAATAGACATCGCAAATACAATACAATGCAACATATATATATATATATATATATATATATATCGTTACATTACAATATAAACGTGATTAATACAAACTAGAAATTAAGAAATTATAGAAAGAGAAGAAGATGGAAAGAGAGGGAAAGAGAGAAAATAAAGAGAAAGGGAAGAGAGAGAAAAGAAGAAGATGGATAAGATGGGTAATACAAAATTAAAGTGAGGGTAAAAAAAGAGAAAGTGCTAAATTTTTAAAGAATTATAATGGGTGCTAAAATTTAAAAAAATTATCAAAGAAAATGCTAGTTTGGGGTATTTTCTCTTAGATTAGACCACCATTTCTCAATACATAAGTTCAAAAGACAAATGTATTGTATTAATTAAGAATCACGTGTAAATATTAATGTATATATAAAATCAATATTTATCATTCTTAATTATGTATATTGTCATGTTTAATTAGATTCATGCTTTTTTGTATAAATATTAATGCTTCTATGAAATTATTCTTAAATTTATATATATTCATGTTTAAAATAATCACAATCATATGTCATACAAAGATAAACGATTTAGATTGGTTTCTAGTTCTCATTTTAAGATTAGTTTTTATATGAAGCAATTCACATGTGCGCGTACATTCCCTCAAAGTAAATAAATTGAAACACAAATTTAAAATAGACATCGCAAATACAATACAATGCAACATATATATATATATATATATATATATATATATATATATATATATATCGTTACATTACAATATAAACGTGATTAATACAAACTAGAAATTAAGAAATTATAGAAAATTCCATTCATCCTTATTTATTATTATAACATATAATTATTATATCCACCAATGCTTGATTGGATAAAGCAAATTGCTTCATAGCCCACCACCGTGCCCTCACACAACTTTCCCAATAGGCGGAGCTACTCCTCCTACAGCACCACCGATGGGAGGTGTCACACCACCAAGACCACTGCCTACTCCTCCTACAATACCACCGATGGGAGCTGTCACACCACCAGCTCCTCCTACAGCACCACCGATGGGAGCTGTCACACCACCAAGACCACTGCCTACTCCTCCTACAGCACCACCGACGGGAGCTGTCACACCACCAACTCCTCCTACAGCACCACCGGTGGGAGCTATCACACCACCAAGACCACTGCCAACTCCTCCTACAGCACCACCGACGGGAGCTGTCACACCACCAGCTCCTCCTACAGCAGCACCGATGGGAGCTGTCACACCACCAAGACCACTGCCTACTCCTCCTACAGCACTACCGACGGGAGCTGTCACACCACCAACTCCTCCTACAGCACCACCGGTGGGAGCTATCACACCACCAAGACCACTGCCAACTCCTCCTACAGCACCACCGACGGGAGCTGTCACACCACCAGCTCCTCCTACAGCACCACCGATGGGAGCTGTCACACCACTAAGACCACTGCCTACTCCTCCTACGGCACTACCGACGGGAGCTTTCACACCACCAAGACCACTGCCTAGTCCTCCTGCAACACCACCGAGACCAGTGCCAAGTCCTCCTAGCACACCACCAAGACCACTGCCTAGTCCTCCTACAACACCACCGAGACCAGTGCCAAGTCCTCCTATCACACCACCAAGACCAGTGCCAACTCCTCCTACAGCACTACCGGCGGGAGATATCACACCACCAAGACCATTGCCTACTCCTCCTACAATACCACTGATGGGAGATACAGTGCCTATGGGGAGGAACCCTATCGTCAGTAATTGACGGCTGGTGGCATGGCACATGGTGATGCTGCTTGCAACAATCATCACCATCATTACGCAAACAATCACAATGTTAATGTTTCTGCTCATCTTAATTAAGTTTTTATACGGATATGTTTATACAGAAGTTTAATTTGTGATATCAATACTATGGGGATGGCGGTATTTATAGGGACAAAAATTCAAATATTTCTCTCATCTTCTATATAATAGTCAGATAAGATATAATACCTGCATTAAATAAAAAAAAAAATATTGTAGTAACTAACTAACCACACTTAATTTTTTTAGGTAATTCTAATTAATGAAGTTGAAAATTACTTTTTGAATTAGGGTAGGATATTAAGAACCGAACCTTAATTATTGAACATTATAGATCGTTGATTATAGCTATAACCTTAAGGTATGTGGTTAGATAAACTTATATACTAGAGTTTGCATGGCTAATTGACCATTAGTCAACTTCTTCAATTAATTAGTGAAAGGTGAAGCGCTAGAAATGGGATATTTGCAAGCAAAATAAAAATAAATTATTATGCAAACTGGTTTTATGAGTATGATTTTTTTTTCCTTAACATGGTTTGCACTTTGCACCTGGACATTAGAAAATAAGGTAGATGTTAACTTATTTCAGTGAGACTCACAATTTTGAGTTTGTGTAAGTTTAAAATATAAGAATACTATGTACATAGGTCATTTCTTTAGAAAAAAAATCATATTTTTCTGGACGGGCCGAAAAAAAAAAAATGACCACACACTTCATGGACACAAGGAATATAAAATATGCACAAATAATTTAATTCTCAACTTTTAACATGTAGTGGCTGAAGAAATGTCGAATACAATAAGTCATACAAATAGAAAAATAGTCAACAAAATTTTAATGTTTTTGCAATTGAATAACCCCTTCAAGTATTTTTAAGTACAAGAATTCTTTAATGTTGTAATTGTAATCGTTGACATATATGCCGTTACCACTCCAAAATAACTTTGTTAATTAGGTACATATACTATTATTTCGTTTAATAAAATTATGAAATTAGTTTTGATTTCTGGCTCCGTTACTGTCTATGCTAATCTATTTCTATATAATAAGAGTACGTTCACTTTAATTGACTAGCATAACCAACGTGCACTCGTATGTAAAAATAATGACTATACTAAATAAATATTGATGAGTTGATTCATATTTTGTTTTTATATTAATATATATACTCCCTCAGTCTCATTCATAATATAACATTCTTTTCGGCACGAGTATCAATAAGAAGAGTATTAAAGGGAAATGTGGTGTTTAGTGTAGTAAATAATTATATAAAGTGTTTATAAAGTGAATAAGATGATATAAAGTGCTTTTGATGTGATACAAAGTTGTTCTAATTATTGCCCAAGAAAAAAATGATACATTATGAATGAGACTGTCGCAAAAAGGAAAATATTACATTATGAACAGGACAGAGGGAGTATAATTTTTATTATATTTTTTGATTGAATATTAGCAATTTTTGAAAATTTTATGTAGATCATTAATTAAAAAAATAAAGGAATAATAAAAATATTTAATTGTGAATAACACCTCGATTTTTCTTGTATTATTGATCTTCCAAAAATTATTATATTACTTTAACAAATAGAATACCATATATGTCAAAATTTTAGTAACCAATATTTACATTTTGATTCAATTATTCTTTTGGTGTCATTCTAACAATGCTTATAAATTATCATTATTTATTAATATTAACTTTTGTAGGTATGGCATTAAATATCATAAATATTTGTATTAACTTGTAGCAAATATAAAATATTGATAATATATTCTTTTAATGATTGAACAATAAAAAATACATGAAAACGAGTTGGACTGAAGCAATGCACCACACATATGCTCTTAATTTATATTGAAAAAGTAAAATGGTACAAAAGTTGCAAATTAAAGAATAGTGGTGCATGAAATGGAAGAGGTAGAAATAAATGTTGATAAGACCCTATATTTAGCACTATTCTATAATATCACTAAAAATTAAAGAATAATTTGTTACTCCCTCCGTCCATTTTTTAAAGCCCCATTTGCTCATAAACAACTGTCCATTTTTTAAAGCCCCACTCTACTTTTTACAATCAAATCAAGTGTGACCTTACTCTATTCACAATTACTTCCACTTTTATTTTACTTTTTCCACTTAATATAAGTGGACCCCTTATTCCACTCACAAAAACTTTAACTTTTTCCCTCACAATAAATGGGATTCTCATTCCACTCAAAATAATTTTAATTTCAATCCACTTTTACCACTCTCAATAAGTTGGACCTCAATTCCACTCACAACAACTTTACCAACTTTCTTAATCTCCGTGCCCAGCAATAAATGGGGCTTTAAAAAATGGACGGAGGGAGTAATATATATTAATAGTAACTATTTATTTCATAAAATAAAATAGAAAAACTAAAGGGTGACTATATGATTTGCACTACTCAAATTTATTGCGTTGAGACATTTACTTGAGAGTTAATTAATACTCCCTTCGTCCAAATATAAGTGTTCCATTTGGATCTAGGCACGGGATTTAAGAAAAACTGATAAATGTGTTTTGAGTGGGTAAAAGGAAGATATAGAAGTATTGTTAAGAAAATATTTAATATTGCTAATCCTTGTTTAATTTTTGGGTGTTGGTGTTTTGATTCAATGCTGTTCATATTGTTTGCTGCTTTTCATTTATTTCTCGATTTCTTAGCTTCCAATTTTTTGTTATCGAAACATTTTAGTGCTTGTTTTTTGTTGTTCATTTTACTGTTTGGATTTAATGTTGTTTTTTTTGTTGTTCATTTTACTGCTTGTTTTTTTTTTCTTTGTATCGAAACATTTTGGTGTTGGTGTTTGGATTTTTTTTTTCATTGAACAATGATTAAATGAACAATTACAGAAATGCTTCAGTTGTCACAACCCCAAATCCCGAGGGACGGCAGAAGCCGGGGTGCGACTGGGATTGGATTAAAGAAGCGGGGAAGAAGGGGGGGGGGGCTAACTGACTAAACATACATGAAAGGCATCGATAAACCATGAACAAGACTTGAATATAAAAGAAAGAGTTAATCGCTAAGGATTACTCGACAAAGGTACACAGAAGATACTAAGTTCATATTTACAGACTTAAACTACAGAGTATTGTTCAAAAGGTACATCTCAAAAGATTCAGAGTTCTGCAGCGGAAGAGTTCTAACTAAAGCAACCTATCTTTCAACTCAACATCAAGCATCGCCGCTCACCGTCACTTCAACCTGCACATTTAGAAAACAATGCATGGCTAAGTACAAACGTACTTAGTGGGCACGATGCCGAAATCATAATCATAAGTATAAATAATCTGGCATTCTATAACCGTAGCGCATCGGGGTTTTGTTGAAAAGGCCCGTGCCTACTAAACATTTTCTAATTGATTTGTATAAAGCAGCTTGCGCAAGCATTTTTAGAGTATGTTATGTTCAATCTTGACCAAAGCTAATTCACCGTGGCTGGTTACCCCTCAACAGGATACCACATACACCACAGGTTACAAAGTGCACTAACTCTGGAAAGCACTTAGCAGCTAACTCAGAGCCGATCGTTAGTTAACCTAGTTAGATTAACTCTAAAAGTCTGGAAAACCCGAAGGTTAACTCAGAAATCTGGTAAACCCGAAGGTTGACTCAGATAGGTACAAGAGAACTCACATAAAATAGTTGAAACAGTTTATGCCAAGATTATCACTTTGAAAACACAATTATCAAAGCGATAAATAATACTTTCGAGTTGTGGAAAAATCCACATTTTATTTGATATAGATAAAAGCCCACCTCGATATACAGAACTTAAAAGCACTAGCTTCCAAACTTCGGATCTTCCGACCTTTCTTTACTGCTGGCTTCCTCCTTCATTGTAAAATAATAATACTTAAAAACGGGTCGTAAAAGATAATCGATCAAAAAGAATCGAAATAAGTTTTAGTCGTTTCATTCTTTAGGCATTTGCACGCTTACTAGATTCATTTTACTTAAACGGGAACGAGACTCGAACTAATCCCATTTAGAACTCGGAAGGTCTCATACTCGACTCTTAGGTCAGTAGAGATGGTAGTCGGTAACTTAATACGACTTAAAAGATCATAAGGAATTAAGTTGGAAAGAAACAACTTAGGCGATTTACGTTTTAGTTCATTAAAAGACTTATGAAAATTCTCGCTTACTACTTCTTATTGGAAAGGATAAGAGATAAGATCTCGACTGGTTTTAACACTCAAAGCTCCTGTACTTGACTCTAGGGTCAGTAGGAAGATATTCGTTAACTAATACGGCTTAAACGATCGAAAGAAACTAAGTTGCGAACAAACAACTTAGAAGGATGGAAACTGAAATTTCACTGCACAATCCAGTAACTCTGGAGACTGTCCAGAACAGAGGATTTGGAAACAGGGGATGAGGACTGTACTACTGGAAAGTTTGGGATGTCTAGTTTACGCTCCAATTTACGGATCACAAATCCGATAAACGAGCTGGAAGTTATTACAGTTTCCGGCGAGGGTCGCAAAACTGCCGCGAAAACCCTAGTTGCTTGATAGATTCGACGTATAACGTCTTAGGTTCGTTCTAAGCTCTCGTATTCGATTTCTTTAGAAACTAGACCCTCAAGGCAGTCATCACGTATTCCCGTACGTGGCGAACTCCTTCTCAAAACTCGTCCAAAAGCACGACGTTCTAAACGTCGGCTTTCAACTAACAATTACTAAACCAACAAATTATGCAAAACGCGTTCTAGTTCTCGACTATAACTAAAGCTCATATTATAATAGCTCGAAAGCTAATGACGTCAACTAGAAAGTTGTTCTCAAGTCCATCATAGATAATAATATCAAATTAGAAATCTCATTCGACTTCTCGGTTATTAGTTACGACTAAATGTTCGTCTCTTACGCGTTTTTCAAAGTTGTTGGATTCCGTTCAAATTTTACGACATTAAACTACGTCTAACGTGAATCACTTTCATGCATGCAATCATGTCATATCATCGCTACATTTCAACTTATAAAGTGTTCTTCGTCTCTTACATTACGTTAAATATTTTAGAAAATTCTCAATTTAATTCTATAATCAATTAACATCAATTACTACATAATTCCATCAACTATTCATCAATTAAATCAAACATGTGGAAACCCCTAATTACTCAAATAATTTCGGTTTTCATATATATACTAAGAGGGTGATTTTCTTCTCCAATTAACAACATTTATCCACTAATCATCCTATTATATCAACAATTAATCAATTGCAATCCAATTACATACTAACATGCATAAATCCCCAATTTCATTATTCAAACCCTAATTGAATTTCACAAAAACATGGGGCTTTCGATTCCTCTTTGTTCTAAACACTAATTAAACATCTCTTAAGCATGAATCTATCATCAATTGAAGAAATCTAAAAATCCTACTATTAACCATAAAATTTTTGGTATTAATGCAAGAGTTAGGGTTCTTGGTTTTGTCCAATTTTAAACCCTAATTAACCTATCTAACACATCCAATTTTATTAATTCAAGATCAATTCATCTATTTCAATGCCTTAATTCTCGATCCAAAAGAAGAAATGAGAAGAAGAGAAACATGGTTGGATAGAATTATAGAGGAGATAATTACCTTGAGAATTAATGAAGAAAGTGATAGGTTTGGATGGATGAATCAATACTTGTGTGATTCTTCTTAGTGTTCTTGAAGGATTCTTCAATGGAGGATGAAGATGAAGATGAGAGAATGATGTATGGTGGCTGCCGAAATGTGTGAGAATTGGGAGGGAAGGAGTTGTTTTAATTTGTTAACTTAGGAGATAAGATGCAAGGTGTAAAGTAGGAATAGTTCTACCATAGGTGTAAAGTAGTGAATAGTAACTAGCTAAGGTGTCCTAATTAAACCTTATAAAACATAAATATCCTCTAATGGAGAGGTGATGATGTCGGTCAAGGAGGGGAGAGGGAAAAGAATACGGGCTTTTCCGGCGCGATCCGACGTTACGGAAAACGTTCGACGAAAAACGTCGCTCGGCACAAACTCGTCGCGATCCGATTTGACCGTAAATTCTAAGGTACAAAACTTAATCGGAAAATTAATTTATAAAAAAATTATTTTGACAAAAACTCGGGACGACACTGTCCGAGTTTTGTCAGGAAAAACATAAAAACGAACTTTCTCAAACGAGTTCGTATCGCTATTTCGTGAATATAAAAATCAGACGGTTTTCCGTTCTGAGTTCACGAACTAAAAACTTTTCGTACGCGCTAACCCTAAATACAGTAGTCGTCTAGCTGACTTCTGTAATTTATTTTCAGAAACGGATTCGACCGTTAGTCTTCGAATTCAAAATCGTGAACTTAGGCGTGCAAAACCATTTATTTAATTAACTCTAAAATTTTGAAATCGTAAGGAATTTCCGGGGTATTACATCCTACCCCCCTTGCGAAAAATTTCGTCCCGAAATTTGCTTATCCTCTATAACTGCTTGAAGTACTTCTTACTCGACATGGCTTTCTCTTGCCTGTGATGATCTTATAATGCTATTATTATTCGTCTCGACTTGCTCTTTAACTTTTGCGCTTTTCGATCCAAGATCGCTTTCGATCTTTCCTAATAACCTTAGTCGATTTCAAGAACGACGTCTTGCTGATAGAACTTCGTGTATAAAAATGAATATACGTTACTTTCTCGAAATGAGATATACTTAAAATAAGTATTTCATAAACTTGGCGATAAAGCCATAACTATTCGTATTGGAACTATCTTTCCCAAGTTACTTACTAATTATATAGATCTTTGTCGAAGTCTGAACTTGACACGAAACTAATGTTTCTCATTAACGGAGAAAACTTAAGGAGCTTTTATTTTCCTTCTCGATTATTAAGTTCGAATTATTGTATATACTTAAGACTTTTGTCTTCTTTAAAACTCGTTTTCTTCTGACTCGAATCTATCGAATGATCTCGATCATTTCATTGACCGCATTTGGTCCTAAATTTTTGCTTTCACCTACCTTATAACAATAAGGCAGCTATGTAAATCTTTTCCTTCCACAAGGTCTCGTAAGTCGTAATACCTATCGTAGCTTAATAGTTATTATTATAACAATTCGGTTGTTGGCTACGTGTTCTTCAATTCGCTCTTTGGCTAATATTATCGTTCTTAGCATATCAACGAGTACCTGAATCGTTTTCTCGGACTGTCCATTCAACTGGAGGTGAAAAGCGGTACTAAAGTTAGGTTTGCTATCTGACTTTTCTGCCTTGTAACCTACAACCATCTCGTCGTCATCGGAATTACTAAGTCCACTCTTAAATTTCTATCACAAACTCATTGCTTCAGAGTCATTGTCTGGTTTATCCATTCTTATCTTTAGTCGAGGCTTATCCATTGACTCGTCCTTTCTCTTGATACTTATAATCTTTCTCGTAATTTGATATAGCTACTTGTGACGCTATTCGCCCTGCGATCGATGCTGATGCATCATGTATTTTTCTATATCTATCTTCTCGAATCCTCGTATAAGCGTTTCTTTTCCGACGAAAAGATACCTAAACTTAGTTGGAGTCTTATGACTCAGCGTGTCTATTCTTACTCTTAACTTTACCTAGATGGTAATTATTTTCACAAACGTAATATCTTACTAGTTCAAGCCATCTCCTTTTTCTTATGTTAATTCCTTTGCTCGAATACACGCTTCAAATTCTTATGATCTGTGTAGATCTCATCCCTTGCACCATATAGATGGTGTGTCCAAATTTTCAATGCAGGCTCTACGGCTGCAAGTTCTAAGTCGTAGGTTGGGTACTCAATTTCTTGGGGTTAACGTGTCGTGGAGCGTAAGCTATCACTTTCTCATTTTGCATTTATACCATCCTAACCTATTCTTTTTAGCATTGGTATCTACCTCGTATTCCTTGTCGTTTCTGGGAGGGCTGAACCTGGGGTAATGATCAACTTTTCCTAGAACGTCCGCGTTCCTATTCCACAATTGTCTGTACATTTATTCTTTTCCTTCTATGTAGTTGCGCCATAAGTCTTAGTAATCATAGGGAATTCCTTAATGGAAACCTCTATTTTAACTATCCAGCCTGGGAACTTCTTATTTTATTCAGACTGGTAAGCGATTTTCCATTTGAGTACTGTCTCTACCTTAGCAGGAATCTATCTTAACATCTTCTGTCTACAATGTATATCCAAGAAACATTACTTCTCCATTCGAGCTTGCTCTTGCTAATTTGGCATCTAACTCCCGACTCTATGCGTTCTAGTACTATTCGCAAGTGTTCTTCGTGTTCATCTTCATTCTTGGGGTAACTGAAATTGTCATTGATAAATACTAAAATGAATTCTTTTCTAAGTCTAGGTGGAAAAATTCTATTCATATAGTTCATGAATACTACGGAGCAACTAACGTCATAACTAAGCATTTGTAATGGTTTTATTTGGTTTGAAAGAGAATTTTTTTTTTGGGTATATCACCAGTTTATCCTTTAACTAAAGATGCTTAGACCTTAAGTCTATCCTCACAATTGCATTTGTTTTCCTTTTAATCTTATCAGGGGTCTTATATTCTCATAAAAGAATATTTGTTTTTAAGGGTTATTTTATTTAACCTTTGACAGCCTAAATACAATCTCACAAAATCATCCTTCTTTGGTGATGAACATCACAAATGTTTTCCATGGTGAAAACGTTTGTCTAAAGAAAATCGTCATCTAACAACTCTTGCAGTTGGATCTTAAGCTCCTCTAACTCCTTTGATACCGTTCTACATAAGGCCTTTAATTTGGGAGCTGCTCGTAGTTCTGAGTCGATCGTGAAACCTACACGACAATCTGGTAGTAAACCAGATATTCCATATAATTCTGTAGGTTCTCTACTCGGGGTTTTTAAAAGAGATTTTTCTCTCGTCGTCGAGAATCATGGTAATTCTCAAACAACTAGTCTATTCCTAAATTTATATATATAGTACATTTTATTACTTCCCAATCGATTGCTATGTTCTAACAGAAAGACCCTAAATTAAATTCTATGCTCAACGAAACTAAGGGAATAATTCTCTAAGGTCATCAACACTCCCTAAAGCGTAGTTGTTCTTATTTCAAGATTAGAGCGTTCTAGTCTTAGTCCTATAGTGTCAAAGGGTACTAGTCAAATGAATATAATGCTCTAGTATGGTCAATAGGTACTAGAAAACTGGTATAAAGTTCTAGTCCGGGTCAACAATTTTTTTGACAGGGTAATTTTATAAGGTTCGTCCAATACCTGCCAAATCTTCCGTTCCTTCACTATGCCCCTCCTGTCTAATCATGTAAGCTCCTGCATTCTGTTGTGGTTGTAGCAGTTGTGGCTGTGACTAAAGTTGAGCTGTAATCAGTGGTTGAGGCTGGCCGTACTGAAATGGTACTATCATTTGAAATAGCATTGGGCAGTCATTACTCATATGCCCCAACATTCCACAGTTAAAGCATCTATCCATGGTCGCTAGACACACACCCTCAGGCTCCTTATCACGTCCAGCACACGCAGAAACTCCCTGTTTCTGTTTTGCCACTTGCCTCAGTTCTGGGCAATTTTTCTTAAGGTGTCCATTACGCAAACAATTGTAACAAGCACCAGATTTAGCTAGACATATCCCGGGGTGTTTCTTACCACACTTAGGGCAAACTGGAGAAGGGATATTTTCTCTAGTATTTCTCTGAGTTTGGAGCTGATCGTGCTGGTTAATTCCATTTGCCGTCAGTAGTTCCGGGCAGTTTCTCCTAATATGTCCCTTATGTCCACAGTTGAAACAGTTGTCAGTGCCTACCTGATATATGCCTGAGTGCGATTTATCGCATTGGAGGCAAACATGAGTGTTAATCCTTACTGTGTGATTTCCTCCCAGATTTTCATTCCTTTGCTGCCCTTGCAGCTGTCCTAGTGGTTTGTTACTCTTGCCCGAACCGGTTTGCTCATTCCTCTGTGGATTATTCTTTTGCCCTGCCTTCTTTCCATAGTTACTTCATTTTCCTGGCTGGTGGAAACCTTGCCTAGTCCTATTCTGTTTCCCTTGACTGTTGTGGCGCTGGTAGCACTCACTGCTACTTCCTTCCCATTTCCTTTTTCCCTTATGGTTAACCTTATTGTTGGGAAGATTTTGGGTTGAGGTCTGGTTTGGTGCCGGTGTGGACAATACTATCTTTTCCTTACTAGGCACTACTGCCTCTATTTCTCGAACTCGTTCCAGTAATTCGGCATAACTCAATCCTCCCTGTCTGGCTACTGCTATTCCCAGTTCATACTTAAGTTCTCCCTGAAGCTTCCTGGCTATTTCCTTCTCAGTCTCGACTTGATCGGTTACATACTTTTCATAATATGCCTTCTTAAAACCATTCCAGGTGGTTAGAGCCGCTTGTTCTACCGGCATAAGTCTCTGTCTAGTCTTCCACCAATATTTAGCTGGTCCGGTTAGCTGATACCCAGCGCATGCTAGACGTTCCTCATCACTAAGTCTAATTGGCTCAAAGATTCTCTCCATAGAACGTATCCATTGTTCGGCCTCACTTGGATTGCCAGATCCATCAAAAAATGGTGGTTTACTTCCGAAGAATAAATCCTCAATGCTATGACGTTGTGGAGATAGGGGTAGTGAAAAGGTTGCTGGGTGTTTTTGCCTTTCCTCGCTTATACGTTGTTCTTGACCTCTATCAGGTCCTCTAAGATTTTCAGGTCCTCTTCGATCGTTAACAGCTCTCAACGACATTTTTAAAACTGTAAGATACAAAAATTTTCTTATTAGCACTTGTTTTTAAGCCTTCATTTTCTCACTAACCCTTTTCTTTTCCCACTTAATACTTTCACATAAACAAGAATAACAAATTAACTTTGACTCTATTTCTCTCAACCTTTAACCCCCAAGGTTAAATTAAACTCTCGTTACACGAGTTTTGTTTGATATTCTGGTTTAGTTATACGATTCATAAGAAACTTCTTGTGACTAAAACCCTCTCATGGGTCATGTATATTATATATATATACATCAAAAAGATTGTGTTAGTTTTGCCTTCAACAAGGACTTATACTAATTAGACTACAACGAGTCTAAGCTAGGCTAACTGCCTACGTGTACAGAATGCACTAACATATTGCATTACCGTACTACTGGAAGTACTAGAACGGAAACGATTCATAAAATTTCGTATCCGATGGAGTACTATAAAACTATCTAGTTACTGATCCGACTATGTACATAACAAAAGGCTACTATACTACTATGCGTCTCTGACGCCTTGCTTAACAAATTGCGGTCAAGTCACTACTGCCCACTATGGCCTAATCCTCCTCGGGGTCCTTGTCCGGATCCTCGTCCGAATCCTCATCAGTGTCCTCTTCCGGATCCTCATCTGGGTCCTCATCCTCTGACTCTGAACCGAAAACAAACTGAAGTGCCTCGTCAACCCTCAAAGTAGTGCCATCTGCAAGTATAAGTGATGGTGGGGCAGGCACGTCTGAAACTGTCATCTGTGAATCTGAAACCAAGTAGTCCCAGTAGGTCGCTGATGCCCACTTCTTTGGAGGCAGCAGGTGGTCGGGAAGTGAACAGGACTCGTACTCCTCTCTGGAATGGACCCTGGACGGTCCTGCCTCAAACTCAGCTCGAACTCTGGCCAACTCAGCGCAAATCTCATCAAGGGGTCTGTAAGATGATGGAAACTGTAATAGGGCGGCAAGCTCTGCGTCTGTGTCTAAATACTCTGGTCCTGTCTGAAATGGTCCCTGAACTCTCATGGAAGGCTTTTGCTGAAAAGGAGCGGGTAACCCTAGGCCATCTGCTGTCTCTGTAACTAACTCTCTTGTGTCCACACTAGGGACCATCACTGAACGGATCTCCAACTGCACAATCATCTCTGGTCCCGTCTCATCATGCTCTGACTCTGAATCTGCCGGAAAGTGAGTGTAGGGAGGATGCGCCTGAACAGGATATGCTGTTATGTGTCTGCTCTCGAAGAAACGCTTGTGTACCTCCAAGGCGAATCCATTGTAATACCTGTCAGCTCTATATCGTCGTCAAACATCCCAAGGTAATACCGTGCCGTGTCGTGTGCCCAACCACGCCATTCCTCTGGTAGACGACTAACCAAGTCAAGTATAGCCTGACTCTCTGGAATAGTATGCCGGACTGGATAATAAACTGACGAGAAGTAACTAATCCTCTGTCCTACGTCGTGTCTCGGGTTTGCCTCATAATCTCTATACCTATCTAATAACTGATTTGCCCAAGTACGCTGTGGCGGGGACTGATTCTCTGAAGTCGTGTCACTACTGGAAGTCATCCTACAAAGTTTTTAAGAAACACGGATCAGTAACGGTAAGATGATACCTTATCTTACGGAAAATCTTAAATTACCAAAATGAATACTCCTTATTCAATTGTAATATTACCACACTTAATCTAACAACTTATCTTAGACATCTAGCAATTTCACAGAAAATTGCTCTCGTACTCACAATATATAGAAATAAAATTTCAAGGTTTTATTCCCATTTTTTATCTCATTCTTTTAATTTCTTACTTTAATTCCTTATTTTCTTTCATTAATCCTTATCTCTTTCCCAAGGAAAAATTTCTTATCGATTCTCATTTATTAAAACAAAGCACGTATACTTTGTTCATGTTACTTATGCGAAAGTAACATTCATTTATAAAAGACTTTGTCGTTTACTAATCATAATACTCATACGTGTCGTATTCTTCGTTCAAGGACGAAGTATTAAAAATATAATTTCCCAAAGGAGAAATGGAATATATCCTAAGAATAACTTTTTAGAACAAGTTATATTTATCAATGCTAAAATCGAGCGGTCGTTAGAAATTTAATCAAGCTTCGCGCTTGGCTCCTAATAGTAAAACAATTCTCTTCGCAAGGTTCGAACAAGGCGAACACTATAAAAATGAAACGAAAAGAAAAGGAATGGCGTCGATACAAGATACTTATACGTAAGTAACATTCGTCTCTTTAAACCACTTATACCGTACTAAAAAGGTTTTGCTAGCGGGGCATAAGACCCATATTACTGAGTTTCTTATTATGTGGGTTGATCAAGTCCACATAACAGTCCCTCAATCACATGGAACTTCTGTCTCGCTCTATCGATCACTTCATACAGAATTTACTTTCCTAAATCGAGTAGCAATTTCTCGAATCGCACACACACTACTTCTTAAAAAGAAAATTTTTGGAAACTTTCCAATTTAGCTCAGAATACTCAATCTTCTCGAGGAAGATACAAATTTTAAGCTAATCGAATACTTGAACGACTCCTAATAAGTAAAATAAAGTCATCACTAAGAGACTTTGTTCATGCCTTTACAACAAAGGATCCATTGCAGACGTGCTCGGCGGGATTGAGAGGTATGTACAATTTTGTATTGCTAAAATAATGGGGCTGAGACTCTATAGATTCATCATATTTATTAAGATGATTTTTTCTGACTGTTTGATTCATTTTAATACTAATTCGTATTCATGATCAAAATGCAGTTAGCATAATTTCGAAAAAAATTGACATCTAGTATTAATTCATTTGTATTAGATTTTTTTTTTTTGCGAAATAATTGTTGGAATGATATGGCTGAAATTATATTAGTCTTTTGGCACTTAGGTATGAAGTAAGAGAAATTGGAATCATTGACAATTGGTGTCACAAGGAGTATGTATACAAAGTTGAGTATCGCTGGAATGGCAGTTATTTTTTATGTAAGTACAAGAAGTTTGAGAGTAAATGTATATTATGTTGTCACATTTTGCAATCTGTCGTGCACAAGGATATTAGACTTGTGAATGATAGATACATATTGAGGAGGTGGAAGAAGGATGTATATTGACCTCATATTAAAATCCAATTCGCCGGAGGCTATCCACACTTGACGAAAGATTATAATCTGTGCCAAAAGTATGGGGAGAAGTTTGAAAAGTGCAATGAAATTATTTACAATAAACCGGCGAGGATGCCATTATTGGATAAAAGTCTTGACGAATTGATTATCGAGTTATCTGGAGTAGAGATTGGGTCGCACGAGGTGGACAACTGTTCTAATGAAGGATCCGAGCCTACCATGGATTTTCATATTTTAGATCCACATATTTCGAAATCGAGGGAAAGACCAAAAGAGAGGCGTCTGAAAAGTTAGGCCGAGAAGAATTGAAGGCAAGGTAAGAATTCTCGTGGGGGGAGTACAACCTTGCGTGGAAGAGGTGCAAGGGGGCGCAGTGCCGAAGATACCACCATTCTAGAAACTCAAGGGAGTGTCATTAATTAGGTGAAGATTCGTCGGTCATTTTTACTCTATCTCTTAATTCAATTTTTACTAAATACTTGGACAGTTAATTGTGTCATTTTTCCTCAGTTTTATTTCATTTCATTTGAATTTAACTATTATGTTGCGCTTATTGTCAGATTTGTAAGTCGTATTTCAATTTGAATTGAACAAATTTTCTGTGATTGTTATTTTTATTGAATACAATGGAAATTAGTTTACATACATTATGGTCGTTATGTCTGTATTATGTCTTGTAATATTGTATTTAATTTTTTAACATCATCGTTATTTTGTTTGTATTTTTTTTGTTGGGGCCTATTGTAGTTGCTCGATTTTGTAGCTGATTGGTTTTGTTGCATACAGTTCAAGCGTGAAGAGAAGTTGTGTTGAAGTCAGACGTTGCAAAGCAGAGAAGAGAAGACTTTGAAGACGTTGAAGATAGAAGAGTTACAGTCCAGATTCAAATCTACTTGGAAGCACAAGTCAGCTGGAGAACTTACTATAAATGGACCGACAACAATGACGTGCAAAAAGCAAAGGTGACGGATACCATTTTAGGAAAGTTCCAGAAAAAACAGGTGGAGTGCCATGCTTTTGGCAGAGATCAAACGACTCTTTCTAACAGCTAGTTAGATCTCCCTCTATAAATAGAGGTCTTCACATTCAAGCTCGGTGACATAGATTGACGCCAATTGAAGATAAACGCACATGCATAAGTGTTGAGAGAAAAGAAAAAGGTGAAGTAGCGGCAGCAGCAGACCACCTCTCTCCTCAGCAAGAAGACCTCAGCCGGAATCCAGTAGAAGTAGAGTGTTCATACCTCCTCCTGTTCTTCCATCTAACCACTCAGAAAGCCCCTTTCTTTGATCGAGTCTAGAGTTAGGTGCTTGCCCAATTTGTATTCCAACAGACTCTCTTCCAAAACATCGAGTCTGTAGCCTTAGGTCAAAGCCTCCACTTCCCTAAGTGTTGAAGGCTTCTTAGTTGGAAAAACCCCTAGCCCCCAACCTTCAAGTTCGACTTTGAACCCGGAATCAAAGTCACTAGGTTCTTTTGAACCTATACAGGTGCCTTGGAACCCAGAATCCAAGACTAGGCCCCTTAAAACCCAGAATCTAAGACCAGGTTGTGCATTTGCCCGAAAAAGTGTTGTAAGGTCTTGTTCGAACTTGTAATCGAACTGGTTAGGTTTGCTTGGAACCCGTAATCCAAGTGGGTCATTTGGTAAGCACGCTTAAGCTTATCTAGTGGATTACTTCCCCAAAAAGGAAGTCGGGGACGTAGGAGGTCAATCACTGAACCAATTAAAATACTGTGTACTTTACCTTTTGCATTTACATTCAGTTTACTTAACCAACTTACCAAGCATATTGCATACAAATTGCATATTTACAAACTGCACTAATTTGGGAACTTGACCTTCCCCATTTTCACAAAGGTTTCAGTTTTTGTAACGAGTCTAAACTCCACCAACTTTCGCAACACAAAACTGTTTAAAACCTCCGTTGGTGCATACAGCTGACCTTCAGGCATAGGAGCCAGCTGTGCTGCAAACCGTGTGATTAGCTGACGAAGTTGTCATTTGTACTTTGCCCAAATAAATTTGTAATCTCCTGTGCACAGTAGGCAATAGCCAGTGGTAAGCAGGATCGTACCCAAGGGAATTGGTGTAGTCTCTCTTCCACAAACTGTTGTCACAAAAAAGGGTGTTGGTCTGCACTTCACTCGTCTTGGTCAACAAGTTCTGAAATCTATAAGTGAAACTAAAAATAGATTTGATCAATAATAAAAAAGACTTGGACTGAATTTCGAATCAGTGATTATTAATACTTTTTACTCATCACGGGCACAATGATTTTCAATCGCAAGCCTTTACTGTTCAGTTTAAAGAATAAATTAATTCATGCCCTATGGTTACGAAGTCACGACTAAGAATACTTTATCCTTATATCTATCCCTTTAAATTTGAGTATATCAGAGACACTCTAGACAAAACTCCTCTGTTGATCAACACACATACGATGACCCTTCAGCAGGTGTATTGCCCAAGAGGCAATAATATCTTTTAGACCCAAATCAGCCAAGAGATGCCCAAGATATCGACTACTCTCCAATACTTATTATCTATTCGAGCACAAGAGACACTCTTGCATTGACCTTGACTCTATTGGTAATCTAGACTCCTTAACTTATTGGTGATCAAACAATTGGTTATCTTGCCCAAATCTAATATTAAGTCCTAAGTATTTTGGGAATAAAAGAACACGATTTATTTAACACACTTTGGCCTCACGAGTAATCGAAGTATCAATTATCACTTCATTTCATCCATTCCAAGTTTAAAGAATTAGCTAGACATAATAATAAATGTAAACAAAGTAAAATAAATTAAAGCAAAGATAATAGAAATTGAATAAGAACTATATTACCAAAAGCAAAGTAGAACGTGTCTTAGCCAGAACGCCAACAGAAAATTTAAACAGTAAAATAAAGTAAATAGAAATTAAAGCTTTGCCTGTAGGACTTGTTTTTCTTTCTCACCAAACTCTCAAGACTGAATTAAAAGAACTATGCTAGGGTTGAATGATGATAACTTGCAGAGTACATGCAGCCATATATATAGGCATCAAGATTAGGTTAAGTCAATCTTCTTCATGGGTTGGACTCCTCCCTTCCTTGGCCTTGTTTTCTTCTTTACCTTGATATCGGTGCATTGGATTTCCTTCCTTGTTGAGTCCGACTTTGACCGGTCTCTTCTTGATAAGGATGGAAGTTTCCTTCCTTATCTTCTTCCTTGGCGCTCAAGTTTCATCCATTGCCCTCTGCTTCATCCGTCTGCCTTGGTCACATCAGCTTCAGTTTTGCCCACAACATGCATTATTCTGCTTCTTTGGCCATAAGATTATGGGGAGGTACTCCTTCACCTGTAGCTTTTCTCAAAATATGTCCCTTCATGCTAAGCTACAGACTTCAACCCTATGCCCATATTGCATCATATCGTTGCCCAATGCCAGAAAAGTAGTTTTCCACCAAATTATGCCCACAAATGCACCTGTTCTGCCCTGCACTCACTTCCTCCTACTTGTGTCCTCTCAGACACGAAAAGGCTCGAAAAAGACACACAAGACAAAACAAAAAGATACAAAAATGGACACAAATATGAGTTCATCATACTCACACACTTTAATCACGCTTGTCCTCAAGTGTGTAGTTACAACTTGTCCAAGACTCAAAATAAGGAAAAGACACAAAACTAAAACATAGACTCAAAACATGTTCAGCACATCATGGTCATTGGTCAAAGCAAGTAATCATTAATACAGATCAAATATTGTCATCAAACAGGTCAAGATAGAATCAATGAGCATGTAATACCCCGGATAATTCTTCCGTCGTCAAAATAAAAATTTAATTATTAATTAAGGCTTTGCACGCCTAAGTTAAGGATTTTCGATTCTAAGACTGACGGTAAAATCCATTTCTGAAAATAAATTCCAGAAGTCGATCGAACGACTACTGTATTAGGGTTTTCGCGTCCGATAAAATTTTCGTCCGAAAACTCAGATTGAAAAATCGTCAGACTTTACATTCACTTTTTCTTCGATACGAGTTCACCGAAGAAAGTCAGTTTTTATGATTTTTCCGAGCGAATCTTGGACTGTCTTATCCCGACTTTTTATCGGATTTTAAAAAACGAATTAGGTTTTCCGAGTATGTGATTTATTTCTAATCTAACGGTCGAATTAGATTTCGTCGGAAACGTAACCGACTAAGAATTTATTTCTCGATTTTTATAACGTAGTTCTAGACCCGTAAACGAGATATTTCCAGCAATTAAATCACACCCAAACCGCCATTACCCTATGACTCACCACTTTTGGTTAGATTTTTATCACTTTATCAAATAGTAATTCACCTAGTCATCACCCTCTCTCCCTCTCTCTCCAGTTCCGCCACCTCCCCTCTCTTCTCTGTCATTTCTCTCTCAATCCTCCATTGAAGAAGTTCTCCAAGCTTTCTCAAGCTTCAACAAGTCTCTCGTCTACAGATCGATCTTAGATCCGATTCCATATTCGACAAGGTAGGAACTTCTTCTACGTATTGAACCGAACAAAAATCATTTTCTCTCTACTTTATTTTTTTTCGAAAAATATGGAAATGAAGTAGGATGATGAACCTTTGTTTAATACATGTTATAGTATGCTTAGAATTAGGTTTTATGGATTGAAATTTCATGAAAATCATCCCCCCCCCCTTAATTTTGTAGTTACCGAAATTTTTATTAGATTTAGGGGTTTGATGTAGTTCGATTTTCTTGAGGATTGATTGATGAATTAGTGTTCTATATGATGTTAGATAATTACATGAATTAATTTAGAATTTTCTAAAAATAAAAATAGAAATGTAAGAGATGAAGAATTGATGATTTGATGTAGAAGATGTTATATTTTGCATGAAATGATAATAGAAATTGTATGTAGTATGTATGAGGATGAGTATAGAATTTATTGGAATTTTTCTAAAAATATAATGAAAATCGTAAGAGACGAAAACCCGACAATAAGTTGAGACTCGTTAATGTTTTGAGTATATGGTTTACGTATTAGTGATACTAGATAGATGATGATCGATATTGTAAAGTTTGAGCGAAATCGGAGAACGTCGGATTTTCGCTAAGAGACGAAGAATCGTCGATAAGTCAAGAATGAATAATGATTTAGGTCTATGAATTGAATATATGTTAATCTTATTAGTTAATGATCGTAACCGGAAAATTTGAACGAATTCTAAGAAGATTGGAATTTTGACAAGAGACGAAGAAACGAGATTAAAACGTCGATAGAAAAGTCGAATAAGGAAATTAATTGGATATTAATGATTGATATTGATAAATGAACGAGTTTGTAGTTGACGATATTTCCATCCGAGGTATGTGATGATATAAGTTATAGTTAATAAACAAGAAGTTGATAAACGAAATAGAAATTGAATTTGAATTTGAAATTGAATTGGTTTAGTAATTGGATTACTTGAAAGACGAGGAAATATACGTCGAGTTTCTAATCGAGAAATGAGAAGGAGTTCGTCATAAAATATCATGCATGTTGACTGCCTTAAGATGGAAATTTCGTAAGAATAAAAGTGGAATAGCATTGATCGAACCTAGGGAATCGTGCGTCGAGTTTTATCGAGCATTAGGGTTTCGCGTGGACTGTTTTGCGACATTTCACGGAAACTGTCATAACTTTTAACTTGCTTAACGAAATCGAGATCCGTAAATTGGAGAGTAAACTAGACACCCGTGGCTTTATTTTGGTATAAATTTCATCCCCTTTTTTAAAGTTCTCTGTTCTGTGCGAACTCCAGAACCACTGCCTTGTGCAGGAAGTTTCCAAAAACTTAATTTCTTAAGTTGAATCCTTTTCAACTTCGTTCCTTGCGAACTTCTAAGTCGTTATAAGTTATCAACATCCAATTATCTACTGACCTAAGTGTCTAGTAATGAGCCGAGTCAGTTTATAAACGAGAATTTATCGAGTCTCGTTTATTCGTTAATCAAAAGAAAGTAGTAAAGTGCAAAGGCCTAAAAGACTAAAACCGATTTCGATTTCCTGTTTCTTTTATCGTTGCGATCAAGTTATTTAAGTTTGTTTATTTACGATAAAAGGAGGAAGTCAGCGCCAAGGATAGGACGGAAGACAGAAGACGGAAGCTCGTATTATAGTTTTGTAATCAGTAAGGTGGGCTTTTCTATATACGAAATAAAATGAGCGATGCTCGAAAATCTTTATTTACAGCTTTGATAATTGTGTTTTCAAAGTGATAATCAGAGCATGAAATATTTGTTTTATGTGAGTTCTCTTGTACCCTTCTGAGTTAGCCGACATGCTATCCAGAATTATTAGTTAGCCGACCAGCTAACTAAAACGATCGGACTTTGAGTTAGCCGACCTGCTATCCAAAGTTAGTGTACACAGTAGCCATTGTGTGTGGAACCCTGTTGAGAGGTGGCCAGCCACGGTGATAATTATTGGGCAAGATTGAACGTAACATCTGAGAAAAATGCTTGCGCAAGCTATATTGTGAAAATGAGTAAGAAAATGTTTAGTAGACACGGGTATTTTATTGAAAAACCCTGATGTGGTACAGAAATGAGATGCCTGATTTATCTATACTTATGATATGTTTTCGGCAATGTGCCCACTAAGTATGTTTGTACTTAGCCCTGCATATGTTTTATAAAATGTGCAGGTTGAGTGACGGGAGCGGCGATGGTTGAGTTAAGGGTCGTAATTAGATTAAAGAACTTGTATCAAGCTTTACGCTTTCCGCTGCCAATCTTTTTGAGATAATGTATCTATCTTTTGGGTCTAAGCCCCGTACAATGAACTCAGTTCCCTTTTGAACAACTTGTCGAGTGATCCTTCGAGATCAACTCTTTCTTTTAAATGAAGTCTTGTTCATAGAAGTTATTCTGTTATTAATGTCTGTTTATTCGTTCATTCTTATTCATTCCCCTTTTTCCCCGCTTCTTTAATCCAACTCCTAGTCGCACCCCGGCTTTGCTGTCCCTCGGGATTTGGGGTTGTGACAGAGCAAATAGGATATTCCTCACAGTACTCTCTCTCTCTCTCTCAAGTGTATTTGGCTAGGTGTTTACACTCATGACCAATATTAACTTGACTTTCCATAGGCTTACCTCCTTGTATACTCTTATGATCAAACCACTTATCAAGAGGTCTTTTATTGGATTGTAACGGGGCTTAAGGCATAACGTAAGGAATATTTAGGAACTGGCTATGGTCAATGCGAACTCTGTTCTGAGCAAAGTCTGCTCCAGATTCTTCATTCCTTCCTAATAGCTTCGGGCCTTAACACTAGGACTTTTATTTGAAAGTACATTTTTTTTACTGAACAATAAGTCCTATAAACAACACCTCTAAAATTCTAGGCATGTTAAGCATCCTTCTAATGTCAAGTGTTATGCCCATGATAATATACCCCTTGCACTCCTTTCATCCCTCATTCCTTCTTTTAAACCTGAGTTCTCATGACCGGGACAACTATAATTTCCAGGCTTATATTAAGTGAATAGAAAGAATTATTTCAAGCACGAAGGGGCTAACAAAGGATAAACATTAAGGGTAAGACTTTTTAGGCTCTGGGCTAAATTAACAAAATATATGCCTAAATCATCTAAGTGTATTGATGATATTAAATAGCTCAAGAATGCATGCAAGTTCTAGATTATCGAGTCTCATGGTCATATCACTCACAAGAAAAGAGATATACTACATATATATGTACAACAATTAAAGCTCAAATCCTCTCACAGTGGCTCATAGATTCATTCCGTCCTACCTATCTACATACGACATACTCAATCATGGTATAAAGTCATACTTGATCTTCACCTAGACACTAAACATGCTGATCAATAAACTCAACAATTTCAACATTTAAACACAACGCTGACTCCTACCCACACACTTTGCTTTGGGCAAAGTGATTAAGGTAGTGGTCAAAACACTTACATAAAACAGACTCTAAATAATAATGACCTTACCCACACACTTTGATTTGGGCAAAGTGGGTAGAATCACGACCAACAAACATAAACTTGAGAAGAAATTCGAATGCCTTCACCACACAATTTGCATAGCAAATTGTGGGTGAAGGCAATACTCAATCCTTCCCGACCAACTAATACACAAAATAAAAAAAAATAAAAAAACTAACACAAAAAACTTTAAACAAATTCAAACCTAAAAATCTAAACTACAAACATGGAAGGAAACATATTAAGAAGAAGGTTCAAGTGGGTACCTGAGATTCTGGTGGGCAAAGTAGGCGTGTTGTACGTCGAGTAATTCTTTCAACATCTTCTCCATCCGCTCCATCCTGGGCATATCTTCCTCAACCTCGGGCATGACAGCAATATCTTTTTCTTTGGTAATAGCAGGCTTAATCTCCTTGGCAGCTTTGACCTCAACCTTCTTTCCCTTGGGTGGATAGTCAATGAACACTATCTTGCCCATGGGGTCTTCTCTGATATCCTTCATCCGCTTCAATGCCTCGAAGTCGAGGTGCTCCTCCTTCATCGGTTTGAGGTGGGAGATCTTGTCCATTAAGTCCATCTCCTAGGCATAAACTGTGATTCAATGCCCACAAGAGTAGCGCTACCCAGGCTTTGTAATGAGTGCCTTGATATGCTCCGCCAAGAACGACCCAAAGTTGAGTTGGACCTTATTCTTCATTGCCCAGAGGATACAAAGCTCCTTGTTAGCCACAGAATTACCGCTATCCAACTTGCCATAAAGATTGTAGGCAAGGATGCGGTGACAGATCCTGAGGGCATGACTCTTAAGCTGATGCCCCTTGTTTGTCTGCGACTTGTACGAATCTCCATTCCCTATCTCCATCCACACTGCCTTCCATTCATCCTGCTCATAACTTGGAACCCCACGCTCCGCAATCTTGTACTCCAGCTTCTAAGTATCCTTCACACCTATCATGCCCAACAGCTGGTTAATCTCATTAATAAACTGCTCATACTCAGTGTCCAACAGCTTGAACTGAATGGCCATAGGCCCACTCTCCGGATGAACTATCACTTTGACATCTTTGTACATCTCCCTGACCAACTCCTCACAGACCACCACTGGCCACTCCAAAAACCTACCCATCCTATGCCCTTGAACAACTCTTTGACCTCATCCAAAACCCCCAAATCCTTGTACAAGCACACATCCAACACCCTAGGGTTTGCCATCCCCCTTGCGATGCTAGGGTTTATAGGCTGTAATGGCTTCTTCCTCCTCGCTATGCCCACGCTGGCCTGCTTTCTTGCCCTTGAAAACACTAATGGGGGCCACATCAAATACAGTGATGGCCCTCTCTCCTTCTTCGTTTCCCTTGGACTGGGATTTGGCGGTGGACTCGGTAGGGGCGGCCGTTCCTGGAGATTGTTAGACGTCTTTCTTTCTTCTTACCAGTTGCTCAACAGGTTCCTTTTCCTCATCTCCTTCTTCGTCTCCTTCATCCTTTTCTTCCTCTGCCACAACGCTCAAACCCTTCATTTCCGACTCGTTCTGCCCCGATTCACCATCTTCTCCCGTGGCTACTTCCTGGTCAAATAGAGAAGGGTTCTCTCCTTCGCTCAGCAACAACT